>WOXC01005137.1:0-603334 GCA_011680675.1 Gymnobelideus leadbeateri
AGAATTCACAAGAAAAAAGTTTTGCCTAGAAGAAACTAGTAGTTAACATTATACCTTTACAAATGCAGATGAGTGAGATGGGGAAATACTGATTTCTTCACTTTCAAGGGCTTTCTGTTCACCATTCAAAGTACAAAAATTAGGCTCCTTTTGCCTCATATTTCTCTTTCTGCTTCTCTCTCACAAAAATCTTTCATCCAATCAGAAGTCACATTTTCCTAGATATGTGTAGCATCATAAGACTAACATATAATAAACTATGGGATCACAACATAGTATTTGAGGCAGTTAGGTAGCACAATGGATACAGTAATGGGCCTAGGGTTAGGAAGATCTGAGTTCAAATCTGCCCTCAGGCATTAAGTAGCTGTAAGACTTTAGGCAAATCATCTAACCTACATTTGTCCCAGGTTCCTCATCTGTAAAATAGGGTTAATAACAACATTTCCCATCCAGGGTGATGTGAGATAGTAAATATAATGCACTTAGAATAGTGCCAGGCACATAGGAAACACTATATTAATGTGTCTGATGATGATGATGTTTCTGAATCTATGACAACCATGCCATGAGAGAATGAAATCCTCTTGGTACATGAGATCTGAGTCTGATAGAAACATAAATAATACATTTTAATATCTGAATAATATCTTGTTTCATCTCCTACACTAAATTGAAGATCAAGAGAATAAGAATTCTGAACCAAGTTTCTCTGTATACAGTTTTGATTAAAGCCTTAATGGCCACAGTACAATCAGCAGAAAAAAAAGTATTATTTATTCTTTTCCCCTTTTATCACAGTGCCTCGCACACAGTCAATGCTTACTAAATGTTTATTGATGGATCAAAAACATAGATATACATTACTAAAGAATGAATGGATGGATGATGGGATTGATAGATGACAGTATTCGTGTTCTCTATGGACTCTATAAGCTACAGCATGCCACATACCAAAATGTCCTGAGATCTTTTCTCCCTCAAAAAAATTATGCACAGGGACATTCTGGGAAGGATAAGATTATGCAATACAGTCACAAAATCCCTTGCTGGAGTTTTCCATCCCACTATCATGTGGAAACTTCCTTATTAAAGAAAACCTAATTACACAGTAATTTTCCACAGAACTCTTAGAGATGTCAATACCTGCTACACATGAGTGAATGACCATAGATGATTCTGCACTGACTCTTTCCACATGTTCCTGTGTACCCAGGTCTGCTATGTACCCAGCATCATTAAACTATGGCCTAGGGTTAACTGAAATTCTGATGTGTCTGTCAATTTGAGGCTGGTCAAAGGGGTGGTGATTAGTACCTGATGTTATGTATCCTTGTAATAAAGCTTCTTATTTTTATAACCAGAAGTCTCTCATGTAGTCATATATTCTACCTTAGAAATTGAACCTGAGAACTTATTGGCTATATAATAAGCTAAACTAAATGAATAAGAACATCAAAGGTATCCCATGAAACATAACTTGTCCTCACTGAATTTAGAATATATGATAAAGAAATTTTTATGGCATTCTTATGGTATCTCATCTGGTATTGATAAAAAAAGAATAATAAAACAAGGTCAACATCCAAGAAATTGAATCACACACACATACAAACATATACATTTATTTATATTTGCATATGTGTTTGTGTATTTGTGTGTGTATGTATGACAAGATCTATGATTTTATTGATATAGGGAATTTCCAATGAGGAAATTACCCCCTTCAATATAGATTATTACCTACTTTGCATCTTAGATTCCTAAAGAGTTGCTTAATATATTATTAGTGTCTGATAACCATACAGATAATAAAAACAAGGGAAAAGATGCATTATTCAATAATTGTTATTTGGAAAGCTAGCTAGCAATATGATGAAAACAAAATTTAGATTCCCTACCTTATAGCATAAACATTCTGCCTGAGTCAAACAAAAGAAAATTAAAGATAAAAAAAATAAGAAAAAGGAGTGATATGGTTATTCTAATTCTGGATGGCAGAGACATTTTTATTTGTTAAAGAAATAGACAAAATTTGGACAGGGTAGCTGCTTTTGACTGCATGAATATAAAAAATTTTGCATGATGAAAAACAATATATTCAAAAGACAAAGAAAAAAATAAAGCTTGAAAACTCTATCTGTAGGAAATATAACAGAAAAAATCTCAACATCTAAAATTTATAAGGAACTGAATACTTAATTCAAGAGCAATACTCAGTTCCCAGTGGGGACCCCATTTGGTCAAAGGACAAAATGACAGTTAACTGTCATATATTGTAAACAATCACTTGAAAAAACTGTTCAACCTCATTAATAGCCTAAGAGATGCAAATTAAAACAACTTTGAGTTGCCACTTCATACACATCAAATTGGCAAAAATAACTTGAAGTGACAATACACAATGCTAGTGGAATTGTAGAGAATCTGGCACAAATTTCCATAGATGGTAGTACTATGGATTCCTTGGAGGGCAATTTGACAGAACAAGACAAAATGTTCATGAACTTTGAGCCAATATTCCCATTAATAGTAATCTATCCTAAGGACATTATTATTAAAATGGGGTCATTTAACATGAGTGTTTTATAAATATGCATAAAATAGAATGATTTGAAATACCTATTTTAAATCATTCTATTTTACTATAGCATGCTATATGTTATGTTATATAATATATAACACATATTAACATAACAAGATTTAGTATGGTATGTTATATATTATATAGCACATATGAGATAAATAATATGTACATTATATATACATATTTAAAATATGCATTTACATGATTCTATTTTACTATAGCATAATATTACCTTGTAATATATTCATATATATTTCATTTATTTGGACAATAGAAATGACATTGACATCAACTATAAAAATTAGACCTTTCTGTCTCTGAAACTTCCATTCTGGAGACCCATCTGTCTGGATACTTAACTGCCTATCCTCTCTCAATATTTCAGGAATTCCAGGCATATTTCATACCATCCCCTTCTCTTTCAGTCATCTTTTCCATAGCCCCCTCAGACAACTTGCTTCCTCTATCACCAGTTCCCCAATCCTATCCAGTTGTGGAAACAGGATCAAATTAACACTGCCTTTGTTCATTTCTGAAGTATCAGTCTATTTTCTTAGGACCTCACAGGCTACCACTCCCACAAGTATGTAGTTTACCCTTGTTGAAATGCAAATTCCTTGAGGGCTTTTTTCTTTGCTTTTATATTTACATCTCTAGCACTAAAAAATGCTTGGCCCGTAGTAAATGCTTAATAAATTATTTTTTTTCATTCATTCAAAAAAAATCAAATAAAATAAGTAAATTTTTAAAAAAGCAGAGAAAGCACATTAGTCAGCAAAGATCTGACCTTCATCAGGAGTAATATAGCTGCCAAAGGCAATACCATGTTAAAATATGAATTCATTTTAAAAATTTTACAAAGAAGCATGATGGATGATCATGAGCAGTATCATCTCATAAAACAGAGAAAAGCAGCTAAGAGAAAATTCAGTAGGAAAAAAAAACTTTGCAAGAAAAGCAGTCATCATCCCAAAGGCATTCAAGTATGAAAATGGAAAGAAAATTATAAACTAAAGATAAATGGAAAAGATTTGCAAAAATCATTGCTAGAAACTGTTTTCTCTCTCAAGGACAATAGAAACATCACATTTGGATTTGGACATCACAATTCTGTATTTGCTTATAGAGGAAGTAGAACTAACACTGAAGAGAACAAAGCCAAGAAAAGCAGCTGGACTGAATCAAGTTTAGGTAAAGGAGACATGTGCTAGAGGCAACACAATTGTGAGTACTTTGAGGGACTGATATAAGAGTTATATGAAGGAGGGAAAGATGCCAAAGGATTGGAATAAATCTCAGACCTTATTAAAAAAAAGTCATAGAGAAAAAAACTCAAATACTATCAAGCAGTAAATCTTTATAAGTCATCTAAACTCAAATCTAGGGTGTCTTAGATGAGGATATTAACAGGGAACAAGTTGGCTTTTGCAAGCCATACTTAACAATATACCATCTATTTATCATTTCACAATTAACCAAAAGATGTAGATAATATAAGGCCATATTGTATTTATTTTTTCTTGATTATGAAAAAGAATATCTCATATACATATATCAAAATTGACCAAAATTCCTTGGAGAATTTATCAACAGCTGTGGTGGGAAAACTATTGCATTGTTTGAACCTAGCCCTGTGGAGCTGTCTCTTTGCTAGCCAACCAGACACTGTTTCCTTCTTCATTTGTTTGAGTCCTACACAATGTATAACTTGCAGATACTCCTTTATTTGACTCTCCCCTCTGTTGGATCTTAATTAAATTCCTTCTAAATTATTTCAATTCTTGATTTTGTTCTCTGCTGCATCACTCTCTCATAATATTCATCAGAGAAGGCATAAAACAGAGAGATGCATACATATCAAAGGTGTTCACAATTGTGGTGGAGGAGATTCAGTTCAGAGAATAAGTGGAAGAGGATAGTGAAGTCCTTCACATGATCTTGTTTAAGACTTACATTGTGTTGGTTACACCAAACCCCAGCATATTGCAAGGCTTCCTGGAAAAGACCTCTAATTTTTCAAAGGAGCTTGATCTGCCATCTTTTGGGGAAAAGACTAAGTAGAGATGAAGATTGTCTATTTCCCAGATTTCAACATGCATTTGGGTGGACAAACTATAGAGCCTATGCATCAGTAAGTATATCTTGGATTGACAAGTATGGATGGCAGGATGAATTGCTGTTAGGATATCGCAAGGCTCCTTTATTGCTTCCAGGCTTTCCTTGAAAGCAAGGTACATATTTTTAATACTAACATTCTTCTGGTGTGCAAGGCATGGAATCCAATTGCCACAGAAGAATTAAGAATAAGTATTAGAAAGAAATGGGGAGGGGGTGGCTAGGTGGCGCAGTGAATAGAGCGCCGAATAGAGCGCTGGCCCTGGAATCAGAAGGACCTGAGTTCGGAGCCGGCCTCCGACACTTAATCCACACAAAACAAAAACCTAGCTGTGTAACCTTGGGCAAGTTACTTAACCCCAATTTCCCTAAAGGGGCGGCTAGGTGGCGCAGTGAGTAAGAGCGTCGGCCTCGGAGTTTGGTTGACCCGAGATCAGATCCGGCCTCAGAAAATGAGCACCCACGCATAAATCAAATGACTAGCCGTGTAACCTTGAGCAAGTTACTTAACCCCAACTGCTTTTAAAAAAAAAAAAAGAAAGAAATGGGGAGTCTCCAAAAGGATATGAGCAGGCTACAACACATAAGCAATGTAGAATTTCAAAGAAAGACAGGAGTAAAAGATGTTATGAAGGATCTTTGTGTTATGTAGAGAAGATGGACTGGTCACATGGCAAGAATAATGGATGACTGCTGGACAGCTAGTGTATCCCACTGGTACCATCACAATATCAGGAGAAAGGAAGGAAGGCCTCCAACACATTGGGTCGACCCTTTTTGGTGACATTATAGGAAGACATGGACAAGATGCCAGCATGGGCAGGCATAGATAGATTTTGATTTATATGATTTTAGGGAGCTACTGAATTAATGAGATCAAAGATCTATTTAAGAGTTTAAGCACTTGAGTGTACTTACATATAGTAATCAACCAATCAGTATTTATTAAACATCTACCATACACCAGGCACTGTGCTAAGTACTAGGGATATAAAAAAGAGACAAAGACAGTCCCTTACCTCAAGACACTTACAGTCTAATGGGGGAAGACAACATGTAAATGAATATATATATATATATATATATATATATATATATATATATATATATATGAAGCAATCTGTATACTGTATAAATAGGAAATAATTTAAAGAGGGAAAGCAGTGGAATTAAGAGAGTTGGGGCAATGTTCTTAGCTGAGAGAGTGGAGGGGAGTGGGAACCTAGGAACCCTATGCGTTTTAAGAAGGGATAAACAGGTTTGGAAGAGTCACTGTAGGGAGTAGGAGAATGAGTTGATAAGGCAGGTATATTAGGATTATCTAGAGGCAGTGAAGGCTTTATTTACAGTCACAAAGAGCTGGAAACAACCTAAGTATCCAGTTAATGAATGACTGAATAAAACTTGGGCATATCAATGTAATGGGATACTACCACCATTAAAAATGATATCAAAAACACAAAGAACTTTAGAAAGGACTTCACCAAAAATCCTACTCAGATTCCTCCTTGTGGGATGGAAGTGACCTAGGTTTTCAAAGCCTGTGCCAGTTATAGTTCATAGTTCTGCTATGTGGGAAAGACTTTAAAAATGGTCTCAGCAAAGATTATACTGGCTGCCTAGGAAAACAATTTAAGTGTGAAAAGTGTCACTACTGGTAGGGAAGCCACTAGGTGATGAATGTATTGGCTATGAAAGATTCAAGAAAGAAAAATAGAAAATGGACCTCATTCTTTTATGTCTCTCTTCTGTTTCCATACTGACAGCGGTAGAACGGCAGAAAAGGAGACAGAATGCACCAGCAACCACATACTGTAGCTTTCAGAATGTCAATAAACATTAATTTAATTGTTAATCTATAAACATGAGCTTCTTTGTCTAATGACTAGTGAATTGATATTTTACTGAAATAAGTTAGTTAAGTTCATACTGAAATACGTTCTCCAAATGCTACTTGATAACAGCAGGGGGAGAGGTCTGTATAAATTCAATAATGGCTAACAGGTTCTCATTTCAGAGAAAAATAAAAGGCCTGGTGGGTTCAGTTTCATTGTGCATCTAAAGGTAATGAGATGCATCATTTCACAAGATGTTTAGTTCTTCACTTTATGGTGCTCATGATCAGCTAAACTAAAAAGATCATGAAGATTTTCAGTTCAAAGTAACAAGAATTTATGAGGCAAATCTTGTGGTCTATCCTTCATTCTGGAAGAGGACCATGACATCAGGAAGATGATGCCATGACTTGCAAGTGAATTGGATTTTAGTGAGGGAAAGGTATGCAAAGTTACCAGCCTCACTTTCTCCTTTAGAGCCATCTGGGTCCAGTGGCCAGATATTGTTCAGGACAACTGGAGATGACTCAGGATTCAGTGGGAGACCTTGGTCTTTCTGAGTTCTCACTTCCAGAGAGGCCATGCCCATTCAGTGAACAGGCTTGTTTAAGATGTGAGCCAAGGGGTGGCCCCTTTAATTAAAAAAAAAATCATCAAACTATAAGGGGAAGACCCTCGGGGTTGCTGGCCAAAAGAAAAAACAATTACTATTTGCATTCAGTCTGAACCAGGAGGACCCAAAAAGTAACCATTAAGTGCTTAGATAGGGGCCTATTGTTGTCAGTTTTATTAAGCACTTACTATGTTCCAAAATAAATCATTCAGCCCTGTTTATTTAAAAGGTATTGGACTGTGTGTTAAGAATATGGAAACTAAAGTAACTTTTGCCTTAAGATCTTAAACTTCTCCAGGGGATACAACATGTACACAGGTAAATAAAAATAGTTCAACTTCAAGGGAGAGAGCAATAAATTGCCTTAATTGCAGCTTATCTACCAACATCTGTTGTGAAGGCAGAAATAGAGAGGTTCCATACAGAATTTGGCAAGATGCTCTGAATCAAGTCAACATATATCTTGTCACTGACTTCAATGCAAAACTGGGCACAGCACAAGGATGACAAGTGAAAAATATGTTGGAAGATATAATTTGCAGGATTAAGAAATGAAAGAAGTCAAGATGGTATAGACAATTTAGAAGCCTGACACACAAATACAATGTTTTATTTTATTTTATTGTTTTTCAGTCATGTCTGACTCTTCATGATCCCATTTGGAGTTTTCTTGGCAAAAATACAGGAATGATTTGACATTTCCTTATCCAGATTATTTTACAGATGAGGAAATTGAAGCAAATAGGGTTAAGTGACTTGCCCAAGATCACATAGCTAGTAAGCATCTCAGAAGAGATTTGAACTCAGCGAGATGAATCTTCCTTTCTTCAGGCCTGGCACTCCATTCATTGCATTTTAAAAATCAATGCAATTTTACTGGTGCATGAAACTCCTTTGACAAGTCCATATGATCACCTGCTCACATTTATGGTCTTGGAGAGGTGCCTGGGACACTGAGAATTTAAAAGTCTTGGTCAGAGTCACAAGGCCAGGATGAGTCTTGAACCCAAGTCTGTCTGGTTCTTGTCAGTTCTCTCTTCATCACACTAAGCTGCCTCTCCAAATGCCTAATATTTCCTAAATATTAGAGGTCCCTGTGGTGGACAGAGGCAGGACTTGAATCCACATCTTCATGACTCCAAAATTGGCTCAAAACTGTCTACTACACTGGTCTGCCAGTACCTTGAAGAGTCTACAAAAATAATTAGAAGGCCAGGCCCTGGTAATGAACACAAAACAACTTCACTAAAAAGGAAGCTTGCTCTATCTTATAGATGAAACCTGTTTGTGACTTACTAAATTGGTCTTTAGGAGTTGCCAGAGACATATTGCGGTTAAGTGACTAGTGACACTAGTGACTATATAACAACTAGTGCATATGGGTCAGGGACAGGATGTGAACCTAGAGATGTCCTCCTGACATCGTCTAGAATTTGATCATTGCCTTTGATTATATTTTAATAGAGGAGAAATGATTGGTGATCAATATAGTGCTCATTTCTGAATCATCTGCCTGTTCAAGTAGATCATCGACTACTTAATGTAAAGGAAAAAAGAAAACCCACATCAAATAAGGAAAAGGATAATGGTATGATATAGGATTTCCAAGCTGGACATCTGAATGAAGTGTCAACTCCACATCCTCCTCTTTAAATAAATAAATAAAAGAAAAGTGGGCAAAAGTAAAAACTTCAGCTCTATCACCATTTCTTAAAGATGTTTAACTGATGTAAGAAAGACTCAAGAATACAGCCAGAGGGGCGGCTAGGTGGCGCAGTGAATAGAGCGCTGGCCCTGGAATCAGAAGGACCTGAGTTCGGAGCTGGCCTCCAACACTTAATCCACGCAAACAAAAACCTAGCCGTGTAACCTTGGGCAAGTTACTTAACCCCAATTGCCCTAAAGGGGCGACTAGGTGGAGCAGTGAGTAAGAGCGCCGGCCTCGGCCTCGGAGTTTGGATGACCCGAGATCAGATCTGGCCTCAGAAAATGAGCACCCACGCATAAATAATGACTATCCATGTAACCTTGAGCAAGTTACTTAACCCCAATTGCTTTAAAAAAAAAAAAAAAAGAATACAGCCAGAGCTGGTCAAGGCTTGATCTCCTTGCAAAGTGGAGATGACAGTGAAGAGCAACCAACATCAGTCTAGAGTACATGCTGGTGTGAAAAAAATCACAGCGGACAATGGCAGGAGATTATGAGCATTACTTATGAACAAAAAAGCGGAGGAGTGGGAAACCAGACCTCAGCTTATCATGAAACCAAAATAAGTCAAAGAATACCAACAGCATTTATGTATTTAACCACCTGGTGGCCACTGAATTATTTGGTTACTCAACCCTATTGGTTAAGAAAGACTACCAGCTGTCCCAAGCTCATCACCGTGATTGTATGCTCAGTCCAATACCAGAATTTTCTCTGTGGCATCACACTCCCTGTACTCAAAAATGCAATTACACCTATTCCTCTGGCTGTTCCCCTTTTTTAGGTAGTGGCAACACCCTCTTCACTATTCTAAGGGTATAGAGGGGCAGATCTCTGGGCACCTAGATGATGCATTAGATAAAGCACCAGTCCTGGAGTCAGGAGGAAGGAACTAAGTTCAAGGCTAGCCTGACATGTATTAGCTGTATAACCTGGGTAAATTACTTAACCCTGTTTGCCTCAGTTTCCTCATATGCAAAATGAACTGGAGAAGAAAATGGCAAACCACTCCAGTAACTTTGCCAAGAAAACTCCAAATGAGGTTATGAAGAGAGACAGGACTGAAATTGATGTGATTTAGGGTTGTTGGCAACTCTGAAATGTCAGGTAGAGGGCAGCTTCTGGCTAGAATGAATTCACTCACTCAAACCCTCTTCCAAGTCAAAAGATAAGGTTTATTGTAATGCCAATAATTCAGGTGAGATTCTTAGGGAATCTGCAACTTAATAGGGGTGAGACTGATACAAAAAGGACTGTGAAAGGATTTGGAATGGTATTAAGGAGTATGTAGTCTGAGGTGGGCAAGAGCCACAGTGAAAGGAAAGTCAAGGGAGCTAATTAGATGATCTAGGTGGTCAGGGGTAGGCCAGTTGCCTTGGGGGGAGGTCAGTGATCTAGGCTGCTAAAATGTATGGGAATATCCAGGCACTGGGTTGCTTTCAAAGACATGGTCTTTTCCTTTTCGAGGTCCAGGTCCCATCACCCCATCAAAATGACTGAACAGTGTGCCGGTCCAATTTGGTCCCTATCAATATGACCCCATCTACCAGAAGATTTTGCTCTCCGTTAATGATTAATTTCTGAGGATTTCAGTCTTATGAGCATGGAATAATAGGATAACCACATAAGCATGGTTTATTTGTATCTAGTCCTTAACTTAAAACCATAGAGACAAAAGGAAGGAAAAAAAATAAAACACTGTCATGCAAGTGTGGAGGAAAAGGACAAAACCTGTGTCTTGTGAGTTTTGGGGAACCATCTTCTCTTCCTCTTTCAACATCTCCTGAGAAATAGTAACCTCTGTTGTCAAAGAAATGAAACCTGTAGGGTTGTACTCATGCTATTTCAAAGGAAAGACTTCCACTTCAGTCCCTTCAAGATATTCTGATGGGATTAATTAGAGTCCTCCTACCCCACTGAGATGAAAACACCCTTACTTGAACAGACCTGATCTTGGACATTAACTATAAGGAAACTCTCCTACCTGAATAAATGTTTTTGGGCAACTTCCAAAATTGCTTCAAAGTTAATATGTTATCCCTTTCAACCCCCTAATCCCCTGAAAGCCTGTCCCTGTTACTCTTTTGTTGAGTTGATTAATCATGTCTGACTCTTCATGACCCCATTTTGGGTGAGGTTTTCTTGACAAAGATACTGGAGTGGTTTGCTATTTCTTTTTCCAGCTAATTTTACAAATGAGGAAACTAAGGCAAATAGGGTAAAGTGACTTGCCCAGGGTCACACAGCCAGTAAATATCTGAGGCTGAATTTGAACTCAGGTGCTCCTGACTCCAGGGCCAGCACTCTTATCCACTGCACCACCTAGCTGCATTTACCTATTACTCTACTTCTAAAATAAGGGAAGTGGCTGAAGTCTCACCTAATATGATTCTTTTTGCTGCCTGCCCTAAAGTTGTGTAAAATTCTATGTGTGGATATGTAGATGTATACATATACATATAGATCTCCCCCGTTCAGTCGAGCTGCTAGCCACCTGGCAAGTGCTTTTCAGCTGATGAGAACTAAACTTTTATCTTCCAGCCTTGCCTCTTGATTTGTTGACCTCTAGTCAAGTGGGCCTATGTGGGAGGAATTACTCTTTAGAAGGATCTTAGGATCTCTGAGCTGAGGAATTCCCCAACATAGACCTTCTGCTTGTGGCCCTTCCCAGACCAAGCTGCTACAAACCCAGAATATCCTATAGCCAAGTCAGAAGTCTGTAATAAGGGAAAAGTCTATAGCCAAGATAGCACTTTTTTATGCCCTCTGTCTCTCTCTTTTTCCCTTCCTCCCTCTTTAATTATATTTAATTTTTATTTATTTTTATTTTTATTTTGCTTTTTTTGGAGGGCAATTGGGATTAAGAAATTTGCACAAAGTCACATGGCTAGTTCCCTCCCCCCACCTCTCTCTCTCTTTCTCTTTTCTCTCTCTCTCTCTCTGCCTGCCTTCCTGCCTTTCTCTTTCTTTTTACAGTTGTGTGGACATCCTATTCTCCAAGCAAAAAAAATTACACTTATTTGCATGGCATTTTATAAGATTTTTTTGGTAGCATACATAATATGAACATTTCTACTGAAAATGGAAAATATTCATACTTTTGATTTGTATCAATTGAATAGTACAACAAAATTCAGTATAATTTTCTCAGGATGTTTACATTATTAGACATTATTTACATGGTTGTTTTCTCTTTCCTTTCCTGATGGTAAAGTTGCCTTCCTACCAGGGTTAGAGTCTATTTCTCATAATTTCTGGTTTCTGCCCCTAGGTGATTGTAGTATGATTGTTATCATCTAGATTATGAGACAATTCTAGTAAAGCAATCAGTTCAGCTCATCATCACTTTTCCAGCCATTTCAAAATGAGAAGGCCACCTTAATTCATTCCTGAGGAAGTCCACCAGCCAGCCAGCAAGCTAAGATTTTGTGACCTAACTGGATCAATTCAACAGTGGTTAATATGTCAATTAGAATATGTAGAGCATCAGAAAAAGAAAGCAAAAACAACCGTGTAAATAAAATGTTTTTAGAACCAGCAGTGTTTTTAAAAGACAATTCAGTGTACACAGGAGCATTTCAACCACTGAACAACAGCATAGCCCAGAGGGAACACTGCCCTCTCCTCACCCAGTGCCCTCTCTGCTGAGAAACTACAGGCTCATGCCCAGGCCCCGCCTAGCTGAAGTATTAAATGAGCTTCCATCTGTCTATAATTTATAACCAAATCCTTTTTGGATTTTCACTATGTGGAGCTTGGGAATAACAAGATAAGGAGTGAAGGAGTAAAGGAGTAAAGAATCTGCTTCAATGCTTCTGCCTGTTTTTTTTTCTCATTTTATTCATCTTTTGCACATGACCTCTCAATGACACAAAATGGGAAATTTTGATTAGCTACAGACTAATCACATTGATTGGAAACTCCCCCAACTTCCCTCCCCCTTCTCTGAAAAGATCTGGGCAAATCTTTCCAATGTTAAGAAATTGCTGCTTCATCTTCCTAAATAGCCATCTGTTTTTTCCTTCCTTTATAAAGCACTGCAAGCTACGAACAGCAGAGGGCGATGTTGGGTAACATAAGGATTTGAGAAAAGGAAGGAAAAAAGCTTTGAGCTCAAATTAGTGTGTATTAAATCAAAACCAGACATGGTACAAAGTCTATCTATTTTACTTTTAATTTATGAAATAAGTCCCTAAATAAAAGCACATATACATGCTGTTGAGTCCCAAGGACAGTAGAAATATGTAAAAATGTTCATTGGAAGTGGTTTTGCCAATATTTTTCTCCTTCCTCTTTTCCTTTTTGTTTAGAAATTAAACACTATTTGTTATAAGGGATAACTCTCCAGAAAGAAAAAAAAGGGAAGGATAAAGGGGGAAATCTTAGTGATGAAAAAACAAAAGATATCAATAAAATCCATTTTAAAATAAATAAAAGTCATATGACCTTGGATGAGCCACTTAAAAAAAATATTGAAAAGCAAACAAGCATAAGCCAAAACCCCAGCTTCCCACAGTAAGATACTGTTAGCTTCCTCCCTTCCTAGAGAATGAGCTCACTTTCAGACAACAGAAACAAAGGACAACTGGGCAGTATCAGCCACTGGAAGCTTAGAACAAGACCCAAGAGGAATGAGAGTACTAGCTATATAAAGATGATCCAGAAATGATTTACAATAGACTTATGTTTTATCTCTGCAGAATATTTTATTGTATTTATATAAAATCATCAAACTGTGTAGTAGTAGAGACATTTCCCTAAGCCACATGCCTTCTTAGCCATCCAAACACTCTAAGAGATAGGACATAGGGGAAGAATTTATTACTAAAACAAGAAAAGACAGAAAAAAAATATGACAAAAGAGAATGTGAATCCTACTCCCAAGTGCTTTCTAGTATCAACTCAATTTGCTTTTCTCTTAGTTCCAAAAGATTTTTAGGTTTATTTTCCTATCTCTCTAAGTTCCTTGTGAAAAGAGTCTGGGGCTTTCTCCTTCACATTGTCTGCATTTTATTACCAAGACCACAATTTCACAGCAGCAGGTATTCTTCGCCTCCTGAGTAAACCTGCTATTTCAGATCATGAATCATATAGATTTGAAGATGGAAGCAACCTTAGAACTCATCTAGTCCAATCACCTACTTTACAGATGAGCAAGCAAAGGTCCATAGAGGCTAAGGGATATGACCAAAGTCACCCATCGAGTAAGTGGCAGAGCAGGGAATTGAAGCCTTCTCCTCTGACTCCAAATCTAGTTCATTTTCTCCTGTGAGATATGGCCCAAGAGCCTTTTTTCTAAATACAAAAAAAGGTAGGAAGTATCTGACCCTGGTGATAGGGCCAAATCTATTGAGCTGGGTGGCCTTGAGCTGTTTTTTGTTTTTTGTTTTTTTGTTTTCTGCAGGGAGAAAGGTAGGGCAATTGTGGTTAAGAGATTTGCCAAGATCACATGACTAGTTTTTGTGTTAAGTGTCTGAGCCCGGATTTGAACTCAGGTTTTCCTGACTCCAGGGCCTGTGCTCTATTCACTGTGCCACCAAGCTGCACCTTGAGCTGTTTATAAGATTGCCTATCTATTGTAGCATGTCCTTTGTTGTAATGGAAATCTCTCACATAGACTATTGAAAAGGACATGTAGATGAAAAGTCTTTCCTGCCTCTTTGGCCCAAAATGCCACCTAGTCAAACTATAGTAGTGTACAAGAGACAGTAACAGTAAATTCCTTGCTACTTTTTGTTCTAATGACTATGGGAATGTCTTGTTGGGACATCTAATTTTTAAGGGACCCATAATTCTGGATTAAACCAAACTTCTTTAAAGTCATCTTACATGAAGTGGTGGTTTTCTCTAAGTGTGTCAGCCCTGTTTCATTTTTCAAAAGGAAAAGAAAAACAATCAGGACATATCTATGAGTATGGCTTTCTAACCATGGGTAGTCCTGATAAGGGATCTGTTCTGTGAAGTTTGGATTCAGTCAAAGGGCTACACTTGAGGACCTAGAGGGCCAAATGTGGCCTCAAGGCTGCAGGTTCCTCACCCCTGGACTAGACTCTGGAATTTAGGTCAGAGCTAGGTGCCACCTGAGAGTTCAATAGTCCAAATTGCTCCCTTCATAGATGAAGAAACTGAAGGTCACTTAGCAAGTTAATGAGGAGCCAGGAGTAGAACCTGGTCTCAAGACTATCATCTAATTTTTCTTATATTGCTGTATCAAAATCTGATGTCCAGTGTCAGAATGAAGTTCTCTTGTATACCCCACAGGTAATTCTTCTCTTTGCTTGGTGGACCTCATTCCTTTGATGACCCTTAAAATCTGATGAACACTTATTGAGTGCACACTATATGTTAGACTGAGAAGACAAAGATTTTAAAATCCCTACCCTTAGAGGTTTACATTCAACTGGGGGTGGGAAGAAGAATGATTTGTACAAGAAAAATATCATAGAAGATACAGAGTAATTAGAGCAGAGAAATCCAGACAAAGTTCTCTAAGAAAATTTGAGGTTAGAGACAACACTTTAAATTACGCTGTGTATTGATGGAAGGTCAAATAGGGTATAGTGCTTGAGCTGAGCTCTATGAGAAGATAATGATACTATAAGACAGAAATAAGGAAAAAGTACATTTCTGGCTTGGAATCTGGTTTTTGAAACCTCATGGAGATGGGAAATGACAAGTCAAATTAAGATAGCTAGGATAATTTGGCAAGCCACCCAAAAACTCCCTAGAAAGGTCAAACAGATTAAAATAAAATTATTTAACAAAATAAATAAAACTACAATGCAACATAGATAATGCCAATTTATAGTTTTTAAAGTCAATATGACACAGGAGGGTTCCATTTGAGGCAATTTCTATTTGAGTTTGACACCACTGTTAGACTGTGAGGACAATGTGATGTAAAGCTGTACAGGTATGATGAATATTGATAAATATTGTACAAGGTCTTAAATACCAGGCTGAGGAAGCTGTGCTGTATCTTATAGGCAATGGGGAAGTACTAAAGACTTTCAGGCAAATAACTAATATAAACAGACTTTTGCCTTGAGGTAATTTTAACAACTTTACAAAGGTTGGCTTGCTGGGAGAGACAAGAAACCAGAGGCAGGGACACTATCAAAATAGTTCAGTTGATAAGTAATGAGAGCTTTGAGGTATGGGAGTATGGTATGGAGAGGTGGGAGGTATGTAAGTAGAAGTCCTAGTTTTGAGAGCCTAATCCCAGGGTTGGAGAGGTACTCAGCCTCTCCAGATAGCCATTATCTCCAATCCATTATCCACCCTCCATTATACCCTGTAATGAATAGATAATTATGTAGAAAGTGTTATCTACTCTCCACTAAAAGGTGAAAATAAAATTCAAACCACAGTTCACACATCATTGGGATGTCTGGAATGATATTACAGCTGGTTGGATCTCAAATAAATACTGAATTCAGGGAATTTGAAAGTTGCTTAGACCTAGTTCAGGTGCTTCCAGCTGGGTATCAAGTTCTTTTGGGAATGAAAAATTACCGAACCTACACCAACTGTCACACCGATACAAATATTGGCACACACATGAGCATCATATAAGTTAAAACTATGTTGTGCTTGGCTATTTAGAAAAACTTTCCTTCTTATATTATTATGTTATATTGATTGGCTTTGATGGTTTGGAAATCAAACAGGTAGCTAAGGGTGTGGGAATTTTTTCTTAACTCATGACTAGTTTGTCAGGCAACATAGCTTTGATACACATTCAAGAATCTCAGTGGCCTTAAAACCAGGTAGAGGTGGTGCAGTGGATAGAGCCCTGGGCTACAATCAGGAAGACTCATCTTCTTGAGTTTAAATCTGGTCTCAGACACTTAGTAGGTGCATGTGTGTGACCCTGGGCAAGTCACTTAACTCTGTCACAAATAAGGAAACTGAGGGCAATGAGCTGGAGAAGGAAATAGCAAACAACTCCAATATCTTTGCCAAGAAAACCCCAAATGGCATCACAAAAAGTTGGAAATAACAGAAAATACTGGACAATGTAGCCTATGATGGAGAAATTTTTTTTCAAATTAGTGTACCCTTAAAAGGTGGCTGTTATCTTGGAGAGAGCAGCTTGCCCAGTACAAGTGCTAATAACTAACCTGATAACTACCTTGGCAGAAGTTACTGCTGTCTTGAGCTGGGTTGGGAGGATAAGAAAGGTATAAAGCAGTCAGATTTGTTGCAAAAGTTACAGAGGGGAAGAAAACTGTTGGTTTTTTTTTGTTTTGTTTTGTTTGGTTGGGTTTTTTTTTGCTTTTTGGAGGAGGAAGGTAGGGCAATTGAGGTTAAGTGACTTGCCCAAGATCACATGGCTAGTTTTATGTTAAGCGTTTGAGGTCACATTTGAACTCAGGTCCTCCTGACTTCAGGGCCAGTGCTCTATTCACTGTCTATTCACTGCATCACCTAGCCACACCAAAACTGTTGAATTTTTAGCATGCAAACTACAAGGTCACAAGAAAACTATTAACAAAAAAACATTACAACACATTAACATTAATACAATTCTTTTTCTCCTTAGGAAGGGCATTCTCAAAATGGAGGTTGCTCTGGTTGTTATAATATACAATAAGTGAATAATACAGGCACCAACCAATCCCCTTTTACATGAAGAAATTCATATGTGACTTTTTTGTACCTTGAACTGTAGGGCAGGTCACATGGCTTGCTTTTGGGGGCTTGGTATGTATTCAGAGCTTACCTGAACCTTTTTTCTTCTTTTGGAACTAAGCCTTCTTGTTCTGTTTTTGGGTGGTTTTGGAACTCCATTTGGATTGCCCTAAATGTAGCATTGGGAAATTTTGTGGTCCTACACCTAGACTCAGTGGATAGTTGTATATGGACCTCTAATGGTATACACTGTGTTGAAATAAATACCTGGAGAGATTTTGGTTCAGATCTCTATTTGGATTCTCCTTGTGTAAAAGGGAAATTTCAGAAGAATTTTCACCCCAGACAGTTTGAGGCTGAAAGAGAATGATTTCCAAATGCCTCCTGGTCCTTTATCCCCATAGGGAGAACTCAACATTTGATGAGACCTTGGTGGGAAAATTTCTGAGATGGAAAAATCAATGCTCCTTTTCCCCCATTTTTTTCTCACCTTCTTGCTAGTTCTATTTTATTCTGTCTTTTTATTTATATTTTTTTCCCTCTATTTGCATGGAAAGTGATAGACCCTTTTTACTATGCAAGTAGTAACTTCTGGTAAGCCTTGTAAAATGTTCCTTCTTTATTGAACTTCCATAATACTGCATTTATGGGGGTAATTATGATTTCTTCTTGTAACTTTGGAACAGTTTAAGATTTGTTCACATGGACTTTTCTAGAATTCTATATTATAAAGAACTAGGAAGGCATAAAAAAAAAAGACAATGCTTAAGCCACCCCTCCCCGCCTTGCCCAGGACCCCAGAAAACTATTCTGGATTGCAAATATGCACAATGAAGTTAATCTATTTTTTTTTTTTTTGCTTTTTTGAAGGGCAGTTGGGGTTAAGTGACTTGCCCAAGGTCACATGGCTAGTTTTTATTTTTTGTGATAAGTATCTGAGGCCAGATCCAAACCCAGGTCCTCTGACTCCAGGCCAGTGCTCAGCGCCACCTAGCTGCCCCTGAAGTTAATCTATTTGCTAGTGAGAACATATGTTTCAACCCAGAGAAGAATGCAGTGTTACCTACTGATGCCACCATATAGGTTATGCTTAGGTGCCATTCCAGTTAAGTACATATACTTCTTCCTGCTTCAAAGCATGAACAGAGGTGCTCTGAATGCTTCCTTTTGGCTGAATTAACTCAAAGGTTTATACTCTGAGATATCATGTCTTTAAATGAGAAATGGAGATAGAAATGTGGATATATTAAAAGGCTGCCATCCCCTCAGTGTTTCTCTCCCTTTCTAATTTCAAATCATGAGGACTGTTTGGAGCTGCATCTGGGAGAGTGAGGTGGGGGGATAGCAGAAATCTTATCCCCTAGCTAGATTCATACAGCCATTGTCTATGTGGCCACCTCTCTTTTCTTATGTTTACTTCCTCAACTAGTTGAACAGCAACCTTGAGATGGATTAAGTCCAGGTGCCCTTAAGTTTTAGATCATGAGGTCACAGGAGGCCAATGCAGAGTGTCCGCTGTGTCCACTGCAGCAGTTAATTATGGCTGAAGAGGTAACAGCAGTAGCAACTACAGCCAGATGAACCCAAGGGGAAATTGTCATCAAAGAGAGAGGGTCCAACAGAGAAGGAGATCAGACTGCTCAGTAGAGGTGAAATGTGAAATGATTAATTAGCAGCCTTGAAAACTGTGCTCTAATTATTGGCCTCCCAGCTGACTGTACTAGTAGGGACGTTAGATTACTGAATTAGGTCTTAATCATCTGAAATATGCATATGTAATATGTCAGCACAGCTATAATTTTCTGTGTGGGAATGAAAGAATCTGCTCCATGTCTGATTTATGTTGTATACTGGGTATTGACTTTATTTCCCCCTTTGGGAGGGAACCTTAGACTAGAGTCAAAGGTGGATTTGTTTCTGAAGAGGATGTGGAATGAAGCCTCTGGGCAGCCTAATTTCCTTAATGAGAAGTCAGACAACTCTAGAGCCATGAACCTTGTACAAAATGCAATAACTTGCCAAGAGCAAAATGAGGTGGGTAGCCTGAACCCCTGAGAGTCCCAAAAGATGTTGTCTATACAAGACAAATAATAGATCCTTCCCTCTTGTACCTTCTGTAATCAAGTGAGTCAGGGAGTTCTACCTCAGAGTCAGAATATCCAGAGGTACTTGAACATTTTCTCATTAGATCCAAGAATGGATTTAGTTTCTCTATACTTGGGCCTTTCCATGCACTATTGATAAGCAAACTCCTAACTCCCTAGTTCCTATGATTCAGAAGAGTTTTCTTTCTAGGAAAAAACTAAACCAAATACTTTTCCTTCTTACTTCTATCCACACTCTCATCCTTATCCAGTTTTCTAGGCTCTTTACTCCTTTTGAACCCTCCTTTCTTTCTTTTTTTTTTTTTAAAGCAATTGGGGTTAAGTAACTTGCTCAAGGTTACACTGCCAGTCATTATTTATGTGTGGGTGCTCATTTTCTGAGGCCAGAACCGATCCCGGGTTGTCCCAACTCTGGGGCTGGCACTCTTACTCAATGCGCCACCTAGCCACTCTTGAACCATCCTTTCTTGTTAAGAAACACCCCTTCATCCTACAGATCTTCCTCTCCCATTCTTTCCATCTTCTGGTGCTAGAAAGAAAGGTGTAACCCTAGCCTTGTCCTAAAGACACTACATCTTTTAGCACCCTCTTCAAGGCTGGTTTTTCCTTCTTTCACATTCACTGACCAAGCAGGGATGAAAGGAGTTGATGTAAAACCTCCACATTTCCCATTGCCACTTTAGAGCCTCCCTCTGCCACCTTTGATCAGCAGCCACTTAAAGCTCACTGAATCCGTCAAGAAGCATTTGCACACCTACTGTGTGCCAGATACGGATACAAATACAAAGAATGAAATAATCTCTGCATAGGCAAGGAGTGTGCATTTAAGTATATGCAGAATAAATATAAAAAAGTATAAATGCAAAGTAGTTAAATATTATGTAGTTTGAGAGGATTGTGCCCAAATCATTACTGATGTCACTTATAGTCTTCATGTCACTCTTCTTCCTCCTTAAAAAGTTCAATACTTTCCCCACAATACTGTTCTCTACTCTAATCCCTGATGCTTCAAACACACCAGCCTCCCAGGTCTTCAACCTTCTCAAATCCCATTGACTCTGACTCTAGTCTACTATAACAACCACACATAGTTAACCTTCCAAAACCATGCAAGTGTCTTCCCCTATCACTCTCCTCTCCCCTAACCCTATTCAAGTGAATTTACCCCATATTATAGACTATCTAGTTAAGACTCCAGAGAAAGATTTAGAATCAGGATGACCTGGGATCAAATTTCTCCTCTGATGTTAGCTGTGTTACCAGGGGTGAGTTACAATCTCTCAAAGCTTCAGTGATTGCCCAAGTCTTGTCTACTACAGTATAGAGAGGTTGTTATCTGCTTTGATGTAGGAAGCAGCCAAGAAAATCTCACTATCAGATGGTTTAAGAATTGACAAAGCTGGGGCAGAACCAAGAAGCCAGAGTAAAGGCAGGGATTTGCCTGAGCTCTCACTGAAACCCCCCTAAATACCTTTAAAAAGTGACTCTAAAAGAAATTGAGAGCAGAAGAGTCCACAAAAAGACAGAGTGAAACAAATTTCCAGCATAAGACAACCTGGAAGGTCAACAGAAAAGATCTATTACATCAGAATGAGAGATGAGTGCAGTCTAACACAGGTCAAACCAGGGCAGACTGGGCCCCAGCAAACCCAGAGCAGGCCTTGGGGCAACTGAATTGCAGACAGCAGTGGTGCTTTCCAGACCTCTCAGCCCACAGACACCAAGGCCAACTTAAAAGATCAGCAGGAAAGATCTGTTGGAGCTGGGTGAGAATGGAGCACAGTGCAGAGTGGGCCATGCCAACACAACTCCAGCCCCAGGAAATCAGGAGCAGGCTTTGGGATTAACTGAATAATTTTGAGGGAGAAGGGTAGGAGGCAGTAGGGGTGTGGGGTGGGTAGAGACAAGAAAGGTCTCCCTTGGGAGGTAGAACATGAACTGGGCTTTGAAGTAAGTCAATCACTCTAAAAAGTGGTGGTAAAGAGGTTGTTCCAGGAATGGAGGACAACCTGTGCCAAGGCAAAGGGAAATGAAATGGGATGCTGGGTAAGAGGAGGCCAATTTTTGCTGAAACATAGAGCACCTAAAGGAGAGTAATATGTAAGAAGTCTGTCAGGATAGGCTGCAACAAGATAGTGAAAGACTTTACAAAGGAGTTGGTATTTTTATCCTAGAGGCAAGAGCGACATTGGAGTGTCTTAAGTAGGGGAATAACATAGACTGATACTTTAGGTATGAATAGCAATTTGGCAGCAGTATGGAGGATGGGTTAGAGAGAGGAGATTTTAAGGGCAGGGAACACAATTAGGAGGCTACTGTATTAGTCCTCTGTTTAACAAGTACCAATCAATAAGATGAGAAATAATGTTTCCCTTTTATAATAAGCAATAGAGAGCATCCATGGGACCATGAAGGACAGGAGTTGAAGACTCATGCTACAGCTTGTACTGCATGCTAAGGCCTATCAGAAACAGTCTTGATACCCCAAAGGTAGACAAAAGAAGAAGCCAGATTCCCAGGGATGGTAGGAAAGGAAGTCCTAATTAGGAATTAGGAGATTTCTTCTGCATGAACATGTGGGCATTTCCCTACCATGCCTCTCTATGAGAACGGGACACAGGACTGGCTTATAGGTAAGCTTTGGTTGTAATGAAGTCCTTTGGGTCTTTCAGTTACTAAACAGCCTAAGTTGGGATTCCTGATGAAGTCAGTCTGTACCAAATGCTCTGATGGTGCTGGAGTGAGATGTAAGCATCTATAATTTATAGGACAATGACTACCTTAAAATTAACTACTTGGAAGAAAATTCAAGTTAAGAGAGGTCTTAGAAAGTAAAACAGCAGGATCCAAATCAGTTCTCCCCGGGAGTTGTCACTAATCAAGTAGCAATTAAAACCAAATTCTAAAAACCAGAGGTTTTAAAGAGTAAAAGGGTACTTGGGCCAGAGAGCTCAGTGTAATGTCTGGGCCTCCCAAACACATATGGAGTGAGAGGGTGATTTCTTAGAGCAATTACTTTCATAAATAGGCATCCTAGGTTGTATCTGAATCATCATAGTATCCCAGACACCCCTTATTCTAGAGAACTGAGATTCCTACTTTTAGGATATCACCAAACACAAGCCACTATGCATGAGATGTCTGAAGGTGATACAGACCCACAGTGACCTATAGAGTTTGTTCAATCATTCAACAAACATTTAATAAGCTTGGGGTATACAGTATGCAGGGAAGACTAGTACCTTTGGTGTGAGGGCTGCCTTTTGACTTTGATACCTGCCTGCTACCTGCTTACCTGTGACTCCAAGAAACTGTGGCATGCACAGCAGCCACACTCTAGTAAACCATTTCAGCACATGGACTAAACCATTTTGAGGGTAACTGAGGGACCTCAAACCAATTGGTGAGGTGGGGGGTGTGTACCCAAAGCAAGTGAAGACTTCCCTAGTGGAATAGTAGTGGATGTGAACAATTTGTTCCAAAGGACCATGAAGGTGGCAGGAGCAAATGCTATGGAAGCTTAGAGCTTTGTTAGATATTGAAGATGCCAAGGTCATCCACTACATCCTAAGCAAATTGCCATATGGTAGAGCTTTCTGAGTTCCTACTGGTTTGATCAGCCACAATTGGATGAGCTGTACTTTGACCCTGATATGGTAATGTCATTTTGGTCCTCTTCTAGCATAAAGGCAACAACCATTAACTGTTGTGACAGGTACTGGGTTACTGTAATGGTAATGGGAATTTGAAGATCTTCCCTGCCCCTTGTATTGGAAAACTAACAGGTGTTTAGCACTTAATTTCAAGTTCATAACTGTATCAAGTATTAAGACCCAGAACTTGTGAATTCCACAGTGGGATGGACTTGTTGACATAACAGGAAGGGGCAGAACAGGGAGGAGCTAATATTGTATATAAGGAAAAGCCCAAGCTGAGAGAGGCCAGAACTTCTGGGAGCAAGAATCTGGAGGCTGGGCTGCTACTGCTGGAGAGAGAGAAGATCACTGAGAACTGAGAAGAACTGAGAAATGAGAAGAGAGGAGAACCAGGAGGATGCATGGCTATGGTATCAGTACTTTGTCTGTCTGTTTTGATGTTACTTTGTCAGATTCGATGGTGCTGTTGTTACAGAAGCCCTGGGACCTTGCTGCTGGTTCAGAAGCCCTGAAAGAGGATTTTCTTGTGTGTTCACAGAAATCCTGGAGGAGGGTCTTGTTGACATTTTCAGAGGCCCAGGGACTATACTGATGATTTGTATTGATTCCTTAGACCTTGTTGTTGGGTCTATGTTGACTTCTCAGGCAGAAAGTGAATTGATGAGGATGCCAACAATATGCATGAATGTTATTGTGGCTTTTTAAAGCTTTGTCTTTCCAGGAACAGAAACTGTGAAGGACTTGAGGTGGGCCAGACACTGAGCTTCAATATGGAAGAGGAACTGCACAAGAAGCTGGACAAAGAACTGAGAGCTGTCTGCCTTTGAACCTAGGTGGTAGTTGGATAGATTTGGGCAGGAGCTGGGACCATGGAAGAGGAACCATGGAAGCTGAAAGCCTGCCTCGAGTCAAGATGAAAAGACCTCTCCTTGGGTATTTAATACAAACTGAGAAAATCATGACTCATTGTGGCCTAGCTTGGAAAACTCTGACCTTTATATTTAGATGACCGAGTTAAGGACTTTTCCAATTAAAAAGAAAGAGGACTTTTTGATTGAAGAGATTAAGACAATGTGACCTATCAGTGGAGGACTTTTATCTTTGTACTTTGTATCAATTAAGGAGGCTTTCCTCCTTAAGGATGATTGAATTAAGAACTGACTAAATGGTTGTGTTACTAAATGAATTTTATCTTTTCCTGAAAACTGTGACCACTTTGGTGAAAACTATGTGGCCATTTTAGTGATAAGTTTTTTATGCTATAACATTGTGAGTACTATCCTTTGATTTCTGTGAAAGTTTTGTCTTAGTTTGTTACTGAATAAATAGAGAGTTGACTATACTGTGTAATCAGGACTTTGAAAGCTGTTCACAGCAGCAGTCCTTTGGAAAGCTGCTCATGCTTGGCTTTACAGCTACCTACTGAGAGTATAAAAGACAAAAAGAAAAGATTTCAATTCAACCCCTGTCCTCAAGGAGCTTGCATTCTACTGGGGAAACAGGGACACCAAAAAGAAAATACAATATACAGAGCTTATTATCTCTTACTAGCAAAAGATTATTTAGGTAATTTTTTTTCTTATCAATGCTAAACTGATTCTGACCAAAAGCAACAGATTTGTGACCAATAGCATACCCAGGATCAATATCCTCTCCTTTTCCTAAATACTTCAGCTAAATATCCCCTTTGCAAGCTGAAATATTGGTACAGGTACTCAAAAAAGCATTTCAGTTGCTCACCCATTTTCCAGGTCCCCAAGATGGGTTCTCCCCATCATTATGTTTACATTCAGTACCAACTCCCAGGCTCAAAAGAAAATAAGCTGAATAAGAGTTCACCCAAAAATAGTTCTCTGGTTGAAGTGGAATTGGGGTGAGATATTGTTGCAGGCTGTGCCTTTAGCACCTATCTGAGAAAGTAATTTGATTCAACTGAATGAGCATTTACTAAATACAAGTTATGCTCAAAGCACTGTGCTAAGAGCTGGCAGAGGTAAATGATACATAAAATAGAGTCTTTGCACTAAAAAAAAATTATAGTTTATGTCTCTCCATCATCTTGACTTTAAACCTCAAAATTATATTTGGTTCTTATTTCTTACTTACCTTCCACTGCCAAAGTACTGGAAATTTCTCCACTCCCTTCTCATCTATTCTTCACACAGATGTCAAAGCAGTCTTTCAAAGGCAAAGGATTGACTCGATCACTCCCTTGTTTGAAAGAAAGAAAAAGGAAGGAAGGAAGAGAAGCAGGTAGGAAAGAAGGAAGGAAAAAAATGAAGGAAGGAAGGAAAGAAAAAAGAGGAAGGAAGAAAGAAAGAACTCCTCAGTAGCTACCTAATAGCAATGTAATAAATACATAATCTCCCTGGTTTGTTATTCTTAAATACTTAATGAGAAATTCTTTAACATCTTAAATTGAGTCTCTCAACATATCCTTGTGAACTAAGAGATGTGGGTTAGTTAATGGGTGTGATAGGAGGCATGTGTATCAAGTAGGTGGAAAGGCTGATTCTTCCTCTTTCCTTGGTTTAGGAGACTAAGGCTCAGGATGTTGATAGAACTTTTTGGAGACCTAAGTGTAAAAGCCACAAGGTCGAAGAAGTTGCTCTACTTCAGACTTAATCGGTTTATTTATTTTATATGTACACAGTTATTTGTATTCTTTTGCCCCATTACAATGTGAGGTCCTTGAAGGCAAGATTTTGCCTTCTTTAGCACAATGCAACGGAGTTGACTTGGCTAGTTATAAATTTGTGTTCTGTAATCTTAGCTGGGCTCTTATTCAATCAAAGTAATAATTTTACTTCCCTAATTGATTTTCTATCTGCCCCTCCATGATGTCTATTCCAAACTTTCTCTTCTCTCTCCAAGGCTCCCACAGCACCTTCCCCCACTCTCTCAGCTGAGGACTTTGCCTCATCCCTTACCAATTTTTTTTAAACACAGCATTAAATTGGTTTGCATCATGTCCTTGCAGTAGTATTAACATTTTAAAAGGGAAGACCAGACAGAGCAATGCTTACCTCAAATTAATAAGTAAATAAATTACACTTATGGTGGAATTTTAGTGATAAGCTAGTGAGGGAGATATCCTAGGGTGGGGGATTTCCCAGTGCCCTATATCAGTGGTGTGAAACTCATAGAAATGAGGATACTAATCTGTCCACAAAGATCCCTATGGCTGACATGTTGACACAATTTTAAAGTGTAATATTATCTTTCTTTTATTGTATTTTTATGAATATTTCTCAATTACATCTTTGCTAAGGAGTGTTGCTACAATCCACTGCATATTTTACTCCTCTGCCCTACATCATTACCCCTATTTGCCCACTCCTATCTGGGGCAAGGCTGGCCTGTGACTAAGAATGGTATCAATGTGGAATACAGCTGGTCTGTGGGAAATGCCAAAAATTCACAATTTTTGACCAAGTCACCCAAAATAGGAGTCACAAGTGAGGGTTCTTATATAGTTATAATGATGTCTCATTTATCAAAGGGAGACTCAGATATCTGTATTATGTGAAATGTCTACATTTGAAAAGCACCCCAATTGTACAGATCACACAAATTTGTCTTCATTGGTTGACAGTGATTAGTTAATTAAAATTCAAATTAGTGAAGGGAAGCAGCCACTCTGCATTTTTTCTCCCTGACAGTGAATTTCCACCATTGTTCTATAGCACTACTAACGAAATGGAGAAATCATCTGCTTATTAATTTGCTCATTACACAATAAGTTGAATGTAACTGCCAAAAATATTCATGCAAATATCTTCATTAGTAAAATCATGTAATTAACCTGAAATATGTGCTAAATGAGGCAGCCAAAGTTGCATATTTTCCCAGCTTTAAATTACAATTTCAGTGATCATTTTTCTTGATTAAAAAAAAATAGGATTATGAATGATCGAAGGATGAGTTGAAGAAGTGAAATGAAGTTAAGCAGCCTGAGTTTTAGTCACATCCTATGGATCAAGCCTTTTGCCTTCCTGAGCCAGATTCCACTAGTGCCAATCTAATTTAAGCATTTTTAACCCTCTAGTACAATTTTCCTTGAGTTTATTATTATTTTGATATTGGGGACCCTGCCACTATTCTGCATTTCTTTACCCAGTTAACTTTAGTTATTGTTAACTCTGGGACCTCATATGTGTGTGTGTTTGTGTGTGTGTGTTGGGGGGAGAGTGTACCTTAAGAAAATTCAGCTCCTCTAGGTAATTTTAAGCAGTTTTTTCACCTTAAACCTAAAAATTACTACAACCTGAAATCACATACATAGTCATACTCCAAAGCTAATAATTTGAGTAGTCACAAGAACTGTTGATTTCCCTTAGGAACACTCAAGGAAGCAAATTCTACCTTATTCTTGTTCCATTTTGTCTTTTCTTGGTTCAGATAAGGTGCTTTAGTGTTAACCCCATATTCAAGTCTATAAATACCTGAACTAGCTTTTCATGTACTTTGTAGGCCTATTAGTTTGGGGACCCCATTTACCAGAACTTTTTTAAAATTAATTTATTAGTTTAGTTTCAGTTAACAAGATTCAATTCCATAGTCCCTTGATTTTCAAATTTCCTTTACTTCCCTCCCCTCTCCCCCAACAACAGCATATAGTCCAGTATAGGATCTGCAAATACATTCATATTAGACATTATTCTAATTACAAAGGCATATTGTACTAGGTAGGATGAAAGATGGTAAAGAAGAAATAAAACCAAACAATGAAAAGAAAAAGATCATTTAGTTTGTTTCCATCAGGATTCAGGCTCAGTTCTTTCTAGTTATATCTCTGGATGGCGCATTTCTCTCTTTCTTGAGTCTTTCGGGATTGACTCATATCACTGCATTGCTGAAAAGAGTCCAGTCTGTCATAATTGGTCATCACAGATATGGTATGTCTGTGATTGTATACAAATTTCTTCTGATTCTACTCTTCTCACTCAGCATTGTATAAGTCTCTCCAGGTAATTATGAAATCCGTCACCTCCTCATTTCTTATAGCACAATAATATTCCATTACATTCGTATACCACAACTTGTTTAGCCATTCCCCAATTGATGGGCACCCCTTTAGTTTCCAATTCTTTGCAACCACAAAAAGGGCTGCTATAAGTATTTTTGTACATATGGGTCTTTCTCCCACTTCTGTGATCTCTTTGGGATATAACCCTAGAAATGGTATTGCTGGGTCAAAGGGTATGAAATTATTTATAATCCTTGGGGCATAATTCCAGACTGCTCTCCAGAATGGTTGGATAAGTTCACAACTGCACCAGCAATGTATCAGTGTTCCAATTTGTCCACATCCTCTCCAGCATTTGTCACTTTCTTGTTTTGTCATCTTAGGCAATCTGACTGGAGAGATGTGATATCTCAGAGTTGTTTTGATTTGCATTTCTCTAATCAATAGTGATTTAGAGCATTTCTTCATATGTTTATAGATATCTTTAATTTCTTTCTCTGTAAACTGCCTGTTCATATCCTTTGACCATTTATCAATTGGGGAATGACTTATATTCATACAGATTTGGCTCAATTCTCTATAAATTTTAGAAATGAGTCCTTTATCAGAGACACAGGTTGTAAAAATTCTTTCCCAATTTCCCACCTCCCTCTTGATCTTGGTTACATTGGCTTTGTTTATACAGAAGCTTTTCAATTTAATGTAATCAAAATGATCCATAATTCTTTTTTGGTCCTAAAGTCTTCCCCTCTCCACAAATCTGTCAGGTAAACTATTCCTTGATTTCACAAATTGCTTACAGTATCATCCTTTACACCTAGATCACGCACCCATTTAGACTTGATTTTGGTATATGGTGTTAGATAATGGTCTATGCCCAGTTTCTGCCATACTGTATTCCAGTTTTCCCAGCAGTTTTTGTCAAATAGTGCATTCTTATCCCAAAAACTGGGGTCTTTGGGTTTATCGAATAATAGATTACTATATTCATTAACTGCTGGGTCTCCTGC
This sequence comes from Gymnobelideus leadbeateri, assembly GCA_011680675.1. Classification (NCBI taxonomy): domain Eukaryota; kingdom Metazoa; phylum Chordata; class Mammalia; order Diprotodontia; family Petauridae; genus Gymnobelideus; species Gymnobelideus leadbeateri. The sequence goes on from WOXC01005137.1 coordinate 29,233, forward strand.
ACCTAATCTATTCCATTGATCCACTACTCTACACCTCTGCCAGTACCAAGCAGTTTTGATGACTACTGCTATGTAATACAGATTAAGATCTGGCATAGCCAGTCCACCTTCCCTTGTGTTTCTTTTCATTAATTTCCTTGATATTCTAGACCATTTGTTTTTCCAAATAAATTTTGTTATTATTTTGTCTAACTCTAGAAAGTAGTTTTTTGGTAAATTGATTGGTATGGCACTAAATATATAGTTTAGTTTGGGTAAAATTATCATTTTTATTATATTAGCTCGGCCCAGCCACAAGCAATTGATATTTTTCCAACTATTTAGATCTGATTTTATTTGTGTGAGAAGTGTTTTGTAGTTGTGATCATATAGATTCTGGGTTTGTTTTGGCAAGTAGCTTCCCAAATATTTTATAATGTCTACAGTGACTTTAAATGGTATTTCTTTTTCTATCTCTTGCTGTTGAGTTTCATTAGAGATGTAGAGGAATGCTGAGGATTTATGTGGATTTATTTTATATCCTGAAACTTTGCCAAATTTATTTATTGTCTCAAGTAGTTTTTTTTACTTGATTCTCTAGGATTCTCTAAGTATATCATCATATCATCTTCAAAGAGTGATAGCTTGGTCACTTCTTTGCCTAATTTGATTCCTTTGATTTCTTTTTCTTCTCTAATTGCTACTGCTAGTGTTTCTAGTACCAGATTGAATAAGAGGGGTGATAGTGGACACCCTTGTTTCACTCCTGATCTTATAGGAAAGGCTTCTAGTTTATCCCCATTGCATATAATACTTGCTGATGGTTTTAAATAGATGCTAGCAACTATTTTAAGGAAGGCTCCATTTATTCCTATACTTTCTAGTGTTTTTAATAGGAATGGATGTTGTACTTTGTCAAAAGCCTTTTCTGCATGTATTGAGATGATCATGTGGTTTCTGCTAGTTTTATTGTTGATATGCTCAATTATGCTGATGGTTTTCCTAATATTAAACCATCCTTGCATTCCTGGAATGAGTCCTACCTGATCAGAGTGTATTATTTTTGTGATAAGTTGTTGGAGTCTTTTGGCTAATATTTTATTTAGAATTTTTGCGTCAAAATTCATGAGGGAAATTGGCCTATAATTTTCTTTCTCTGTTTTATCTCTTCCTGATTTAGGAATCAGTACCATATTTGTGTCATAGAAAGAGTTTGGTAGGACTCCTTCTTCACTAATTTTCCCAAATAGTTTGTAGAGTATTGGAATCAATTTACCAGAACCTTTATAGTTCCAGTGTTGGTAAGGTATTTTTGTTTATAAAATCTTTCTTACTTTTTTCTTTCTTACTGTGTTACTCCAGAGTAACTCTAGCCAAGTCATATAAAGTAATTTCCTGCAAGTTATGCTAGGCCTTCCAAATGTCCAGTACTATGAAGAAAGGCAATGTGGTGGAGGCAATAGAGCTAGATTTAGCCTCGATTACTTTAGTAAGGGATGAGGTGAAGTCCTCAACTGAAAGAGTGTGTGTGGGGGGGGATGGTGCTATGGGAGACTTGAAGAGAGAAGAGAAAGTTTGGAAGAGACATCATGGTGAGACAGATAGAAAATGATTTAGGGGAGGAAAATGTTTACCTTGATTCAGTGAGAGCCCAGTTGATATTAGAGAACACAAATTTATAGTTAGCCAAGTAAATTCTGTCGCATGACTTCCTCCAACTCTGTTCATCAGGGTGAGAATAGAAGGAAAGGAGAAAGATGACAGGAATAATCCAGCATTGGGATTTAGAAAATCTTAGTACAGTGTCTGGCAAATAAATGTTTATTTTATTTTATTAAATGCATGAGCAATAATGGGATGAGAGAAAAAGATTAAAAAATATAGTGTAGACTTGAACTGATTCACCAAAGGGTTGAGGCTGGAAAGGGAGGAGAGTGTAGCCAGGGCAGGTATGATGCCTTGGAATAGGACTGAAGGGGTGGAGAGATCGGAGGCCACAGTAAATGAGGATGAATCCTATGTTTTTGAGGAGTAAGGCACATAAGAAATGTAATGGGAAGGAATTGTGATTTCATATGGCAAGATCAAGAGTGTGATTATCTCTATAGACACTTGTAGTAGCTTAGAACTTTAGGTCATGAAAATTGAACAGATTGAGAAACTGAGAAATTAGGGTATTTAGGCGAAAGTCAACATGAATGCTGAAATCCCATAGTAAAAAGTCACTAATTGAGGGGGAGATTGAGACTATAAGCCAGGTCCTGAAATCATTGAGAAGGAAGAGAAAATGTCCTGACAGGGGGGTGTCAGTGGTTAACAGACTCCAGAATCTAGATTAGGTACTAAGTGTTGATAGAGTGAACCTCAAAGGAGAATTATGGGGTATTTGTGGTACAGGTACAGTTTGGAAGTGACATTGGGGAACAAGGAGTATTCCACTATGAGTCAGAGTAGGGAGAATGCATTCAGTAGAACAGATTTGGGATGCAGTGTTATATGTGAAGAACCAGGTCTCAGTGAGAGAGAAGATGGAAGGAACAATAATGAGAGGAAAAGGTTTAAAATAAAGGAATAAAAAAGACATAAAAAGAGGTACCCTTTACTAGCTACAATTGTATAAAGATACTCTACTACATAAAGATAATAAATGGGATTTTCTTTCTTTTTCTTTTTTTAAATGCTTAATTCTTTTAAAAATATTTATTTCATTTAAATATATTTTAATGAAATATTTACCAATTACAGGCAGTCAGTGTTTAAGTCAAGTCTTCTTGACTCTAGGTCCAACACTCTATTCACCACACCACCTAGCAGCCATGGATGTCTGTGTGATTGTGATGTGTGGTCTGGCACCAGCTAAATATAATTTGTAACTCAAGTGAATTTGTATTCACTTATCCACTGACCTATCAAGCTTAGCTATAGACTGGAGTTCCAAAAAGGGAACTGAGTCACCTGGGTTGTGAGTTATTCCCTTTCTTGGGCCATAGTGATACCAAAGGTAGAAGGTGGGGCCTGAGCCTAAAGCAGGGACTGAGTAGCTCCAGTAGTGGAAACTGGAAGTATTTAGGAGAAGTGCAGGATAACTACTATGTCTATGTTATGAACACCTGATGATTTATAGTTGTTTGTTGCCTTACCAAAGTAGATTGGTCTGGCCCCTTCAAACTGGGGCCAGACTAAAGATAGAGACAGCCCTCCCTCAAGAAAGCTAAACACATTCTAATATAAAAGCAAACTCAGAATTGTAAAAGATCAAATAGTGCAGATGAAATTGAGTTTTCTTGGCAGGAATTCACATTTCAGTTGAGAACCAGAGAGCAGCAAGCAGTGAGAACATGTCAGATGAAATAGAACATATCTAAAATACTTCAATTAACCTCACTTACAGGAAGGAGCAAGCCCCCAACACTGTTACCATTATGGCCATATGTTCACTCTAGAGGCTGTATGTTTGATCAAAAAATAAATTAAAAATTAAAGATTCTCAGCATTGGAAGGAGCCTCAGAGGTCAGTGAGCACATGTTGAACTTTTTAACCAGTAAACGCTCAGTTAAACTTTACTTGAAGAAATTCAGTAAGGAAAAGCTTGAGGGTATGGTGGGGTCCAGTCCAAGTCAGAATCTATCACTATGTTCTAAGACCACTATTTCACTTTTGGATAGATCTAACTGTTAGAAGTTTTTCCTTACCTTAAAATTTCCCCTTTGCAATATGCATCCATTGCTCTTCTGGACTTATCTGGGACAAAGCAAAACAACTGGATTAATCAAGTTTACATGAAAGCCCTTTAAACCCTTGAAGATAGTTTTCACATCTCTTTCCCCTCCATTTCTCCTTCAAATCCTTTTTACCTAACAAATATGTAAATTAATATAATTTATGTTAGAGCTTTTCTTTCCCTCTTTTTCTACCTCCTCCTTTTTTTAGATCATCCCAACATAATCACACACCCATGCCCTCTTGTCTATGTAGACTACTAATTGTTCTAATAATAATAAAGTTCTTAAGAATCACACTATAATTTTCCTATACAGGAATATAAACATTTTAACTTTATGATTTCTCTTTCATGTTTCTTTTTTTATGTTTCTCTCAAGTTGTGTTCAAATGTGAAATTTTCTATTCAGCTCTGGTCTTTTCATCAGGAAGCACTGAAAGTCCCTTATTTCATTGAATATCCATTTTCCCCCAAAGTATTATATTCAGTTTTGTTGGGTAGGATATTCTTGGTTGCAATCCTAGCTCCTTTGCCCCCTGGAGTATCATATTCCAAGTTCTCAACTCCTTTAATATGGAAACTGCTAAATTTTCTGTGATCCTGACTGTGACTCCATGGTATCTGAATGGTTTTTTTCAGGCTCCTTGAAAACTTGGCTATAATAATCCTGTGAGTTTTCATTTTAGGATCCCTTTCATGAGGTGATTGGCAAATTCTTTCAATTTCTATTTTACCTTCTGGATCTCAGGCACTAAGGCAGTTTTCCTGAATAATTTCTTTTTTTCCCTTTTTTAAAACCAATTGGGGTTAAGTAACTTGCTCAAGGTTAGTCATTATTTATGTGTGGGTGCTCATTTTCTGAGGCCGGATTAGATCCTGGGTCATCCCAACTCTGAGGCCGATGCTCTTATTCACTGTGCCACCTAGCCACCCCTGGATAATTTCTTGAAATATAATGTCTAGATTATTTTTTTTTGATCATGGGTACTGATAATCCAAAAATTCTTCAATTATTCCTCCTCACCTATTTTCCAAATCAGCTATTCTTTTTAATGAGAAATTCATAATTTCTTCTGTTTTCATTCTTTTAAATTTTGTTTTATTGTTTCTTGATGTTTCATGGAGTTGTCAGCTTTCACTTGCCCAATTCTGTTTTTTTTTTTTTTAGTCTCTTTGGGGAACTTGAATTTATTTATTTTTTAAATTAATTTATTAGTTTAGTTTCAGTTAACAAGATTCAATTCCATAGTTCCTTGATTTTCAAATTTCCTTTACCTCCCTCCCCACTACCCCCATGACAGCATATAGTCCAGTATAGTATCTATCTGCAAATACATTCATATTAGACATTACTCCAGTTACAAAGGTGAATTATACTTGGTGGGATGAAAAATGGTAGAGAATAAAACCAAACAATGAAAAGAAAAAGATCAATTAGTTTGCTTCCATCAGGATTCAAACTCAGTTCATTCTAGTTTATCTCTGGATGTCGCATTTTTCTCCTTCATGAGTCTTTCGAGATTGACTTATATCACTGCATTGCTGAAAAGAGTCCAGTATGTCATAGTTGGTCATCACACATATGATGTGTCTGTGATTGTATACAGATTTCTTCTGATTCTGTTCTTCTCGCTCAGCATCAATTTGTATAAGCCCCAATTCTGATATTTAAGGAGTGATTTTCATATGTGCATTTTTGTACCTCTCTTCCCATTCAGCCAATTCTTTTTTTTAAAAAAAAATTCTTTTCTTCAGTGATTGTTTGTGTTTCTTTTACCATTTGGCCAATTCTGTTTTTTAAATTGTTATTTTCTTTAAATGGAGAAATTTTTAATGTTGTGGAGTTTACTTACCTTGGCAGCAAACTTTCCAGGGATGTACACATATATGATGAGGTTGATGCACACATTACCAGAGCTAGCTCAGTGTCTGGGAGGCTCCTAACGGATGTATGAGAGAGAAGAGTTTGCCTACCAAACTGAAGGCCTACAGAACTGTTAAATTTACCTCACTGTTGTATGCCTATGAAACCTGGACAATCTACCAGTGCCATGCCAAGAAACTGAATCACTTCCACTTGAATTGTCTTAGGAAGATTCTGAAGATCACCTAGCAAGATAAGGTAAAAGGCATTGAGGTCCTTTTTCAACTTGAAGCATTCAAACTCTATTGCAGAGAGCACAATTCTGATGGTCTGGCCATGTTCAAATGTCAAATATACATTTACCTAAAGACTGTTTTACTGAGAACTCACAAAAGGGAAGCACTCATATGGAGGTCAGAAGAAGCAATACAAGGACACTCTCAAGATCTCTCTGAAGAACTTTAGAATTAATTGTGAGACATGGGAAACACTGGCACAAGACTGCCAGCATGGTGTTCCTGCATCAAAGAAGGCACGGTGCTGTATGAGCAAAGCAGAATCATAGTAGCCCAAAGGAAATATGCGATGCACAAATCTAGAGATATCTCCACTCTAAATGTTCATATGGACTCTGTGCCAAATCTGTGGTAGAACTACCGAGGTCATATTGGTCTGATCAGCCAGTCAGACACATCGTACTTGACTCCAACATAGTGATGTCATTTTGGTCCTCTTTCATTATAAAGGACATCAACTAACATTTTTGTACATCTTTTACCAAGCTGTTAATTTTTTTTCATAGTTTTCTTGCATCATTCTCATTTCTCTTTCCAATTTTTCTCTACTACTCTTATCTCTTCCAAATTTTTTGTTTGATTTTGCATTTTTTCATGTTGTTGTCTTCTTCTAACTTTGTGTCTAGATCTTCCCTGTCACCATAGTAGCTTTTTATGGTCTGGTTATTTTGTCATGTCTTGACAATTTTTTTCCAGATTATTTCTCAACTTTTAACTTTATGTTAATATTGGGCTGTGTTCCCAGGGTGGGGTGGGAGGCACTGTCCCAAGCTTTTGGCTTTCTCTGCAGTCTTGTTTTCAGAGCTAATTTTGGGGTCTTTAAGTTTTCAGTGCTTCCAAGCTGAAGTGATCTGTGGAGAAGTGTGGTCACTGCTCTCCTGGTCTGAGCTTTGACCTTTACCCTGAAAGGTCCCCTACTCTCCTGAAACCACAAGCACTAGTGATCCTCTTAGCCCTAGAATTGTGACCAGGCCCCTGCTTCCCTGTAGCTGCAAGCACTAGTGCTTCTCTCTAATCTGGAATCTGTATGGATGATGCTACAGGGTCCTGTGCCCAGTGCTAGCTCTTTTTGACTAGTTGTCTGTGTTTCTGGGCTGAGAGTTCCTGAAGCTGCTCACTGAGCTGGGCACAAAAACACTTGGCTCCCCTGGGCCCAGTATACTGGGCTGAGACTGAAGAGCTATCAAGGAGGTTCAACCCTGAAGAAGCTCAAGGGCTCCAGCTAGAGATCTGCTTCAGGAAGCCTTCTTGGACACTGCTGCTCACATTGGTGTCTTCTAATTTTCTTCTTATCTGCCCCCTTTAGAGATTTTCAAATCAATCAACAAGTATTCAGCTCTGAAAAAGTGAAAATCCCTGCCCTTAAGGAATTCATATTCTAATTGAGAACACAATGTGTTCATGAATATATATGTATATGTATATACATATACAAACATATGTGTATGTGTGTGTGTGTGTATAGATACCTCTTTTTACAAAGTAGATACACACAAGGTAACTTTAGAAGGCATTAGCAACTGGTGTAAGAAGTAGGGAAGGGAGAGGGTGAAGACAAGGAAGAAAATCTCCCTCAGAAGGTGACTGCTTGAGCTTAGTCTTGAAGGAAGCCAGGGATCTTAAGAGGTGGAAGGAAGGAAATTCATTTGGGGGTGGGGGGAAGCCAATGCAAAGGGGAAGATGGGACATGGAGCATCATGTGTGAAGAATGGCAAATACACCTGGACATCAGGGTGCCAGGAGATAAGCAATGTATAAGAAAACCAATTTGATAGGAAGGGGACATGCTAGGAAGAGTTTTACATGCCAAAGAGAGAATTTAATATTTTATCCTAGTGATTAGAATAGAGTGCTCTAATACCCTTAGTTTTACAAATAAAGAAACTGAGGTTTGCAGGGGAATAGTTACTTGACCAAGATGGAACATCTAGCAAGTAGCATACCTAAAAGCTTGATTGCCTAAGAGCCTGTGTGAGTATAATTTCCTTATGTCCTAAGTACCTAAGTATCTATGTATCTAAGTGCCTAAGCACCTAAGCACTTAAGTACCTATATACCCAAGTACTTAATTGACTAGTATCTAATTCCCTAAGTGCCTAAATGCCTAGGCAATTAGGGATTTAGGTGATTAGGTACTTTCACTTAGGCAATTAGGTACTTGGACATTTAGAGACTTAGGCAATTAAGTATTAGATACCTACAGATTAAGTAATTAATTATTTATATCCTTAGGTACTTGGCTATTTAAGTACATAGGTACTTAAGTGCTTAGTTTTATTGGTAATTATGTACTTAGTAAAGTACTATAAGGATATTTATGTGCTTAAGAACATAGGTACTTAGCTAACTAGGTACATAGTCATTTAAGTATATATATTTATGTGTGTGTGTATTTGTGTGTATGTGTGTGTATACACATATATTAATGGTTTATCTATATGCATATAAACAACAGCCACCTATCCTCTACTTAGTTTTTCTCAAGTGTATTACTGGATTGAACTCTTAAATGATTGTGAATGCCATTCAGGAGTCTCTGAAAAGTCCTTGATTGTGTCACTTAATCAGGACAATATCATCTACCATTAAAGTACTTGGAAGGCCCCACAATCAGCAGAAAATCTTCTACTGCTACTCTCTACCAGGCATTCTCCATGACAGGAAAAACATCTTTGGTGAGCATATTTTCTTTTTATTCTTTGCTTCATATTAATAAGCAAAGGGTCAGAGAAAAAAGTTATCTATGTTGAGAAATCACGCATAATTCTAACACAAACAAGGTATGTATTTTCTTAAAGGAGAGACTGTAAGTGGTTATTATGCTTTGCTGAATCAAATCAACAAACAAAATGGCATCTTGTACTCTTTCCACCTTTCAGGCAATTTTGGATTGTAATAGGGTGTTCTGCTGAAGAATATCTTTTAGGAAAACATATGTTTCCTTTTCATATTTTTATCAAAGATGCCCTTGATACAAACGTATGATATTCTCATAAACAAGGCAGCTAGGTAACTCAGTGAATAGTGCTCTGGGCCTGGAGTCAGGAAGACTCATTTTCCTGAATTCAAGTCTGGCCTTAGATTTATGAGTTGTATGACCCTGGGCAAATCATTAAATACTGATTGTCTCAGTTTTCTCATCTGTAAAATGAGTTGGAGAATGAAATCGCAAGCCACAAGTATCTTTGCCAAGAAAACTCCAAATGGGTTCACAAAGAGCTAGACATAACTGAACAACAAATTCTCATAAATACACATACATTCATATACATATATGTATATTTTATGTAATATAAATGTTAAAGTTGAGAAAAATAAACACATGTATTGGTAGCTATTTATGTGGGTTCTATTCTTTTTGTACTGAGCAGTAACAATGCCATGCTTCCCCCCCCATTTATTTGGTACCTTATCTTTAAATACTTTAACAATATATCCTTTCATGTACTCAAAATTTCATTCTTCAAGTATGTACCCCTTTGGTGTAAAGTTGGTATCAGATGCTCTTTGTGCTGTTGTTTTTCTTTATTGCAATTTATATTTCTTCATACTGAGCATTGGAGATTGTGACTTCACAAATGTGGTAGGTCTGCTGTCAATAATGAATACAATCCTGTTATAGAAATGACGACAGATCCCCTTCCTCCATGCTCACTGTTGTTTCTTACCTATTGCCTTCACTTCCATTTCATCCCTTAATGCTGTAAGGATGAGCTGGATTAATTTGGTCTCATGTCACGTTCTGTTCAAAGTCAATTATTACCTGTATCACTTCTTACTTCCTAATTCATGCAATGAACATATCTTTAGTAAGTGCTTACTATGCTCCAAACATTGTGTTAGGCTTTGGCGATACAAATTTTTTTGGGGGGTCACACCTTTTAATAGAAAATACAAAGATCTCACACAAAACAGCTAGAGTAGAAAAGATGGGGGGGTTGGGCAGGGTAGCGACAGCTACTAGGCAGCTACTTCCTTTTGTTTTGGAGGAGGCCTGTAGATGCTCGCCACCACAGCATGATCTCGCTCATAAGGCTCCAAGGTGAGCTGTTTCTGGGGCTTCATGTTTTCCTGCTGCATTTTCTTGACTTCTGAGGCAAACACGGCTTCTGGGGAGGCTGTGGAGTCTATGCAGTTGGCTTTAATGGAGATCACAAAGTGTCCACCGTTGCGCAGGAAGTTGTGTGCATTGAAAGCCACAATTCGGAACTGGTCCGGCTGGGCCACATCAGCAAAAATCACAACCGCCATCCCAATGAGCATTTGGTATTTGTGGAGATGTCGTGTATCTTCAATGACGGGAATGATGTGTGTCCTCTTCATGGCCACGTTGATGAGATCTCGGCTAGATAGATGACAAAATTCGACAGCATAGACCAGACCTTCGGGACCCACGTGTGAGACAGTAGTGCCTGATGCTGCTCCTAAGTAGAGCACTTTGGCCCCAGGTCGGATGTGGATCTGATCCACTCCACCCAGGATGGCTGCAGCCAGCTTTGATCGGAAGGGGTTCCAGGCTCCGTACTCCAACTTCGCCTCACCATCCTCCACAGTGATTCTCTTTTCACCATAGACTGACTCCCCGGGAACCATGTTCTTTGTGACCAGGGCATCCTCCTTTCCTCGACAAATAAAAACTCCCTCATGTCGATGAGGCTCCACAGTGACCTTCTTTCCTCCTTGGAAACCTCCTCTACCGGCCCGGCCTCGGCCCGGAGGGGGTGCCTCTGCCCCTACCGCCAGGTGACTGAAACCCTCCTTGGCCACCTCCTCGGCCCCCTCGGTCACCACCTCTTCCACGACCTCCGAACCCACCCCGACCACACCCTCGGGGGCTGAATCCTGGCTTCATGGCACTCGGCTCGCTCTGCAGTCTGTATGGTGGCCGCCGGCGGACACTCAGCTCCCATGCGCCACGGGGCCTCAACAGCCCGGGTTACAAACAGCAAGTGAGGCAAGAAGGGATGGGGTGGGGGGGGATACAAATTTTAAATAATAAAACTACCAACCCACAAGGAGCTTACATTTTGTCACAGGAAATTATGTAAACTCTGTGTCTGTGTGTGTGTGTTCATAGAGCAATACAAAATAAACACGAGGTAGTTAAGTAAAAGGTAGTTATAGAAGGAGAGAACTAGCAGCTTTAACTAACAATGCTGCTTTCTAATATTTTATATATAGCTATATTTTAAACTGATCAGGGCAGTAGCATACATTTGTCACAATGGTATATTTTAAGCTGATATTGTCCTTGCATACCACATTTTTTAGTTTGACTCAATTGTTTGATATTAAAATTGTTTCTTTTCCCTTTGACATAGTAGTATCTGCTTTTTGTCACTTACGTTCAACAAATTCTACAAGGAATGGTGATATTCCATATTAATATTTATTCCTTTATCAACTTCCAATTTTGGGTATCAATGGGTTATTTAGTCATATTGGCCCTGTTTTATTTGCATAGCTCATCTCATTCTATTTTTCTAATTTGGTGCTGAACTTGGATGTTTGCTCCAACTAATCAGTGGTGTGACTATATAGAGTTGATTCCAGAAAGATTCTATCAGTAATTTTATTTTTAATAGTGTTTTATTGTGCATAGGAGATTTTAGTCAAAGTTTTTTACCATGTCCAGCTCCTCTCAACTGCCTTTTGAAGTATGAATAGCATATATCTTTCAGTCCCTTTGTTTCTTGACTCTGAGTCTTGCAACATTTTTTTTTCATGATCAATTCCTACACTTATTTTTACACTGAACTCACTAACAAAGTGCATCTGGATATAAATTAGAAGGACTTACTAAGTGCATATACTCTCTACCTCTTGATTCTCTGTAAAATGTTGGCAAATAAGGAGTGGATAACTTCATGATGGTCTTTTTTGCTCATCATGAACATAGTGAGGTATGAAGACCCAATATCTAATGAAATGCTTCTTGTTGCCTTCGTATGTATAATGAAAATATTTCTACAAATATTTAAGGTGATCCATGATCTAGCCTTCCATTTAGCAGTCACCTTTTTAGATTTTATGGTTATAACCAGACTAGAATACAGGTATGAATCAGTTCTTTAAGCAGGATACTAAATCAAACAGATTGAAATGGGTATCATTTAGAGTAATCAGTCAATATTTATTGATAGTATAAAAATTCTATATCCAGTTTCATCACTACCACCATCACTACAGGTAGCTATGATTAGAGTGCTAAACTTAAAGTCAAGAAGACCTGAGTTTGAATCCTAATTCTGATGCTTGCTAGTTGTGTGATATTAAGCAAATTACTTGATCTCTCTTAGTATGTTTCCTCATCTATAAAGAATCAAAATATCTACTTGGATTCTTGTGGAGATCAAATGAGATATCACAATCCTTAAAGTACTGTATTCATACTTGTAATTCTTATTAAAAGGAAGCTAGAGGTAACAGGAGGGCCAGATTTAAGACAGGCTGTAATTATTAACAATGATGATAATAATAGCTAACATTTGTATAGCACCTACTATGTGCCAAGCACTATGTGCCAATATTATCTCATTTGATTCTCACATCAGCTGTGGGAGTTAGTTGCTATTGTTTCCCCCACTTTACAGTTGAAGAGATGCAGCTACTAAATGTCTGAGACCAAATTGGAACTCAGGCCTTCCTGTCTCAAGTTCTGATGCTTTATCCATTGCAACACCAACTGCCCTTTCTCTTCAAGAAGAAAACAAAAAAAGAACCTGAAAAGGCAGTATAAAGGTCATTCTAGTCCTTTCAACCAAACCTCACATGACAGTCTGGCTATTCTAGTCACCCTCCTCTGGACTCAGCCCAGGTTGACAAATAGCCTTATCATGTGACACTCAGAAATGAACACTATATTCCAGATGAAATATTAACATAGGATATTACAGAGGGACAATCACTAGTTTCATTCTGGACATTATACCTCTCAATACCACATAAGACCAAGCCAGCTTTTTAGGTTGCAATGCCATGTGCTTAGTGGACAGAGAACAGACCTGGGAGTCAGGAAGATTTGGTTCAAATCCTGTCTCAATCACTCACTATCAAATCCTGTATCAACCGCTCACTATGCGTGATCACTACCAAGTCACGTGGAATGCAGTTTCATTTGCAAAAGAAGGGGGCTGGATGTGATTCCCTCTAAGGTTCTTTCTAGCACATTACATTAAATCTACTTTTCTCCCCAGAGAAGTAGCTCCTCTCACCCTATACCTGTACAAACTGAAATCCAGGAGTTGCTTATAGGAATTTAATTTATTCTCATAAAATTTAATTTTGTATTTGACCATTCTGTCCTTTCAAGATCTTTCTGGGTTCTGACTCTACCATGTAATATATTAGCTTTCCTGACAGCTTCAAGCCATTTACAAAGTTGATAAGGAAGTCATTTGTTTTCAACTAAGTTGTAGGTAAACATGTGGAACAGCACAGAGTCAAGAACAAATTTGAAGCTTCCAATGTACTCCTAGACCTACCTATAATATGATATGGACCCAATAATCATTATTGTTTGGGTGTGGTCTGGAAATCTGTTCCAAAACCATCTAATGTACCATTGTTCAGTCAATAATGACCTATTAACTCCACAAGGATAAGATGAAAGAGTTAAAATGCCTTTTGAAATACAGGTATATAGATGACAGGCATATTTAAAAAGGAGGGCAATTGATCTGCAAATAATGAACTTGACTCTTCTGGCAATATTCTAAAAACAAGATTATGGTATTACAAATTTAGATTTCAGAGAAACCTTAGAGGCCATTCCATTGAGCAAATTATTACATATATTAAACTGAGGACCAGAACAGGTAAGCAACTTGCTAAAGGTTGTAGGTGATTCTATACACAGCTCCTGATTCTGAATCTAGTACTTTTTCACTGTCCCAAGCTGCCCATCCAGTGTGAGACATGTGCTGAGGTGAGGGAATGGATGGGAGGGAATGGTCATAATGGATGTGATCCTTATATCAGACATTAATGCTTGTTTTTCTTTCTCATAAGAGGAGGGTAAAGGAGAAGAAGAATAGGAGGAAGGAAAGAAAGAAAAGAAGCAAAAATCTATTAAGTACGTACTCTGTACCAAGTACTGTGCTAGGCCTTTACAATGATTATCTCATTTGATTCTCACAACAACCCTGGAAAGTAGGTGTTATTATTCCCATTTTATAGTTGGAGGAACTGAGGCAGAGGTTAAGTGATTTGTTCAGGGTCACACAAGTAGTAAGCATCTGAATCCAGATGTGATCTTCCTGACTCTAGTGCTTTATCTACCACACCACAAAGTACAGAGTGCTATGCTTCTTCCAGAAATTACTGTGATAGAAAGACAAAAATTTATATTAAATGATTTTTAAAAATATGTTATGTCGGACTGGTTGATTAGGGCAATACTATAGCCAAAGTATTATTAGATTGTAGAAAAACATCTGAAAAACACCAACTTATATTATCCCAGAAAAAATGGGGGCACAGGCTGGATGATGGCCTAGGTAAGCGAACTCAGAACTAAGTGACCAGATCCAAAGGATTGTTGTTAATGGGTCAGTTTCAATTTGGAAAGGGGCCTCTAGTGGAGACCAGGCAGGCATTCTGTCTTCTACCCTCTGCTGTTTTAACATTCTTAGCAATTTCCTGAGGTCATATAAGCCATGTTTATCACATCTGCAAAGCTGATAAGTACAGATAATAAGGTGAAGGAAAGAGTCTGTATCCAAAGAAAGATTCTGATAGGATCTAACAGTGGAACAATGGCCTAAATCTAATAGGGTTAAATGTCAAGAAAGAATCTTTTGCTGTTCAGTTCAGTCTAAGGAAGAGTTAGTTAAGAAACAAGAGCTCAAAAAAAAAAAAAAAAGAAACAAGAGCTCAATCTTTGAAGTGCTGTCATGTCAAAGAGGGGATGGCACTGTTCTACTTGGTCCCCAGGACTAGTAGCCCTAGGAACAACGGGTAGAAGTTTCAAAGAGGCAAATTATGGTTTTACATAAGAAACACTTCTTAAGAAGCTTTGTATTAGGTCACAGAGTAGAACAGACTGCAAGTTCCTCCTCTATAATGCAGATCTCTATGCAGAGGCTGGAATGATCATTTGTCAGAGGTCACAGAAGAGACTCCTCTTTAGGTTCAGGCTACATGAGATTATTTGTATGAGGTCCCTTCAAATTCAGAGTCTATGATTAAGTTTTAATTTTTTTTGGGCTAAAGATTATAGCAGGCAATGAATTCTACTTCCTGTACCATAACAGTGAACATCTGGCTTTCAATGAGAAACATATGTAAGCGATGTCTAGCATTGATGACTCAATCCCAAGAAAACTGTACCTGAAAAGAACTGTTTGCCTTTGAATATAAAATCATTGTCCAAATGGAATACTCTAGGCCAGGAGTGGGGAACCTGAGGCCTTAAGGTCACATGTGGCCCTCCAGGTCCTCAAGTGTAGCCTTTTGACTGAGTCTAAACTTCACAGAACAAATTTCCTTAATAAAAGGGGGATGTAATATATGTATTATGTAATAAAAGAATTTGTTCTGTTTAGTTCAGATTCAGTTAAAGGGCTACACTCAAAGACCTGAAGGGCCATGTGTGACCTCCAGTTCCACATGTCAAGCTATAAGGAAAGATACAAAATAATTACCTATTATCTAAAACTAGCATTCAATAATGGGTAAAAGTCAATACCTTGAAGATTCCAAATGAGATAGAAAATAACTTTGCTAAATATATATGGTGACAAAGTATACGGCTAAAAGATGGATAGGTAAAATCTGCCACCTTAACTCCATGATTCAAGACTGGAATGTCTACAATCACCTGAAAATATATTTGATAATGAGTTGGATATGAGTTACCATTGCAGTACTCACTCTTTTTAAAAAAAAATTATTTTTATTTTTTTGCTTTTTGGAGGGGGAAGGGCAGGGAAATTGGGGTTAAGTGACTTGCCCAAGTCACATGGCTAGTAAGTATTAAGTGTCTGAGTCTGGATTTGAACTCAGGTCCTCCTGACTCCAGGGCTAGTGCTCTATTCACTGTACCACCTAGGAGCCCCAGCATTCACTCTTTATAAATACATGGAGTACAGTAATAGAATGCTTCAAAAAAGTAGAATATGTAGGACCCATGAGGTAGCCTCCTCTTTATACTCAGTATGGGTCATAGTACCACTCCCTCAATGAACAAGGAGTGTTAAATCTTCTCATTTATTATGGGATATTTCTCCTCAGAGATCTCTGAAAACAATTCACACTGATTCTAGCTTAAAAGGAAATTCTATTTTTGGGGGGGATGGTATCATGGTCTACCTAAAGGAGGTAAGATTGTTTAGATTAGGCCAATGTTTACCAATATTTTCCTGTTTCTTAACTTTCTAATACCACCATCTGATGAAAGAGGTGGGTGGGTGGGTGGGTGTGTGTGTGTGTGTCAGAGGTCACAGAAGAGATTCCTCTTTAGGTTCAGGCTACATGAGATTATTTTCAGGTACAGTTCTCTTGCGATTGAGTCATCAATGCTGGACATTGCTTACATCTGTTTCTCATTGAAAGCCAGATGTTCACCGTTATGGTACAGGAAGTAGAATTCATTGCAATCTTTAGTCCAAAAAAAAAATTAAAACTTAATCACAGACTCTGAATTTTAAGGGACCTCATACAAATGTGTGTGTGAGGGTGGGCATGCTTGAGTATGTGCTAGAGTACTGTGTTAGTATGTGTTGGAGATGAAGTTGAAGAAATTTAGGGGACTTGTTAAATAAAGGCTCCTGTAAGAAACATATTTATGTCCTACTACACAGAACATTAGTAAAAATTTAAGGGGTCCTTCTAATCTTATTATTTCAAAATCTTAAATAAACAATACAAATCAGACAGCTATGTTTTTAATATTTAATACTTTAGAGAGCAAACTTGCTATTTAATAATGAACTCATTATGAGCTCACACACCCTCTTACAAAATTTCTCAAAGTTTCCCGATACATCCTTTAAAATCATCAACCCCAGTATCAATTCTGTTCATTTTTTGTTTATGATGAATGAATGAATTTGTACTCAAATACTTCCATTTTTGCCAGCAAGCTAAAAGCCATCTATTCCACACATGTGTGGCCTTCAAAATTCAGCTAGTAAAATGGAGAATGTTTTTTCATTCAATCCTTTAACCAGTGTTAACACTTCAAGTGAGTGGAAAAGAATGATATTTAGGGATTCACATGTGTGGCTATTTTTTTTTCCAATAGGCTTAGTGAATACAATTCTACATGATGTGAATTTATTTATATAATAGGAAGAAAAAAAAGTGTCTTCATATAGACCCCTTTTTTGGGTTGTCATGGTACTTATGCATCCAAACCTGAAGGTGTATGTTCAAAATTTTTCATATCCTTTTGACAGTGATGATCAGATAAGGGCACTGATACTGAGATGATACTGAGAATGAATAAAGGGGTGAAGGCTATTATGGACATGTTAATGATGACAAGTAATTTCTTTGGTTAAATATATAGGTACACTAAACTTCTTCCTTCCCTTTGTAAGCTGTGCATAGTTACCTGTATATTTATTTATCAGGCTGACAGCTAGACTGCAAATATTATTCATTTGCTAGTACAATTACTGTAAATTAGGACACAAAATCTGTCATTATAAACCCATTGTTTGGAAGAGAACAGAGTTCAATTTGTTTCATTGCAAAGGATTCCTTTGAGATGTAAGACCCCACAATTACTTCCTGATTTGAAAAAAAAAAACAAACAAACCTCCAAGTCAAGAAGTTTCTGTTTAAAGCTTGCTGAGTTTCTGAAACTGAGAAACTAAATTTAGAACCTGCTCAGAAGCTTTGATATTCTTGGCTCCCAAGTATGCAGCACTGTTCACACCAGTTTCCTCCAAGAAATATCGATAATTGACCATCATCCCACAGGATGAAGTAGTGCCTTTGAGGCTCAAATCTGCCAACCAATTGATCCGCCACATCACTGCCCCATTCTGCAGATGAAAATTTGCTACTGGGTTGAGGGCATATCCACGATGCTTCTCTCCATATAAGTACCATGCACAAAGTCTCATCAAAGGGGATTGTAATACCTTGACAAGTTTTTCAGATTTCACCCATTCATTGCTAGTTAAAAGTATCTTCAAAGTTTCACTAATGGGGCCACCTATGATATCTGTGATTTCATTACTTTCAGAATCTGTAAAGAGTTCATTTCTCCCAAGTTCCTTAGTTTGAGAACTTAGTGTTCCAAGAAGCCATTTGGTGAATCCAGGTATAGGTGATAGACTTGAAAAAGTTTCAAGTTGAGGAAATTCCCTCTATAAATAGAAGAAAAAGATACCTTTTATCTAAATGAACAAAATTTATATTTTTCCCATTATACAAAAATAACTTACAAAGTAACTTTGAAAATTTCTTATGTTGTTAAATAATTTGCACTATATTTTCAGCAATTTGAACTAATTTCTTTAGAAAAAAACATTGATGAACATCAATATTGTTTGTTGCTAAATGAGCCTGAAGAGCAGACAAGTTTCTATGTAATTGGGCAGTGAGAAATTAGCACCTTTTAAAGGTGCTTCCATACTTCCATTCTCATGGATATTTTAAGTGAAATAAGTTAGTATATCTGATTATACTTTCTGGGGCACTATGATGATTTTTTTGATATGGATACTTCAACTGCGGCTGTCTGTAAGGCATATTCAATAGCCATCAAAGGTTAAAAAAAATCATCACTTGTTGAACACTAGTCTGGTGGTAAACTTCCCCACACATGGCCAAAGTATTTATCATAAAACACACAGCTTTTCTCTGGGTCCATATTCAACACCTTTTCAAGTTGGTAGTTGCTGTCAAAGCTCATCTTTGATTCCAAGGTCACTTCCATGTTACAATGAAGGCACTGAAGAAGGACTTTAAGGGTGATAGCTAGGCTAATGTGACACATAATTCCTAAGTATAAACTCCTCATTGCCAACCACCAAATCAACCATAATGTAACACAACAATGAAATGTCGTAAGGTGTTGGGTGACCAAGGAAAGTGTTTAAATGTAATTGCCACTATTTTCTGATCGATATTAGTTAAACTCTATTAGCTCTGTCTTGGGCTTTCTGTGACCAGAGAGGGGGAATAGGTATATTCATTTTTAAAAAGTCTTATGTGTCTTCATACATGCCATCTTCTCCATTATACTCTGGAGTTGGGGGTGGCAGAAAGCTATTTGCTTACACATTTCCTGATTCTCCTTTGTACCCAACCATAGCCAAAGAGTCTACTAGAGATACTATCTACCCTTTTGCCCTGGGAAAGGGAAGGATAGAAATAAGAGAACAAAATATTAGTAATAATGGCTGACACTTCTATAGCACTTCATGACTTATAAAGTATATCATGTAACATTATCTTTTCTGATATTCCCAACCAGCATATGAGGTAAAGTACAAAGTATACTTATTTCATAGATAGGGAAACTGAGATACAGATAAGCATTGTCCCATGTCATACAGCTATTAAGTGCAAAAGCCAGGTCTTTTATTTACCTTTAAAACTAGGATTCTTTTCATCACACCACAATCTTTTGTTTGTTCTTTTTTCCTATCCTGAAACATCTATCACTCCCCTTTACTCACTGCTGCCATCTACCATTACAGGGCCAAAACTTAGAACAAAATGACCCCACTTACATACTCTCAGGAATGGGACACTTTAAAATACTAGCGAATAAAATCTTTTAGATTTCTAGGTGTTTAATCACAAATTATATTACGTTAAAAAAATCAACAAACATTTATTAAATACCTTATTCTAGATAATGATGATACAAATATAAAAGAATATGGTTTTTGGGTTAGTGGGAGAAAAGAAAGGGTGAAGACAAGATATGTACACAGTTTAGTATAAAAATGGTACTGTGTGATGGAAACTTTCAATATTAAAGTTATTATTGCTATAAGATTGTACGGTTCCCCATGTCTGTGGACTGTTTTACTGATATATGTAGAGATAGGAAAAGGGACAGCTGATGAAAGGTATAAAAGAAGCCATTAATTTACTGAGAAGTTCAAATTAACATTCTTAAATTTAAAACTAGCTTATTAGAAGCTATGATCATATTTAAAGATATTGTAGATATATGTCAGTCAAGAGGGAGTAACTATAAAACCAGCATATATTTATATGGTTAGTACTTAAGGTTATAATCACTTTATGCCATATTCTTTTTCTATTACCTCATACTGCTTCT
The DNA here is from genome assembly GCA_011680675.1 of Gymnobelideus leadbeateri. NCBI lineage: Eukaryota > Metazoa > Chordata > Mammalia > Diprotodontia > Petauridae > Gymnobelideus > Gymnobelideus leadbeateri. The sequence continues at coordinate 49,345 of WOXC01005137.1, forward strand.
CAGGAAGAGACTATATATCTATATTTTATAAGGAAATATGAAAAGCACAGTCAACTTTCCTAGCAGGAATCAGTTTAAGTTAATAATTTTTAAAATTGGAAACCAGTTCTTAAAAGGTTCAGCATGACTGTAGCTAACAAAATAAATTATCTCCTTTGTGGAAGAACTAAAAATAGGTTATTAATTAAATGACAACCTTTCAGTTAAAAAAATAATTAAACTGAGTATAAGATCCTTTTAGAGCAAGGACTGTTTCATTTTTGTCTTTGCTCAGCATCTATTTTACCGCCTTGCATACAGTAGGTACAAAATAAATGTTTTATTTGTTTCTTTAATTGAATTAAATGAGAAGAGTACTTGAAAAAATATAATACAAGGTCCTGGATTCTCAAACAGCTTATGTGGAATAAAGGAAAATACATTATATTCACATTCACACATACAAATAACCTATAAGACAAGAAAGAATGAAAATCTTCAAAAATGGTAAAAACAAATTCCTATATTAAGTCTTAGGAAAGAAAGATTATTTCCTCAGGGATGGGGGAGAGAAGCAGGAAATAGGGAAAAGCTTTACTGAAGTGAAAGAAACAACATGAATAAAGATTCAAAAGCATAGGATAGATTGAGGCGAAAAGAAAAAGCCTAGTTTAGTCATAGTATAAGATATCTAGGAGAGTGTTAGGTACTAGAAAAAAAGCAGGAAAGGTAGACTGGTACTGGATTTTAGGGCCTAGAATGATAGACACAAAGTATAGACTTCATAAAACTGCAGGGACACAAGGGACCTTAGAAATTTCCTTTACATTAACTGGCTCCTTCATACTCATTTTTCTCATTATCCTTAAAATAAAAAATCAAAAAAACTTTGACTTGGGGGGCAGAGTCAAGATGGAGGAGTAGAAACAGCACTTCTGTGGAGCTCTGGCCCATACCCCTTCCAATCCATATAAAAGGGGACTCTGAATAAACTCTGGGGCTACAGAAACCACAAAATGACACAGAGAAGCTAATCTCCCGCCGAGGACAGCCCAGCAGCCCAGCAGGGAGCGGCCAGCACAGCACTCTGGGAGCCGAGCCCAAGCCCACATGAGTTGGAGGTTTTAGCCCCAGGGCGGCCAGATCAGCAGTTGGCTTGAGGGACCCCAGAACACCAGCAGGTGTGGTGTTTCCAGAATTATCAACACATAGATGCCAAGAACAAAGTCAGAGGTCAGTGCAGTATGGACTTTGGGACTCATTATTTGGGAGAATGCAGAGGCCTCTTTCCCTGGGGGCAAGAAGCCGCTGAGGAGCCAGGGCACAGCCACCATGTTGCAGCTTCTTGGCCTGCACATTGTAGGGGGACCAGGTGATCAGTCTTGGGGGTAATAACTCTTGCTTTAACCTTCTTGGATCTGGATTGTGGTCTGGGGTGGAGGTCTTGGGGTGTGTGACCAGCTTGCCAGAGCCCGTGGAGGCTTCAGAGAGGGCACCCAACTAATACCTCTGGCAGCTGAGAAAACCCCAGCATTTGGGACAGAAGCTCCCCTGTGTGGTGGCAGAGTTCTACTGTGGAAACAAGCCCAAAAGTCAAGTAATTAAGTGGCAACATGCCTAGGCAACAACATTAGACTCCTATTTTCGGGGCAAAGAGAATCGAAGCATGGAACAAGAGGAGGACTGGGAGGTCAGAACTCCTGCACCACAAGCCCCAAATGAAAATACAAGCGGATCACAGGCCACAGAGGACCTTAAGAAGGATTTTAAAAACCAAGTAAGAGAAGTGGAGGGAAAAAATGGGAAGAGAAATGAGAAGGATGCAGGAAAAGTATGAAATGAGAGTCAACAGCCTGACTGAGAAAAATAACACCTTAAAAAATAGACTAACTCAAATGGCAAAAGAGGCTCAAAAAGGCAATGAGGAGAAAAATGCCTTAAAAAGCTGAATTTGCCAGATGGAAAAAGAATCTCAAAAGCTCACTGAGGAGATTCATTCCTTCAGAATTAGACTGGAGCAAATGGAAGCTAGTGACTTTATGAGAAATCAAGATGCTGTTAAACAGATCCAAACAAATGAAAGAATAGAAGGCAATGTGAAATATCTCATGGGAAAAACCACTGACCTGGAAAATAGATCCAAGAGAGATAATTTAAAAATTATTGGACTACCTGAAAGCTGTGATCAAAGAAAGAACCTAGAAATCATCCTTAAAGAAATTCTCAAGGAAAATTGCCCTGATGTTTTAGAACCAGAGGGCAAAATAGAGGTTGAAAGAATCCACCAATCACCTCCTGAAAAAAGGTCCCAAAAAGAGAACTCCTAGGAATATTATAGCCAGGTTCCAGAATTCCCAGATCAAGGAGAAAATATTACAAGCAGCCAGGAAGAAACAATTTGAATACTGTGCAAATGCAATCATGATAGTGCAGAATCTGGCAGCTTCTACACTGAGGGATCAAAGGGCTTGTAATATGATATTCCAGAGGGCAAAGGAGCTGGGATTAAAACCAAGAATCACCTACCCAGCAAAACTGAGTATCATGTTTCAGGGGAAAATATGGTCATTCAGTAGAATAGAGGACTTTCAAGTATTCTTCATGAAAAAACCAGAGTTGAATAGAAAATTTAATATTCAGATACAAGAAGGAAGAGATGATTGAGAAGGTAAACAGGGAAAATAAATCATAAGGAACTTATCAAAGTTGAACTACTTACATTCCTACATGGAAAAATGATAACTGTAACTGATGAAACTTTTCTCAGTATGAAAATAGTTGAACAAGGGTATATGAGCATATGAATACATATGTGAATGTGTATATGTATTTACAGGTATACACAGACAGAGGGCACAGGTCGAATTTAATAGGAAGGGATGATACTTAAAAGGTGAAATTAAGAGGTGAGAGAGGAATATAATGAGAGGAGATGAGGAAAGACAGAATGGGGTAAACTATCTCATATAGAAGAGGCAAATGCAAAATGTTACAATGGAGGGAAAGAACAGGAAGGCAAAAAGGCAAAACCTTATCCTCACTGAATTTGGATCAGGGAGAGAATGACATACATACTAAATAGGATATCTCACCCTAGAGGAGAGTGGGGTTAAGGGGATGAGAAGGGGGATGATGGAATGGAAGGTGGAAGGGGAGAGGGGAGGGAAGTTCGAAGCACCCATTATTGAAAAGGAACAGGATCAAAGTAGGGAATAGACCAAGTGGGAGGTGGGATAGGAGGGAGGGAAATATAGTCAGTCTTTTACAATATATCTACTATGGTGATGTTTTGCATAGCTGCACATGTACAACATATACTGAACTGCTTATCTTCCCAGTAAGAATGGGTAACAAGGGAGGAAGGGAATGAATCTGGAATTCAAAGTTTTAAAATCAAATGTTTAAAAATATATAAATACTATTATTAATACTATTTTATATATAATTGGGAAATGAGATATACAGGCATTGGGGCACAGAGATTCACCTTGCCCTACTGAAAAAAGTCAAAGGGGTATGGGAGAAGATATGGGAGAGAGCAGATTGGATGAGGGGATATCCTGTGAAACTGCTATTCTGGGATGGGGGGAAGGGAAGAAATGGGGAACAAACTGTAACTCAAAATCTGGTGGAAATGAATGATGTAAGCCAGAAGTTAATAAAGCACTTTGGAAAAAAAATAAAATAAAATAAACAACAAAACAAAAACAAAAACAAAAACTTTGACTTGACTGTCAAACTTTCTCTCTTTTTCTGGTAACTATCAACCACTCAGAAAGAATTATCTAAATCTGCTTCCAGTCTATCTCCACAACATCAACACCCACACCTCAATTCCATGTGATTTGGTATTCTGCTATACCACTTCACTGAAATTGCTCTCTCCAATCTTATTGACAAGTTTTTAACTGCTAAATTCAATGACCTTTTCTTAGTCCTCACACCCTTTGATCCCTCATCAGTTTTTGAAACTGCCAGCTATATGCTTCTTCTGGGCACCCTCATTTCTTGGTTTCCACAATACTTTATTCTCCTAGTTCTCTTCCAAAGTCTCTATACCCATTTCTGACTCTCCTTGGCTATATTATCATTCATCTCTTGTAGCATGGGTTGTCCAACTGATCAGAGGATCACAGATTTACAGCTAGAAGGGCCACTACAGTCCAAACCTCTCATTTTAGCAATGAATAAACTAAGGCACAGAGGTTAAGTGATTTATCCAGGGTCACAGAGCTACTAAATGTCACAAATAAGATTCAAACTCAAGGCTTTCTGACTCCAAAGTTTATACTCTATGCTATCTTTTCTTCTCTTTCTCTACTCTCCTTCTCAGTGATCTATGTGGTTCATATGCCATAGAAATCATATGTGATTCCCAAATCCATAAATACTACCTTAGTCTCCCTCTTGGGCTCTAATCTGACATTGCTATCTAGCTGCTGAACATCTCTACTCTTGGCTGCCTTCTGTGCTTCTGAAATAAGATATTTAAAGTGGAACTGATTATCTTATTCCACACTTCCCTATTTCTGTAGTGGACACTGCCATTCTCCTAGTAACTCAGGTTAAATTATCTTTGATTATCCTCAAATATTCCCAGCACCTTATCTCCTATATCCAATGTTGCCAAGTCTTATTGATTCTAACTCCACAGCATTTCTCATACCCATCCCCTTTTTTATTTTCATACAGTCAGCCACCCACTTAATCCGGGTGCTCATTATCTCTCACTTGGACTATTTTAATAGATTCCTAATAGATATACTAGTCTCCCTGCATCAAATCTTTTCCCTCCAAACCCATTCTGCACATAGACATCAAAAGAAATTTCCTAGGACCAAGGACTAACTATGGAACTCCTTTGATTAAACAAACAAAACAAAAAAAGAACCCTCCAGTTATTCCCAAAGATTTAACAAAATTAAAATTTCTCATCCTGTCACGTAAAGTATTTACATTCTGGCTTCTATCTACTAAGCTATCCTTATTTTGTACTGCTCTTTTCTATATTCTCTAACCAATCAACATTCTATTTTCCTTAGCTATGCATATGAAACTACAACCCATGTCCAAAAATGCTCTACGTCCTTTCTATAAGTCAGAAATTTTATTAAAAGCTAGCTCAGCTGCCATTTCTTCCATGAAGATTTCCCTGATTTGTTAGTGCTGTCTCATAGAATGATCCTGTATTATATTCTTCTGTGTGTTGTATTATCATCAGAAAAAAATGTAAGCTCTTTGAAGGTATTATTTTGTTTTGTCTCTAGATAACTAGCACCTAGCACAGTGCCTTCCACATATTGAGTCCTAATAATTTTTTCTTAAATTGAACAGACATGTAACTCTATAGCTTGAAAGAATGGTTAGGGAATAGAGATAAGTATTGGGAAATCTTTTGCATGGAGGTAATAATTAAAACCACGAGGACTGATGAGATTACTTAAGGCAAGAGCATAGAGAAAGAAGAGATCACTTTGGAGGTGGGAAGAAAAAGGAGACTAATCTAGGAAGGGAATCAGGGAAGCAACAGAAAGGAAGAGAACTAGCAGAGTGTTTTATTAAGGAAGCTAAGGGTAGGATATGGGGTCAGTGCTACATAAAGGTCAGAATGAAAAAACAAAAACAAAATGTTTACCAAGGAGTTATAAACCTGGAAAACATGCAGGAGATAGCTATCCTTCTAATACCCAGAAGTGTGATATAGGAAATATCTACTTCCATAATACTAAGAAGTGACATGAATCCCAGGATTCCTTTAAAAATATGAACAGAGTGCTCAGAAAGCCTTTGCTGAGTGTTAGTTAGCAAAGGAAATTTTGAATTTACTCCCTGCTCAAAGCCTTGTGAAATCAAAAGACAAACATATGAAAAGTTGAGTGGCAATATAAATAAATGGTAAATGCTAATTTTTTGTGGACAGTAAAGTATAAGGGGGAAAACACAGTGGGCTTGGGTATCTGAAGGACTTAAAAAAGATAGGAACTGATCTGAGTTAAAGGGTAGATATGACCAAAGACAGAAAGAAGAAAAGGCATTCCAAGAAGGAGGAAGAGTACCATAAAAATGAGGTTTTAGTTGAGTGACCAGACCGATTCTCTAGTGAAGTGAATGCCTCACAGATTTTGTCTTGGTCCTATATTGTTCAATATTTTAAAATAATGTCTTGGACAAAGTCTTAAACAGTATGCTTATCAGATTTGCAGAAGACATAAGGCTCAGTAGGATATATCAAGTTAGAGGACAGAAAAAATGGGGAACCTGTTTTAGCATGAAGATGGTGAGTTCACGCTTAAATATGTTGAGTTTAATGTGGAAACAGCACATCTGAAGGGAAATGTCTAGGCAAGAAAGGAGTTTGGGTGAAAGGTCAGAACCACAGATATGTATGAGGTTCATTCAAACAGAAATGGATAGCTAAAGACATAGTGAATAAGTTTTTCATGGGGCAGTGAGGGCTTAATATTATTCAAATTTTCATATTTTAGTTAGCTAACAAGTTACAAAGTAATATATTATATAAATATCTGACAAAAGAATAAAGCTAAGTTGTTCACTGGTTGGTAGTTTGAACCTATGGATGATTCTGTGATTGATAGAGACATGTATGTAACTTAAATACACATATAAAAATACAAACATAAACCCACTCAGTGAAGATGAGGACATTCAAAACAACATGACTATATTTGTCAAACATACCTGCAGTTCCTTAACAACTCGTTTTATAAGGAAACTTCCCAACTCAACACCTTGTAGGCCTTGCTGGGTCAAACTGATAGAATAGAAAATTGCAGTGACAATTTTGTTTTTGTCTTCTGTTTCTGGAGGAGAAAAGTCTTTCACTATTGCCTGAAAAAACATATATAATATTTTTATGAATATGATTTAATTGACATACTTAAAAATTCGAATCCTTTAATTTTGGGCTACAAAGCAAAACACCTACAGAATAGGAAGTGAATGAAACATCAAAATGACATCTGTAAGGTAAGCAGATTTACAGACACAAAATGTTGTCTGTCCTCTGTGAAGCAATGAGGGATGGAAGAAAGATGACTGGAATGGGAATCAGAGGACTGGGTTTTAGCCTTATAGTTTTATCAGTAAAATACTTCCAACAATCTGAGGATTTGTAAAACGAGACTGTTTGTATTAAACAAACTTCAAGTGTCTTGTAACTCTAAATCCCATGATCTATAATCTACCTTTCCTTCTGGGATTAAAGTTCTATGTTTTGTATCTCTACAGAGGAGTGTCATAACTTCTTTGAGTTTTCTGCTCCAATGTTACACATTATTATTTTATATTCCATCCTAGTTAAAGCAAATTTCTTTGTTGTAACGTTATTTTTCTCTTTCTCTCGGCCTCTTTGTAGACAGAAGAATAGCTAGCAACTTCCCCACAAAATCTTAAGAAAGTATGGAGGGGCGGTTAGGTGGCACAGTGAGTAAGAGCACCGGCCTCGGAGTTGGGATGACCCAGGATCGATTCCGGCCTCAGAAAATGAGCACCCACACACAAATAATGACTGGCCCTATAACCTTGAGCAAGTTACTTAACCCCAATTGCTTTAAAAAAAAAAAGTACACTGGATCCTTCTCTTTTCTAATCCAAATAGTCCTAGGTTTGTTTTCTATTTATCTCCAGATATTTTAAAATCACTTCTCAAATATGAAGATTTAAACTAGAAATGCTAATGAACATTAAATCTAGCTGAAGGCAATCTCAAATTACTTTTGAGATCCTGAGATCCTACTCCTTATTTCTTACTAAAACATTACTTCTACGAAAACATTCCAGCAGCATTACACAAATAGGCAACACCACTATACTTCTTATCTGATTTACAGATTCACTATTTATCCAATTAACGGTGATTTATAAATATCTACTTGCCCAGAACACTATGATATGCACTGGGGAAAATATAAAAATAATTAAGACATAATCTGCCTTCATGGAGTTTACAATCTAGTGAGGGGAACATGAGACACTGAAAAATCCGAAGTGACTATATTTCAGAATAAAATATGATAAGAATACGACAGGTAGAAAGTGCTTCCTTGGAAGGAAAGGAAAGACCATTTCTGATTATGGAGTTGGGGGAGGTAAAATCAGGAAAAACTTTATGGAAGTTTTGGGAACAAATCTGGCAGGGCCCTGAAGGATAAACAGGATTTGGGATTACTGGAAGAAGGGGTGAAGGAGAGAGGGCATTCATTCCAACATAAGCACAGGCAAGTAGGTAGAAAAGTGCTGAGTGTGTACATCGAATATATTCTAGTTTACTTGTGACTATTATTCCCAAGATACTTTCTGCCATTCTTTCTCTAACCAGTTTGTTCCAATATGTACTTCTGTAGATTTTCTGGTGTTTAACACTTAGTGAAACTTTGTCAATCGTCTTGCTGAAATCTAGGTATGCCAGAATCCTCCTTGTCTAGAAGGAATCCTGGTGTCAAGTCTCAGTTCTCACACTGTAGGTGACCCTATACTAGCACTTCTCCAAGAAGTTTTTAAATTTGTAAAATGAGGAGGTTGGATTCAATTATCTCTAAGGTCCATTTCTACTTGCGACACTTTCCACTGTGATACTTCCTCCACCCACCAGTCTAACAATCATGTCTACACTTAGCTACTTAAAAGCAGGGCCTATCTTATACTTCTTCTTGTATCCCCAAGGCTTAGCACATTGCCTGGCACACAGTAGGAAGTTTATACTTATTGACTGACTTGTCAAAAAGGAAAGCAGACTTAATGATTACATATTTCATAATGATCACCAATTTCCTAAGTGTTCATAAACTATCCACTTAATACTCTAGAATTTCCTCAGAAATTCAAACTCAGTGGTTTATAGTTTGAAGGATCTATATTTTTCCTTTTTTATAACTGCTGCCCCTGTCTCATTATTCATCCATTCTTCCTGATTTTTTCAAAGATCACCAACACCAGTTTGGTAATCTTCAAAATTTATCAGAGCTAGGTGAACTGCCCTTGGTAAAAGTACCCAAATAAGATTCCCTTATTTGAATTTCAATTTCCTGATAACTATCTCTTGTTAGAGATGATCTAAACGTTTTACCCTATACTTTTTATTCTTAAGATCATTCCCTGTTAAGTAATAGGGAAGCAGACCCACCTTCTTGCTGTTACTTATCAATATTTTCAATCCTTTCCAAGCAGTTGTCCTATACTTCCCATGTTCTTCTTCCTAGGCCCTCAAATCTAAAAATGTCTTGTTATTTTAAGATATTTGCCTTTTAGAACATTCTATGCTGACCTTCCTGATAAATCTTGCAGGATTATGTTACTTCTATACTTGTGATTTCCCCTTTCTTCTTTAATATCCATAAATAAACATTCTGACATTTATCATTTACTTATTTACAATGTTACTTAACTTTTTCATATGTCTATCTTGATTTCACAAGGTGCTATGAAGCAGGGAAGTAGGTCCAAATCAATTAACTACCAGTTATTTTATTTATTTAATTTCTTTAATATCCTTTTAAAATCTGTGCCCAAGTCCTTAGTGAGCTTACCATGAAGTCACTTTGGCCTCTTAAGACACGTTCCGTTCTTACCCTGCTGCAATGGAATCATTTGTAACTGCACCACCAGCATTTAGTTCTTGAGGATTTTATATCCCTCTTGAATTAAAGTCTCAGGAAATATGACCTGATTTGAAATTTTTGAAATCTACCCTTCTAAAGTACATGGTACATACTGGGCTATACATGGATTTCCCCTCATCTATTACCCACTCTAAGATAGTACTCACTTCAGTTACTCTGAAGGTTCCCATATTTCTACTTTCCCAAATAGTTGATTAGAATAAAGTCCAGAAATAGGAGTTCTCCTTGTCACTTCATCCACTTTGTGAAGGATGATGTTATTAACTAGGAAAGTAAGGAATTCATCAGCTGCTTTATTAGTGGAGATACTTTGAAAAACTATATAGATATCTGAAGTAATCTCATCATAATTACATTTTGTCACAGTATCAGTTCTGTGATTTACATTAGAAATTCATCATTTCATTTCTCTTTTTGATCATATGGTCTATATAGTGTGTACCCACCCTTATATAACTTGTTTTAGCTCCTTTTTATTCTCATCCATATGCTCTCTCCTGCCCACAGCTCATAATAAACATTAAAATTTGGAATGATTAGTTTATAAGTTTTCCTTTTTCTTTTGGCCTTTAATACTACTCTTCTTTCATTAGAATTTTCCTATTCTAGCTGAGGGTTCAGATATCCCTTATGATTAATGAATGTATTTTCTGTTTCTCTGAAAGAAGTGGACTCTAAACTGAATTACATTAATTTACATACAACATTAAGAATATGATTAAACAAAATGATACAAGTCAATATAAAAAAGTTAATTACCTTGTATGTCCAAAGTCCTAGAGATACAAAGGTGAAAAGTAACAAAATAACTATGATTTTAAGATGCTTACCATCAAATAGAGATGAAATAGCTGCTATACAAATGATTATGATGAAAGGTTTAGAATGATGAAATATACAACCTTTCAAGATTAAAACAAAAAAATAATTTCTCATGGGGATCAGAGAAACCTTTTTGGAGAAAGCAGCACCTGAAGTGGAACATAAAGGAGGGAAAGGATGCCAATATGCATAGGTGAGCCAGGGTACAAGAAGGAAAAAGAGGGAAATGACATTCAAAGGTAAAGAAGTGGAAAAGGGCAAGCCTAGATCAGGGAACAGAGTTGTTCAGAAACTTGAGGATCTAGGACACTTGATGGTGCTTATTTTATGTTGAATATTGTCAGAAAGGATACCTGGATATTGTTGGAAATCTCATTGGTTAATGCCACGTGCAAAACTATCAGTGGTTCCCCGGGTGTTGAACAGTGAGAAAAAAAAAAGCATCTTCTATATGAACTAACACGTCGCTTCATGTCCATCCAATTTTTGATAGGATGCACAGCCTCACACCTGCAGAGAAAATTTTTAGATGGCAAAATAATAGTTAATGATTTTTGCATACAGCTAAGTCAGCAAAAAACAAACAAACAAACAAACTAACTTATAAGCAGAGTTTTAGTTGATGAACACCCTACCTCTATCTGGCATATAGAAATTCAAACAAAGCATTTTAAATTCTAGCTATCCTAAGGATGATGAGTTATGATTATTATATGTTACATGTTATTATAATTACATAATACAGTGATATTCTGAGAGGCAGCAAGGGATAAGGGATCCCAGGGCCAGTTTTAGAGCTGGAGTCAAGACTCTCCTCTGCCACACACTGACTGTGAACCTGGACATCATTTAACCTTTAAGCTCAACAGGCCCTTCTAAAACTGGGAGTTACAGAGTAGTTGCTCATTATCAGTAATTAGAGACTTTCCTCAATAGAAGTTGCTCACATCAATGAAACCACATATCAAAGCCTGCATCTCTCCACCCAACCTGCCTGTCCAAAAAAAAAAAAAAACAACAAACCTTTTTAAAATCTTTAAGTTATACAATAAAACTTAATATAGTAAAAGTTATGATTAAAATGTGATAATCTGAGAAAAATTCAATGTAGCATGTTTCAACATAGAAATCGATTCAAATATAGTAATCAACAAATTCTTTCTTTCCTTTTGCAGTAAAACCTATTTTAGAGCTAACTTCTAATGCTTTGGCTATTTACCTTTTTATTTCCTTTAGTCTTATCTGGGCTTCATTCAGACTGACTTTACTTTCTAGAACATGGGCAGTTAGCATTTTTGGTTAGTATAGTTCTTAGGATTCACTATAGATAGCCTTAGCTATAACTACCATAATCCTTTTTTTCCCCTTTGCATTAATATACATTTTGGAGTTGATTTTTTAATACTGTGTTCATTCATCTTTCAATCCTTTAATTTTTCTCTGGGTAGAATTCTTACTGGCTTTATTTCAGAACACTGGACTAGATAATCTCTCAGGTTCATTCCAGATTTAACAATTAACAAAATTTTATATTCTTAAACTGAAAACAATTGTATTTTACTACATTTCAGTATAACAAAATTATACATAATTTTGGATAAGAGGAAAATTGTTGCAATAATTACATGAAATTTCATTTTGAGAACCAATATATATTGTATATACATATATATATAATAGTGAAGTTTTATCTTCACTAAGACTTTTGGCATACTCTGTATATATTCAATTCAATGAATACCTATAGATTTTATAAAATAGTGCTCCTTTCTTAAAAAGTCATATTAAAAAAGTCATCATTTAGGCTTAAATATATATACACACACAATGTCTCTCACACATATATTTCTCTAAATATACATGTACACACCCACACTCATATATATGTATATATGTATATTTAATGAATTCATATCTATTGATTTGCCTCCTCTTTCCATTTCACATTACCTCAGTATTTCACTACATACACAGTCATTCTGGGCACAGTACAGAAACATATACTCTAAAGCTAGTTTTACATTTATCTGAACTTAATCAATGTAGCAGAAATAGAAATTCTTGATACTTACTCACTGATTTTTTGTAGTACTTCACAAGGTGAGTGCCAGGTAACACGCTCAAGGTTTAAAAATCCTGTAGAAAACCAATCTGAGAGCATGTTCTTCAGCACTCCATTCATTTCCTGAAAAGGAATAAATTTAGGCCATGAAATCAGAATCAATATCATTCATAACATATGAGAACGTGGGTTATAAGGCCATGTCAAAGAAGGCTGTGGACACAGAACAAGAGGTTATTTAATTATTTTTCTGACAATTCTAGCCTTAGAAGCTGGAATATGAACATGCTTAAGCTTCTAATTAGTTCAGTTTCTGAAAATACAAATAATTGCAGCTCACTGAGATATTTAAATGGAAACTTTCAACTTTAATTACATTAAATAATACAGTACTGTTTCAATTCATTATCTGGAGCAAAACGTAATTTTTTTGAGGGTGGAAGGCAGGACATTTGGGGTTAAGTGACTTGCCCAAAGACACACAGCTAGTAACTGTCAAGTGTCTGAGGCTGGATTTGAATACAAGTCCTCCTGACTCCAGGGCCAGTGGTCTTATTCACTGTACCACCTAGCTGCCCCTGAATATCTTTTTTTTTTATTTGAAGGGGGGAAGGCAAGGCAATTGGGGTTAAGTAACTTGCCCAAGGTCACACATTTAGTAAATGTGTCAAGTGTCTGTGTTCAAATTTGAACTCAGGTCCTCCTGACTCCTGGGCCGGTGCTCTATTCACTGTGCTACTTTGCTGCCTTAAAAATTTAATTCGAAAGCAAGTATACAATATAATAAGACTTAGTACTGGAAAACCAAGTTAAGTTCTGACTTTGCAACTTCCTAGATATTTGGCTCTGGGCAAGGCAAAATCTCTGTGGCATCAGTTTTTTTTTTATAAAACAAATAAAATAATTCTTATAGCATAATATCACATACCTGCTATGAGTATCAAATGAGAAGATGTGCATTAACTAAAAGTAGAAATGTAAAGTTACTACTTAAAAATATGTAATAAAAATTTAGTTTAATAGTTTAGGATTCTTAAGAATGAAAGCTATTTGCTATCTGTATTTGTTGCAAGCATCAGTTGAGAATGATGGATAACAGAGTAATAATTCAAGCAGAGAGAAGGGAAAAACAAATCAGAAACCAATAGAGAGAAGAATCATTAATGCAACCCCCCCCCAAAAAAAAGAACAGAAATCAAAATCCAGGAGAGACTGGGAGAGGGCAGGCAAAAACAGAGAATAAAATCTTCAATAATAAGAAATCCAGACATCAAGAAGAAATGCCAAAAGTTGATAGCACACAAGATCTAAAATTCTGTATTCAATCACTTGTCTAAAACATATTCTTTAAGAGCTGGCTTCCGAGTGGCACTATTACTACATACAAAGCAAATATAATTTAAAAAAAAGATTAAATCCAAAAAAGTTCAGATAAGATTCACCAGGTAAAAATTATTTTACAGAATTAGGCACGTAGGATCATAGACTTAGAATTTTAAAGGGTTCTGAAGAAGTCATCAAAACTGAGTCCTAGAGGAGCTGCTAAAATGATATTCCTAAAGCACAGATCTGACCATGCCATTCCCCTGATCATTAAACTTCAATGGCCCCCATTTCCTTTAGGATCAAATACAATCTTCTATTTTTAGGATTTAAAACTTTTACAGCCTGGTTTCAGCATTATTGTGTATCTTGTACATCTTTCCATGTACACATTTCATGTACTCTTTAGTCAAGCTAAACTGGCCTTCTTAATATTTCTTACATAAGTATGCTAACTGAACCCATGGGAGCTGATACGATCATCAAGTGAAATAGCATGGAGTAAAATGAGAAGGGGGTGTAAGCTGCAGCCTTGGAGGACATCTAAAGTTAGAGGGCATTATAACATGGATGAAGAACCAGCAAAGGATGCTGAGATGGAGTCAGTCAGACAGGAGGAAAATCAGGAATCATGTCTTGAAAATCTACAGAGAGGAGAGTATACAGTGAAAGGTGATCTACAGTGGTAGATTGTGCTGAAAGGTCAAGAAGGGTCAGAGTCATCAATTAAGAGAGATTATTTGTAATACTGGAGAGGGCAGTTTCAGTTTAATGATAAAGTCAGACCCCAGATGGCAGAGTATTAAAACTGTGAGAGGAGAGGAAGTAGAAGAATAATAAATGAGGAAAGGGGTGGTTTCTGAAAACTTGGTAAGATTTGTATGAACTAATACAGAGTAAATAGACTGAGGAGAACAATAAAAACATTACAAAGAAAAACAACTTTGAAAGATCTCCCAAAGATGTAATGAACAAATGGTATCTTAGAAACATGCTGCTCGTGACTGTCTGACAGAAAGGTGATAGACTCAATATGCAGAATATTACATATATATCACTGGACATACAATTAATCCTATGGCCCTTATGGGAATTTGTTTTCCTTTACTATTCATATTTGTTAGAGAACTTTTTTTTTCCCTTCCAATTTGGGGCATGTGGGAGGAGTACTATAAGTATATAAGGATATAAGAATAGAGTACTAAAAAAAAGAAAAAAGAGAACCACTGAAGCATCTTTTAAATAAATATATACATACATACATACATATACATATATAAACACACACACATATATATATAGATAGATAGATAGATAGATAGATAGATAGATAGATATACATACACACACATTTACACAAGGGAATAGAATGAAGGCAAAAAAACCCATGGAGAGGCTGGGCAGTTCTGAAAGTTTTATGCTGAAATTCTATGTTTATAAAGAAATGAAAACTATATATATATAAAATAAGGATTTGAAATTTTATGTAAAATCCTCTCTGTTTTATGTATGTCTACGCGCATATATACACATGAACACATATGGAAATGCCATTTTATTTAGTGTTTAAGTTCAGAATAAAAACAATTTCAAAAAATTCTAAATACAGTAAATTTTAAATGTCCATCAGTAGGAAGAGCCAAGCATGTTTCTATAAGTGTGGGGGAAAATTGTGCCCAAAAAATCCAGTTCTGTTGTGAAAGCACTTTTGTTAGAGGAGAAGGGGTGCCTAAAGTCTCAACTGCTTCAGGTTCTGGGGGACCAGTGGGACTCTGTACTGGGGGACCTGGTTTTACCAACTTGTCCTCCTCACTCACCCCTGAATTTGTTATCAGATGGCTCTATTTATTTATTTTTGAAAAGCAGAGTTTAAAGTAGGAAAATAATCTTAATAAATGAAATTTTATTTCCCATTTAAAAATTAATTATATTTATTTTGGATTTATTATATTATGGTGAAGTTTATTTATTAAAACAATACATACCTTATAGAACAGGTTAATGGTTGTCTTTTTCTCACCTTCTAAGCCTTTCCTTTAGAGCTTTCAGATTACAGTAGTGGTATAGTGACACTTCTCTTTATTTTCCAATTGTGTAATTTGGCTAATTAAGAACTGAAAGGAATTTGAATATTTCCTAGGAACTGGCTACTAATATCTTTGCATTATAAACTCATTATATAAATTTTCTCTAACATTACTTAAAAAGGCAAGAGGGAACATATTGTTTTATATTATATCAATATTTCCACAAGCTATGACAGTAGGCATAAATTATCTGTATCTCATTGTTCTCCCATATATTATAAAAGAGAAAAAAAACATGTTAGAAAAAATAGCTTTCAAATTTTTTCTTTAATTGATTCAAAGCTATCATTGAGCATAATCAAGTTATCATGGACATCAATTTCTTCATGACACTGATTTAATGGGTCTGATACTCTCCAAAAGGGGGCTGAGTGAATAAGAATTTCAATAACCATGTGAAGGTGCCAAGTCTTGAAATCAGTTCGCTTTTATAAAGAACCCACTTCTATATACAAGGAAGAATACTCATCTTAACATAGTCCTCTTAATCAGAATGCAACATTTGGATAAGGGGAAATTTACAAGATTTTGTGGGACTGAAAAAACTGAGAGGGAAATGAGGAAGAATATTTCTAGGCAATGTAAATTATAATTAGTGGCAGGTTAGGAAAAAAAAAGATACAACCTAAAATGATTCAGGGTAGAATGACTGAGCCTTATATAGGAACTGCCAATTATGTTACCTATTCACTTGCTACTGGCACCTATTTTATGGTGACACATACTTATTCTTATTATAAAAATTTCCACTTTTTCTTTTTTTAAGACTTAGTTAAGGAAGAAATACTCTGGGTCAACTCTGTAAATGAGTCTTCCATTATGAACTAAAAACAGTTATAAAATGAGATAGTGACACATGAGAGCGGGGAATTTAGGTGAAAGGTTACAGTGCTCCAATGCTTAATTCTAACATTTGAAACAGTTGCTCAAACTAGGATTTAAAGCTTCAGAATTCAATAAAATTACTAGGCAAATCAAGGTATTGTTCTATATTTATTAACAATACCAGGGTTCAAAAATACAATTAGGTGTATCAGGAAATACTAAATCTCGCTTTGGCTTTTAGATCATAGAATTCCACAAAGTTTACTTTGTAGTCTACTGCCAACTCTGTTAATCCAGAGGTCACAGAAGGCCAGGGGCTCTCCCTTTACACAGAAGGCTTCCTTGGCTACAGTATTATCTCCAATGCTTAGGAAATGGAAATAATGATGGCAGACAATCATTTAGCTTTTCCAAAGTGCTTTACATATGTCAACAAATTTAACCCTCCTATGGTGAAGGGAATAGAGGGAAGAGCATTTGCTAAGTACCTACTACATGCGAGGAACTGTGCTAAAAACTTTTATATTATCTCATTTGATACACTATCTCACCAATGTGGATAAGAAAATGGCAATCCATCTGAATCTTCTCATCCTGTGTAACTCTTACCCATTATCTTTCATAAATCATTCATAGGAGAGTCTTCATCAAGATTTTTTGCTATTTTGTCAATATTTAAAAACATTTAAGGCCCTTTGCAACCTGGCTCTGAGTTACCTTAATATATAACTTCCTTGCATAATCTTTGGTTCATCCAAAATGGCCGGAAGGACAATTTGCTGTTTCTTACACACTGATATTTTCTGTCTCTATGCCTTTGCATATGCAGTCCACTATATTTGGAATGCACTCCTTTCTTACCTCTGCTTCTTAAGAGTCCCTAATTTCCTTTAAAGCTCAGCTCGTTACATTCTACATGAGACCTTTCTTAAAGCCCCCCTGAACTGCTAGTGACTCCTCCCTCTAATTATCTTGTATTTAATATATGTATGTATAAAACTATATACATACACATCTTTATATATGTATATCTGTGCATACTGTCGCCCCATATAAAAGGTAATCTTGAAGGTAGGTAATGTTTTTTTGTGTTTGTATCCTTAGTGTTCAGCAAAGTGTCTCACACATAGCAGTGGCAAATTAGGTGAACCACACTTAATTTTTTGGAACCTGTGATATTTAATCACTGATAGCTATATAGCATCTCCTGAAGAATGGGTTTTGTTTTACAAAGAAGCTCAATTAAAAATATTATGTTTTCCTAAAGGCTATCTAGTCTGTTTCTCTCGTTCTGTACAATTATGGTTCATTTGTCTTTAGTGTTTAAGATGATGAACTAACAATGTGGCTTGTCTACCCAACTACCTATCCTAATCTTGATAATAGGCATTCTTTAGCTATTTGATTTTACCTTTATTGATAGGCCAAATTATTTTAGATGATTGTAGATCTCATTTAGGAAATGCTAAAAAAATTGAGGCTTATTGCAGTTAACTCACTGTCATATCACTTGCAAATAAATACATCAATAGGACCTTACCATCTATAGAGAATAGTACTTTTCTATTGGTCTCTATTGGTCTACTTGGTCTCTGCAATGGATGGTTTCTATGATACTGGCAAACATCTTTGTGTATGTAGTTTGCTGTTCAATCATTTCAGTTGTGCCTGACTTCGTGACTTCATTTGGGGTTTTCTTGTCAAAAATACTGGAGTGGTTTGACATTTCCTTCTCCAGCTTATTTTACAGATAAGGAAACTAAGGCAAATAGAGTTAAGTGACTTGTCCAGGATCACAAAGCCACTTTCTGAGGCCAAATTTGAGCTTAGGTCTTCCTGACTCCAGCCCAGTAGCTCTATCCACTGTGCCAACTACCTGCCCCTTTGTGCAGTTCCTTCTACGTTTAATACCTCACTTGATAATGACAATCATAGTTGCTGAACAAAATAGTTTATTTTAAATGTTTCACAATTTTGATATATGTGTGATAGAACCTAGCTGGAGGAAAACTTTTAAAGTTCCATTTTGTTCTTCTGAATTAACATACTTTCGTAGTCACTAAACAACAAACACAGCAAGATCATGTTATCTTCTGTATCTTTTAGGCAATTGTGTGACTATTAATATTTGTCTACAAAGCCACGTTGGTTCTTTTGTCAAACCTTCATCAAGGCTGTTCTTGATGCATGAATAGATTATTCTCAAAGTTTTTTTGAAAAGGTAAGAAAGTCAGTAGAATTGACCTATAGGTCAAAAATTATTGATGTTTTCCTGGTTGCCATTTTTGGGTGGGATAAAGTTTATGATTTTTTCAAATCAACTGGAAACCTCCTAATCCATAAATCCACTAAGAATTTTGGGACACTGTGTATTGAAAATTGATTCAATACCTTCAATTTTTTTTGTGTGTGTGTGTGTGTGTGCCAGCACAGATCACCTCTGCAAAGGCTTGGTCTCTTATTCTTCTTAGCTTTTTATTCAGAGCTATTTATACCTCTTTACTTAGCACATTCAGAACTCTGTTGGTAGAGTTCCTTATGTGATGGCTCCAATTGTCATAGATGCAACAAAGGGTTTATTATGAAAATATTTACAAATCTCTATTTTTGAGACTAAACATATGACTATATAATTAAGAACATGAAATTACATTTCTGAATAACTGCATCAGTTCTCCAAGGTGTAAGAGATAATAGTTTAATGTTAAAATAGTAATTGGAGTAAATGATTAAATATAGAAAGTTATTTCTCAGTCATATGATGGCCTTGATCCACAGGCAGTTGTAAATACCCTTACAGTGGCATGCAATGATTTAATGCAGCCCTGTTCCTGTGCTTCATCCAGTTAATAGAGTCTGTGCTGCAACTTTTGGAACTAGACCCTCAAAGCATGAGTCTTGCACTCACAAGACAAGTTATTATAATAAAGCTAAATGATAAAAGTGATTACAAATCCTGTTCAGTTACTAAAACTTGTATTTATTTGAATTCATTATGTTAACGTGGGATATCAGGAAACCATTTAACAGTTGATCAACTTAATTTATACAATTTAAAGTGCATTATAAAATATCTTACTTTATGTTCGGGTGGTGGAATCCATAATATATCAAAAATATCTTGATGAAGGCCCTCTTATGATAGATTTATGAAAGCTTGTGCATAAGAGTTGCACAAGATGAGATGGTTTAGATGGACTGCCATTTTCTTCTTTGGAGAAAGCACCCACATTGATGAGATAAATACATCAAATGAGATAACATTTATAAAATGCTTATTAGCACAGTGCTCGGCACATAATAAATGTTCCTTCCCCTTCCCATCCTCTATTCCCTTTCCCATAGAAGGTTACATGAGTTAACATGTGTATAATTAAAATGCGACATAAATGCTAATTATCATAGTCTTTAATATTTAGATTCATAGTATCTTCTACCTACTTGTTTTTTTTTTTTTTTACTTCATAGGAGACAAAGGAAAAACAGGACTGTGCCATTTTAAAATTCATATTTGTTTGATAAGCTGTAATGGACCAAAAAAGTCACACAAAACAACAACAAAAATACATAAAAAACCCTGAATTATATCCCAGTAAACAGCTGATAGAGGAGGCATGGTACTGTGGAACGAACACAGACTCCAATCAGAGGAACTAGGTTTAAATTCTGTCTTTGCTTACTACCTATATAACATCATTTAAGACACCTATCAGGGACCTCAGTTTCTTCATCTCCAAAATAAGGGAATCAAGCTAGCTGGCCTCTAATGTTTCCTCTAGTCCTCTATTTTCACTGTGACCAATCTTCTAGTGAAAATCCCCTCAGCACTTAGCCTGGTTCAGTGCTGGTTTGAGAAAATTAGTAGTCAGTTTTGTATTTGAATTTTTTGTATTTTGTATATAATATTTGTATCATTCCTACTCCGGTTGAACCTACTAGAGGAGGACATCAGAGTAAAACAAATTCTTTTTTTATCAATAAAATACAAGTGAAAGTCTGAACCTTTCAATTACTTTATATCTACACAAAGATTTGAACTAAGGTCTTCAGCTTGGAGGTCTTGTTTTGGTCTGTTTAACATTCATGTGAAATATAAGAGGCTCTTTCCTATGATAGGAAAAGAAAAATGTTGCTACATTTTTCTGTAGTCAGGCTCCAGTGCGGAGGTTCTTATACTTTCTTTGTGTCATGGGCCACTTTGGCAGTCTGGTGACACATATGGACCCCTTTTCAGAATAATGTTTTAATGTATAAAATAAAATGCACAGGACCACAAAGGAAACCTATTATGATGAAATACAGCTATTTAATATTTTTAAGTTCATGGATCCCAGATAAAGAACACCTACCCTTGGTAAAATCAGGGCAGGTGAAATTCTCCCTCAGCTCCACTAACCTGCATAGCATTCATACCAGACCTATAGCTATCAACTAAGTTTGCTTCCATATGAAATCCTCTGTCCTTCAAAATGTTTCCCCTTCCAAATCTGAAATTCTACTCAGGAACATCCAACTAAGCAAGATTCAACTTATTATTAAGTTAAAGCTGTCAAACTACTGATCCAAATGAAAATTTATTAAAACATCTAAGTGCACTGTGTATAAGTTTTTAAATGCTGCTAAGTTATTTGAAGACACAGAACTAATAGAAAGGGTATTGACTACAAATAAGCAAATGAGCCCATCCTTTGATAATCAATTTGGAGGTTTGGTCTGATAAAATCACAACCAATCTAAGCTTGACAATCCTGTGCAATTCTAAATATTCTCCCATATCTCACAAAAGGGAATCTACCCAACATGCTAAATCCTTTTTAACTTTTTTCCTGTTATCACAAGGGTACCAATGGAGCACTATGATTCTCCACTGGTCATTCCACTTTTGCCCCAAATCAGTCCATCTCTTTATTCCTATCAAACAATTCCTTGATGGCATTTTTTACTCCTGTTCTTTGAAATTTTATATTGGTTATACATTGCAGCCTATTTATACCTACTATATAATATATTTCATTTTGTGAAGCCTTTTCTATTTCATATATTGCTGCCATGAATGTTGGTGGAAGATGGGCCTTTGCAATTCCTGAATGTTTTAAGAATGTTTGATAACAGAAGGTGCTAGAGGAGATCAAATGGATAGAATGGAACAGAGGGCACAAATGGAAAGAAAGGTTCCTTTGGAATAGGACAGGGTCTCACTTCAGTCTGAGACTAAAAGGAAATTAGAGAGGATAGATAAAATCTGCAGTTCCTTACCTTAGAACTGTCATTCCTGAGACACCTTTTTGTCTTCCTAAAATAGGCTAAGCTAACACCTAACCCATTTCACCAACACCAACACCTTTCAAATTAATCCATTAGGGCAATGCAGTATAGTAGAAAGGAAAATGACTGGAATTCAAGAGTCCTGAGTAGGCTAGTGACTAGTTATGACACTCAGGGCAAACCCTGGTGTGAACTAGATGATCTATGAGGTCCCCCTCCAACTATAAAAGTTTATTTTAAGGAACAGAATAAAATAATGACCAGCTACACAGCCACATAAATTGGTCCCTTTTTACTGTACCCGTGTTTTTGAAAAATCAGTTCTATCTCCCCCTGTTAGAGATCTAACTTTCTGATTCTTCTACTCCTTTGTAATTCTCTCACCTTTCTTCCTATATACAAAATTCCATTCTTTGGAAACACTCCACAAAATGTTATTGACCCATCCACCTAAATACTTGGATCTTGGTTCTGTGCCATCAGCAGGTAAAAATGCAAGTTTTTTTTTCCTTTTAACTCTAGACAAATGATGATACCCAAGGCATAATAAACCATGACTCTTTTCCCATCCAAAAGTGACATTACCAGGAATATTTTATACCTTTTATAGAAAACATAAAATTCTATTTTTAACAAGAAAAATTATTTGCATGAGGACACACTTTTTGTTTTAAACACATTTTGCCACATTTTCAATACCAAAAAGGCTAACTCTATAACTTTTTCCTACAATAGCACCAAGTGAGCACAATGTACAATAAAATAGGCCCCAAATCCCAAAATATTTTTGGTCCAATCAAAAATCTTATAGCTGTGCTGACTTTTATAGAACATGAAGTCTGAGGCTTATTTCTAACAGACTTACTACCCTAATGCTAAGTGATTTCAGGCAATTCAAAAATTCTCAAACTGGAAAAAATATACTTTCTATTTATAACTGGAGACCTAAATATAAAAGTATTAAAATTCTCTGAGCTCCAGGACAGAGGCTCTTCCAACATGATAATAACAATAAAAACAGGCCTATTTTGAGAAAAGTGCTAATTCAATTCAACAAGTTTCTCTCTCTTTTTTTTTTTTAAACAATACTATGACTTGGTGCAGTAAACACACAAGTTAAAATATAATCCCTGCTCTCAAGGAGTTCACAATCTATAAATATACATACAAACTACTGTAATACAAAGCAGAATATTCAAAGGTTAAGTGATGACATAATATGTAAAATACAAAAGAAAGTACTAGACAAAGACCAAGCAATGCAAGAAATTTGAGGGTGAGGTCATTTCCAGCAGGCTTCATGGAAGAGATACTTGAATTGGGTCTTGATGCACTAAATGGATTCAACACAAAGCGGTGACTTTTCTGGTTTTGTTTTTTCTTTTGGGGCTT
This sequence comes from Gymnobelideus leadbeateri, assembly GCA_011680675.1. Taxonomy (NCBI): domain Eukaryota; kingdom Metazoa; phylum Chordata; class Mammalia; order Diprotodontia; family Petauridae; genus Gymnobelideus; species Gymnobelideus leadbeateri. The sequence continues at coordinate 72,738 of WOXC01005137.1, forward strand.
TTTTTTGTGAGGGGAAGGGAAGAAAAGTAGAAAGATGTGTAGTTCATATGAAGCATGGGAAACGTCATAAACAAAATCACTGAAGTGGCCGTATCAGAAAGGGGATGGTGAGTAACTAAGGTTCTCTGACTTCTGAATCCACTCCTTCCAAAGTCCTATGATGACACTTAAAGTAATCTTATAAGTGAAATAGTGTCAATTATCAGGGATGTTAGTAGGATCATCTCTCCTGAGATGGGACTGATCCCAGAGATCATCCCATCCAACCCCTTAATTTCATATATGAGAAAATGGAGGCCCAGGGGAGTAAAGTGATTTGCCTAAAATCATATAGGTAGTGTCAGAGATAGAATTTTAAACCCAGGACCTCTCACTCCAAATAAAATGTTCTTTCCACTGTATCATACTATTCACCCTTGGCATGGGGTCTAAGATGCATCCATCTTTTCATAAGTTCTGCACAAATTATATAGAAGTCTACATTATAATAAAGCTCTTTATTCTTATGCATATTTAATAGATTTTGAGTTAGAAAGTGAGCCCAGGGACAAGCCAATCCAAAGTCCTCCAAATTTAAATCTAATTCAACAAACATTTATTAAGTACCTACTAGCACTAAGCTAGGGATACAAAGAAAAAAAGAATTGGAGCTTAAATGGAGGAGGGGAGAAGAGTATGTAGAATGGCCAACAAAAAATAAATGAGATGTATGCAAGATGCTTTGGAGACCTTAAGATACTATTTAAATTTATGTTATTATAACTGCTAATTTTGGTGGGTTAAAGAAGAGGAAAATGAGAAAAGGCACCTTGTAGGAAGAAGAAAGATGTGTGGATGAAGAAATAGAGCACTCTAGGCAGGAGGACAGTCTATTCAAAGGCAGGGAGGTGGGAGATGGAATGAAGTGTATGGGGAGTACCACACAAGTTCAGATGAGCAAATTAAGATACACAAAGCCCAAGTAACACACCTAAGGTAACAAAATCCATTGAGTAGGATTTAGGAATAAATCTCATATTTCCTACCCCAGTCTAGTTTTCCTTCTTTCCCAACAGACTACATTCCTAACAGATTACATTATTTAGCAACCTATAGGCATAAAACACATAACCCAGCCTTCTTCATCTTTGTATATCTGCATTTCATGTGGTACCTTCAAACTGTTATAAGATTGGTGTCAAACCAATGGGGATGATACCAATGATCATGAGTAATCCTAGAATTTCAAAGCTGAAAGGGAGCTTAACGAGCACTTGGTTTAACCCAAACTCCTCATGACAATATACAACTTATTAAGCCTGAGCATGAAAATCTTCAGTAATGGGAACCTTGCTATCCATTTGGGGAGTTCATACCACCTCTAGATATAGCCTACTCAAATTTTTAATAGCTCTCTTTGTTAGAAAGTTTTTCCTTTGTCGGTGCTAAAAATGGCTTTTTTTTTTGCACCTTTTGATCCTGCTCACAAGAAGCTTTAGTGGCTCCCTAATGCTTTTAGGACCAAATATAAACTTTGCCACTTAGAACCATTCACAATCTGGCTCCAACATATATTTCCAATCATTCCATATCACTGTGTTCCAGCCAAACTGGCCAATTTACTTTTCCCTGGATAGAAATTCCATGTCTCCACCCTCACCTCTTCCCCCTTACTTCCAGGCCTAAAATGCTCTCCCTCTTACCTCTTCCTACAGAATTCCTTAGTTCTCTTAAAAGCTCAGCTTTTGTGATACCTTCTTCAGGAAATACATCTTCTTTTCTTGTTATACAATTACTTGATAACATCTTTTATTCTTGCTCTCTGGTGCTTCTGATTGGTTGCAGTGATGCAGCTGGTTCACACCTTCCTTTCCATTGCCCAATATGTGGTACCCATCTTTAATTCTTTGGAGGCATGATGTTCCATATTTGGCTGACATATAGAAACATTGATAAATATTTGTATTGACAAAATGGGCCTTCATTTACTTGGGGTCAGTAAAAGAATCTGCATGTTCCTCAAATCAACTCCACCCCATTCTGCTCCTTTTCAACCTTAGGCCCAGCTTGCATGATAATAACAAATAAATAAATAAACAGTCCAGTTAAAGAGGCGGTAAAGTTCCATTGTTGCTTTTTACTTATGAAAACCTGCTTGTTTCCTAATGATACTTCATTGAGAATGTGATCATTTCATGTACAGCTATAAATGTTTTGTTAAGATTAGAAAGTAAGCATATACATCACTAGTTACTGCTGTTCTCTTGGTAACATTTTTTTAAATAGGATTAATGATACCCAAGACAGATATTGTGTGCTATAATTTAATTTGCAGGACTTTTCCCACAAGATCCCTCCAGAATATAAAATGGATAGGAAAGGAGGCCATTTTAATATTAGTGAAAGACATTTTAAAATTAATATCATTTCTTTGAGGACTGATAGAGCTTTAGGTCAGAGGAATACAAAAAAAAAAAAACCAAAACAAAATATAAAAGGAAAAATCAAATGGAAAGATCTTCAAATTAAATATTATGTTATAGGTCAGAAAAGTAGTAGTCAAGTGGCCTTCCTTGGACCACATCCTGAAGTACATCATCTCTCTAGGCTTCAATCTCTTCATCTTTAAATTAAGAGGTTGCCCTGGATGATCTATAAGGGATATGCTAGTTTTGAATTTCAATGGCTGCATGATTATATATAATTACACAAAAGTCAGATTCAGATGATCAAATTGACTACATTATTGATTTAATTCATATCAAAGAAATCAATCCTTAGTGGTTTTACTCCATATTTCTATTGATTTGACTGCATGTAATATTTTTCTTCATTCTGAAATGTGCTATCTATAGACAAGAAAACTGGAGAGTGATCTGAGGCTTTGTGGGATCTTGGAAAAAAGTGCTGAACCTACAGTTAGAAGATCCAGATTCAAGTTTTGGCTCTGACACTTAATTAAGTCGAATTAAGCTCACCTCACAGGGTTGAAGAAAGTGTCTTGTAAACCTTAAAAACACTACAGAGGAGTCTCATTAGAATGTAAAATTCTGTACTAGATCTACCAGATTTTCCAGAACAAACCTTTCCATCACTTTAAACCACAATGTCATTATTCCCTTAGTTGTCATGCCTTCCTTTTAACTAAGAGATGATAAAGAAATGTCAATTTGTTGGGCTTTCTTCTGGAGGAAGGGGGCAGGGCAGGAAGAGTAGGTACATTCATCATACCCCTTTTCCTAGTACCTATCCCTCACTCCTCAAAATGTACTAAAACTTTATTTTAACCAATCCTGATGTCTTGATGAGAATCTAAAATCATTTAAAATGGCAGACCAAACCTAAATCAAGCTTTTCTTATTTTTGAGTTTAGTATTGTGACCATCAGTTATCAAATCAATAATACCCTCAAGGGCTATGTTGTATGCCTTCCAGAGTTTGCTGATACGCTAAATGGCCCTAAACTGACATACTATTCCTTTTCTAATTTTGACTCTTCCCTCTAAATCAGGTTCTGGGCTATTGTAAGAAGTGGCAACAGTTCCTTCTCAGTGTCCATCATCATTTCATTTATTGCTCCTAATTTGCTGTGTGTCTTAAAAATAAAAAAAAAAAGTCAACCTCCCTAGAATTATACATAAAAAGATTAAACAGTGTTCTGGTGGGAGTATTTCCAATGGAATAACATATAAGTTTGCAGCAGCAATCAGAGATTTTTTTTTTTTTGGTGGGGAAAGGGGGAATTTGTGTGGAAGTGAAAGGGAAGGTGGGAACATCATAAGGAAAAGCATAAGCTGGAGAATGAAACAGGCTGGAGTTTACTGAACTATGTGGAATGAAGTCCATCTGAAACAAAGTTGGAGAGACCAGGTAAATGCAAAACATGTAATGATGAACTTGGGTACCATGACAAGGAGTCTGAATTTTATTGGTAGGGACAGGAAGCCTATAACAGATTTTTGTTGTTGGTTTTTTTTTTTTTTGGAGGGCAATTGGGGTTAAGTAACTTGCCCAAGGTCACACGGCTAGGTTTTTGTTTGTGTGTGCATTAAGTGTCTGAGGTCGGATCCGAACTTAGGTCCTTCTGACTCCAGGGCCGACGCTCTACTCAGTGCGCTACCTAGCCACCCCCTTATAACAGATTTTGAGCAGAAGAATAACATGATTAGTTATTGGAATAAAAAAAAGGCTAATCTGATAATAATGTGACGGATGAAATAGAAGTGGAAGAAAATGGAAATGAAAAGATTGATTGGCGAATGAGTTTTTCATAGGAAAATTTTCAGGAGAGTCTGGCTGGCACACACACAGGTTTAGTGTGGGAAACAGTGCTAGCAAGGTAGTTTGGGGACAGACTGTTGAAGATCCCAAATGCCAAACTGAGGAATTTGGACAAGAGGAAGGGGGGAGAGGGGGAAGTACTGGAAAGTCAGTAAAGTGTTTTGAACAAGAGAGGACTGATTTACAGTTTCAGAGAACTTAGTAACATTGTACTTTCTTACAAGCTGAAAACTTAAGCAACACACCTCAGAGAGTTTAAGTAATATAATAATTTTTTACAGAAGAGGCAAATTTTACAAAGATGAACTTATACCGTTTCAGATTATATTGTCAGATCAGTATAGATCTGGGCAATATGCCATATGTATTTTTCTATAACCCTAGAAACAATGAGAACTGAGGCAGAGACTTCTGATTTCAGTTAAAAATACCACACAATTCCAGAGAAATATCCACCTTCCATGGGAGAGACTCAAGTGAGTATGCAAGATTACAAGGGCAGGTTCAAAATAACTACTTAAGTATTGTAAGCCCTTTTCTGCTATAACAGCTTTGAATGAAAGGTAGACTAGAAACTTTTAATACTTGTCTTTGACTTTAGTTTTCAACTGAGTATGAAGGAACAAGCTGACAATGGCAGAATTATAAATCATAGCTACTATGTAGGTTAAGAATTGAAAGACTGAAGCTAAGTCTTAGGAACAGATATAAAATCCAATACAACTCAACATGTCAATCACCATACATTTTTGTCACTATGTAATTGATATCCACTCCTTAACTATAAGAGGCTCCTTTTACAATTTTAAAGGGCTAGAAATCTGGAGGCAATTAAAAAGTTAGGATAAAAAAGCTCCAGCTAACATTGTCAACACACTACCAAGATGCCTTAGGAAGATGTGTTTGCTACTCAAGTGAAAATAAACAAGTAAGATGCCAAGTGCATCTGATCGAGAATAACAATTTAGATGTCATTTTTGTTTGGTTGCCTCAACCATCCTGTGATATAGATAGGGAAAAGATCCCCATTTTAGTTCAGAAACTGGGGGTCAGAAAGTGAAGTGACTTGTTAAGGTCACATAGAAAATAAATGGCTGAGCAGAGACTCAAAGTCTGAACAGTTCTGACTCCTGACATCTAGTACTGTTTCCATTACATCACACTGACTCTCAAAGGTGAAATTATATAGGCTACATATCAAATACATACTACCAAGAGCTTTACAATACCTTGGCCAAAAGGTGCAGGCAACTGGTTTCTCCATAACTAGCTCAATAATAATTGCTCAGTTCAGGTAGTTTTTGTTTGTTTTCAGTGATGCCATCTTTTCCCAGAAAGAAAAACCAAAGCTATTCAAGCTAACAAGTATTTATTTAGCTGCCACCATTGCTCCTGGATAAGGAAAATTGCCTCTATCAATGTAGGCTGGTACTTTCTCTAGAACTTTTAGTTTTAAAGAGTTGCCTAGTGCACTGGGAGGTTAAGTGATATACCCTGGGTGACATGGCAAGTATATGTCAGAGGTGGGACTTGAACCCTGAGTCTACTTGATATGAAACTAGTTTTCTATCTATTATAATAGATTAACTCTATTCCAAAGAATGAAGTCCAATATTGTATACTGTGTTACAAGGGTTCTTAAAAATTATCTAGTCTAATTCTCTTATTTACAGTTTAAAAAATAAGGCCCAAGAGATTAAATGACTTGCCTAATGTCATACAATCTGCTTGTGTCACACCTAGGTATTCATTTCTGGAAGCTTTGTTCTTGTTCTACTATATTACAGGGACCTCCACCATCAAGGAAATGTCAGGTATCTTGAGAAGCAGTGTGGCATAGTATATTCAGAAAGAGCTGACCCTGGAGTTAGGGATCCTATCTGACATACTGCCTATGGGATCCTGGGCAATTTCTTTAACTCTCAGTGCTCTATCTAGGCAACTAACTCTATGACTTAATTGTAGAGAAGTTACTGAATCTCACTGGTAGGAGTTTCTCCAGTGAAGACTTTTTTAGCCAAACAAAATCACAAGCTTGGTACCTATCCTTCGTGGCTTTTAAAGATCACATCTCCAGACTTTTGCTGAGGTTCTCCCCCCATGCCTGGAATGTACTCTCTCCTCATTCACTGCCTTTTCCTTAGTTCCATCTCTGCTCAACTTAACCCCTCTGCTCCTCCAGGATCCTCAACCCCCAGGCCCCAGCTATTAGTACCTCCTTGAAATTATCTGTATTTACTTCATATATACTTGTATCTGTATAAATTCTTTCTTTCCAAAAGATAAACTCCTTATAGGCAGAATGTTTTGCTTTCAGTCCTTTGTGTCCCTAGTATATAACAGCACCATTCATGTCAGGCAGCTAGATGGCTCAGTGGATAGAGTTCAGGTCTAGATCAGGAAGACCTGAGTACAAATCCAGTACAAGTACTTAGTAGGTGTGTGACCCTGGGAAAGTCCCTTAATCTTGTTTGCCTCAGCTTCCTCATCTATAAAACAGGCAGAAAGAAACAGCAAACCACTCTAGTATCTTTGCTAAGAAAACTCCAAATAGGGTTACAAAGACTCAGGACTGAAAAAAAAATGACTTCACATGTCACAGAGAAAGCACTTAAATGCTTGTTGATTCATCTAATCCACCTTTATTGGTGTCTGAGATGGATCAAAAGTTCAGGTCATTGTTCTTTACATCACAGTAATTTAAGCACAACTACTTCTGACTTCAAAAGAATTAACTGTGAAAGCCCAAGTCTCTCTAGAGCTGTTTCCTTATCTGTACTGTGAGGAACCAAATGATATACTTAGGTCACTTTTAGTTGTGTCTTGAAACAATGAATATTTTAATGAAATATAAAGCACTATGCATCAGGGTAGTCATAGCTGAAGGACTGTGTCAGTTTTGGTCTTAGCACTTCCTAGAGCCTAGCACAAAGCTGGAAACAAAGGAGGTGCTTAAAAAACTCTGGTTTATTGATTCCCACCCAGAGGGTAGGGGTTCAGGGGAAGGTGTACTTCTAGTCTTGGACCTAGACGGGAAGGAACGAGAAAGGGAAAGGGCAGGAGCTACGGGTCCAGAAACAACCAGGGTTCTGGACTTGACCTTGACGCCCTTTCCGCTGGCTGCGGGGCAGAGCCCGGGGCACGGACAGGTGGGGCCGGCGTCCTTCCTTACCCGGACGTGCGGCCCCTCAGCTATCTTCAAGGCCTGCGCCTCTAGCAGGTCTGCGCGCAGCTGGACCAGGAAGCGCACTCCGCCGTCCAGCTTGCTGATGTGCTGGAAGAGGCCTCGGTAGCGCGGCACGAGCGCGTAGCGGAGCCGGTCCTCCGCGTGGAGGAGGGCGCCGGGCTCCCGAGGAGTAGGGGCGGGCGGCGAAGAGATCCCTGGCCCCGGCCCCTGCGGGGGTCCCGGGGCCGCGGCCCCCACCGCCGTCCCTAGGCGCAGCACGCCAGCGCTATGCTCCGCCACCTGCCCGTGGTCCACGCCGAAGCCCCACGCCAGGCGGCTCAGCAGTTCGGCCCGCTGGCTCGCGCCCTCCAAGCTGCCGTAGAAACGCATGAAGTCAGCGCACTGACCCTCGGCAGGGGCCGGTGTCTTGTCCCGGAGCTCGTAGGCCGGGGCCTGCGGCACGGTGCGGCCCAGCAGTTCATCCATTGCTTGCTCCAGGGTCGCTTCGGGGGTCCCAAGCTGCCGCGGCCGGGGCCGGGTCGGAAGCCGGTACTGAAGCCGCAGCCGAAGGAAATTTTGTGCTGACAGGCGGGGCCCCAGGCCTCTCATGGCGCGTAGCGCCCGGGGACAGCTGCTAGGGACCCCAGCCACAACCGGTACTCCGTGCTTCCGGAATCCTCGAGAGGCGCCGGGCCCGCCCATTGGGCGAACTTGGGGGCGGGTACAGTAGCGCCCAATCAGAGAGGCAGGCGCATGGCCGCCTGCCCAGTGTGGCCAAGGGTCAGACTCACGGGAACCTAACCCCAGTACCGCTCCTCAGTACGGGGACTGGAAAGGAGCCCGCTGGGCAAGTGGGGATGTGTGAGAGGTGGAGGGCTGCCACCGGAAGTGAGTCTGAAAATAGGAAGATGTGGCTTCTGGACTTCCGCAGCCCAACCCGGGGATGTCACAGCGGGGGTGGGGGTGGGGCTAGGAGCAGCAAAGACCTTGGGAACTGATGGGGCCGCTCAGCACCCTAGCCATCCCAGGGCTTGGTCGGATCTCCTCCAAGAGTCCAGGGAAACTCGATGGACACTCCAGGGGCCAGCCAGTGCTTGATCTTAACTCTGACTTGTCTGTGTGCTTCCGCTCTGTCAGCCTCATTCCACTTATCTGTGACCCACAGGGTCATCCCTCCCTCTTTCTCAAGGACCACAGACTCCAAGGAAAGATAGAAGGAAACAAATATTATTAAGTTCCTACATATACCAGGCTACGAGCTTTACAGATATCACCTCATTTATCTTCACGATCCTGGGACGTAATACTATTTACTCCATTTTATAGTTGAAGAAACTGAGGCAGAGAGGTAAAGTAACTTGGTCAGGCTCACACAGCTAATATGTGTTTGAGTCGACATTTGAGCGCAAGACTTTCCGAATCCAGTAGCAACACTTAACCATTTAGTTACTTAGCTGTTTACAGCCGAAGGAATAAAGAGCTCCAGCTGCTGATTTCCTGGTAGTTTTTTAATCACTGGTAGTTTACCCCTTTTCACATCCCTTTCTGTTAAGGGAGGGCTGGAAGGGGAGACATAATGTCAATCAATTAACAAGTAACTTTAAGAGCATCCTATGTGCAAGATACTGTGCTAGAGGCTGGGGATACAAAGACAAAAATGAGACAAACCTTTACTTCAAACAGTTTTAAAATTTATGCAGAAGTATATACTCCATTTATGTACACTTGAAGTTTGCAGAGTACCTTATACATGTTGTGCAGTTGAGTTCAACTCTGTACTGTCATTTGGGGTTTTCTTGGCAAAGATACTGGAGTGCTTTGACATTTGTTTCTCTAGCTCATTTTACAGATGAGAAACTGAGCCAGATAGGTTTAAGTGACTTGTCCAGGGTTACACAGATAACAAATGTCTGTTTTTGTTTTTGTTTTTTTTTTTAAATTCAGGTCTGACTCTAGGCAGGGTGCTCAATCCACTGCACCACCTAGATGTTTTGGTAATTAACCAGATGATTTTAGATTCTGTGCCTTTTTGCAGAAAAGGTGCCAAACTGTATTAGTATGTGGAATTGACATGTAAGGATAGTTTTCAAAATTCATCTTTTAAAAGAAAATTTGAGTTCCAGTTTTTTTCTTTCTCTCTCCCACCCCCCTCCAAGAGAAAAGTAATCTGAGATAGGTTATACATGTTCAATCACATAAATATGTTTCCACATTAATCATATTGTGAAAGAAGAAACAATGAAATAGAAAAGTCATGAAAAGGAAAAGAAGTGAAAATAGTATACTTCAATCTGCATTCAGGCTCCATTGTTCTTTCTCTGGATGTGAATAGTATTTTGTATCATGAGTCTTTTGGAATTGTCTTGGATCTTTGTATTGCTTCGAAGAGTTAAGTCTGTTATAGTTGATCACCACACAATGTTGCTGTTACTATGTACAATGTTGTCCTGGTTCTGCTCAATTCATTCAGCATCAGTTCATTCATATAAGTCTTTCCAGGATTTTCTGAAATCTGCCTGCTCATCATTTCTTAATAGAACAATAATATTCCATTATATTTTGATATACCACAACTTGTTCAGCCATTCCCTAACTGATGGACATCCACCTAATTTCTAATTCTTTGACCCCACAAAGAGCTGTCATAAATTTTTTTTTTTTTTGTATACATAGGTCCTTTTCCTTTCTTATGATCTCTTTGGGATACAGACTTAGTAGTGGTATTGCTGGATCCAAGGCTATACACAGTTTGATTGCCCTTTTAGCATAGTTCCAAATTGCTCTCCAGAATGGTTGGATCAGTTCATAACTCTACCAACAATGTATTAGTGTTCCAATTTTCCCACAACTTCTCCAATGTTTATTATTTTCCTTTTCTGTCATATTAGCTACACTGATAGGTGAAGTACCACTGTAAGGTGGTACTTCAGAGTTGTTTTAATTTGCATTTCTCTAATCAGTAGTGATTTGGAGTATTTTTTCATATGACTACTGATAACTTTAATTTCTTCCTCTAAAAACTGCCTGTTCATATCTTTTAACAATTTCTCAATTGGGGAATGACTTGGATTTTTATAATTTTGACTCGGTTTTCTATATATTTGAGAAATGAGGCCTTTATCAGAAACACTGGCTAGTTTTCTTAATTTCAATTTTCTTAATCTCTTTTTTTGATTTTCAGAATTTCTAATTTGATGTTTAATTGGCAATTTTTAATTTGTTCTTTTTCTAGCTTTGTTAGTTACATGCCCAATTCATCTTTCTACTCTTTCACTATTTTATTCATTGTTGCAGTTTAAACCCAGGGACACCAAAAATGGTTTCATGATCTGTTGTGGTGGAACCATCTCAAAGGATTCAGAATCAGACCACCTCTAATCCAAATACAGGCATTTATTGAGAATGATGCCTCTCATGAAGCAGGCTAAAGTCCAAGAGGAACTAGCAACTTTAGAGAAAGCAAGATGGATTTTTATAGGGTAAAGATGCAATTGCATAACATAAATTTACATAGAATGGAGGAATATCATTAATATTAAAAAGGCAGGAGGAGTTTGTTAAGGGATTAGGTAATGGAGGAGAAGTCCCATCTATGGTTTGGTGGTTAAACATTCTAGTCATTCTGCCCTCCAACTGGCTAGCTATTAGTCCTATATATATATATATATTATTGGTAGCTATATGGTCCTGTCTGGTCAAGATGGATGTTGTAATTTTGATTGAATATAAGAACACACCTGTTTCTGTTGGAATGTGACCAGGTAGGGGTAGTAGCTAGGTTCCCATCACGTGGACACACCTGCTGTTTCTGTGGGAGCTAAGAGTTCAGGGATACACCTGTTGTTTAAGTGAGCAGTGAGGCATATATGAAGTTAGGATATCGGCGGGGAGTGGTGGGGGGGTTAGGTCAGTACAGTAGGCCTGGTGTTCAGTGTGGGGCCAGGCCTATAATGAAGTTATAATATTGGGACTGGGGGCAGCTTTATTAGGATTCCATCATTCATGTAAACATTTAGAGATTAAAAAAAATTTTCCTTAAGAACTGCTTTGGCTGCATCCCATAAGTTTTGGTATGTTGTCTCATTATTGTTGTTCTCTTTGATGAAATTATTGATTGTTTCTATGCTTTGTTGTTTGACTCACTCATTCTTAAGGATTATTTAGTTTCTAATTAATTTTTAATCTATCTTTCCATGGCCCTTTATTACACATAACTTTTATTGTATCATGATCTACAAAGGATGCATTTAATGTATCTGCCTTTCTGCATTTAAATGTGAGGTTTTTATGGCCTACTCCAAGGTCAGTTTTTGTGTTAGTGCCATGTACAGCTGAGCAAAAGGTATATTACTTTGTATCCCCTTTCAGTTTTCTCTGGAGGTCTGTCATATATAACTTTTCTAAAATTCTATTCACCTCCTTAATTTCTTTCTTATTTATTTTGTGGTTAGATTTATATAGTTCTGAGACAGGGAGATATGATCCCCCACTAGTATAGTTTTATTGTCTATTTCTTCCTGTAACTACCATGACTTCTCCTCTAAGAATTTGAATGCTATACTACTTGGTGCATATATGTTTAGTATGATATTACTTCATTGTTTATAGTACCTTTTAGCAAGATGTAGTTTCCTTTCTTGTCTCTTTTAATTAGATCTCTTTGTGCTTTTGCTTTGTCTGAGATCAGGATTGCTACCTCTGCTTTTTTTTTTTTAACTTTAACTGAAGCATAATATATTCTGCTCCAGCATTTCACCTTTACTCTGTGTGTGTTTCTCTGCTTCAAATGTGTTTCTTGTAAACAGTATATTGTAGGACTCTGGTTTTTAATCCACTCTATCTGCTTCTGTTTTATGGGAGATTTCATCCCATTCACATTCACAGTTATGATTACTAATTGTATATTTCCCTCCATCCTATTTTTTTCCTGTTTATACTTTTCTCTTTCTTTCCATTTACCATGTCTCTCCTCAGCATTGTTTTGCTTCTGACCACTGCCTCCTTCAGTCTGCCCTCCTTTCTGTCACCTTTCCCCCTTTTATCCCCTTTCCCTTCTTTCTTATAGGGTAAGGTAAATCTCTATACTCAACTGAGTGTGTATGTTATTCCCTCTGAATCAAATCTAATGAGAGTAAAGTTCAAGCAATGCTCACCCTCTTCCTTCTTTGCCTCCATTGTAATAGGTTTTTCATCTATGTTCATGTGATATAAATTATACCTTTTTCACCTCTTTTTTGAGGGAGGAAATCAGGGCTTTAAGTGACTTGCCCACAGCTAATAAGTGTCAAGTGTCTGAGGTTGGATTTGAACTCAGGTTTTCATGACTCCAGAAGTTTTTTACTGCTTAATATTTTTTTTATCACCACATCAAATTCAGCTTATACTCACACTGAAGAGGAGAGGGTGATAAGGAGGGGGGGAGGGTAAGTGGTTCTGCCAGGATTACCTCTCAGAGGCCGCAGGCATAGTTTTAAGGGGTCAGTTATGCTAACTAGGTGAGTAAGGGTGGGATCAGGGAGGAGTTAAGGAGTGGTCAGTGCTCAAAGGACCATACACTTTTAATGTCAACTGAGCAGGTGTATTGCCCATGATTCACTGGGAAATAGCTCAAGAGGGGCTAACTGGAGTTGTGGTTCTAGGCCTGATACGTCACTAAAGAGTGCCCAGTCTGCCACCCACCAAGGTCATCAGAGACAGTGTGGGTATATAACTGACTAAGGAGTTACCCTATAGATAAGGTATTGAAGAATTCATGGTGGGGCTGGCCACTCTAAGGGAGATAACATTTACATAACTTATTGTTTCAAACAGAGATAAACAGGTCATGAGATGTTGCTGGGCAGAGTGCTGGAAGGGGGAAGGGGCAAAGTCAATGCTCTGAGGCTGGGGGGGGGGGTGGAAATGTGATCTTACAGACTGCTTTTACAAATTGTTTTTAGGGACATAGATCCCAAAGCACCCCACTTACAAACTGATGTTACAGGTTGATACTACAGACATATATACATCACAAGGACCCCATCAACACCTTATAAGTATACTCCTTCTAACTGCCCTAATAGAGAGAGATACAGTTAGTAGGAGTTACAAGTATCATCTTCCAACATAGGGATGTAAACATTGAACCTTATTGAATACCATGTTTTTGTTTTTGTTTTTTCTTCCCTATTTGTGCTTCTCTTGAGTCTTATATTTGAAGTTCAGATTTTCTGTTCAGCTTTGTTTTTTTCATCAGGAAAGTTTGAAAGTCTCCTATTTCATTGAATGGCTATGTTTTACTCTGGAAGATTATGCTCATTTTTTTCTTTCTAAAAGAACATTTATTTTTAAATGAACAAGAATTTAGAAGACGGTTTTACAAGAAACTCTGAATGGAATCTATTCTTCAATTATATATTAGCAGAACTGACCAAATGAATATCTCAGATAATTAAATAATGAAAGTAAAAATTTGAAGATCCTCCCTGACCCTTGATAGACTTAAATGAATTTGAGGACCTTCCCTGATTTGAAAATATACTATAGGGTGGCTAGGTGGCACAGTGAGTAGAGCGTTGGCCCTGGAGTCAGAAGGACCTGAGTTCGGATCCGGCCTCAGACACTTAACACGCACACAAACAAAAACCTAGCTGTGTGACCTTGGGCAAGTTACTTAACCCCAATTGCCCTCCAAAAAACAAAACAAACAAACAAAAAAAAGCAAAAAAAAAAAAAAAAGAAAATATACTGTAACCCCTAATAGGCTAAATGTGATCACATGGAGCCTGTGGTAGGAGGCTTGTTTTCCAGGAACAGTCACACCTTGTTACTTTGTGATTGGGCAGTGGGTCACAAGGGTTGTGATTCTGACCCTAGAGAAGGCTATATATACGCTGATGTGAGGTTTTGCTTTGGGGCTCACTCATTGGAAGAGTTGTATGATTTGGCCAGATGAGATTCTGGGCAGCCATTAAACCCCCTAACTATGAAAACCCAGATGATGGTGCTTCTCTTTCTGGTAACTAACTAGGTATGGATGTAATGGTCAGACAGCTAGATGCCCTGTCTGTTGATCTGTTTCTTTGTATTTTTTGTCTACGTGTAACTTCTTTTTGCGTTTTCCCTTAAGTTCAGTGTGCTGACTTTTCTCCCTGAACTAAGTAAATGATTATGTTTGATTAAAGTAAGATGGTTAACTCTTTTTTGAGTTGCTTTCCTTTAGAAAAGTAGATCAAAGAACCTGTGTTAGCAGACATCCTGGGTATGCTAGGGTGCTTGCTGCTATAGCATGGTGAATATATTTGAGAAAAACTATTGGCACTGCTCTGCAAATAACCAATGAGATACAAAGTTTCTGCTCATTTAAAATCTGTACCTGTACCAAAAAGGGTACATCTGTACTAGAACAGGAACTTTTGTCCAAGATCATACAATAAAATATAATCAAGATTGTGACATGATAAAGAAAAATCACATTTTTAAGTCTTCATTTTTAGCATCATTCTGAATACATTAGAAATCCTTTCCCATCTCACTTGTAATTAATGGCTCAGTGACAGTGTTGTTCTTGTTATGAATTTTGGTGCTCATAATGTCTTTCTTCTTCCTTGAGACTCTTTTGTCTTGATTCATTTTCTTTATGTGCTCATGTCTGGAAGATTCAATGAATCCAGTCACTATTGTCAGGATTAATTCTTTTTTGAGAAGCTTCCAGAAAATCTGGTTTGATTTCATTTACCCCAATAATGAAGAGGTTGTTTTGCTGTAGATTGTTACTAGCCACTCATTTCATATGACCTTACTGTTCTGATTGATGGCTCTTTGTGATACTTAAATCTTCATTTCTATCAATGATTCTGAAATCTTCATGTTCATGAGCATCTCTGTACTCACTACTAAGTGTCATCACCTCATTAAAATAACAGCACAAGTCCTTTATGGCATCCAAGGAGTGTATACTTCTTTTTTTCAGTGACATATTTTTTAACTATTAAATTAAATTCCTGTGTCTAGGTCTAGCAGATTGCTGAAAAACTGCCTGGTTCTGGTACATTGATTTCATGATTAGCTGAATCAGATTTAAGTGTTTCACCATTGAGAATTCTTAGGTAAGATTTCAAGTATAGACTGCCTCCAATTCCTTTCTTGGAGAAGGGGCTTTCTAATACATGATAAGTCACATAGATTAAAACATGCATCAAACCCCTTGGTGACACCTGTAAGATCTGAAAGGCAGACATGTAATTTTTGACTGTAATTTGCTGACATGTAATTTTTCCAAAGAAAAAAATTGAAAGAGTGGCACAATTTCAGTCAAACTGTTTTGAGAGACAGTTAGAATCCGTAATAAAGAAAGCCAGCATGAGGAGAATATTTCCAACGTTGAAATACTGTTGTCATCCAAGTGCAATTCTCTGAGCAAAACTTCATTCTCCAGAGATGGAAGTCTCAGTTAGGTAATTTCCCTGTAACTTCAAAATCCAGAAGTAAACCACAATTTTTAATGCCTTCAACTTTAGTAAGATTATTGTAAGAACAGCCCAGGTACCTAACAGCAGGAACACTGCAAAGACTTCTGGTGCTTGTTAGCTGATTGTAATGCTCAGTTAGTTGCAGAAGAGATTTCAAGGATTCTAATCCACAAATTCAGAGGATCTTGTCATTAGAAACTTAAGTATTTGAAAGATTACTACAACCATGCCATCCATGAAAAGAAGTCAGTTTGTTGTCATTCAGAAGAAAGATGGAGGGATTTTCTAAATCCTCACAATTTATAACCTGAATCTGGTTTTCCTATATGTCAATATACTTCTAAGTTTTTGCACTAATTCGGTCCTTCCAGAGCACTTTATCTACAACACCTGAGAGTTGAGAATCAAAGACTTATACAGTCTGACAATGTGCAGAGACAACAACCTGGCAAATCCTGAAATGTTGCTATTGTAACCTGTTGTAAGGTTCTCCACAGGCCACCTTGATGGAGTGCTACTGCATTCAGAGGAGGCAGCTTGCTGACTGAGCACTTCTTAGGTCTGTTTCTTTTAACTACTTTCTTTCTTTGGTTTTTCCCAAAGATTTCAAGCCAGGGCCGGCAGGTCTTTATCTAAACTAATCTCTTTTCTTCAACTAAAGCTGAAACTGTTATCTTACTTAGAGAATGAGTAGACATGCTTTTTACTTTCTGCTCCATGTCCACAAAACTCACTTATAACAGATGGAGCATTTGTGGTTTCTTCAGACACTGATGAGCTTTTATCAGAGTCACCTGTGCAGTCATAAGATGTTGACATAAAGATAACAGATTTTTTCTTGCATAAATTACTTTTCACATTTAGAACAATATCAGAGGTGTTAAGAACTATAGTTTCACCATCTGTCAGAATATTTTTTTCTGACTTTCATCATTATCAATAGCTTGTGGATCACTTTTTTTGTCTGGTGCTATCACACTCACACTTCTGATGGCATTTTCATTACTTTCTGCTTTTGGGAGTGAAAGCATGTGGTTTAATGAAACTCTGAAGTGATCTTTCTTTTCATGACTTTCTCCATTCTTTTCCTTTTCCACTTTTATTATTTCCATCTTCTTCCTCCTGATTCTGTTTGTTTCTGTTCTGTTCTGGATTGTTTCTCAGTCCCTCATCCTCTCGAGATGGCTTATTGACATTCAGTTCCCTTGTTTTTACCTACCAAACTTCTTTTTTCTCTTTCTTCTAACTCTAGGTAGTTTTATCACGTTTTCCTTAAATTTGTTCTTTTGTGATTTAATGCAGTTTTTGGCTAGACTCTTATTTGGTTTCTTTTCATTTTGTAATTAATCTAGCTCCTGATGTTTAACTAATTTTCATTCTATCTCAAAAATTCTATCATGATTAATTGTCTTGATATGTTTTCCCCAGTGGTTCTTATTTTAATTTTTGCATAGCTTCTTGTTCAGCTATATATTTTTTTCAATTCATTTTTTCTGGTGCTATCTGTTTGGTTATGTCTTTTTCATTGATTTCTTTTTCCATTAATGGCTTTATGGACATATCTTTTTTCTTTGTAATAAATGTCACTGAAATCTCTGGGTATATTTTCTTTTTAAATTTTCTTTCTTCACTGATAATTCTTTGATCCAATCTTTAATTTTTTTATTTTCCTTTTTTCACCACCAGATTTTCTCCCTTTTTTTGGTTTTCTTTTTTCATGATCATTCTCTGGATAGCTCTTTTTTCTCTGTCTCATTTTTTTGCTTCTTCCATTAACTCTTGCTTTTATTTTTTAATAAGTTTCAAAATTTTCTTTTCTTTCTTATTCACCCTGCTTCTTCTCTTGTTCTTTTTGTCTTTGACTTTTCATTTCTTCTTGTCTTTTCAGGTTCTCTTCCATGTTTTTCTTTCTTTCTTCATCCTTTTATTTTTTCCATTCTTGTTTTTATTTTTCAAACATTTCTTTCATCTTTTTGTTCTTTAACTGCTTTTTAAAAATAATTGTTCTGTATTTTTAATAAGTTATATATGTTTGATGCCTAGCTTGGATTTTTATGACTACATTATGCTACAGATCTGCCACATGATTTTCCTTTTCCTTTAGGTAGTCCAAGCCTCTTCTTTCATCCTCTGTTTGTAATTGTAGTCTTCTGATAAACTCCTAATGTTCCTTTAAATTCTCTTCCTACAATTTTTGTTATTGCTGTAGTTCAACATTTCTCTTCCTCTTGCTTATGAATATTCTCTATTTTTTCTTTTCCACTTCAAATTGCTTCATCCAGCAATGTCTCTTTGCTTCTTCCTCTTGCAACTGTTTTTCATCTTTCTCCTGTTGAGTTCTGAACTTTTCATTTTCCTGGCTCACTAATACCTGCTGTTTGTTTTCTCATGCCACTAAAGATTGTCAACATCTTTCCTCAACTTCCTAGTATCTGAAACTTACTGTATCAGTATCACCTGAAGAAAGAGGTTAATCAACAGGTATGTTACAAAAATGGTTGAGTAGAATGAGGAATTTTATCATAGGTTGAATTTATCTTTAATTCTTTTTCTATTTCAAATAACATTTGAAATGTCAGTTTCTTCCACATTCTGGAGAACAAGATTTTCAGCATTTTTACTCTGATTCTTTATGACACAAATATAGTAAAGAACTGATTCAGGCAACTCTTCTTTTCCTGGATCACTCCCACTACCAATTCGGGATGGTGAGTCTATCTCATCTTTTATCTCCAAAGATAAAACATTGCTTTTATCCACTTCAGCTTTGATTTCTTCTTCCAGCTCTCCTTCAATATCTTTATCACCCCATATTCTGCCAAAGCAGCCCACTCCACTCTTTGGGTTTGAGACCAACTCACAGTCCACTTTGAGACTTTGCATGTAGGCATTTTGACATTTTTGTCGTTTTCTGAGTTTGTGTTTGGATCTTCCCTGTCACCATGGTAGTTTTCTATGGTCATGGCTCTTTTTTGTTTTTTGCCCATTTTAAAATGTTGAGCTCTGCTCCTGGGGTACAGGAGGGACTGTATTGAGGTAAAGGAGACAAAGCTTCTTGCATTGGACGCCAGTGCACAGGGGCCAGTGACAATTGACTTTCTGTGTCTTGTCCTCTGGGGCTGGTGGCTTGCTCACTGTGCTAGCCTGTTGTGCCTAGGGTTCCTGGGTTGGAGGCCTCACAGCTGACCTGCTGAGCCTATACTGCAGGGTCTCATTTGCTGATCTGTCCTGTAGCTATGAACTCTCCTGCTGACTTGCCCAGACACTCCCCTTTTACCCAAGTGAGACAGACCTTTCCTGAAGTTCTTTTACGTTATCTTTGGCTGTTTTTTTGTGGATCCTGTCACTCCATAATTCTTTTAGAACCTTGATTTAATATTATTTCCAAGGGAAACTGGGAGGAGCTCAGGCAACTTCCTGGCTTCTTTCCACCATCTTCAGAAAGTTCTTATATCACTGAAATCACATACCTAATTTCCTCTGGACTAAATTTCTTCATTGTTACAAGACCTCCTCTTCTTTACTTTGCTTATGTTTTATATTTACTTAAGTGCTTACATATTTCTTCCTGAAGGACTGTTGCAGCAAGCACCCCAGCATCCCCAGGGTGGCTGTCAACATGGGTTCCTAGATCTGCTTTTCTAAAGAAAAGCAACTCAAAATGGGCTAACAATCTTGCTTTAATTGATCAAACATATCATTTATCTAGTTCAGGGGAAAAAGTCAGCACCCCAAACTTCAGAGTATGCAGACAGGTTACAAGCAGAAGTTACAAGACAGAGAAACATTTCAAGCAGACAGGCCTCCAACTGTCCAACCATTACATCCATACCTAGTCAGTCACCAGAGAGGGAAACATCAACATCTGGGTTTTTCAAAGCCAGAGGGCTCTCAACAGCTGCCCAGAGTCTCCTCTGGTCAAATCACAAAGTGAACTCCAAAACAAAGCCTCACGTCAAGGATTATATAGCCTTCTCCTGGCTCAGAGAATATAACAACCCTCTTGACCCACTTCCCAGTTACAAAGTATCTCCTGAAAAACAAGCCTTCAGACACAGGTTCACTTAAGCCTATCAAATGGCCTAGGGGCAGGGAAGATCTTAAATTTACATTTCTATTACAAGGACAGGGTATAATGCTAAGGGAATTTGAAGATCTTCCCCTCACCCCCCGCCCCCAGCCCCCAATAGACCTATATGACCTGCTTTGAGCTTTGGCCCAGTCCACAGCTTGAGTCACATGGAGCCCATGGTGGGAGGAGCTTGCTGAATGGGTGGATCAGGAAGACAGAACTGAAGAGAGTGAGGCAGAGCTGAGGCAGAGCAGCTAGCATGAATGAGAGAGGGAGGAATTTTGCCTAAGGGAGCTTGTTTGTGGGGAGAACTGACAAAGAGAATGCTTGGGAATGGTGGTACTCCCTGCATTGGTAATGTGTACCAACTTTTTTTATTACCATGGTGAATTTGGCTTTTTGGTATAGGAATCTTGGTTTCATCTTTGAAGAAGAGAGTCTATTATGTATTGCTATTCAAACCTGGAAATATGCCTGCATATTCATAGCAGCTGCTGAGGGTATTGCATTGATGATATACAGGGTTTTTCCTTTTTTTTTTTTTTTTTTGCTTTTTGGAGGGCAATTGGGGTTAAGTAACTTGCCCAAGGTCACACAGCTAGGTTTTTGTTTGTGTGTGCGCTAAGTGTCTGAGGCCAGAACCGAACTCAGGTCCTTCTGACTCCAGGGCCGACACTCTGCTCACTGCGCCACCTAGCCGCCCATGGGTTTTTCCTTTTTAAAAAATCTATTTCCAGTATGAAGAAAAATGCCCAGTAACTAATGTTTAATAAATGCAAAATCAGACTCTGAGAAGGTAACTTAATATTATTCCCACTTTACAGATCAAACACGGTTAAGTGATTTGCCCATAATCATGCAATTGTTTTTGTTTTTTTTTTCTGATTCAAAGTCTGTCACTCTCTCTACTATTCTGTGCTACTTCTACATAAGTTAAGACCACCTCTACCAGTACTATATTGTCTCTCTTCACTTCATGCCTGCTCAGACTGACTCGCTGGTATGTCTTTTTGGTTTCTAGTTGCTGACACTTTTAAGTTATGCCATTTCCTAGTTCCTGAGAGGATGGAGACCGTAACTTCTTCCCTTTGTTCCTGATTCCTGGCATGATATACTGCTAATTCCCTAGGTATTTTAAAAATAAATTAATATAAAGTGCTGCTGGAAAACAGGTGGTAGTACTATAGATTTCATAGGCTTATCGAGCTCAGAGAAACCTTACATGTTATCCATTCCAACCCACTCAACTGACAGATGGGGAAACTGGAGCCCAGGAAGGTTAAGTCACACTGAAGTGGCAGAGCCAATATTTGAACCCACCTTCTCTGACTCTAAAGTCATAGCTCTTTCCTTTGTACCATTTCAATGCAAAATAAGGAGAAACTTTCC
This sequence comes from Gymnobelideus leadbeateri, assembly GCA_011680675.1. Lineage (NCBI taxonomy): Eukaryota > Metazoa > Chordata > Mammalia > Diprotodontia > Petauridae > Gymnobelideus > Gymnobelideus leadbeateri. The sequence goes on from WOXC01005137.1 coordinate 94,075, forward strand.
AATAATTAGAACCACTCACTAGTAAATGAAGAATGGCTTTCCTGTCACTTCAGGTTTTTAATTCAGGCTGGATTAAATTTTGGAGACATTAAAAAAGACTCATAGCAGGTGGTGGTTAAGTCATTGACCTGTCCTGCATGATTTCCTTGAAAGTCACAGTAAAATAAAATATATAGCAGAGGTACAATACATACTGGTAACAATTATCAGTAGCAGAACAATTATCATGGTGGATAAGTTCAGTCATCTGCCCATCTCCTGGATACATTTGGGGCAACTATGCCTATTCTTTCTTAGACCCTACATTTCTCCTTTGGATCTTGTCTCATCCTCTAAATATTACCAACAAATTTCAGTCTCAAGATGATATATTCAAGTTGGCAATGATTTAGTTAGCAATTTCATCTTTTTTAGAGTCTCTTTACCCAATTCTGGACCTCTTTTAGCCTAGAGCAGGTACTTTACCCATATACAGCCTTTCTTCATCTCTTCAAGTTCTGCCTTCTTGATTTAGAGATATTTAACCCAGCTTAGCTCTTTTCTCGTGGCTGAACTGAGGGAGCAGTATGCTTCTAGGTATACCTAGAACTTAGCATAGTGGTAACACAGAGATAGTACTTGATGAAAACTTGTTGGCTGGCTAAACTTTGTCTTAAGAATTCTGCCCTTTTGCCTTTCCCCCAAGATGGCGCCAAAGAGGAAGAAGGAAGCCGTTGTCCCCCCCCAAGACAGAAGCCAAGTCCAAGGCTTTGAAGGCCAAGAAGGCGGTGTTGAAGGGTGTCCACAGCCACAAAAAGAAGAAGATCAGAACATCCCCCACCTTCAGGAGACCCAAGACCCTGAGGCTCCGAAGGCAGCCCAAATACCCTCGGAAGAGCGCCCCTCGCCGGAACAAGCTCGATCATTATGCCATCATTAAGTTTCCTTTGACCACTGAGTCTGCTATGAAGAAGATTGAGGACAACAACACCCTAGTCTTCATTGTGGATGTCAAGGCCAATAAGCATCAGATCAAACAGGCTGTAAAGAAGCTATATGACATCGACGTGGCCAAGGTCAACACACTGATCCGGCCTGATGGGGAGAAGAAGGCCTATGTCCGTCTTGCTCCAGACTACGATGCTTTAGATGTTGCCAACAAAATTGGAATCATCTAACTTCTTGTGTTCAGCTGTGTCCTGTTCCACCTACAATAAAAAGTTTTCCAGAATAAAAAAAAAAAAAAAAAGAATTCTGCCCTTTAGGGGCAGCTAGGTGGCGCAGTGAGTAGAGCATTGGCCTTGGAGTCAGAAGGACCTGAGTTCGGATCCAGCCTCAGACACTTAATGCACACACAAACAAAAACCTAGCTGTGTGACTTTGGGCAAGTTACTTAACCCCAATTGCCCTCCAAAAATCTAAAAAAAAAGAATTCTGCCCTTTGGGCTTCAAGCTGTTTGCCCCAACTAGCACTTGTCTGTTTATCCTTTACCTAGGGCCCTTGGGGACTTGGACTTGCTCTCAACCAAACCTTTGATGCAGTTCTGTTTATTTATTTCCTTAGATTCCCCCCTTGTTTAGCTGCCCTTATTTTAAACTTTACCTTTACTAGGGTACTTTTTCTTTACATCTGGAGATCCTGCAGATTTCCCTTCCTATGTGGTATAAGTTGTCCTGATCTCTCTTTCTCTGTCTGTCTCTCTGTCTCTGTCTCTGTCTCTTCTCCCTCCTTCTCCCTCCCTCTCTCTCTCTCTCTCTCTCTCTCTCTCTCTCTCTCTCTCTCTCTTTCTCTCTCTCTCTCTCTCTCTCTCTCTCTCTCTCTCTCGCTCTCTCTCTCTCTCTCCCTCCCTGTCCCTCTCTCTCCCTTGCTATTACCTTCATTCTTGAATTCCTTATCCACCTATAGCAATTCTGCTGCTTACACTTATGAGCCTGGCTAGGCCCATCAAAAGCCTGTGATGCTAAAGTATTGTATCTGATCTCAATTGTTCCTTTTGTTAGACAGTGATAGGGTTCCACAATCATATTCTCATAAATGAGTGTCATCTCACCTGCAGTCATTTTTCATAATAAATTCTCATAGAATCTTTCAACTTTACTGTTAGAAAAAAACAATCTCATAGACCATTTTATTCAACCCTCTTTCCCCATTTTACATAAGGAATTAGTGACCCAGAGAAGAGACTTGATAAAGATCATAAAAATAGCAAGTATTCCTTCTACTACACCTTGACTTGCTTTCTAGAAACAGAAAGGAAGATGTCTAATGTGTTAACTTAAATATTGTTTGTTCTATGAGCCACTTTGGAATCTATATCAGTGCAGGAACAACAAGGTCCAGAGTAAACAAGGTGTAGTCCTTGATATGTCTGTGGAGGTAAAGAAATAGTATATATAAATTCACAAATATTTTCTTTTCTAAAGGACCATAGTAGGACTTCCATAACCTCTACTTTCCCATTACTATATATTCCAACCAAAGTCAAACTTTATGTTTGTTTTTGTCATCAATCTTCTGCAGGCACCAAGTTCAACTCTTACAGTCACAGTTAGATTTGTTGCACTAACAGCTAGAATCATTATGAACATTCAGTGTCCCCAGTGCATCTAGGAATGTCTCCACCCTTCTCTTTAGACTATTTCCAGAGGGAAATCTTTCTTAATTAGCCCACTTTAGATAATGTCTGTCTTCTTCCCTATTTTTTTTTTTTAAGCAATTGGGGTTAAGTAACTTGCTCAAGGTTACATGGCTAGTCATTATTTATGCGTGGGTGCTCATTTTCTGAGGCCGGATCTGATCTCGGGTCATCCAAACTCCGAGGCCGGCGCTCTTACTCACTGCGCCACCTAGCCGCCCCTTTAGGGCAATTGGGGTTAAGTAACTTGCCCAAGGTTACACGGCTAGGTTTTTGTTTGTATGGATTAAGTGTCGGAAGGCCGGCTCCGAACTCAGGTCCTTCTGATTCCAGGGCCGGCGCTCTATTCACTGCGCCACTTAGCCGCCCCTTCTTCCCTATTTTCAACAGTGAAAAATAGCTTCAGAGGATCCTAGCACAGATTCTAGGATGCTGGTTCCTAGTAGCAATCTTGTCAGGATTATGGAAGCAATTTACAAGAACTGTTCTAGTTAATATAAAGTGTAATGTTTATACATGTCAAAGATCCATACTTGGGTTCAGGATGTCTTATTTTTTCTGTGTCCAGGTTCTACATGGTGCTCTGCCAAATAAAACACATAGAGACTAGAACAGGAAATTGCCAAAGGAAATAGCCATTTATCAAACAAAATGACATAATAGAATATTGTCACATAAAATCTGAAGGGGACCTTAAAGATCATCTAATCCAACTCCTTTATTTTATAAAAAGGAAGCTAAAGCCCAGAGAGAAGTGACTTAAAGTCATCCAGTCAGCTAATAGCATAATTAGGACTAGAAACCAGTAACTTCAATTCAGGACATGGCTCCAAATCCTATTGGCTCTATATAAATATATGTAGGCAAATAGAGAAAAATCTTATCTATTGGGAACACACACACACACACACACACACATCCCATTATCATGAACTAAAAGAAATCACAGAGCTAGTGCAGAGAAAAAAAATGTTGAACTTACAGTGAGACAATTTAGGTTTAGATCCAGGCACTGACCCTTAATAACTGTTCGATCTAGGACCAAGTCACTTTCTAACCCTCAATTTCCTCATCTGTAAAAAGGAAGCAAAAATACCTTACCTTATGAGGTTATTCTGATTAAGATATTTTGTGAGTCATAAAGTTCCATCTAAATATGAGCTATTACATTATTAAGAGAGGAAAGAGAACCCAGCCACAGCCTACTGGAGGGGAAGAATTCTGTGGTATAATGAATACAAAAATGAATGCCATAATACTTTCTCCCTCCAAGGCACAGCTTTGCACATAACTAACCCTTCAGCAGGGATTGAGAGCATCCTTGAAGAGAGAAAGGTTGTTATTTAAGGAAGTCACATAATTACATTGACTGAATCTATTACCAGTTGATTTTATCTAATGTTAACTAGACCACTACTGTAGCAAGGCAATCTTTTCATGCTTCTCTGATTCTCCATCATGGTCTCCACAATAACCTTTTCTTCCAACCTCTCTAATTCCATTTCCAAATCCCTATCAGATGACCTTGCCCCCACTTGACTCTGCCAAACTTTCAAGCTACAATGCTATATTATACTTCATTACATTCTCTAACAAACTCCTAGAAAAAAATGTAACTTGGTGCCTCCATTTCTTAACAACCTATTCCCTTCTCAAACTCTTAAAACCAGGCATTTAACACAATAACCTGCCCAGAATGCTTTCTCAAAAATTACTGGTCATCTTCTAACTTCTACAGCTTTTGGTACTTTTATAAGGGATTTGGATTCCCTTCAGCCTAGTTGATGCAATCACAGATGATAAGGTATTAAAGTATTAGCCTGGCATTAACAGTTGGTGATCTCTTTGTAAAATGTGAACACCTTTTTCTTACCCAATAGGAAAGGACAATGCCATTGGTTGGCAGTAGGTTACCTTACCATAAAGATGGCCCAGTGAAGATTAGATAATATCAATTGACAGTAGACCCAGTCAGTACTTCCTCCAAAAACATTTAGTCATTTATGATTAGGCTCAGAAAAGGCAAGTAGTAAGCGTGACTCAGGATTGAGCACTGGCAAAGTGTGAATGATGGAAGAACAAAAAAGTAAAAGATAGAGTATAACTTGTACTCTTATAGTTTGTGAAATGTTATTAGGGGGCCATGAGATCTGTGTGTTGTTATCCAAGATTGTCTGCCCCTTTTACTCTTATTCTTCTCTTGAGTTTTGGATTTGCTGATCTCCTTGTAGGTGAATAGCAAATGTCTTTGGTATTTGAACTTCCTTGTTGGTGTGAACACCTTAGAGACTGAGAAACCATTGCCATTGGTTTGGGACTTCTAGGCTTCCATAAGGTGACAAGGCAACCAGGATTCTAATTAAAAACTGTCACCACTGATGCTATGACTAAAGACTCTAGTGGTCTACTGTTCTATTAGAGGTCTGTGCTTCAGAGGTGATCCATATTGATTCCAAGTTGCAGGACCAACAACTTCATGACTCCCAACCTAGCTGGTGAGATTGAGGGAAAGACTGCTAATATATTGCTCTTTCTTGATTTCCTCACCAAAACTTATGAACTAAATCTGGTGTCCGGCACACACTGACCCACAATTCCTTATCTGAATTTTGAAGATACATGTGGTTCAAGAATTCTCTTTCACCATACCTGAAGAACTGGGATTGCAAGTAGAAAATTTCGAAAGATGTCTAGAGGCAAGTAGCACCACATTCCTCTAATTATCCTGTTTTCTTTTTTATTCTGTTCAATAAATAATGTAACCACAGTATGCTGAATAACTGAATCCTGAGAATGTGTTTGGCTGTGACCAGAGAAGAGAGCCCATCATAGAGTGGAGAATATATGCATGTATACATATAAACATACACATATACATACATACATACATATACACACATATATATTCAGTCCTCAACTATTGTAGAGGTAGCATTTGTAGAAAATTGCACTGAAGTAAAAAATGAAGATATTGATACATTGAGCCTATGGGAGATAGGGGGTTAAGTTCCTGTGACCACCAAAAAATTATTTTACTAGAGATTCCTAAAAATATGGTTTTCTGCATACAGTTCTTTATAACAAAACATTAATTTTGATAATATACACTTTTCCTAGCACAATACCATGAAATAGCCTATAAAATGCTGTACACAAAATAAAATTGGTATAGTTGGCAGCTACGTAGTATAATAGATAAAAGTTTCTGACTTAAGAGTCAGGAAGACCTGAGTTTAATCTGGCCTTAAATACTTACTAGCTGTGTGACTCTGACAAGTCACTTAACCCTGTTTGCCTGAATTTCCTCATCTGTAAAATGAGCTAGAGAAGGAAAAAGCAAACCACTCCAGTATCTGCCAAGAAAACTCCAAATGAAGTCAACAAAGAGCAGGACATGACTGAACAAGCATGTAAAACATTTTTTCTTGTTAGTAATTCCTTAGAATTCTGTGATCTTTTGTGCTAAGTTCTTGTTATAGGAAAGTAAATTTTTTAGATCTTCCCTGCCCCTAGGTTAAGTGTACCTGGAGCCTGTCATGGCAGGCTTGTTTTTCAGGAGATACTTTGTGATTGGGCAGTGGGTCAAAGGGTTATTACATTCTCTGACCCAGGAGAAGGCTATATAATCCCTGATGTTGTTTTGGGGTTGTTTTAGGGTTCAATTTGAGAAGTGTTGTGTGATTTGACCAGACGAGACTCTGGGCAGCCATTGAGAGCCCCCTGGCTTTGAAAAACCCAGATGTTGATGTTTCCCTCTCTGGTGACTGACTAGGTATGGATGTAATGGTTGGACAGTTGGAGGCCTGTCTGCTTGAAATGTTTCTCTGTCTTGTAACTTCTGCTTGTAACCTGTCTGCATACTCTAAAGTTCAGGGTGCTGACTTTTCCCCCTAAAGTAGGTAAATGATATGTTTGATCAATTAAAGCAAGATTGTTAGCCCATTTTGAGTTGCTTTCCTTTAGAAAAGCAGATCTAGGAACCTGTGTTGGCAGCCACTCTGGGGATGCTGGGGTGCTTGCTGCTACATGACTCAATTAAGGAAAAACAAAACATTGATTTCTTACAACATTCACTTTTCAAACAACATGAAATCTACAGTTTCATAAATACTGTACAATAAATATAATTCTTAAAACATTTTTAGCCTGAATTTCATTTTCCACTATATCAGATGGTGGTGTGAAGGTGTTGTATTGTATATTGCTGTAAACCTTTCTACCTTTGCCATCCCCTGAAAACTAAGGGAGAGGTTGTCAAGACTTTAGTTGCTGCTATTGGAAGACATCGAGACTGCTGAGGTCTCTATGTCACCTTAGAGCCCAAAGGACTTTTGCTACACTTTTTGAGTTTTAAAGGTAAACAATGAAAATTTGCAGCCAGTATGGGGAAAGCTCTTTGTATCACTAGGTGAACAAGACCAGTGAAGCATCTAGTAGGATACTAGCAGCTCCACAAACTTGTGTGCATCATGCCTTTCATTTTTTTTTCTCTATTGCACATAGCTGTGAATGTGCATGTTTGCCAACTTGAAAGTGAAAATGAGGTTACTGACAAAATCATGGGAATGATTGAAGTTGCTAAAGTTAAATGGCCAAATATTGAGGATTGAGTGTGTGTGTGTGTGTGTGTGTGTGTGTGTGTGCGTGTGTGCGTGTATGCGTATGTATGTGTATGTGTATATGTATTTCAGATGATATTCCGTTTCACCATCTAGATACCTCTAGATGGGTTTCAATTGCTTAACACTAAGGATACACAGTCCAGGTTTCTACAGGTAAGTGCCCTCTGGTGGTAAGTAGGTAGATTTACAGCTTCTAGGAAAATTGCCTACACTAGATATGCAGAGACATTCACTGGGTTGATGACCAAAAAACATATTCTGATGACTAACTCAGGTCATTTTACTTCTCTAAATAATTGTTATAGTGACATGCTGTCTTTTTATAGGCTTAAGGCAGTCATCACAGGAGCCAATTTTATTGTTTATACTGTAGAATTCTGTTGCTGCTGCTGCTGCTGCTACTACTACTACTACTACTACTACTACTACAATGCTGAAAATTCACATGCAGGGTACACATCATAATAGAAAATAGCTACCATTATGGTAGCCAAGCACAGTTGTAAAGTGTGTGCTAAGATAAACTGAGTAAAATTCATGTTATCTGTGTAATTTCTAAAGTCCTATTTGATTTTTGTCCAATATAACTTCTTTAAATACTTATGTTTGGGAGGCAGAATATGCATCTCTTTTCTCACCCCTAAATAAGTAATAAATATGTTAGATGTATCATCCTGGAAAGGATCATTCATCATTGATTACCAGGAAATTTATAGATTATTTCTATTATTCCCACATTTTTTTGCGTTTGAAAACTTAAAAACTGTTGTAAATGGGTGTGGTTGTATTTTGCCTATGCAGTTTATATGTGTACATTTGGGTCTATCCAAATGTAACTCAAAAGGAGGCAGGAAGAAATACCACTAGAGTCTTGTCTGCCCACTCTTTTCTTCAAGGGAAACCGTTTTTGCTAGGAAGAGAGCAAGTGGTTGGTGTCAGAGAGTAACCACTCTTCTCTCCAAAGGAGAGAGGGAGGGAGGGAGGGAAGAAGAGAGGGAGGGAGAGAAAGACAGACAGAGAGAGAGAGAGAGAGAGAGAGAGAGAGAGAGAGAGAGAGAGAGAGAGAGAGAGAGAGAATATGAGAGAGTACACATGAACCAGGTTCAAATTGAGATCCTGATTCCTATCCCTTAATAGGGAAAGCATATCCCAAGCTATATATTCCAAGCTTCCCACCAAACGCCAGTTCCAAAATGAACATACACAGCAAATAGCAAATCCATTTATCCAAGCCACTAACACAAATCAGATGAGGTATATAAACAATACAGAGTGAATGAATAACCACTGGGAGTAAAATATCCTAGCTCAACTAAAATAGAATCCTAGATCTCACCCAAGGAGAAATTTCCTCAAGTCTCTCATGTAACGAGCTAGGGATAGAGACACAATTGAGGTGACAACTCCTCTACATACTGATTCTTCCCATATTCTTTCCCTTCAGGGACCCAAAGAGAGTCTAGAATCACCTGTCTTCTCTCAAAGAAGATGGAAACTAAAAGACCAGTCTTCCCTTCTCCCAAGCTCTCATCAAATCTACCCATTAAACAAAGATCATTTAGTAAATCTTCACAAATAAGGAGAGCCTCATACAAACTGACTTTGGGATACAACTTGAACCCAAACATTAATTCCCCTACACTAGCAATATTTAGTAGGATAGCTAGTCATGATTCTGAATATCACAAATATACTACTTTTATTTCTGTCTAAAGACAAATTAATGTTTCTCTATTCTGCTTATTAATATTAGTGTGTGTGTGTGTGTATGTGTGTGTGTGTGTGTGTGTGTAGGATATAAATTCTGCTCTTATAATTCTCATTTCTCAAGCCACTCTGGAGTGATGTCTTTTGGTTCCACAGTCTCAAATTCTACAGGGTCCTGGGTCTCATCAGATGTTGGATCATTTTCCTTCATTTTGTAGTATTTATTTACAGATTCCTGAACTCATTTACTAGATCTGAGGTTATATTTCTTTCTGTTGTTACTGTTCTTGTGAATTCTTCTATTTATGTTCAAGGTCTCATCATTAACTCCTCATTATCTTTGTCCTGCTTCCCTCTCCCATTTCCAATCTGTTGCTAAAGCCTATTGATTTCACTTTGGCAACATCTCTCTTACATGCCCCTTACTGTTCTCTGACACTGCTGGCACCCTGGTGCAGGTCTTTATCACTTCAGGCATGGACTATTGCAATGACATGATGGTAGATATGCCTGCCTTAAATCTTTCCTCACTCATATCCATCCAACCATTCAGCCAGGGAAGCAAGGCTTGGAGATGAGGGGGAAGAGAGCTCTAGATCCGGGAGAAAGCCAGTGAAAATGACCAGCACTGAGAGATGGAATATCATATACAAGGAAGAGCAAGTAAGCCATTGTCACTGAATGGCAGTGTATATGAAGGGAGCTAAGGTGTGAGAAGAGGGATAAGGTAGGAAGGGTCCAGGCTAGGAAGAGTTTTCAAAGCTAAGAAGTAGATTATATATTTGATCCTGGAGGTCATAATAAGACCATCTGATAAAACAAATGATTGATATATTATCTCCCCAAAGTGATTCATTTTAACAATCTAATATAGGGATCCCAATTCCTTCTTGAGACAGCCTTTTCCACTCCTTATGAAGCTTAAATTGTTACATTTTCCCATACATTGTACCACAATCTGCCTGTCTAAAACTTTCCCACATTGTATTTAGTTCTGCCTTTAAATGTACAGAAAGTCTAATCCCTTTCTCTTAAGAACTTGAAGGCTTCTATGATGCCTCTCCTAAGTCTTCTCTACTCACTGCCATAGGAGCATATTTTAAAGAAACTTGAAAAAGAAGTGACTTAAGGAAGATATAATCACTACTTTCAAGTATTTGAAGGGCTGTCTTGTGGTAGAGAGATTAGACTTAGTTCTGCTGCTTGTCCTCTAGGGCAGAACTAGGAGCAATAAGTGGAAACTGCAAAGAGATAAATTTCAATCAACATAAAGAAAAAATTTATTTGCATTTACTGTTATCTAAAAGGGAAAAGGCCTGCCTCTGAAAGTATAAGTTCTTTTTCACTGGAGGTGAAGCAAAGGCTTCATGATGACTTGTAAGGGATGTTGTAGTAGGGTATTCTTTTCAGGTATTGGTCTCTGAGGTGCCTTCCAACTATAATATTTTATGATCCACTATGACTAGTTTAGTGCTTTCCACATGGCAAGTCTTAATTAAATATTTATTAAATGTCTACAAAGCCTATAAAAAGAATTGGCAAGAGGACCAACTAACCCAGAACATACTGAAAGCATTTATTGATGAAACTGGAAGGAGTACAAATAAATGGGAAATAGAACAGATTTGCCATCAATTCTACACAGTGAAGCTCCAGTTACAGTCAACTTGTTAGGTAATGATTATTTAAAAGAGATCAGCCGGGGCAGCTAGGTGGCGCAGTGAGTAGAGTATCGGCCCTGGAGTCAGAAGGACCTGAGTTCGGATCCAGCCTCAGATACTTAACACACAAACAAAAACCTAGCCACGTGACCTTGGGCAAGTTACTTAACCCCAACTGCCCTCCAAAAAATAAATAAATAAAAATAAAAGAGATCAGCCTTTTAGACTATTCAGAAAAAAACAAAAACAAACTAAGTCAAGTCAACAGATATTTATTAAATGCTTACTATATGCCAGGCGTTGTGCTGATGGGGTATAAAGAAAAGCAACAAACAATCCCTGCTCCCAAGAAGCTCATAATCTAGTGGTGAAACAACATGCAAACCACTAATTCTGTATAAATAAGGTATATACAGGATAAATTGGAGATAATATCAAAGAGAAGGCATGAGGACTAAGGAGGACTTGTGGAAACTAAGTGAATGGACACAAATGTCAGTTATAACATTCAGAGGGATTGGCCATTAATTAGCATGTATCTCTTGAACAAGTACTGCACATGGCCAAGGAGCCAAACCAAGAATTCAATGATAGGAGAAAGTTGGCTTGATCACATTTGGGAAACTGAGCACAGTATTTTTGATAACAATAATAACTGATATTTATATATAAAATTTTTAAGTTTGCAGAGTATTATTTTTTGAAAATTATTTCCTTTGACCTCACAATATTCTAAGGTAGGAACTACAAATATTACTATGCTTATTTTACAGATGAGGAGAATTAGAGAATTTAAGTGACTTATCCATGATCATACACAACTAATTAGTAACAGAAGCAAGACTCAAACCCAGATATTCCTGACTTCAAGTCTAGACCACCATCTGTAATACTATAATGCTTCAAAATAATACTGATAACTTTCAGTAATTACAGACTGTTTTCTACCACAAAAGTCCATTTTTAGCAGGTTTTCTTCTATCGAAGAATGGAAATTGCAATTCTTTCAAAGGTAGTGCTGAGATGGTGAGATGTATGGTGGTTATGAGCAAGCTGTAATGTATTTCCAAGCATGGTTTATAGGCAAGAATTGATCTAAAGCATCTCCAAGTTTAACTGTGGACAAAGATGAAGGTTGGTTTGTTATATGGCAAGAGTGAGAGATGAAGAGTCAGTTAACACTGGCATCCATGAAATATTAAAATACCTAAAACTAGCTACACAAATATTGGGTAGAGCCTCCATTGAAGTGTAAGATATGAGTTGCCTAGATAGGTTATGTGAGAACACGGATAGTAATAGCATTATATTGATAACCTAAGGGAAATAATTTTTTCCATTGGTTCAAACTGTTTTTCTGCTTGCTAAGAGAAAGGGATGCCCCAAATTTATATTCAAAAGCTTGACTCCTTTTCACCAAGTTCTAGCAACACCAAAGATGATTATAAATAGTGATTAGTCAGTAATCATTTATCTAAGTAATAAATAAGTAATAGTGATTAGCAATGGGGCAGCTAGGTGGCGAAGTGAATAGAGCACTGACCCTGGAGTCAGGAGGACCTGAGTTAAAAATGTGGCCTCAGACCCTTAACACAAAAACTAGCCATGTGACCTTGGGCAAGTCACTTAACCCCAAATTGCCCTCCAAAAAGCAAAAAAAAATACTGATTAGTAAGTAATAATTTATCTAAACACATAGCAAACAGAACCAAGTAAATGATATAGATCAGAATATGCCAGACAATATATATAGGTAATGAACTCTGCTAGGAGCAAGATATCTAATCTTGTCCAAGGGAGAATTGGGGAACTCCCTGAAGTCTCTAAGCAGTTGTTAGAAATCAAGGTCATTCTGGGGAGCTGGCTTTCCCTTACATACCTGACTCAAAAGCCATTCTCTTTCTCTTCAGATTTTTCCACAAAGAGGATTTGGGACAATATTTGTCCTTGCTTGAAGCAAGAATGAAGCAGGTCCCTCTTCTCCTTAACTCTTCCCCAAGCAATAGAACAGAGCCATCATCCTCCTCTCCATCAGTGAGAAAAATCTTATGTAAATGCTCCAAGTTTCATCCCACAGTTATAGAAATTTTATAAGAAGATAAAGACAAAAATCATTCTTCATGTAAAGAGATGGATGGGTTTTAAACTTAAGTGGTGGACTGTTTTTCAAGTTGAGGCTAGATGACCATTTCTTGTGAAAGTGTTATAAGTAGAAGGGATTCTTCATAAAGTATGAATTGGAATAGATTATCTGTACTGTCCATTAGATTCTGCAAGCTCCCATCAATAAGGTAATTTATTCATCAAAATGCTAAAGAATGGATGTATTATATTTATGAAATAATCTTAACAGTTATATTTCAGTTTCACAAACTGAATATGCTGATAATGGTATCAATATCTGTTCAGGACTAATCTCAACTGTGATCTTTAATTCTGAAATCATTAATATCATACAATTCTACCAATCTACCTATACAGATTTATAAAAAAGTAAGAATTCCATCATTCAAATGGATAGAAATATCAGAAATTGCCTAGCCTTCTTTCATTTCTTCATGATTCAAAATATATTTTCATTTTAGAAAAAAATAGATATCTGAAGTGCTATCATAACAAAATTATAATTAACCTGGGCTCTTTGAATTTTCTTTCTTTCCCAGTCAAAGGAATTCATAATTTTAGAAGTGGAGTGATAGTGGCAACAAAAGGGCATGGGGGCTGAAGGAAAGCTATCTTATGCTCTTCAGACCTTTATAGGACATGTAGTCAAAAACACTTTGTCTTGCTGAGTACAGCGTGGAGGTGTGATTTCTCCTTCAGCTCTCCTTTCTGAAACAGAACACATTATTTTTCCTCAAGTGCTCATTTTCTCCTGTACTTCATGTTCTTGTTTTATGTCTGTGAAATTCATTATGAATAGACAATTGTTAGAGCAGATATTCCATCTCCTATCATGATATGACAGGATAGCATTTCTGTACTGGGAAAATCTTCTTATTCTCTTAGCTATGTGCCATAGAGCTGTTCTTGGAGAGGTTAGTATATGTCAGAAAACTGTTCATGGAATTTACCAATAGCAGCAGAAGTCAGCAAAGCTGTTGGAGGCCAGCTGAGTCTGGATGGCAGCCAGGTTATTTCCCTTGCTCCATCCCATTTCTAGGAAGGTAAATGCAAAAATGAGATTGCACAAAATTGGAAAATGCACATAAGCATTTCTGAAAATTAGAGCATCACACAAAAAGATGAAGAGGAACAGATTCAAGGATAGAGCACCAATAGCATGTCAGGTTTTACTTTAATCAGAAACAATGCCTCACACATATAGTCCCCTCTGCTTCTCAAAGAGGAGGAACTTCCTGTTAGTCCATGATATTAGATTGGTATTTGGAATTAGCTTCTTAATTCTAGTTAGTATTTTGCTTCTTTGTGTTCCTACAGTTGTATGAAATGATGATTTTAGGATGATATTTTCCTAGAATAGTTCTGTAGAGAGAAAAGAAGACATATTGATGGTTTGTCTCTTGCTTATTTTGTTGCTATCCATATTGTAGCTTAAATTAACTTTTTAAACATCAGAATACATTTGTAGGTTCAAAATAATATGATTTATGCTATTTTTGTGATCACTTATACTAATAGTTTCCCTAATATTGAACAAGCCCTGTATTCCTGGAATAAATTCCACCTGGTCATTATGTATGATCCTTGTGATAAAATCTCCTTGCTAGTATTTTATTTAAAAGTTTTGCATCAATATTAATTAGGGAAATTTCTTTCTTTCTCTCTCTGTTCTTGCTCTTCCTGGTTTAGGTATTAGGACCATATTTGTGTCCTAAAAAGAATTTGGGAGGAAGAAGCAAGGACTTGCTTGAGATCTCTCTCCCTTTTAAAAAATGACTCTAAACAAATTATAGAGTAGCAGAACCTACAAAATGATAGAATGAAACAAATTTCCAGCCCAAGACAGCCTGGAAGGTTGGCAGGAAAGGTGTATTGCACCAGGCTGAAAGAGGAGCACAGTTCAGTGCAAAATGAGCCAGCATAGACTGGACCCTAACAAACCAGAGCAGGCCTCAGAGGACTGGATCACTGGCAGCTATGGCAGTTTCCAGATTCCTCGACCCATAAACACCAAAGACAGTTAAGAACGTCAATAGGAAATGACTGTCGAATCTGGGTGAAAGAGCAACATGGTCCAGCCCATTCCCAAGTGGTGGGGTGGCAGTTGCTGCTTCCAGTGCTCTCAGCCCACAGATGGTGGGGAAACTGAGTAGCAGATCAGAGGGGCATTGCAGGGATCTCTTTGCTGGCACTGAGGCAGGATCCTCTTGCTTTGTCCATGCTTAGATCTGGGTTGCAGTCCTGGGTGGAGATCCTGGGGTGAGGAGGAGTGCTGGTGTGGTGGAACTTGTGACAGTGGTGGAAAGGGAATCCTCCTCATAGTCCCAAGGTAAAAAAGAGTGCTTGTGGTTACTCATAGACCAGAGCACAGGCCAGGAAAGGAATAAACACCTCTTCTTTGATCATATCACCTTGGAAGAATGAAAATTTACAGGTCTGGAGAAGTATCTCTGAAAACAACTGCAGGAACACCTGAAGCTTGTAACAGTACAGTCTCCACACTGGAAGCAGAGCCATATTTTAATAAAGAACTAAAAAGTCAAGTAATTGACAGGGAAAATGAGCAAACAGCAGAAAAAAATCAAACTGTAGAATCTTACTTTTGGGGCAAGGAAGATTAAAACATACAATCAGAAGAAAACGAAGTCAAAGCTCCTATTTCCAAAGCTTCCAAGAAAAATGTGAATTGGTCACAGGCCATGGAAGAGCTTAAAAAGGATTTTGAAAATCAAATAAGAGAAATAGAGGGAAAATTGGGAAGAAAAATTAGAGTGATACAAGAAAATCATGAAAAATAAGTCAACAACTTGGTAAAGGAGACCCCAAAAAAGTACTGAAGAAAAGAAAATAACATCTTAAAAATCGACTAATCCAAATGTCAAAAGAAGTCCAAAAAGCCAATGAGGATAAGAATACCTTAAAAAGTAGAATTGACTAAGTGGAAAAGGGGGTCCAAAAGTTGACTGAAGAAAATAATCCCTTAAAAGTATAATGGAGCAAATGAAAGTTATTGACTTTCTAAGAAATCAAGAAACAATAAAAGAAACCCAAAAAGAAACCTGGAAAATAGATCCAGGAGAGATAATTTAAAAATCATTGGACTACCTGAAAGCCATGATTTAAAAAAAGAGCTTAGACATCATTTTTTTTTTTATAAAGCAATTGGGGTTAACTAACTTGCTCAAGGTTACACAGCTAGTTATTTTATGTGTGGATGCTAATTTTCTGAGGCCAGAACCGATCCCGGGTCCTCCTGACTCTGGGGCCAGCGCTCTTACTCATTGTGCCACCTAGCTGCCCCTGTAGACATAATCTTTCGAGAAATTAGCATGGAAAACTGCCCTGATATTCTAGAACCAGAAGGCAAAATTGAAATTGGAAGAATTCACCAATCACCTCTTGAAAAAGATCCCAAAAGGAAAACTAGGAATATTGTAGCCAAATTTCAGAATTCCCAGGTCAAGAAGAAGAAGTTGCAAGCAGCCAGAAAGAAACAATTCAAGTATTGGGGAAACACAATCTGGATAACACAAGATGTAGCAATTCTACATTAAGGGAATATGATATTCCAGAGGTCAAAGGAGCTAGGATTAAAAACCAAGAATCACCTACCCAGCAAGACTGAGTATAATCATTCAGGGGGGAAAAATGTTCATTCAATGAAATAAAGGAGTTTCAAGCATTCCTTTTTCTTTTTTTTTTTGGCTTTTTGGAGGGGGGAGGACAGGCTAATTAGGGTTAAGTGACTTGCCCAAGGTCACACGGCTAATTTTGTATTAAGTGTCTGAGGATGGATTTGAACTCAAGTTTTCCTAACTCCAGGGCTGGTGCTCTATTCACTGCACCACAAAGCTATCCTAAGTTGCAAGCATTCTTGATGAAAAGAACAGAGATGAATAGAAAATTTGACTTTCAAATACAAAAATCAAGAGAAGCATGAAAAGGTAAACAGGACAGGAAAGAGAAATCATAAGGGATTTGTTAAGGTCGAACTGTTACCTTCTTAAGTATCAGGATATTTGGAGAGTATACACACACGTTTATAGACAAAGGGTATATATGTATACAAATGTATACATATATATGTTTATACACAAAGGGCACAGGGTGAGTTAAATATGAAGGGATGATATCTAAAAATACAATTAAGGGATTAGAGAAGTTGGGAGAGGGAGAAAGATAGAGGGAAAATGGGGTAAATTATCTCACACAAAAGAAGCAAGGAAAAGCTTTTACAATGGAAGGGAAGAGGAGGAAGGTGAGAGGGAATGAGTGAACCTTACTCTCATTGGATTTGGCTTAAGGAGGGAATAAAATACACACTCAACTGGGTATAAAAATCTCCCTTACTCCACAGGAAAGTAGAGGGGTAGGGGATAAGAGTAGGATGGGGATGATAGAAAGGAGGGCAAATTGGGGGAGGGGGTAATCAGAAGCAAACACTTGACAAGGGACAGGGTCAAAAAAAAGAATAGAATAAGCATCGGTGGGTGGAATAGGATGGAGGAAAATACAATTAGTTTTTCAGAACATGACTATTATGGAAGTGTTTTGCATGACTGCACATATATAACATATATAGAATTGTTTGCCTTCTCAATGAGGGTGGGCGGGAAGGGAGGGAGGGAGAGAATTTGGAATTCAATGTTTTAAAAAACAAATGTTAAAATTTGTTTTTACTTGCAACTGGAAAATAAGATATACAGGCAATGGGGTATAGAAATCTATAATGCCCTACTGGGAAATAGAAAGGGAAGGGGGCAATAGAAAAGGAGGGGGGATAGAAAGGAGGGCAGATTGGCGGAAGGGGTAATCAGAATGCATGACATGTAGTGGGGGAGGGAAGAGATTGGGTAGAGAATTTGGAACTCAAAATCTTATGGAAGTGAATGTTGAAAACTAAAAATAAAGAAATAAATAAATGAAAAAAATAATTTGGTAGGACTCCTTTATTCAGTTTTGATTATTTTTGGTAGTTCCTCCTATTTATATTGTTGTAGTTATTGTGCATATTGTTTTATTGGCTATTCTTAGTTTTGCATTAGTTTATATAAATCTTGATATGCTTCTCTGTATTCATCATGCTTGTCATTTCTTATAGCATAGAAATATTCATTACATTCATGTACCATGATTTGTTTGGTCATTCCCAAATCCATGGGCATCTACTTTATTTTCAGTTCTTTGCTACCATGAAAAAATGGTGCTATAAATATTCTAGCACCTATGGAATATTTCTTTTTGTCAAAGATGTCCTTGGGGTATATACCCAGCAATGAAATCTCTGAGTCAAAGGTTATGGACATTTTAGTCACTTTGTTCACCAAATTCCAAATTACTTTCCAGAATAGCTATGCTAATTCACTACTCCATTAACACTGTGTTACTATGCTTGTTTTTCTACAATTCTTCTAGCATCTTTTGTCATTTTTACCAGCTAGGTGATACAGTAGATAGAGTTCTGGATCTGGAGTCAGGAGGTTCTCAGTTCAAATCCAGCCATATATATTTACTAGCTGTCTGACATTGGTATCTACTTTAGTTTCCTCAGTTGTAAAATCTGGATAATATTAAATTAAATATTAAATAAAATCTGGATAGAACACCTATCTCCCAGGGTTATTGCGAAGATAAAATGAATATTTGTAATGTTCTTTGTAAATCTTATTGTGTTATATGAAATTCTAGCTATGATTAATGAACATAACTGGAAATACAGAGTCCTTTATAAGGACAATTATAAAACTATAATGTCTAACCTGCTAGGTTTGAGGTGAAGCATTAGAGTTGTTTTGAGTTATATTTCTTTTTATTATAGTGTTTTGAAGCATTCTTTCATATAGTTGTTAATAGTTTGCAATTCTTTTGAGAATTGTTGGTTTATATATTTTAATCACTTATCTATTGGGGAATAGCTTTTGGTTTTATATTAAATATTATGTTATGTTATATATTATGTTATATCATATGTAAAAATCTTATTTTTTATATTTAATATCTTAAATTCTAACACAAACAGGAGTATGGCTTCATTGATTTTAGTGCTTCACAGATAAAAGTGGTGAGATATAATGACTTTTAGGTTCTGAGGCTCCTGAGTTTGATTTCTGAGCAAGTTACTAATACCAACTTATCTTCCTCTTTCCTCCACTGTGACATACAGATATAGCGGCATGCAGGAAGTATAAGTGTGTAAACCTGCTTTTCCATATGAGTTTACCTTTTTGATTAATAAGTTATCATGGGAAGCCAATTCAATACTTGCAACTTCAGTTGCCTGAATTTTTTGAGGTTGTAGTTTGCACAATGAATGTTGGTTCCTTGATTCATATTCATTGGCATATACTTTGAATCCTAATTTAAATATATTTCTTTTTCAAATTTCTGTTGTGTCACATTAATTCAAGTTGGGAGAAGTTCAGAGAAAAATGAGGACTCATTAGGGTGGGTGAATAGATGGCGAACTCAAAGAAACTTCTAGGAACCTGAATGTGGCAGTGAATTGAAATAGTATTGAAGTAACTACTATAGTAAATATACATAACAAAAGCTATACTGTTCAGCAAGTATTTTGTTACATTATTCTATTTTATAAAAATATGTACATTTAAATTAAAATGCAAACAATTTCTTTATCACCTACCATTATTGAGTGACATATGAATCTTGTTATAAATTATTCAAGTATGAGGTGATATTAAAGTTTAGTTTGGTCAAGAGTGCTACAAAGTTTGGAGAGTAGTGAGAACTCCATTGCTGGCTGTGTGAAGTCCCCTTTCTTTGTGTTGTGATGCAGAGTCCATGTTCATATGTATTCATGTAAAGCTACCATGCAGTGAAACTCTCCATATGTAAACAACTTTTCTGTTAGTTGTATACCTCATAGTATTTACGTAATTATTGTGCTTGGCAATATTTACTAAGCAAGTTTATTGTTTTTAATCCTGTTTTTTTGCAAATGTGTTGTACCTTGTAAATGTTGGTGTTTATTACTTAAGTATGACTGTCTCTGAGTAGTTTTTATTATGCATAAAATAAACTAACTTTTAAATTTGAGAGATGAAATCTTATTTCTCTAGTTAAGAAAGCTTTTTAATTTTGGGGGGGTGAAAATAGGTGATGAAAAAGTTTGGGCACCTCACTTTTGCTATATCACTTAGATTACTTTTTGACTAGATATATGAATTTTGTCATAGTACTTTTGTAGTTCCTATGATTTGCAGAGACTAGGTTTCAATAGGTTACCATTTTTTTGTTTAGAAATATTAGAGATTGTATCCAAGTCTAAACATACTCTACAATATATAAATCTAACATCATGTGTAAGACTTATTTTACTCAATGAAGAACTTCCTTGCCGAAACCATCAGGAATTTGGTATTTGGATGGAGGAAATATATCTGATTCTCTGGTTTGTAATGATGAGGCTCAGCATGAAAAATTTGCTAAGAGACAAGCAGGGTGATGAGCCCCCATCTGAAATAATATTTTTGTCTTCAGATATTAATTTAGTAATTTAAATAGACCTCAGTGGCCATGCTTATGATCCTAACATCGACAAATCAAGTTAAATTTTAGCTTCTAGCCTAAAATACTGAGAATCCTTCAAGAGAGTACCAAAGTAGGCTTAAAAAAATAAGCTTCTCTTGAAAAGTACAAAGTTTAAAGAGTCTTGTTGGCACATGGGTAGGAATCTGAAAGGGACTCCTCTTTAATACTGTTTTCAACTCAATCTACCAAATACTAGTGATATATCTGCAAATCAGGCAGCCAAGACAAGGAAAATCACTACATCAAAAACACTGGCTTTAAAGGAAAGAAAAATGTGGTTATTTCAGAAAGTTTTCTTGCCTCAATTGTAAATTAAATAGAGAGGCATTACTTTATCCTAAATAGAGAGCCAGATTTGGAGACAGGAAGACCTGGGCTCAGGTTATACCTTTGACATACACTAACTCTCTAACAGTTCATTTCAGCACTTAGTTATCTTAGACATTTTGCTAAGATCCTAAGTTGTAGCTCTGAAAAAAATACATGTTAAATTTGGTTTAATAAAAATTTATTGCAATGCACCAAAAAAGTTCATATATATATATATTTTAATTGGGCTTAAGTGATTTGCCCAGGGTCACACAGTTAGTAATTGTTAGGTGTCAGAGGCCGGATTTGAACTTAGGTCCTCCTGACTCCAGGGTCAGTGCTGTATTCACTGTGCCACCTAGCTACCCCAAGTTTATAATTTTTTAAATAAAAAATAAATTTCCAAGAATTAATAAGGCTAAGATCAAATGGGAATGTTTGTGGGTTCTCAATTAAGGCACGATGAAGGTGAAATATTTTGCAAGTCAGTTGGATGAAGTTGAAGGATCTGCTTTATTAATGTTTTTTAAAGGGACCAAACACTTTTGGGTAAACTATGGAAGAAAATTATAAAGAAATTATTAGTGAATTTTCAAAGCCTAAAAAGTTATGGGATATAATATGTCACTCAGGCTTCATTGTCTTATATTCACACGCTTATTCTAAGAGCTAAGGGGAATTACTTCACCAATCTTTGCAATAGGAAATTAATGTCAGGACAAGTGAAGTCCATTAATGTTGAAGATAGAGGAGGGATTTTCCACAGATGAAATATATTTTGGATTTTCAAAAGCTAAATTTTATACAGGTTAAATGGGTAGTGAGGTGACCCAATAGAGTACTGTAATATCTGAGTTCAAATTTAGCCTCAGACACTTCCTAACCTTGTGACCCTAGGCAAGTCACAACCATTATCTGTTTCCTCAACTGTAAAATGGAGATAAAAGTAGTATCTATCTCACAGGTCATTGAGAAGATCAAATTAAATAATATTTTAAAAGAGCTTAAAACAGCGCCTGGCATATGATAGGTGTTTAATAAATATTTGTTTATTTCCTCCAGTAAAAAAATAAAAATACAAAATTGTGATTTCTCTGAAAAGTATGAATGATAGACAAAAAGTTAGAGCCATATTTGAAATCAGCACTAAAATACTGTAAATTTTATTTATTTTTATGAATGTGACAGGGGAAAAATGTAGTTCTTTTGTTTTGGTTTTGTTGCCCAATATTATCAAGACTACTTTTCTTCCTCTGCCCTTACCTGGCCTGTAAGGATGCCAAGTATTCTATCCAAAATAACTAAAGGTCTCGAGCAGGTCCAAACCTGGAGGTCAGATCCAGAAAACAACAGGATCATACAACAAGGGAAGATAAAGTAGTTTAATCAAAGAGGTCAGATACAAAGCCAGTGCTCACTACTCTAGTTTGTCTGAGTTCCTACGAAAAGCCCAGTAGCTTAGGTAGGACACCTGCTCCCACTTGCTTCCTATAATGACCTCATTCCATATTTTCTGCCATAGTCATGCTTTAAAAACAAACAAACAAAAGTGAGGGTCAGGGATATGGGAAATTATTAATTCTATTAAGGCTTCTTGGGTTGTTCTAATGATGCTGAGGAAGGTGATCTTGAACCTGGGACTTAACCAATTAGTTCTTTGACAAAATCGATATTTTATTGTAGTGAAGCTCACTTATACCAGAGAAAGTTTGTGAGATCTAGCTTGCCCCTATTATCTCTTGATGTTTGGCAATCAGTGACTTGCTGGACTTCTAATATGTCTAAGAATTCTCTGAAACTCCCTCCATCGTTAGAGAGGGATCTATCTTAATTCCAGTTTGTTCCATATCATCCTGGATGTGCAACTTAGTGAATAGGGAGCAGGGAGCAGACACTTGTCCCTAATCCTCTCAAACTTTTTTCTGCTGTATTCACTATCTGACTAGTTTTTCCTACATAGTTCCAGCCTCTGAGATAATGAGGCAGGGTTGGATCTCTAATTCTGAGATGGACAGTAGCAAGGTGTGAACTGAGACCTTATTGAATATTTTTTTTTTTACCCATGTCAGTTTTTTATTATAATTAAAGAAACTAGTTATCTAACAATTTCTGTACACTACAGGATATTCTCTTACACAATCTCTTTTTAATAAGATGTAAGATAGAAAACAAGTAAGATAGTAAACAGATACTCTATACTCTGACTACAAATAAGTAAAACCCAACTTTAGAAAAATACAGGAAAATTTCAAGTTGAAAATATATTCTTGCTCTCTTTTCCCTTGGCCTGGACAGCTGCAGCATGGGTAAGTGCCAAGGTCTTCGTACTGCTAGAAAGCTCCGCAGCTACAGGAGAGACCAAAAGTGGCATGACAAACAATACAAGAAAGCTCATTTGGGCACTGCCTTGAAGGCATTTGGAGGAGCATCTCATGCAAAAGGGATTGTCTTGGAAAAAGTTGGTGTGGAAGCCAAGCAGCCTAATTCTGCCATCAGGAAGTGTGTGAGAGTTCGACTGATTAAGAATGGCAAAAAAATCACTGCCTTTGTCCCCAATGATGGCTGCTTGAACTTTATTGAGGAAAATGATGACGTTTTGGTTGCTGGATTTGGTCGGAAAGGTCATGCTGTTGGTGATATTCCTGGAGTCCGATTCAAGGTTGTAAAAGTTACAAATGTTTCTCTTCTGGCCTTGTACAAAGGCAAGAAGGAAAGACCAAGATCATAAAAATTGTATGATGTCTTTGACATAGTAAAAATTTTTCCTGTAAAAAAAAAAGAAAATATATTCTTTTGGTTAAAAGTCATCTCCTTCATAACATTCATTTATAGTCTAATATCAAAGCATGCTTCACCAATCCAATTTAATCTTCTAATATGCCAAACTTCTGGACTAAAAATTTTTGTCCAATGTCTTATGGGGGAAAGGGAGGTGTCACTGGTTTTGTAACAATAAAATACTTTGATTTTCTAAAAGAATAGCCTTATTACAGTAAATTTCTTTGCTTTTATTCTAAAAATTATTCTTTCCATCATTACTTTAGAAACATGTGATACATGTAGTTTTCTTCAGATACGGTATATCCAAACTTTTTGTAGAAACCAACATTTTGTGGAAGACATTCAAGGGTAATTTTGTAACAGTTCAGTTTTTTACTTAGCAGAGTAAGAGTTGACAATAAAAAATTTCCCAGTTGTTTTCCAATGCATTCATCACTCACAACAACATCTTCTACTCTTCCTCTCTTTGCACATGAATGGATGAATTTATGTTCTATTGTCAGAGTAGTGGTAGCAACAATCTGCCCTATAGTGACATCTTCTACAACTGTAACATAATAATCCCCTGATTTCCTCATGTACTCAAATGATCTCATAAATTGCTCAGGGCTGACCATTGCAGTTTCTGTCAGTTGACCAAGTACCTTAAAAAATCCTCTGTTTAGATCTGCAGTGCAAGGAGACCTCAGAACCAAACCATCTCCTGGGTAGGTTGGGGAAATGGCTGGAGAAAATGTTGCAGTATTCTGGCTCCAGTCCACCTCTTTCAATAGACTTGGGTCAAACATAGATGTCTCATCAGGTTTCATGATTGCAATGAGGCCTGCCGGCCAGGCGTCAAACCTGCATCCGGCTTCTGCTTCCTCCCTTATTGAATATTTGAATCCTATTGAACATACTGAAAATTTGAATGTCTGTATTATCAGGAATGGGATAAAGAGAGAATAGCAAATCTATTTGGAGGGCTATAAAAGTCTACTAAATTCAGAAAGAAACAAGAGTAAGGGGAAAGTTTAGGGGGAAAGGATACGGGAGGGATCTTTGGTGGGGTAGGTTAAGTAATAGGGGGCAAGTTAGGGGGTAGAGGAATTAGGAGGGATAGGAAATAAGAGATGCACACAAACATAAGATAAAGGTTAGGAGTAGAATTTATTAGGAAAAAAAACAGGGGTAGTAATCATGATCTCAGACAAAGTTAAAGTTAAGATAAATTTAATCAAAAGAGAAAACTAGGGAAACTATAGTATGTCAGCCATATTAATCAATATTGTTTTAGGCTATTTAAAATCACTAGAACAGGGAAGAGGAACTTGTGGCCTCCACGTGTGGCCTACTAGATCCTCAAGTGTGACCCTTTGACTGAATCCAAACTTCACAGAACAAATAGTACACAAATACTCATGCAAAGCACTTTGGGGGACAGGTTAGATATTCCTCTTGACATGATTATATTTTCAGTGGGACTGTCCTTTGTACTTCCTCAGTTGTTCTTTTCTTTGCCCCATCACTAAACTAGGCTACTATCTGAGCTGTTGCTTTCTTCCTTCCAAATTTCTGCCCTCTCATACCCCATGGATTTATCTATGCACTGCTGGGTACTCCTCCTGCCCATCCTCCACAATGTCCTCCTTTCCCCCTCTACCAGAATTTGCCCCAGTTGTGTTTTAATTATTTATTGTTCTTCCTGGGCTTAAGCCTGACTATGAATTCAGACATAACCTACTCTAACCTCATTGGGCCTCCTGGGTGTCTGAAGGCACTCATACAGTGCTATAGGCCATCCTACAAGAAGTGAAGGCTTCATACAAACTGGCCCATTATAGAATGTAAGTTTGTAAGGCCAGAGATAGCTTCAAGTTTTATATCTTTGTATCTCTAGTGCTTATACAGTATAGTAGGTATTTAACAAATGTTTATTGATTGACTAATTGATGTTATACCTCTGGAGAGTTTCTTTTGTTCCTTACTGGTATATATGGCGTAAAATATGTGTTCCTTAGTTTGGCATTTGAGACACTCTTCAATCTGACTCAACTTTCTAGCGTTATTTTGTATGACTTCTATTCATGTTCTACAGAATCCTGACTCATGGGACTAATAGCTCTTTCTAGATCTTGTAGGTAGGTGGGCAGTTATGGCTTTTCAGTCAGGGTTTTTTATGATCATTCATAATATATGCTGGAGGTTTGCCTCTTCATGATCATGCATTTCCCACTGGAGGAATCTAAGGAAGTTCCTAAGAGCAGGCCTATGTCCAAAAATTGGGTCTAGTCACAGCTATCCCACTATCTGCTTCAGATATTGGACCACAGGTTAACAAGAAGACATTTCATAGGACTAGAGGGAAGAGTGTAATATGTTTTTATTTCAGTTCAGTTCAGCAAGAACCTGTGACGTTCCAGTTACCCTAATGGGTGCTGGTTTTCTCTCTAATCCTCAAAGACTTAAGAAAGTCACTGTCTCCAAAATTTGAGCCCTTTCACTAGCTAGGTCACCAAAGAGAGGTGTCAAGGGCTCAGTATCTGAGTTTCCAGCAGAGAAGGTCTGAATTCCTCCATGGGATCTGTGATGATTATAGCAATACAATTCAGACATCTATGGTTTGTCATAGTCATGTTAATGACATCTCACACTTCATTAAAAAGTTTCAGAAAAAGGACAAGGACAGAAGGTTAATTAGTAGAGACACCCCCATTTCATTTTAAAGCTGAGTGCCATTAGTTTGGGGAAGAGGGCTTGATAGTTTGCAGTCACTTGGGGTGAACTGAAATTACTGCTAAATATTTCATAACTGTAGAAAGCTTACTAAAACATGTAAATGTAGAAGCAAATCATTTCTGCTAATGTAATATTTTAAGGTGACTCACAGCATGTTATGCAGAAGAATTACATTTCCCCCAAAGCCAGTATTAAAATGCGTCTGGCAATACAAACTGAGAGTTGTTTTTTTTTTTTTTAAATCGATTTTATCACTTTTGGAAGTGGCTTATTAACAATGTCTTCAACCTTTATATTTCTCAGTAGTGACTTGATGTCTTTATCTTACCTTCCTGAGTGCTAATTGGCTGAGTCTAGGTATTTGTACCTTAAAGGCACACAGTTTTTGAGATTTCAATGCATCATTAGGTATTTATTCATATTAACTGAAACTCAGCCATTTGTGTAAAATGAACCTTTAAATGGAAGTAAGGATTTTTACATAAGCATATAAATTAAATCATCTTAGAATTTCAGCGTTGAAACTTACCATCTTAATTTGTTTTTTTTCCAATTATTCCTTTCAATGGTGAAAACTTGTGATTTCATGAGAGTAATTCAAGCATTGTAATCTCTAATGTTAAAAGTCAGTTATCAGCATTAGTTAAGGTTTTTTTCCGTGCTATTTTTTTCCTATCAGTGCAAGATTGTAGGTTCAGGGATAGGATTTCAGAAGCTGTTTTTAAAAATCTCCTAGTCACTAGGCCTAAAATGAAGATAGCCTTTGAACTATGATCTTATGATAAGAGCAACCAGGCTTTAATTTACATAGGTTTAGCTAACTAATTCAAAGATCACACTTACATTCTCCTATAATATATAATCTTTAAGTAAAATAAAGCATAATAATAGCTTGCAATTTTATAGTGCTTTAAGGTTTGCAAAGCACTTTACAAATATTCTTTTATTTGGTCCTCACAAGAATCCTAGCAGCTAAGTGTAGCTGTTATTATGTCCATTTTACAGTTGAAGAAACCAAAGCAGGCAGAGGTTAAGTGACTTGCCCAGGATAACCTATCTAGGAAGTATGTGAGGTCATATTTAAACTCAGATCTTCCAGTCTCAGACCCAGCACTCTATCCACTTTGCTACCTAATTGCCTCTAATACAAAATGTTTAACAAATAAAAATCAGTAATGAAAATAAAATACTTAATTACTATATCACAAAACACACACTCTCAGAAATTGGAAAGGGATCTCAAAGACCCAACTCAGAGTCCCAACAAAACCCGAACCTGAACCTCATTTATAGTGAGCTCTACAATTGGTCTTTGAAGAATGCCAATGAGGGGAAACCTGTTTCAGGTAGCCCTATTCCACTTTTGGATAGTACTAATTTTTATGACTTTTTTTAACACCTAACCTCAACATGCCTCTTGGCAGCCCTTAATAATTGCTGCTGCTTCTGAAAACAAGTAGAATAAGTCTAATCTTTCTTTCCTATGACAAGGCTTCACATAATTGAAAATAGCCATTACATCTCTGCTAATTTTTCTCTTTTCTGGGTGAAATATCCCCATTTCCTTCAGTTGATTCTCATATGGCATAATCTTAAAGCCATTTACTGTCCTGGTTATTTTCTGGACACTCTCCAGCTTCTAAATGTCTTTTTGAGTATGTGTTGTGCATAACTTATTAAAACATTCAGATATGGTTTGATCAGGGCAAAGTATAATGAGTCCCTTCTCGAGTCTTGGATATTATGTCTCAGTACAGCCTGAGATTATATTCATCTTGTTGTTGTTGCTGTGGTTGTTGGCATTGTTATGTCAAGTTGCTGATTCATATTGAGTCTGCAATCCACCAAAACAGCAACTCTTTTTTTAAAATTGCTATCTAGTCATGCTTCCATGATCTTGTACTTGTGAAGCTGCCCTTTTGAACCCAATTGTAAGATTTGACATTTGCTTTTCAATTTCATCTTATTTGATTTGGTCCAATGTTTTAGGAAGCATGGCTCAGGAGACAGAAAGCCAGCCTCAAAACCAGGGACAACTGGATTCAATTTCCACTGACATCATACCAGCTGTGTGACCCTGAATAAGTCACTTAACTTCACAGTGCTCTAGGCAATTCTTTAAGACTGTAAGTTTCAGAAAAGATGCTAATCTACATTAATAGAAAAGATTTCCTCACCTGGGACTTCTCTGTACTAATAAAGTCACAGGTCTGGTTCCTAACCTTATCCTCAGTGTTCTAACTAGCTGACATATAAACACTGAGTGTTATCTACTACCTTTATTATCCCTTCCAAATTTGTATCATTATATCTGATATGCCTCTATGCCTTTATACAAGTCATTGATAAAAATGCAGTCAGTTCTGCTCTAATGCTCATTTTGAAAACAAATTTGTTTGCAACATGATTAATATATTAGGGAACAATTTGAGCATAATGCTTTCATGTTGGTTCATGTGCAGTTTCTTCCAGAAGAAACAATTCAGGGGACTGCAGGAATTCACAATAACTCATCAGGTGAAACCTTTTGATGCCTACCTCCATAAGTAAACTTTGCCTTTTTCAAGGTCAAGTGTGATGTTTATTGTACACCTTCTGGTATAGTAGGAACCATTAGTATAGGAGGGCTGGTTAGAACCCACATACCTCTTCCCCTCTGCCTTTCACCTTCTGATATGATTGAGGCCCCTGGCTCCTTCATCCCATTGTAGCCCTTTTGATAGTGCCATCAATTTTTCCAACCTGGTCTCTGGGAGCCAGGAAACTAGCAGCCTGAAACTGCACTGCACTACTATTTATTATACTATTTATGTGTTTTTCTTAACCATTTAACATGTATAAAATTCTCCTTCCATTTCAATTAAGTTCCCGACTTTTTTATATGTCACTTTCAAGGTTTTTAAGTTCTATGTTCCTAATACTAATTGTTCCATAAGCCCTGTTATTTATTGCATGATTGCATAGTGAGGTGATTTTTAAGGAACACATATATTATAGTATAGTATAGTAGAAGTGACAGTATTTCATAAAAAGAAATGGGGGTAGATTCCAGGGACCCTTCACTACAGACTTCTTTTCAAGTTGACGTTGATCCATTAATAACTACTCTTTAAGTGTGACCATTTGTTTCTACTCCATTATATTATCAGGCAGCCTATATATTTCCATCTAATCCACAAAAAGTGAGAAAATCTGTCATATATGCTTTTTCTTTTTTAAAAATAAGGTTGTCCCTGTCAGGCAGCTTCAAAGTCAGCTCTATCTCTTCTGACATGTACAGCTGCTAGATGTTTACATGTTAATTTAATTCAAATACAATGTTTTTCTATATTTATTGAACATTTTTATTAGCATCTATAAGTTTTATGATTGAATAAAGCAATATATCCTATATCTCCCAGAATATAACATTTTAAAACATTTAAATGGAAGATAATGTGGTTTTTCACACAGAAATAGGGTGATTTCTTGAAAATTTCTTTCAGGTAAAGACCAAACTTTTTTCCCTGTCATATACTCTGGCTTCTCTTATTTCGCAGGGCTTTTCTCTGGTGTTTCACTAATTATATGATAAGGATCACAAAACTAGAACTGGGAGAGAATCCAGAGGCCATATAGTTCAGCCATGGAGTTAGGGTCTAGAAGAGATCAGCCCACTTATGAAGATAGGAACTCTCAATCCATTGTTCTTTTCCCTATACCAACAGGGCTCAGAATGTGTTCTGAAGACTTGAGGGGATTCCTCAAAACCCCTTTAAAGGAGTTCACAAGGGCAAAACTATCTTCATTATAATACTAAGATGTTTTAATTTCTAATACTGTAAATGGTAATCATTATAACCCATATAAACAAAGCTCTTTTTTTGGGGGTGGAGTTCAATAATTTTTAAGAGTAGAAAGGGATTCTGAGGCCAAAATGTTTGAGAATTGCTGCCCTATACCATTCTGTCTTTCCCTTTTGTTTAGTTTCTTCAAGGCATATCCAAAGAAATATTTCACCGAGCACTTTGTCTGGAATGGCAGTTATATGACAGCTGGAAGCATGATGAAGAGGCAAGTTATAGGTAAGTTTGTACTTGGGAAATACCTATTTAGTGAACATAGTGAATTCTTCCATCTCCCTTTCTTTTTTTTTTTTTTAATTAATTTATTAGTTTAGTTTCAGTTAACAAGATTCAATTCCATAGTTCCTTGATTTTCAAATTTCCTTTACTTCCCTCCCCCTCCCCTCATGACAGCATATAGTACAGTATAGGGTCTGCAAATGCATTCATATTAAACATTATTCCAATTACAAAGGCATATTGTACTAGGTGGGATGAAAGATGATAAGGAAGAAGTAAAACCAAACAATGAGAAGAACAAGATCATTTAGTTTGCTTCCATCAGGATTCAGGCTCAGTTCTTTCTAGTTATATCTCTGGATGGCACATTTCTCACTTTCTTGAGTCATTCGGGATTAACTTATATCACTGCATTGCTGAAAAAAGTCCAGTCTGTCATAGTTGGTCGTCACAGATATGGTATGTCTGTGATTGTATACAAATTTCTTCTGATTCTACTCTTCTCGCTCAGCATCAGTTTGTATAAGTCTCTCCAGGTAATTATGAAATCCGTCACCTCCTCGTTTCTTATAGCACAATAAAATTCCATTACATTCATATAAAACAACTTGTTTAGCCATTCCCCAATTGATGGGCACCCCTTTAGTTTCCAATTCTTTGCAACCACAAAAAGGGCTGCTAAAAATATTTTTGTACATATGGTTCTTCCTCCCACTACTATGATCTCTTTGGGATATAACCTTAAAAGTGGTATGGCTGGGTCAAAGGGTATGAAATTATTTATAATCCTTTGGGCATAATTCCAGATTGCTCTCCAGAATGGTTGGATGAGTTCACAACTCCACCAGCAATGTATTAGCGTTCCAATTTGCCCACATCCTCTCCAGCATTTGTCACTTTCTTGTTTTGTCATCTTAGCCAATCTGACTGGAGAGATGTGGTATCTCAGAGTTGTTTTGATTTGCATTTCTCTAATTAATAGTGATTTAGAGCATTTCTTCATGTGCTTATAGATATCTTTAATTTCTTTCTCTGAAAACTTCCTGTTCATATCCTTTGACCATTTATCAATTGGGGAGTGACTTGTATTCATATAGATTTGGCTCAATTCTCTATAAATTTTAGAAATGAGTCCTTTATCAGAGACACAAGTTGTAAAAATTCTTTCCCAATTCCCCACCTCCCTCTTGATCTTGGTTACATTGGCTTTGTTTTTGCAGAAGCTTTTCAATTTAATGTAATCAAAATTATCCATTTTGCATTTTATAATGCTCTCTAATTCTTGTTTGGTCCTAAAATCTTCCCCTCTCCACAGATCTGTCAGGTAAACTATTCCTTGCTTTCCCAAATTGCTTACAGTATCATCTTTTACACCTAGATCATGCACCCATTTAGACTTGATTTTGGTATATGGTGTTAGATAGTGATCTATGCCCAGTTTCTGCCATACTGTATTCCAGTTTTCCCAGCAGTTTTTTGTCAAATAGTGCATTCTTATCCCAAAAACTGGGGTCTTTGGGTTTATCGAACAATAGATTGCTATATTCATTAACTGCTGGGTCTCCTGCACCTAATCTATTCCATTGATCCACTACTCTACACCTCTGCCAGTACCAAGTAGTTTTGATGACTGCTGCTGTATAATACAGATTAAGATCTGGCATAGTTAGTCCACCTTCCCTAGCATTTCTTTTCATTAATTCCCTTGATATTCTAGACCGTTTGTTTTTCCAAATAAATTTTGTTATTATTTTGTCTAACTCTAGAAAGTAGTTTTTTGGTAAATTGATTGGTATGGCACTAAATATATAGTTTAGTTTGGGTAAAATTGTTATTTTTATTATATTAGCTCGACCCAGCCATGAGCAATTGATATTTTTCCAACTATTTAGATCTGCTTTTATTTGTGTGAGAAGTGTTTTGTAGTTGTGATCATATAGATTCTGGGTTTGTTTTGGCAAGTAGATTCCCAAATATTTTATAATGTCTACAGTGACTTTAAATGGGGTTTCTCTTTCTATCTCTTGCTGTTGAGTTTTATTAGAGATGTACAGGAATGCTGAGGATTTATGTGGCTTTATTTTATATCCTGCAACTTTGCCAAATTTATTTATTGTCTCAAGTAATTTTTTACTTGATTCTCTAGGATTCTCTAAGTATATCATCATATCATCTGCAAAGAGTGACAGCGTGGTCACTTCTTTGCCTAATTTGATTCCTTTGATTTCTTTTTCTTCTCTAATTGCTACTGCTAATGTTTCTAGTACCAGATTGAATAAGAGGGGTGATAGTGGACACCCTTGTTTCACTCCTGATCTTATTGGAAAGGCTTCTAGTTTATCCCCATTGCATATAATACTTGCTGATGGTTTTAGATAGAGGCTAGCAACTATTTTAAGGAAGGCTCCATTTATTCCTATACTTTCTAGTGTTTTTAATAGGAATGGATGTTGTACTTTGTCAAAAGCCTTTTCTGCATCTATTGAGATGATCATGTGGTTTTTGCTAGGTTTGTTGTTGATATGTTCAATTATATTGATGGTTTTCCTAATATTAAACCATCCTTGCATTCCTGGAATGAATCCTACCTGATCAGGGTGTATTATTTTTGTGATAAGTTGTTGGAGTCTTTTGGCTAATATTTTATTTAGAATTTTTGCGTCTAAATTCATGAGGGAGATTGGTCTATAATTTTCTTTCTCTGTTTTATCTCTTCCTGATTTAGGAATCAGTACCTTATTTGTGTCATAGAAAGAGTTTGGTAGGACTCCTTCTTCACTAATTTTCCCAAATAGTTTGTAGAGTATTGGAATCAATTGTTCTTTAAATGTTTGACAGAATTCACTAGTGAACCCATCTGGCCCTGGAGATTTTTTCCTAGGGAGTTCATTGATGGCTTGTTTGATTTCTTTTCCTGAGATGGGGTTATTTAGGTAATTCACTTCCTCTTCAGTTAATCTGGGCAATTTGTGATTTTGTAAATATTCATCCATTTCACTAAGATTGTCATATTTATGTGCATACAATTGGGAAAAATAATTCCTCATTATTTTTTTGATTTCCCCTTCATTGGAGGTAGATTCACCCTTTTTATTTTTGATACTCATAATTTGGTTTTCTTCTTTCTTTTTTTTATCATATTGACTAAGGGTCTATCAATTTTGTTGATCTTTTCATAAAACCAGCTCTTAGTTTTATTTATTAATTCAATGGTTTTCTTAATTTCAATTTTATTAATCTCACCTTTGGTTTTCAATATTTCTAATTTAGTACTAAACTGGGGATTTTCAATTTGTTCTTTTTCTAGCTTTTTCAATTGCATGTCCAATTCACTGACCTCCCTTCTCTCTGCTTTAATTAAGTATGCACTCAGGGATATAAAAATTCCCCTGAGAACTGCCTTTAGTGCATCCCACAAATTTTGGTATGTTGTTTCATTATTATCATTCCCTTGAATGAAATTATTGATTGTTTCTATAATTTCTTCTTTGACCCACCAATTTTTTAGGATTAAATTGTTTAGTTTCCAATTAGTTTTTAGTCTATCTTTCCATGGCCCTTTATTGCATATAATTTTTATTGCATCATGATCTGAGAATGATGCATTTAATATTTCTGCCTTTCTGCACTGGATTGTGAGGTTTTTATGCCCTAGTATATGGTCTATTTTTGAGTATGTACCATGCACTGCTGAGAAGAAAGTAAATTCCTTTTTATCCCCATTCAGTTTTCTCCAGAGATCCATCATATCTAGTCTCTGTAAGATTCTATTCACCTCCTTAACTTCTTTCTTGTTTATTTTGAGGTTAGATTTATTGAGTTTGGAGAGGGGGAGATTAAGGTCCCTCACTAGTATAGTTTTGCTATCTATTTCTTCCTCTAATTCCTTTAACTTCTCTAGGAATTCAGATGCTATACCACCTGGTGCATATATATTAAGTAGTGATATTGCTTCATCTTCAATGGTGCCTTTTAGTAGGATATAGTTTCCTTCTTTATCTCTTTTAATTAGATCTATTTTTGCTTTTGCTTTATCTGAGATAAGTATTGCTACCCCTGCTTTTTTTACTTTAGCTGAGGCATAATAAATTTTACTCCAACCTTTTACCTTTACCCTGTGGGTATCCCTTTGTTTCAAATGTGTTTCTTGAAGGCAGCATATAGTAGGATTATGGTTTTTAATCCATACTGCTAACCGCCTCTGTTTTATGGGAGAGTTCATCCCATTCACATTCACAGTAATGATGACTATCTGTCTCTTCCCTTCCATCCTATTCCCTCCCCTGTTTATATTTTTGTTTATTCCTTCTCCCTTCCCCTCCTTGAAGTTTTCCCTTTTGACTGCCCCCTCCCTCAGTGTTCCCACCCAGTGACCCCCTTCTTAACCTACCCTCTCCCCTTACTACTATTTCCCTCCCTTATAATCCCTCCTTTTAGTCTCCTCCTTTTCACCCCCCCTTACCCTCCCACTATCTATAGGACACAATAAATTTTTATACTTATCAGAGTAAATTACTCCCTGTTTGATTCCAAACCAATGAGAGTAAATTTCAAACAGTGCTCCTCTCCCTCCCTCCAATTCCTCTATTTAATGAATTTATGTGTCTATTCATGTTAGATTCTTAAACTTCACTGATTAATTTGATCCTTCTTTGAACCAGAACCAGTGAGAATAGTGTTTAAATGATGTTCCTCTTCCTCTTACTTTCCCTTCTTCTATAGTGTGTTTTGATGCCTCTTCAGATGGCATATTTTACCTTTTCCTAGCTCATCCTTTCCTTTTTCCCATTACAGTACCATTGATCCCCTTAATAGTCTTTTTTTTTTTTAGACTCCATGTTAGTGCATTCATACCTACACCCTCTAAGTATAACCCTTTTGCAGGTCATGATAATCATAGAGATTTCAAATATTGACAGTTATCAGCTCCACATATAGGGATGTGAACATTTTGCTCTTGTTTCATCCCAGGTAATGAGCTTGTGTTTGTGGGTGTGGGTGTGTGCACTTCTGCATGTGTGAGTCTATGTTACCCTTGTTTACCTTTTTATGTTCTTCTGGAGTCTTGTAATTGGAGATCAAATTTTCCATTGAGCTCTGGCTTTTTCATTAAGAAAGTCTGGAAGTCCCTTACTTCATTAAACATCCATCTCCTTGCCTGAAAGATTATGCTCAGTTTTGCCGGGTAGTTAATCCTTGGTTGTAGTCCTAGCTCTCTTGCCCTACGAAATATCAAATTCCAGTCCCTCCGCTCTTTTAATGTAGAAGCTGATAGGTCCTGTGTGATCCTAACTGTAGTTCCTCGATATTTGAATTGTTTCTTTTTGGCTGCTTGTAGAATTTTTCTTTAATCTTATAATTCTGGAATTTGGCTACTATATTTCTTGGAGTTTTCAGTTTGGGATCTCTTTCAGGAGGAGTCCGGTGAATTCTATCAATAGCTATTTTATCTTCTGATTCCAGGACCTCAAGACAGTTTTCTTTGACAATCTCTTGGAGGATGTTGTCTAGACTGCTTTTCTCATCATGGCTTTTTGGTAGACCAATAATTCTTAGGTTGTCTCCCTGAGATCTGTTCTCTAGGTCAGTTATTTTTCCAGTGAGATATTTTACTTTTTCTTCCAATTTTTCGATTGTTTTGTTTTTTTTTTTTTTTGATTGACTCCTGCTGCATCATAGAGTTCTGAGTTTCAAATTGGTTGTATCTAATTTTTAGTGAATTATGGTCTTCAGTTAGTTTTTGAAGTTCCTTTTTTAGGGAGGTATTTTCTTTTTCCAAGTTGGTCACTGCCTCCCTGATTTGGTCTTTAAAATTTTTCTTAAGCTCCTCCAGGAATGCTATTTGGGCTTGAGACCAGATCATGTTTCTTTCTGTGGTCTCTGGTGTGGGCAGAGAGTCTATATTTTCCTGTGTGTTTTGTTGTTCTTGCCCTGCATAGTATGCTCGAATAGACTTTCTTGCCTTCCCCTTCTCCTTTTCAGCTTCCTTCCTTCCCATTGTGACTTCCTGTTTCTTAGTGTCTCAGGCTATGAGTTTGGGGCCTGATCCTTGACTTTGAATACCTCTGGGTGGATAGGTTATGGCTAAGCCAGGGAAGTCAGTGAGGAATGTAGCTGTGTAGGTGGGGATGAGTCTGACCACTTCAGATTTCTGCCTCTATACCCCTGGGCTATAAGTAGGCTTTTGTTGGTGAGGTGAGGTGGGGCTTGTTGGGTCCCCTCCCTCTCTTCTCTTTAAATTCCTGGCTGTCTCAGTTACACCCCTTCTTGGAGATTCTCAAGCCTGAGGCTATTTCCATTGACTTGGGATTTCAATCTGGGTGGGAGACTTATCTTTGGGCTTTCTGCTTCATGAAGGAGGGATGGGAGGATCAGAGCAGCTAGAATTTACTTTGCCATTCCAGCCCCTGTATTATACAGGCAGGCAGTTTCTAAACTTCCAGGCTGGGGGCTGAATGCAGCCTGAGAAGCCACTCTCTCCACTGGGGGCCCGACTCTCCTACCTGGCTCCAATGATCCGTTCCCTCTGGGAGATGACTGCGATTCGTCCCTGGTAAGTCTGCAGGCTGGGGCTTTTTCTCTCTCTGGTGTAGTCTGCCTTCCTGCTCTTAGGTCTGAGCTGTGCAGACCCCACGCGCTCTGTGCTCGACCTGTGCGGACACTCTGGGCAACCTCCTGGGCTGGATTCCGCCACACTCTGTCTTCCACTGGGCTCCGTCACTCCGGAATCCGCTCAAATTTACCCTTTTGGACTTAGTGACAGAGGAGCTCAGCGAGGTTACTGCTTCCTTTCCGCCATCTTCCCATCTCCCTTTCTGAACTCTCAGTCAGTCATGTGAAGAGGGAGAAGAACATATTGATAATTAATTGAAGTTCCTAGAACAAGTTAAATTCAATTCAATAAATATTAAAACTATGCTATATGCAAATCACTAGGATGACTGTGGATACAGAATTGTAAAGGAGCATAGCTCCTGTCCATAGGAAATTACAGTCTGTATAACATGGGACTGACCAATAAGAACCCAGTCCAGGGGATCCCTGCCCTATGGATTTTTGGTGATTTTGCTTCAGGAAGTATATGATGGACCCAGCTCTCTCCTTAGAACTCATTCACAGGGATTCAGTGAAATTTTCCTGTCTGTTTATAATGAAGAAAAGTCTTTTTGGCTGACTGATGAAACAGAACTTATTTAATTAAAGAATTAAGCAGACTAATCAATCTTTCTCTTTACTGTTTATGATTGAGTCAAGAACTGCTGTGAACTTCTAGAAAGGAATATTTTAGTAGCTAATTCACTCTCATTGACTAGTCCGTTGTTAACATCTAATAGGAGTTTATGACATGTATAAAATAGTAGTGTAGCCTGGGCCGTTCTGGGCAAGCCTAGCTCTTCTAACATGGAAGTACTCTTGAAGGGTCTTTAGAGCATGTCCAGGTTGTGTGCCATGTAGTCCCCTGCATCACCCACCACTTTGATGAAGGTGGCCTCTTTTGAATGGCATCCTAGCTTCTTATAATTGGTGATACTAAGCCAGTTACTTATCTTTCTGGTCATCCTTTTCTGCTGACCTCTTCTCAGTGACTTTTATCTGCTACATTCAGTTCAGTACAGATCTCAGTTCACTCACTTCATGGGTATCATGAACTGGTGAGAAGGAAAGGATTGTCTTCCTGCTCCCTCATTTTTACCTTGACTCAGAGAAAGTGGTTGGGTGTGTGTGTGTGTTCATTCCTATTCTGTGTTGTTTGTCCTCACTTTCAAGTACTTGAGGTTATCCTCATGGGGCCTTGGAGGTTGAGTCATGATGACCTTGATCCAGGATTGCAGACAGGATTGTGCAGCCATCCAGTCTGGCATAGAATCCCCGATAAGGAAACATGCCTGGGGCATGAGCCCAAGGGGAGTTTGTACTTGGCACTGGAACTGTGCTCTATGGGAACTGAACTAAGCTATGAACCTGATCTCTTTCATAGAGATGGAGGGGATACAGGGAGAGGAGTAGAATTGTTCCTCCTATGTGTTGGGAAGACTGAGTTTGTGTATTTGTGATTATAAATTTCTGAAGTAAATATTTCTGTGCAAAAGTTAATTTGACTTTTAATGGTTAAATGGAAGTACAATGCAGGGAACACCCTACAATTGGGCAAGCATCCTTTTTCAGGACTAGAACCAATTTCAGAGAGCCTAGACACCCTTCAATCCCCTTAAAAGTTCTAGAGAAACTTAGGGAACAAGGGGGAAATATAACCTACTTGGTCTTCATGAGAATGAGGGTGACTTGGGTACCATAAGTATAATGCAAGGTAGAATGTAATCATAGCAGTTCAGAGATTCCGACCAAGTATTATGAGGAAATCTGAGGAGAGATAAATTACTTTGACCTGGAGAAGTAGAGATATCTTCACAGATGACTTTGTACTTGAGCTGAACCTTGAAGAAAGTTCATCACACAGATATGTAAAGGGACTGTGTTCTAGATTGGGAGGTTAGCCAGCTATAAATATATAAATTTAGGAGATTGCATGATGAGAAAGGGGAGAATTGATTTCTAGCCTAGAGCCTAGAGAATGTGAAGGGGACTAGCTTGAAATAAAGTTGAAAAGGTATCTTGGCCTGAGATCATGGGGGGTCTTAAACTTCAGTCTAAAGAATTTGAATTTTGTCTTATAAGGTATGAGGGATCCAATGAATCTCTTTGTGCATTAGTCAAGAATATTGCCTTAGGAAGATTATTTTTGTGGTTGTCTAAAAGAAGGATTGGAGATAGGAGAGACTTTGGAGGGAGAGAAGCTAGTCTGGAGGAAATTAACAATAGTCATAGGATTCTAATAAAGAGGGGTGATAAAAATCTGACATGGGGTGGTGACAAGGTGAGTGGAGAGGATGAGCTGATCCTTAAAGGGAAGTAGGGGTTTCATGAGAAACAGACGAGGAGGGAGGGCAAATCTAGGCATGAGAGAAAGATAGTCTTTGCAAAGAGAATGAGACTAGAGACGGAATATTGTGTACTAGGAATATCAAATAGGCCAGTTTGGATGGAATGTATAGTATATGAATTTCATCATACCATAATGATTGGAGTCCTGTTGGGAAGGACTTAAAGTACAGAAGAGTTAATATTTTATTCCAGTTGCAGCAAGGAGCTACTTAAACTTTTTGGTTGGGGGAGTGACAGATAGATCAGATCTATACCTTAGCAATAGCAATAGCAGTTGAAGGTCAAGTACAGAACATTGGGGGACACTAACACTTTAGGGAAAGGATGAAGAAAAGATGACATATTAAAGAATAAGAGTTGCTATGGCAGATAGGAGAAGAACAAGCAGAAGTCAATGTTAGACCATTTGGTAATTAGGAAGTCACTGGTAAATATGGAGAGAACAATTTTATTAGAGTAACAGGAATGGAAAGAATGCTGAAAGGAATTGGGGAATAATGGGTGCTAAAGAAGTATAGACAGTGAGTATAGAATACTTTTTCAAGTAGCTTGGTGGTAAGGAGAAAAAGAGCTATAGATAATAGTTTAAGGGGTGAGTAGAGTGAAGGGAAATCTTTCCCTCCATTCTTTTCTTTCTGTTTCTTCCTTTTTTCTTTCTTTCATCCTTTTTTCCTTCCTTTTTTTTCTCTTTTTTCCTGGATATGTTTATAAGGACTATAGAGGAAAACTCTAGAGAGGGCTTCCTGAGAGAGATGGAAGGAAATGGAATAAAGGCCTTTAAGACAGGAGGGAAGAGAAAGAAGAGGGATTAGGACAAAAAAGTTTTGAGGTATGAACAGGAGAGATCAAAGAATTTATGACATATGATCACAAAATTCTTAGTAAAATAGTAGTATCTTATAGTACCTAAGAAGTTAGGCATGTGTGTGTGTGTGTGTGTGTGTGTGTGTGTGTGTGTGTGTGTGTGTGTGTGTATGCTGGCAAATGATTGTTTGAACCTGATACACTTTGGTATCTTATTTTAGCTTTTAATGTGTTCTAGAGGTTGTTGTGTAGAGTGTGTGTGTATGTGTATTTCAGGAGTAGGAAGTGGAGATATGTCATTGAACAAAAGAACATGTTCGTCCTAGAAGTTTTGATCAGATCTTTGACTAACAAAGTCATTGAAGAACTTTGCTTCCCATGAACTGCTTAGGTAATGCTCAAATCTTGATACAGATCATGTTTAGAATGGCATGTCGGCATCTCATGCTGTGTTTAATCATAACTTCCATGTACATCCAAGTGAATTGTAGATTTAAGGGAAAAATTATAGCAGGGATTTTTTTTTTTCTGGAAGTGAGATTGATTGCAGTAGAGCAAGCGTGTGGAAACCCTTGTTTGCACAGCAGGCATGATCGAGGGGAGTAAATGCATTTAGAGTTTTGCTGAAAAAATTGGCTTTTAAAGGAAGCATAGCCATGACCATACATATTATATTACCATACTTTAATACTGGTATAACTTATAAGAAATAAAGTTGTTTGCTATTGTGCATCCTGGACATGTGTTTTCCCTATGTGTGTTCCTTTCCATGTGTGCACCCATCATGCTAGCTTTACCATACCAGTTTCTTACATATATCCTTTCTTCTTACTTGTGTTATATAAAGATATTGGTAGAAGCGTGTTATCAGAAATATAAGGGAGGTGCTTTATTGCTACTTATCTCTTTGTTAGTTCATCAAATAACCTTACTTTGAATAATTTTATCCATTGGTTGACTAATAAACCTAAATGCAATGGTGGTGGCTTGTGAGGTATGGATTTGAATGGATGTGGATTCCTGGAATACTTTGAACTCTTTGTAACATGGTGTAAGGGACTGCTATGTGAGTGGGGGGTAATGATAAGGGAATTTGAAGATCTTTCCTACCCTTCAATGAGCCTCACTGGGAGTCCAACAAGAGAAACTTGCTTAGGGGAAGCTTGTTTTTCAGGAAGGGACATACCTTTTATTACTTTATAATTAGGCAGTGGGTCACAAAGATTGTGATGTTCTCTGACCCTGGAGAAGGCTATGTATTCTCCCTGAGGTGAGGTTTTGCTTTGGAGCTCATTTATGGGAAGAGCTGTGTGATTTGGCCTGATGAGACTCTGGGTAGCCATTGAGCCTCCCAGCTTTGAAAACCCAGATGTTGGTGCTTCTCTCTCTGGTAACTAACTATGTAGTTATATGATGGTCAAACAGCTAGAAGCTCTCTCTGTTGGTCTGTTGAATTGTGTTATTTTCTCTGTAATTTTTTTGTCTGCTTATAACTTCTGTTTGTATTTTCTCTGAAGTTCAGGTTGCTGACCTTTCCCCCTAAACTAGATAAATGATACATGTTTGATTAAACTAAGATTGTTAACCCCTTTTGAGTTGCTTTCCTTTAGAAAATCAGATCAAAGAACCTGTGCTAGTAGCCTTCCTAGGTATGCTAGGGGGCTTGCTGCTATGGGGGCTATCCATAGGTGACACAAAAATGATGAAATGTTATTATGTATATGAATACTATAATCTTATTTTAAATTCAAAATAATGTTGACCTCATGCTCAAATGATTTATAATGTAGATCAGTAGGAAATACTGAGCATATACCTTACTACAGTAAGTTGTAAAATCTAGCAAGTACTGCCAATGTTCTATGTAAGTAAGAGAAAATAAACTTCCCCAACAAAGGTCACTCACACACAGTAGGGGAAGTCAAGAGGGCTTGAGTTTTGTTTCATATGCTTAAAGTATGTAACTCTGTCTAAGTTTAAGTAAGCTCCTTTCAGTCTCAGGTTTTTCATCTATGAAATGTGGATGATAATAGCTCTTCATAGGATTTTTGTGAGAATCAAATGAGATAGCTTATGAAAGTCATCTGTAATACTTAAAGCACTGGGTAAATACTTATTATAATAATTATTATTGTTATTATTTAATATTATATTTCTAGACTGTATACTCTATCTCATCTCTTAAAAGATAGAATATTTTGGGCAGCTATGTGGTGTTGGAATCAGGAGGACCTGAGTTCAAATCTGGCCCATTTACTAGCCGTGTGACTTTGGGCAAGTCACTTAACCCCAACTGCCCTCCAAAAAGCAAAAAAAAAAGATAGGATTTTTAAAAATAAATTTTTATGGATTTTTTATATTAACTAGATTCCCCCTATATCTTTTCCCCTCCCCCATCCCAAAGAATCATCCTATATAGCAAAGGATATGTTCTAATTATTCTTTTAATTTTTTAAAAAAATTTAATTTAATTAAAAATTTTAATTAGAAAAAGAAAAGAGACAATCAGAAAAACCAATTAATGTATCAAAAGAAATCTGAAAACGTATTTAATGTTCCACACTTATGGACTTCCCATCTCTGCAAAGGAGATATCTTCTAATATCTCTTTGGGGTCATGTCTGTTCTTAGGTAGGATAATTTTAATGAAAGACCAAAGAAAGACTAATCTCGAAATTATTTCATGAGAGAGAATCCAAGATTTGTTCTTTTATTATCCAAATTATATTCTCCAAAGATGGATGTTTGTAAATGTGGGTGTGTGCACATGTACACACACACACACACACACACACACACACACACACACACACACACACGGCCAAAATGAGATACCAACTTCTTTCTCAGGAGATTTGTTTTTACCAAACACTTTGATGAAGATGTATGCAAATGCCAATCTATCTATTGGAAAGTGGCAGATGATGGCAATCTCATTACTCTGAGCACTGATTGGCAATTATCATGTCAAAGGAAGCCGGCAGCTGCAAAGGTGACAGAGACATACCCACATACCAGCCTTGGACACAGTTGTAGTGACAAGTATGGACCAGGACCTACACCTTTCTTCCACCTCAACCATGCACTGGGAGGGTCATAAACTATCTCATCATCTTGCATGAGCCTTTCAGTTCCACAGGACAAAACTCTGAAATTCCACTCTATGTCCATAACCTCTTGTTCTTCCAGTCTTCCATTTACCTCACTTTGTCTG
Organism: Gymnobelideus leadbeateri; assembly: GCA_011680675.1. Classification (NCBI taxonomy): domain Eukaryota; kingdom Metazoa; phylum Chordata; class Mammalia; order Diprotodontia; family Petauridae; genus Gymnobelideus; species Gymnobelideus leadbeateri. Next base: position 137,188 of record WOXC01005137.1, read on the forward strand.
AAACTAATTCTCAGTTCTCACCACTCTCTAGTCATTCTACCTTCTCTGCTTTCCCAGGCTTGCTGTCACTTCACTTTTCCCCCTTTGAAATAATTGTCTTTAGGTAAACAGCTTCACTCTATACTGCCTTTTACCCTGGAGTCCCTTTTCCCTTGTCCTATCACTGTTCATCTTTTCCATAGCTCCAGCCCCAGATTATTCCTACCATCTGCTTTTACCATTGCTATGCCTATGCTGCTGAATAGGCACTGGAGGAAATCACATAACTGCTGACTAGTTTCAATATAAATTTTTATTATCCAATCTCAACTAGACCCTCAGTGCTATATTTTTATCTTTCCTTGACTGACTCTCTATTGCATTCCCTGCAGTGAATGTTCCAAGTTTTTTTCTTCTTTTTAAAGCCACCTACACCACCATATCCCCTGCCCCCAACTCAGCAGAGGACCTAATGTCATATTTTAATGAAAAAATGTTGATACCAGCTGTCACAAGCTTGCTGTTTCACCCATCCTCTTCTCCCTTGCTCCAGTATAAGGGAATTAGGCAACTTTTTGCTGATGCTTTTCCCTCCAGTTATGTCCTTGACTCCAGTCCCTCTAGAAACTGGTTCTGTCAATTGGCCTTTCTCCTTCTGATTTTTCAACCTTCCCTTATGCACCAGCATTTCAATCCTCAACTTTTTTGAATTCTCTACAATATTGGCCATCTTCTACTTTTGTGTATTCATTCCATAGATTTTTTTTGGGTGACACTGTTCGTTCATGATTCTTTTTCTACTAGTCTAACTTGTTTCCAGGTTCAACATCCCTGTCTTGTCCTCTGTGTTCATGTGTACCTCAAGATTCTTTCCTGAGCATTTTCCCCTTGTCTCTCTTCACTCTGTAATTCATTCACTCTATTTTCATGAATTCAGCTATCATCTCTAGATGACTTGTATATTCAACCCTCATCTCCCTCCTGAGTTCCAGTACCACCCATTTGACATCATCTAGATACCCTACTGTCATGTTAGATGGAGCATGTCCAAAATAGAAGCTGTTAACCTTTCCCCTAATCCCTCTCCCCTTCTCCTAAGTTTCCTAATTCTGTTGAAGGGACTACCATTCTTCTAGTTGCCTAAGTCTGAAAGCTAGGAGTGATCCTTAACTCTTGCATCTCATATCTAATCAGTTGTCAATTTTACTACCTTAAAACCATTCACATCCACTGGCTTCTCTCCACTCATACCATAACTACTCTAGTCCAGACCCTTGTCACGTATTTCCTAGACTATTGCAGTGGTTTCCTAATTAACCTTTTTGCATCCAGTCTCTCCATTCTGATCCATTCTCTCTGTAGCTGCCAAATTGATAATGTTTAAACTTCAATAGTTTTATATTGTCTTTATGATAAAATTCAACCCTCTGTTTGGCATTTAAATTCCTTTACACAATTTGACTATAACCTATCTTTCCAGGCAGATTATGTTATCAGACTACCTACCAAACTTAAGGCCTACAGCCCTCATTGTTGTATGCCTGTGAAACTTAGTGTCAGGAAACTGAATAGCTTCCATTTGAATTATCTTAGGAAGATTCTGAAGTTCACCTGGCAAGATAAGACACCACATAGTGACGTCCTTTCTTGAGCTGAACTGCCAAACATTCAAATTCTACTACAGAGAGCACAGCTTTTATGAACTGGCCAGGTAGCCTAAATACCAAATGTATGTTTGATCAAAAGACTGCTTTACAGAGAACTCATACAAGGCAAGTGCTCACATGGAAGCCAGAAGAATCAATACAAAGGAAGTCTCCAGGTCTCTCTGAAGACCTTTGGAGTTGATTGTGAGACATGGTAGATACTGTATGAGACCTCCAAGCATGGCATGCTCACATCAAAGAAGACCCTGTGCTCTTTGAGCAAAGCAGAATTGCAGTAGCTCAAAAAAATGGGAGGTGTGTAAACTGAGAGACATCTCCACTCCAAATGTTCATATGGGCTATTTGTGCCTGACCTGTAGTAGAACCTTTTGAGCTCGCATTGATCTGATCAGCCAGTCAGATACACTCCACCTGGACCCCAATACAGTGATGTCATTTTTTTCCTTCTAGAAGTTTTATTGACTCCTTTTTCTTTTACATGTTCATTTGTAGATATTCTGTCCACCCACTTTCCTTACTCATCACGTAAGGAAGATTTTGGAAAGAGAACAAAACAAAGTTAAAATAGTTGACTGAATCTAATGCATGTGAGACCTTCTATACCCATTATCTCCCACCTCTTCAGTGAAATGGGAAAAGGTACCTTTTCTCAGTTCTTCTCCTGGGCCAACTTTGGTCATTATGATTGCACAACATTTAGTTTTGGTTTATTGTTCTACATTTACTCTGTGGTGGTTGTTGTGCATGCTATTTTCTAAGTTTTACTTCCTTCAATATCTACCATTTCATGTCTTCCTCTGTTTTTCCTAATTTCTTAGATGCAGAATTTCTTTAGGCACAATCATATAGATCAGGATGACTCATTCACGTACACACTCATTCATTCAATCATTCAATTATTATTTATTAAAGTACATTTTTCTGTAAATTACCCCAGTTCCTTCTATCATTATCCACATAGAATGGACTCAAGGATTTTAACCATATTGATTGCCCTCCTCTGAACATTCTCCAGCTTATTAATGTCCTTATAAAATGTATTGCCTAGAATTGAACATGATATTGCAGTTTTGGTCTGGTCAGGGATGATTAAAAATTATTCCTCATTTCTGGAAGTCATATATTTCTTAATGCAATCTAATATCAGAAAATTTTTGGTTGTCATAAGCCATTTTTGGATCACTTTTTCTTTCCTTTTTCCCTGTTTTTCCTTAAGAGCCTATTGGTATTAACAAGGCAAGGGTAATGAGAACCAGCTTGGGACTTGGTTTTAAATCCTAGCTGTGTGTGACTTTTGCAAATGATGACTTGTCAGGATATCTTTATTTTTTAAATAGAGACAGTATTTGTAATAACTACCCCAAGCGCTTCCACCTCCTCCAATTCATGTAAAAGGTGACTCTGAACAAAATTTGGAGCTATAGAATCCAGAAAATGACACACAGAATCTAACCTCCCTCTGAGGACAGCCTGGCAGGCCAGCAGGAAGCTGCCAGTGCAGTATGTTGGGAGCTGAGCCCAGCTCCACCTGAGCCAGAGGCTTTAGCCTCAAGATGGCCACAACCAGCCACCAGCTGGAGGGACTTCAGATCACCAGCAACTGTGGCAGTTTCCAGAATTATCAACCCATAGATGCTAAGGACAAAGTGAGAGGTCAGTGCAGTGTGGACTTTGTGAACTGGTAGTTTGGGAGTGTGATCAGGCCTTTACCCCCGGGAGGGAGAAGCGGCAGAGGCACTGCAGCTCTGCAGCCACCCCACATGGCTGCTTCAGAGCCCCTGGTCTTCAGATTGTAGGGACAAAGCAACCAGTCTGAGGGGTAATCACTCTTGCTTTAACCTGCTTGGATCTGGATTGTGGTCTAGTGTGGAGGTCCTGGGGTACATGACCAGTTTGCCAGAGCATGTGGAGGCTTCAGAGAAGGTGCCCAACTAATAGCTCTGGCAGCTGCAAAAACCCCACCTATTGGGACAAAGCTCCCACCTCTGGTAACAGAGTTCTATTGTGGCAAAAAGTTCAAAAGTCAAGTAATTGAGTAGCAACATGAGCAACCGAGGAAAACAACGCAAGCACAGTGGTCCAACTCTAGATTCCTTCTTTGGCGACAAATAGAATCGGGGCATGCAACAGGAGGAAGACAGCAAAGTCAGAACTCCTGCACCAGAAGCTTCCAAGAAAAGAATAAGCTGCCATAGAGGAGCTTAAGAAGGATTTTGAAAACCAAATAAGAGAAGTGGAAGAAAAATTGGGAAGAGAAATGAGAAGGATGCAAGAAAATTATAAAATGAGAGTCAACCACCTGACTGAAGAAAATAACATCTTAAAAAATAGACTAACTCAAATGGCAAAAGAGGCTCAAAAAGCCATTGAGGAGAAGAATGCCTTAAAAAGCCAAATTTGCCAGATGGAAAAAGAATCTCAAAAACTCACTAAAGAGAATCATTCCTTCAGAATTAGATTGGAGTAAATGGAATCTAGTAACTTTGTGAGAAATCAAGATACTCTTATACAGATCCAAACAAATGAAAAAATAAGAAGGCAATGTGCAATATCTCATTGGGAAAACCATTGACCTGGAAAATAGATCCAGGAGAGACAATTTAAAAATTATTGGACTACCTGAAAGCCATGATCAAAAAAAGAACCTAGAAATCATCCTCCAAGAAATTCTCAAGGAAAATTGCCCTGATGTTTTAGAACCAGAAGGCAAAATAGAGGTTGAAAGAATCCACTGATCACATCCTGAAAAAGATTCCAAAAAGAAAACTCCTAGGAATATTATAGCCAGGTTCTGGAATTCCCAGATCAAGGAGAAAATATTATAAGCAGCCAGGAAGAAACAATTTGAATACTGTGGAAACACAATCAGGATAACACAGGATCTGACAGCTTCCACACTGAGAGATTGAAGGGCTTAGAATATGATATTCTGGAGGTCAAAGGAGCTAGGATTAAAACCAAGAATCACCTACCTAGCAAAACTAAGTATCATGTTTCAGGGAAAAATATGGTCATTCAGTGGAATAGAGGACTTTCAAGCATTCTTGAGGAAAAAACCAGAGTTGAATACAAAATTTGACATTCAAATATAAGAAGCAAGAGAAGAATGAGAAGGTAAACAGGGAAAATAAATCATAAGGAACTTATCAAAGTTGAACTACTTACATTCCTATATGGAAAAATGATAATTGTAAGTTATCAAACTTTTCTAAGTATGAGAATAGTTGAAGGGAATAGAGATATGTGTGTGTGTGTGTGTGTATATATATATATATGTATATGTATATGTGTATGTATATGTATATATACATATATATAGGAGGGTATATGAATACATATGTGTGTATGTGTATATGTGTGTACATGTATACATAGACAGAGAGTACAGAACCAGTTGAATAGGAAGAGATGATACTTAAAAGGTGAAATTAAGAGGTGAGAGAGAAATATAATGAGAGGAGATGGGGAGAGATAGAATGGGGTAAATTATCTCATATAGAAGAGGCAAGGGAAAACTGTTACAATGGAGGGGAAGAACAGGAAGGCAAAAGGGAATGAGTAAACCTTATTCTCAATGAATTTGGATTAGGGAGGGAATGACATACACACTAAATAGGGTATCTCACCCTACAGGAGAATAGGGGGAAGGGGATGAGAGGGGGGATGATGGAAGGGAAGGAGGGCTGGGAGGGAGGGAAGTTGGAAGCACCCACTTTTGAAAAGGGACAGGATCAAAGTAGAGAATAGAACAAGTGGGGGGTGGGATGGGATGGAAGGAAATATAGTCAGTCTTTCACAATATATCTACTGTGGAAATGTTTTGCATAGCTACACATGTATAACCTATACTGAATTGTTTATCTTCCCAGTAAGGGTGGGTGATGAGGGAGGTAGGGAAAGAATCTGGAATTCAAAGGTTTAAAATCAAATATTCAAAATATATATTATTATTATTCTACATGTAACTGAAATAAGATCTACAGGCACTAGGATATAGAGATCTACTGTGCTCTACTGGAAAGTCGGAGGGGAGATGGGGGAAGATATAGGAGAGAGTAGATTGGGGGAAGGGATATTCAGTGGGATCACTATTTTGAGGTGTTGGGTAGGGGAAAATGGGGAGAAAATTTGTAACTCAAAATCTTGTGGAAATGAATGATGTAAACCAAAAAGAAACACAAAAAATAAAATAATTGCCTCATGAGGTTGTTCTGATATAATAACTTTTTAAATCTCAAGGTGCCAATAAATATGAATTACTGTTATTATTTTGAATGTATTATTATTAGTATTATTTTGATTTTAAAAATAATGAACAAATCAATAGGTATTGATTAAACACTTACTACATGCAGGGAACTTCACATTTTAAATGTTATGAGACTGCCACCATGTCCTATCTCAGTGCATATACCATTCCATCTCCCCAGATTAAATATTAAATAAACATGGGAATAGGAACAAGGTTGTTCTCAGGCAAAATTGTGATGAAAAAAGAATATCTTGGTGTCCTCTTTTTAGTACCCCTTTAGCCCCTTCTCAGAAAATTTTGAAACATCCAGTTATTCTCTCTACTTCTTTCCACCTCCCTCAACTCCCCTTTAACTTTAATATCCAGAACCACCATAAGGCTCTTCTTAGAAGATACCTCATATTTCTCAAAATATGACCCAAATAAACAAACAAAAAATATGACCCAAACTTTGTCCTGTTTCTGAATATATGTACATATGTACTCATCTTCCTCATTATAATGTAAGCTCTTTGCAAGAAGAAATTGTTTTATTCTTGGTACTTGTACCCTCAGTGTCTAGAAAAGTGCCTGGCACACACTAAACCATTAGTACGTGCTTATTGATTGACTGACAAGAGGGTGGCCACTACCTAGCACCTAATGGATAAAATAGTATGTGCTGAGGTGTGTAGTGCAAAGAAGTTCAGATGAAAATAGCAAACTTGAGTATATTAGACAAACTTTATTGCTACTCACAAGAAAGGAAGAGAACAGTTAGCAAGAATAGTCTTGGTGTGTGGTGGCTTCTGTGACCATAATGGACAGCACAAGGGGGTGATTTTGCTGTAGTCAAAGGCCTCTCAGGGTCAAAATTCTATAGAGTTTTAGGTAAATGAGCAGCAGTATAACAAAAGAGTCTGCTGTTATTCATAGCACCAGTAAAGTGAGGGTATTTTCTAAATTGCTTAATAAGAAATGAAAAATGAGAGTCAAGGAAGTAGGGAACTTAACCATAATTTTACCAGTCCAGCAAGAAACTGAAAATGGTTAATGCCCCGTCTTTGAAATAATTATCCTTGGCATACTTGCATCTTAGAAACTGAGGTCATAAAAATCAAATCAGTTTTTGCTTATTGATAAGATGTTATTGAGTGTTTAAACTTAATGGGTCACTTGTCACAGATACTGACATTGAAAGACGGGTCCTCAGAGCTTCTCCAAAGGTGGATGCAGCAACAGAATTTATGGTTCTATGATTATGAAAACTATATTTTTCCATAGTTTTCACAAAGATTCCTCTACACTAGAAGTGTTTTTTTCCAAGTCTCATTAAAATTTTCCTTCATTAAAATTGGATTTGTTCTGTAAAATCAGTACCAATGGTCATCATAGACTTATCAAGGGAAATTTGAGATGTTTTGCTTTCCCACAAATCAGTTATCTTGACTTCCCTGGGAACATAAGACTGAGTTCTATGGGATTGGGAACACAGCAGAATCCCCTGAAGTTGAACTGTATGTACAATCCTTTTCTGACAAATGCATATTTTAGATGTGAAACCCTTGTGTCTGAGAAGCCTGTGGCATGGAGGACTAGTTACCTCTCAGGTGTTGCTATTTTTCTTCCTCAATCCCTGATTGATAACTTGAGCAGTTATTGTATTCTACTAGAAGTCTGGGAGGTTAAGAACATGACTGTTCAATGATGGCAGTGCAGGTGACATGATGAAAGCCAGGGATGTGGCCCAGAATAGACATTGAGAACATTCATTTGTGAGGCAATGTGCTACAGTAGAATTAGTCCTACGTTTGGAATTAGGAGCAGTAGATAGAAATTGATTAAAAGGCTTCAGAGTCAAACAGTCAGTCATGTACCTGGAATTAAAAAACTGAAGTAGAACATGGTTGAGGAACTAAAGAAAGGATTAGAAAAGTAGAAGAGTCAGAAGCCACAACTAAGGTCTGAGACAGTGACTACTGTCTGGACTGGAGTCTGTCTTCCCATCTGGCCTATTATTTGGGGCATTACTTAGCATGGCACCTCATTTACTGTTGGTGCTTACTGTTTGTTAAATCAGACTGAAATGGATTAGATTTCTTCCATATCTCTTCACTGGATAGCTTATGTGTATCTTAAAGTGATAGGGCCTGTCAATGTGGACATTTCTTCTTGAATGAACTGTATTCTGCAAAAGTCAGAAACATTTGGATCATTTTCATTGGTTCTCGGTGTCACATTTTAGTAAGGACATTTACAAATGTAAGTAGACCTAGAATAAGGGTTCTTAAGTCTGTGAAATTTAAAAATATTTTGAGAACTTTAATATGATAGTTTTTTTCTTTATCATTCTATATTTTTGTTTTGTTCATTAAAAAAATTCTCAGAAAGGATCCAAGGGCTTCATCAGATTACTGAATGGAGTCATGACACAGATAAGATTAAGGATCCTGATCTAGAAAATAGCAAACAGACTTGTGTTGCCTGGAGAATGTGCCTTTCCATTCTAGAATTGGTTAAAGGAAAAGAGTGTTAGATGCTTAGCTTGGAGAAGAATAGAATTAGAGGGAGACACACAAGCTGCTTTTTGGTATTAAAGGGAAGAAGGATCAGATTTTTAATTTTTTTCTATTCCCCCCCCCCCCCAAAAAAAAAAACAATTAGGAGCTAGGGATAAAAGTTTCCAAAAGGAAGATTTAGGCTTAAAATGAGAAAAGTGTGCTCTTTCAAAGGACATTTTCTCATGGAAGAATGGATGACATTATTAAACATCAACTTGATGATAAACTGGAACACACCCTAATTGTCTGGGGACTAAATGGCAACTAGAACTAGTGCTCCAGGACACAGTTGATAATCTTACTTTGGCCAATTGTTTTGAGATTGTGAACTGACTTGTAACTGAGTGGGGAAACTCACTATAATACTATGCATGTCTTTTTAAACTTTTTCCTCTGGCAACCCTTTCAGTGCTTCTTAAAATGTGGGTCACAACCCCATATGAGGTCATGACCCACAGTTTAAGAAGCACTGCCGGGGTATTATAGTACAGTAGGGTAATGGAATTTAGAGGGATGCTGACAATATTTTGGTTCTTCTGAGGAAAAGAAACAACTGAGCTTAGTAGGAATATTTAAGATAGGAAACAACCAAATGTCTTCTTTACCATCTCACATTCAACAGCAATACCTTAGTTAACCTCCTCTCCAAACCTATCCTACACTGCTCCATTATTCAGGTGGTAGCTTCTCGCGAAGCAGCTTCATAATATCCTAATGTCTCTGCTCCCCTTTCCTTTCCATTGACTGAATTGAGAGCATAAGATGTGCATCTTGTTTCAAACACAAAAATCATTAACTGTATCTCTGATGGTGATCCAAGGACAAGAAGACATTGGCTTTGACAGTGAAAAATAGGCTTTCCCAGAAAGACAAAACAAATTGGATCCCCTAGTCTGAAATGATATTCATAGTGTGAATTGAAGTCCATAATCTGAAGTCATCTGGCTGGGGAGCCTGAGGAGGTACTTAGTAAATATAAGGGTATCAATGGCTGCTGTTGACATTGACAGACATGATCTATCTTCAAGAGGACCATGAAGATGGTCATATATTACTAAGAAGGCAGATCCTCAGTAATAAAATTCATAGTGGCCATGATTCTATTGATTTAGGCTACTAACATACATCACTCTTAAGGCGTGGAAAAGGAACTGACAAGCCATGATATCTATCAGTAGGACGCTAGACTAAAGCACACACTGAGTATATCAAGCTGCCGTTTTAATTCAATGGAATACAATTCAACAAATATTTATTTAGTGACTACTGGTGCAAAGCAGTGTGCTAGGAGTTAAACATGCAACAGCATTAACAAAACTATTCCTGCTGTAAGGAGCTTACATTTCACTAGTAGCTTGAGTTCCTCTCATGATCCTGCTTTTTTAAGGATGTCTGGCTCCAGCTCACCCTCAAATATATTTGCTTATTTTTAAGTCTTCTTATCTTCCTCCCATTCTATGCATTTACCTCAACTCTATGACCTCATCTTTAACTTTTGGTAAAATTACTTTCTGTCCAGACTGGGCCTTTTTATTTTGGTTCATTGCTCACCTTTGTTACTGATTCTGATGCCAAGTTTCTTCCTTGACTTGAGATATAGTTGTTTTAAGTGCAGCTTAAGTCAATTACTATTAGTGGGATATGATAATAGCAGAATGAATTCAAGCTTCTTCAGGGTGGGGATGATTTAGTTTTGTCTGCATTCTGAATATTATAGAAGACTTTAAATGCCAGACAAAAGAGTTTACAAATTATTAGCTTGTATTTAGTAGGAAGTCATTGGAGCATTCTGATCAGAGTGGTAGGTACATTAGGAAGATTATTTTGTTAGTTGTTCATGAGATATTGGAGGGAGAATCATAATGATCCCTAATTAAAGGGTAGGAAAGAATGTTAGAGGTCATCCATTTTTAACCCTATAATTTTATGGATGAGGAAACTTAAGCCCATAGTGGTGAAGTGATTGGTCAGAGGTCACAGAGGTAGGAAGTAGCACAGCCAAGATCTGAACCCTGATACCCTAACTTGAAATCCAACACAACCCTTTTTGTCACTGTCCCATGTTGCCTCACATAGGGATTGTGGGGGTACAGGGAAGCTATTACAATAGTCCAGCTAAGCTCTAGTAAGAACTAACCTGAGGTTGTGGTCATAGGAACAAAATGATGAGGTGGATGTGAGAGACATTGTCTAGGAAAATAGTAAGTTACAATACAGAAAACTAAGATTTTTGATAGAATAAATAGAAAAGGGATGGATTTCATCTGTACCATGCCCAGTAGATGTCACTGTTACATAGAGACAAGATGAGAGAACCACTCCTGGCTTCTCTGCTTGAATCAGAATTTTCTATAAACTTCATGCACACTGACTGGGACTTTCTTGTTAGGCACCAACTTCAAGCATGGGTGGCTGCAGAAGTCATACTCAATTATGAAATTACTGATACATGAAAGAACCATGTTCACACTGGGACCAGAACCATGTTGCTCATGGGACAGAGCTACTTTATGTAAATCAACACAATACAAATGTTTTGTGAATGGATTTGTAGGGTTGTATTTTTACTTGAATTTGTAGTGTCATCCATGGAAATTTTACCTTTAGACCATTTTCCAAGAAGCTGTGTGGTATGTGAATTGGACTACTAATAAGCACAAAACTTGGCCTTTTTAGTGTACAGAAATACTTATATATCCATAAAAAATATTTAGAAGCAAAGATATGTACATAAGTGAACATAATTTTAAACAGACAAGTAAACAAAAAGCATGTATATATAAACACAGGGACATAAGCTCCAAGGGATCTATGATCTCATTAGTGTATACCCTCTCCCTTGCTGCACATCACAACCCATCTAAGTCTTATCCAGTAAGACGTTTTTCATGTCCTGAATTCCTTATAGAGTTTACACTAATATGTTGGAGGCATTCTTCTAGGTATTTCACATTTCTACCTAAGTGGAGGATGGATTGAAGCTGGGTGAAGCCATCATGGAAACAATTAGAAAGCTATTGAAATAGCCTACATGAAATCTGGTGAGGATTTGAATTAGTATCATAGTTATGTGAGCAAAAAGAGGAGGATGTATACAAGAAACATTGTGATGACAGAAATAAAAAGATTTGGCAACTGATTAGTTGTGATATGAATGAGATTGATGAGTTAATAATGGCACTGAGATTGCAAAGCTAGATGACTAGGATGGTGATGTCATTGACAATAATAGGGAGGTTTCAAAGAAGGTAGAGTTTTGGGGAAAGATAATGAGTTCCATTTTGGATACATAGATTTAGCGATGTGTATGGGACATCTAGTTTGAAATGTTCGATGAACAGCTTGTGATGCAGGACTGAAACTCAAAAGTGAGGCTAGGTCTATATATATAGATCAAGAATAAATCGAGACAGGGGCAGCTAGGTAGTGTCGTGCATAGGGCACAGGTCTTGGAGTCAGGAGGACATGAATTCAAATCTGAACTCAGACAGCCCAGACATGTTGTGTGACCCTGGGCAAGTCACTTAACCCCAATTGTCTCAAAAAAAAGCATATATAAAGATAGTGTTTTAACACATGGGGACTCTCACCAAGTGAGAGAGTAGGGAGAGAAAAAAGCAGAGACCCAGGGGAGAAATTTAAGTGAAAGCCACAGTAAGTGGTAATGACCAGATAAATCAGAGGAAAGGAAGATGACAGTGAGTGGTCAGAAAGGTTGAAGAACCAAAATAGAGAGTGTCACAAACAACAACAACAACAACAACAACAACAACAACAACAACAACAACAACAACAACAACAACAACAACAACAAGAGAGGAGAGAGAATCTAGGGTGAGAAAGTGACTGGAAATATTAAGAGCTGCGGATTTCAAAAAGGATGAAAATTGAGAAAGTACCATTTATTTAGGCAATTAAGAGATCACTGGGCTCTTCTTTTCTGGCCCCAAAGCATGAGATTGGTTTGGAGTTGCATCTAAGAGAATTGGTTAGGTGAAGGACAACAGCCTTATCTCCCAGTCTTGTTTCATATAGTTATCCACGAGCACATATCCTATCTAGGCAAGCCTGTGATTAGAATTAATCTGCTTCATTTTTCTTGACTTTTCTAAGCTATGTGACTGAGCAACTGTCTCAGGATAGATGAGTTCAAGTAACTTTGTGAGTTTCAGAAGGTAATGAAATCCCTGAAGGTCAACAAAGTAGTCACCACAGACTGAATTGGACTGGTCAGTTGCAATTTCGGAAGCAGCAGAAGAGGGCTGGTACCCAGAGATTAGTTGTCATTAGAGAGGAAGGGGCCACCAAAAAAAGAGTGTACTTGGATCAAGCTTGGCATTTGATTGGATTGTGCTCAATAGACATGAAATTAGAAAGGGCTAATTAACAGAATTAGCAAACTCTATTATGCCTTGATGAGGCTTACTATCAGCTTAGTACATTGTAACCTGGCTACAAATTAAGTTTGTGAGTCCTATTTGAATAGTTCTTTTAATGCATGCTGTGGTCCTCTTAAGTTTTTCATTGCCTTCTATGTGGGAATACAATTATCTATTTTACACCTAAAAAACAAAACGGAGAAAAACAACACATATATCCTTGGTAACTTTGTTCAGAAGCCAAATTTCCCGGGGTTTAGAAGAAAGGGAGAGGAGAGTAAGTGTAGGTGCTTGATATTGTCAAAGATTTTAAGGATTTTAACTGAGTAATGGAGGAGTAGTATAAGACAACAGCTAGGATTAATGGTAGGATAAAGTGAGGAGATTTTTTTAAAGAATGTGAAAGACATAGGCATATATATAGGCAGCAGGGAAGAAGCCAGTGGATAGCAAAAGACTGAAAACTAGCAGAGAGACAGTAGAAAATACAGTGGGAGAGAAGGGGGTCATTATCTTCTAGAAAAAATGAGAGGGACTGGTGTCAAGGGTAAATGTAGAAGAGTTGGCCTTGTTGAGTGAGAGAAGTGAAAACTTCTCAGACATCTAGCAAGGTTTCTTGTAGAAACAGGCCTGAGTCCCCTTTAAGGGAAATCACATGATTTCCAAGGACTCAGAATTCAGAGTGATCCCTCAGTGGTACCTCAGCATAAGATATGCCAAATAAGGACAGAAGTGCCTTCTCAAAAGGACATTGGCCTGTCTGTTTCTTTGTTCTGGGTGCTTGGGATGGATTGCTGTGCTTAGATTGTACACCTGACTTCCAGCCAATGGAAGAAAAGGGTCAGTGAAGGGGATTGGGGAGAATTCTGAGTCAGGGCTATATAACTTTGCTGTTTCCTTTGTGAATTGCTTCTATCCTCCCTGACTATTTGTCAGGGGCAATTTGGCTTCTCACAAGGTTGTAATAAACCATTCCTTTCTGCTTTCTACCTTGAGAAGCCTCTGTGCATTATTTGGGTAAGGATCTCTGTTGCACATAGTTTTAGCATGTACACATTGACAAGAAGATGTTCCTTTTCATCAAAGGTTGAAGTGAGGGAGATGAGGGGGCTAATGTCAGAGGGAAATGAGATGAAGAGAAAGGGTGGAGGAAAGATGGAGATCTTGGCATATGGTCTTAATTTTTATTTGGTAAAGTATAATGTGAAATTTTTAGTTTGGAGAGTAAGGGTAGAGGATATAGTAAGAGATTTGAGGAGAAATGAGTGGAACAACCACTTTGGTAAATGATATAGAGAATTAAATTGAGAAAAAGTAGGATTGCTTTGCAACACTAAAGATGCGAATGACAGATATCATATTTATAGTGGACTCCATCACTACTAGTTTTTGAACTTCCTTCAGTTCCATTTAGTAGTTTGTGAATAAGAAGTAAGGAGCTATATATTGGCAGTAATATAAAATTATGCTTAAGGGAGGTATATATGAGAATACATAATGGTGAGGAGTTGAACGGATTCAAAAAGTGTCGAGATTAGGAAGACAAGAGAATGTAGACAATGATAATGAACCAGAAAAGTTAATTGAACCAGGAAAATGAGATTTATAATATCTAAATCAATATAAATAGGAATAAAAACAACAATGAAATAATTGAAACCAAACACTGTCGAATTACAATGTACAAGATTGGCTTCAGAGAAGTGCTATGATAAAGCATATCTTTCATTTTACAAAGGTTGGCCTATATGCTTGGGGACGCTGGGGAGGGAGAAGAGAGAGAGAGAGAGAGAGAGAGACAGAGAGAGACAGAGAGAGACAGAGAGAGAGAGAGAGAGAGAGAGAGAGAGAGAGAGAGAGAGACAGAGACAGAGACACAGAGACACAGAGACACAGAGAGATAAATGATAGACAGCCTATATGCTCTCCTGTTGTTGATGCAATGTCAAGAGATCTAAACAAGGGTTTCTCCACAATTTGGTGTGTATCTCCTGTCTTCAGATATATTTTCTGCTCACTTCTTTGGGCTAAAAATACTTTTCAGAGGAAGACATATTAGTAATAACCAAGATATAAATAAAGATTTCTCTCTAAACACTTATGAATTCCTTCCCTCCCAACCCCCAAACCCCACCCTAAAGATTCTACTAAAAAATATAAAGAGAAGGGTCATAAAAGAGACACTTTCTAAAGGAAGGGTTATTGATGGACCCAAAAAGACCAGGGTAATAATTAAAAAGGAGTACAGAGGATGACTGGAGTCAATGGGAATCAATTTAGAATGTTAATGTGTTTTTCATGTCTCTAGATGCTATTATTAATTTCATGTACATTTTAATGACAATCCCAGTAATTAATTAGTAGTAAAGGGGACATGCAGGATGGAAGACACTGTAGAGAGGATTTATATTTTAGTTGGGATTTTTTTTCACATCTAACCTTGAGATTGTGTGATTCTGTGTAAGATATGAAAGAGGGTGAATTTAGCAATCCACCCAAGACCAAGACTCAGGGACAATTGTTTTGTGAGAGTCCTTGCACTTTCTTCATCTATTTCTCTCCTATTATTACTAAGTAGATACTTCATATGATATGAAGGGACCTAGTGCTTATTTAAGGAAGAATTGGGAAAGAGTTGGAGATTAGGAAAATCTTTATTCCAGTTCTTCATTTGGGATAAGCAAATGTTTGTGGCAATAACAAATGCACTCCTATGTGTAAAATCAGTGTACATGAAGGTTTCCCCTTGCAGATACTTAAACATATATTTTGCATTAGTCAGCTTCTCATGTTTATGCCTAACTATACTTCTGTAGAAACCATTAGCTAGATTTTGGCCTGAGTCATTTAGTGAAGAACACTTATCTAGATTCTTGTTCATTCTCTTCTTTGCCTTGTCACTGGAAAGATTGGACCAAATATGGATGATGATACAGAGAAAAGGACATGAATAGAAGAATAAGTTCATCGAACAAAAATCTCTCTCCTGAGCATGATAGTGGGTGTCAAATGTCCAAGTCTTTTCCAGTAAGCACATCATAGAAGTCCTGAAAACCACATATTTATGAACCATGTCTGCTCTCATCTATTTATTCAGTTATCCTTTGCTTAATTCTAGAGTGTGCAAAAAAAGATTTAGAAGTGGTAGTAGAGATAATTTATTTCAACCCATTCATCTTATAGAGGCAACATGACTTGTCTGAAATCTCACAACCAAGAAGTACCAGGAATGGGACAGGATGGCATGTATTCTGTTTTTCTGTTCAAGTCTTTTTTCTACTCCAGTGTACTACATTTCACAGGAAGAAATATGAGACTATGTCTGGCATTTTCTTTATCTATCACAAACCCTAGCATGGCATTTATATTTCTTCTGAAGATTTCCATATTTTCTTCTTTGCCAGTAAGCTTTTTTCTTCCTATTCTATTTGTTTTCTTCTTCATTTTCATTACTGAAAAAATGTAAATATTAGCAATACAGGTCAATGATTTGTCAATTTCTCTTGCTTTTATTTGAGACAGATGCTCAGCAGATCTCCAGATGCCAGTTTTGTTAAACTAGCTCTCTTACATACTTCCTTATTTCATTCAAGGGTACCACCATTCTTCTACTCTTCCAGGTTCCTAAACTTAGTATTTCTCATGACTCCTCATACTCTATGAACCCACAGGGCCATTCTGTGAACCCACAAAGCCATTTAGTTGCTAAATATTTTTAACATAAACTCCAATTAAGCATTTAAATTTCCTTATGATCTGATCCCTTTATTTTTTTATTACTCTCCTTTCAGATTCTAAGGTTCAGTGTCAAACTGGCTTTCTACACATATAACACTCTGTTTTACATATTTATGCTTTTGTGATAGCAGTTTCCCATGTTGGTAATGCACTTTCTCCTCACCTCCTCACCTCTTCTTAGAATTTCTTGTTTCCTTCAGGACTCTACTAAAGCAAATAGCACCTACTACATGAGTTTATCATCCATTTCCTCTAACTGACTTGGGAGCCTTATAGTATATTATCACTATGTCATCTCTGTTTCTCTCTCTCTTGATATTCCACTAACTGCTTTATTGGCTCATTATGACCTTTTGGATAAAATACAAGCTCCTTTGGCACTTAAAGATTTTCAGAATCTGACTCCAATCTATTTTTATGATCAGTTTCACATTACTTCCCTTTGTGTACCCTGATTTCCAGCCAAATGACCTACTGGCCTCTCTATAATGACATTCCCATTATATCTCCTGCCTTTGTGACATGGCATAGACTGTTCACTATTTCTTGGGTATCTTTCCTCCCTATCACTTTCTCTGAGAATGCCTGTCTGAACTCAGAAAGGTCTTAAGTGACATGCTAGTGGTCACACAATGTCTATTCATTATGACCCACTGCTTTTCAATCTCATCCTTTTCTTAATTTATGATTTCTGAATTCAAATGTACCTGAAACTCCTTCTAAGTAAATTGAAGAGGAAAAGCACAATGCATGTCTTTGTTTATTTTAGTATAAGACTCTACAACTACTCCAGGCCACTCAAATTTGATCTATACTTCTGTTTTCTTGGGTTATGATTAAGGGTTTGTTTTTTTTTTTTTTTAGTTTCCAAGAATCAGAACAAAAAAAAAATTCATGCCCCAGGATACTTTTGAAGTATATAAATTTCTTCTTGTATTGCTTTGGAGAAATAATGATTCCATCAGTAGTTTATATTCTATAAATTAATTTTATTAGATCTCACAGTATCATCTGTTGAAATCTGCTCTCCTCAAATCTAGGATGCAAATAAGACTATGCCCAGATTTCCTCTCCCCCATCACAGACTTTAAGATGAAGTGGTTATTTACCTGAAAAATTTTCATCACTTCCACCTAAGCAGTTACTTCTTTTTTGTGGTGAAGATCAGATCCAGAATGGAATTTTCCTTTGTTAATTTCTTCAGATTTTCATGGACAAAATTATCATTAAGGCAAATAAAGAAATAATTAGTTGCTTTACTTTGGGCCAGGAGAGGACTCTCAGATATCTGAAATCCTTCATGATTATCATATCATCCCTCTTTTTCAGAGTTTGTTCTGTTTCCTAAACTCTTCACCTTTTTCTTCTTCCTGCACAGGTCCTGCAAAGGTGTTCTGTAGTATACTTTGATGACTCTATTGCTTATTATTCTTTTTCTACTGATCTTCATTCAAAGTTTTAACCACCAACTTCCTTCTACTCTGGTTGCTAGATTTTCTTACATGAACATCTTTTTTTTTTATTCCAGCTTTTTTGTTGTTATTGAGGCAATTGGAGTTAAGTGACTTGCCCAGGGTCACTCAGTAATTGTCTAAGGCTGGATTTGAACTCAGTTCTTCCTGACTCCAGAGCCAGTGCTTTATCCACTGCACCACTCTTATGGGAATGGGAATCTAAGATCTTCCCTGCCCCTAGGCCCTTTGATAGGCTTAAGTGACTCTGAGAACCTTTCTTGATTTGAAAATATACTTTGCCCACTAATAGGCTGAATGTGGTCACATGGAGCCTATGGTAGGAGGCTTGTTTTTCAGGAATGCCCATACCTTAGTGCTCTGTGATTGGGCAGTGGGTCAAGAGGGTTGTGACATTCTCTGAGTCAGGAGAAGGCTATATATACCCTGCTGTGAGGTTTTGTTTTGGGGCTCACTTTGAGAAGAGTTGTGTGATTTGACCAGATGGGACTCTGGGCAGCCATTGAGCCCTGTGGCTTTGAAAACCCAGATGTTGGTGCTTCCCTCTCTGGTAACTAACTAGGTATGGATGTAATGGTCAGACAGTTGGAAACCTGTCCGCTTATGTTTCTCTGTATTTGTTGTCTGCTTGTAACTTGTTTGTATTCTCTGAAGTTCAGGGTGTTGACCTTTTTCCCCTGAACTAGGTAAATGACATATGTTTGATTAAAGCAAGATTGTTAACCCATTTTGAGTTGCTTTCCTTTAGAAAAGCAGATCTAAGAACTTGTGTTGGAAGCTACCCTGGGTATGCTAGGGTGCTTGCTGCTACAACCGCCTAGCTGTCCCAACATATAGCCTCAAAACACAACAGCACTTTCCCTTTTTACTTATTCTATTTCTTTTGAACAATATATACACTACCAGAGCCAGCTTCCACTCATGGATGCCATATTTCACCATTCTCAGTGATGTTCTCAAGGTCAACCTGGCCTTCTTTCATTATTTTCATTTTTATGGTATACTTTGTGGATGTTTTCTAATTAATACATGTTTATTTTCTTTCTGTCCCACACCTTACCCACTGGAGGAGGGGGGCACAAAATGAAAATCCTTGTAACAAATATGCAAAGTCAAGAAAAACACATTTCCATATATGGAATGTCCAAAATTCTCAGTCTGCAAATTTAGTCTATCACTTCTCAGTTAGGAAGGCAGAATTCATTATTAGTCCTCTGGAATCATGGTTGATCATTGCATTGATCAGAGGTCCTAAATCTTTCAAAATTGTTCATTTTTATAATGTTCTGTAGTAGAAATTGTTCCTCTGGTTCTTCTTACTCTATACCACATCAGTTCATACAATTGTTCCTAGGTTTCTCTGAAGCTGTCACCTTCACTACCTTTTAAATAATGATAATGGTCAATTATATTATTATGTTCATATACATAATTTGTTTAACCACTGACTAATTGATATGTACTCCTTTGGTTTCTAGTTAGTGCCATTATAAAAAGAATAGCTATATATATATTTTTGAACATATAGGACCTTTTTTTCTCTTCCTTTGCTCTCCTTAACATATAAACCTAGTAGTGGTATTACTGGGTCAAAGAATTTGCAAAATTTAGTAACTTTTGGGGCATAATTCCAAATTGCTTTCCAAAATGGCTGTAGTAATTTGTGATTTCACCAATAGTGCATAAATTTACCTATCTTCTTGTAGTATCTCTGACATTTGTCATAGTCCATTTTTATCAACTTTGTCATTTGATGTCATTCTTATTCCATATAGTGAAAGCTCAAAGTTGCTTTACTTTGCATTTCTCTAATCATTAATGATTTGGATCATTTTTTTTTCATATAGCTATAGATAGCTTGAATTGTTTTCCTTGAGAATTGCCTGTTCATATCCTTTGACCACTTAGCACCTGGAGAAGAGGTCAGTGTACATTTGCAAAGAAGTTGAGATGATTGATTCTCCAATAAATTCCTTTCTTGCATTTTTCTCAGAGTGCCTCTACTGCTTTCCTTCTTCCTATATTAGAGGTACTCTCTATGGTAAATAGTTTGGGGGAATACATAGTTTTCTCCCTTTTCCTCCTCTTCTGGTTTAAAGCTCTTTTAGTAAGATTTGTAAAGCATCAGACCAATATATACCAAGCCTTTGTTAGGTGAACTCCATCCCTAGCCAGATCATTTCTATATTTAAGCTACGATGCAGAATTACAAACCTCACTTCTGGGTTTATCTCTTGATATATTGTGAATTTTTATTTTTGTTTTGTCTGTTAGAACGTTTTAAAATTTCTGTTTTTTTTAATTCAGTTGATACATAATCATTTTTTCCCCAGACTCTCATTTTTATTGTATGTATGTCTTTGTATGATGTTTCACATAGGGGAAGGACTTACAATAATAATTAGATAGCTCCTTTCCTTCCTTCCTCCCTCCCTTCTTTCTTTCCTTCCTTTTGTTCCTCTTGTCTTTCTGCCTTTCTTCATTCTGTAACACTAACTTATCTTCCCTGTCCTACTGAATCCAGTTGCAAAAAAAGGAAGGTACAATCCTTGTAATGAATAATAATAACCAAGAAATCAAATGTACAATTTTGCCATGCCTCAAAATATTTGTCTTATTCTGCATTTCTTTGTCAAGCAAAGGGTAGCAAGTTTCGCTGGAGTCATGGTTGGACTTTGTATTGATCAGAGTTCCTAAGTTTTTCACAGTTGATTTTATTTATACTATTGTTGTCACTGTATGAACAAACTTATATAATACATTGGAAACAAAGCTATTGGGAATCTAAATGTTGTGATTCCACAATTACAGATTATGCAAAACAGACTACTTTGATAGATTTACTTCACTTTTTGACTATTTATTGTTTGCTTCATTTTTGACTATTTATTGTTGGATTTACAATTTCATCCACCCATGTTCTAGGCCAATCTCTCTTAGTTGCATCTTACATCAAGTTTTCTGCAGATTCTTTGCTCTACTTCATTACTCTTATCACTGTTCCATGTGCTGATACTGCTTTAAATCTCCCACCACTTGCCACTGTAAACTTTCTGGACATGAGTTTGTATGTTAAATTGGTGTTTTGGTTTGCTGATATTTCTCTGCTTGACCAAGGAATTAGGTGTTTGCTGGAAGAGGTAGTTTGGAAGCTCTTTTTGGCCTTTGTTTTTGGGAGATCGTTTATATCAGTCAAACTTCTATAGAGGATAGTGGTGATCACCATTATTTGTTTTTCTTCATCATTCCCCCATTTTGAGGTGGTGAGGTATTAATAGACTATTTGAATAGTTTGGACTGGAGCTAAGTACTGTTAACCTTTCTTTTTTTCTGTGCTCTAATTTATTATCTTACTGTGTATGGACAGTTGACTCTGTATTGGAGAGCAAAATTATGGCCCAAATGGGTGACTATTAACTCAGTTGTGAGCTTTGATCATATGCATGATATTAACTGCAATAAGTTTATCGATTATAGGAGTCATCAGGCAAATAATAGAATTGTTTGTATATTTTCAAAGAAGAGAAGGAAGCTCACATGCTAAAAGTGAAGACCTAGGAAGTATAAAGTAACTGTATTACCTCCCTTTGATGATACTATACATCTTTTTGCCTTGGCTTGGGACTACCTAGGTCTGGGAAAGTGCCTACTCATGAGGCACATCGAATGAACAAAAATCCAGTAGCCAAAGGCGACTTTACTCAATCTTACAGGAGCTGGTGAGCTCTGTAATATGGACAAGCGCTTGTTGATATTGCTCAATATAAATTAAGATCAAGGTCATGTGTGTCTTCTATTTTGTACAGGGCAAGGAAATAGGAAGTTCTGGTCATCTTGTCTATGTTGGTGAAAGTTGAGAATAATGCCTGTGTGCTCTGGAAGACTACAACTTTGTAACTACCCCAGAAAAGCCTCCCCCGTCACTAAGCAGACATTCCCTTTCTCTGAAGATACACTTTATTTTAATTTTTATAGTGTTATTGGATACTCAATGTGTACAGCAGCACTCAGCGAGACATTTGACTGATTTAATTTATTCATCCTGAAACATGTTTTCTAGCACATATTTCACCATCCTCTGGATGTTCACCTGGCACCAAAGTCCCTGAGCATCCAAGTATATGCAGATTTAGCTTAGATTTGGATTTATTTTGTCTTATAGTAGAAAGAACACTGACTTTGGAATCAGAAGACCTCAGTTTAACCTTGCCTCTGGTGCCCTGTGTTACCCTGACCAAGTCATTTCAATACTGTGGGTTTTAACTTCCTCATCTGTAAATGAGAGAACTGAATGATATGACCTTTAATATATATGCTCCATTCTATATCTATGGGGTAATTTTGAGTTCATAAAATTTCTTTGCCTATTCATTATCTGAAACAGAAGTTTCAGTTTTATTCATATTGTTTATGCTCATAAGACAACAAAGTGAACTAATCAACCAGTAAAATAATAAGCATTATTAATCTCTGCTAAGCAAGTACCATGCTAAGCAGCTCCTATAAAAGTGGAGTTTGAGTTCAGTCTCCATGGAAGCTAGGTATTCTAAAAGGCAGAGCTAAGAAGGGAGAACATTCCAGACATGGAAGAGAGGCAGGGTAAAGTGTCCCTCAGATTAGAACTGGTATGCCCTCCTTCCAATTAGATATAACTTCTTTATATTTTTTGTTTCCTTTTTAGTAATATTAATATTTATATGGTTCACTTCCACTAGTAATGCATTTGCAGCTTGGCCTTTGTAGAAGAAACTCACATTTAAGATAATAGCAGTTAAATTAACCTTTATAAAACAGTCTAAAAATGTGATTCTCAACATTCTCTCCTTGCCTCTCCTCATGTCTTTCTTTATCTTTTGTTCAGGCTTTTAAATACTGGAGAGATGTTAACTTTATACATAGTTTACATAAAATTCAGTGTCTTCATCAATTGTAGCTCCATTCACAAAGAACAGATAAAAATTAATTCTACTAGATCCTTCTGGAACATAATTTA
This sequence comes from Gymnobelideus leadbeateri, assembly GCA_011680675.1. NCBI lineage: Eukaryota > Metazoa > Chordata > Mammalia > Diprotodontia > Petauridae > Gymnobelideus > Gymnobelideus leadbeateri. The sequence continues at coordinate 160,208 of WOXC01005137.1, forward strand.
AAAAAAAAGAACAACAAAAATAGTTTTCTTGTCTGATGTTAGCTCTCACCTCATCTACAGTTATTCCCTTACCATTTTGTTGCAAATCACTAAGCTGAAAAGGTCACTAATCAATGGAAATGAAATTATCCTTTAGAAGCCTCAGCTAAGACCCTTTGGTGAGAACAGTGATAAGCCCCTGGCAGTATTGACCAATTAGCACTCAGTGGTAATAATTCTATTAGAAATGATTTCTTTGATTTTTTATTAATGTTTCAAAGTAGGAGTGAAAACTGCTTCAGTATCACTTCCAAATGGCTGGGTTTTTTTTCTTTTTTCTTTTACTTTTTGGAGGGCAATTGGGGTTAAGTGACTTGCCCAAAGTCACAAGGTTAGTAATTGTGTCAAGTGTCTGAGGCTGAATTTGAACTCAGATCCTCCTGACTCCAAAGCTGATGCTCTATTCACTATGCCACCTAGCCACCCCAAAATAGCTGTTTTTTTAAAGGGTAGTAATAGTGGTACAAATTCCAAGAATGTTAATAGATACTTCTTACTATCTAAACACAATGAGAACACTAAGACAATTCATATTCCTCCATAGGGAAATAGATGTTTGGTTTCTTTGCCTAAGTCTTATTTCTGGCAAGGAAGATTATGGATATCTGTACCAGGAACATTTCAGATTAATGACAAGTGTATTGCTATCTCAATGTGACCAATTGAGAGGGGAGTGTATAGAAGATTAGAGTCAAATAGCTCCTTTCTGCCACCCTTCTCCAATTTATGAATAAGTTAAACACTTTCACATTCATGATTACAATTTTGTTTGTTTAATTGCATCAAATTATTCTTTTTTAAAAAATCATTAAATATTTATTGATTCAATCAATCAGGAAATGTTTATTAAGCATCTACTATGTACTAGGCACATAGTCAATATGTCATAGTCAATAAAAAGATGAGAAAAGCAGTAATGGGGTATAATTTTCAAAAATGACAGAATATCTGTTTGAATTCAAGGCAAACCATTCAACATTACAGTAAAACAAGCCTATCACTATCAAATCATTGATGTCGAAGAGGCCAATGTTGATCAGTTCTGTGAAGACCTAGAATATCTTCAAAATAACACCCCATTAAGATGTAATATTTCTCATAGAGGGTTGGAACGCTAAAGTAGGAAATGAGCAAGTTTGGCCTTGTAATACAAAATGAAGCAGGGCAGAAACTAATAGAGTTTTGTCAAGATAACTTACTGGTCATAGCAAATATTCTTTTTCAATGACCCGAAAGACATAGACATCACCAGATGGTTGATATCAAAATCAGAATGATTCTATATTTTGCAACTAGCAATAGAAAAATTCTATGTGGTCAGTTAAAATAAGACCTAGAGATCACTGTAGCTCAGTCATCAGCTTTTTATTGCAAAAGTCAGACAGAAATTGAAGAAAGTAGGAAAAACCATCAGACTATACAACTATTATCCAAATAATATCCCTTATAAATATGAAGTGGAAGTGATGAATAGATTTAAGAAATTAGATGTAGTAGATAGAATAGTTGAGGAACTATAAACAGAGGGGTGCAATACTTTACAGGAGCCAGAAACAACAAAAAAAATTCCAAAGAAAAAGAAGAACAAGAAAGCAAAATGACTGTCTGATGAGTCTTTACAAATAGCTGATGAAAGAAGGAAAATTAAAGGTAAAGAAGAAAAAGATATACCCAACTGAAAGTGGAATTCTAGAGAATAGCAAAGAGAGATAAGATTTTCTTAAGTGAACAATGCAAAGGGATAGAATAAAACAATAGAATAGGAAAGACAAGAGATCCTTCAAGAAATTTTGAGATATTAAGGGAAAGTTTCATGCAAACGGGCATGATAAAGGACAAAAATGGTAGAGATAGCAATACAAGAGATTAAGAAGAGGTGGCAAGTGGGGTGACTAGGTGGCACAGTGAATAGAGCACTGGCCCTGGAGGCAGGAGGACCTGAGTTCAAATCAGGCCTCAGACACTTAACACAAAAACTAGCCGCGTGACCTTGGGGCAAGTCACTTAACCCCAATTGCCCTCCAAAAAAAAAAGAGGTGGCAAGAATATACAGAAAAACAATTCAAGAAAGATTGTAGCATCACCAGTATTCACAGTGGTATGGTTACTGGTCTAGAGCCAACCATCCTGGAGATTGAAGTCAAGTGGGCCTTAGGAAACATTGGTAACAATAAGGCTAGTGATGGAATTTCGGTTGAGCTATTTATTTGAAATCCTAAAAGATAATGCTGATTAAGTGATGCACTTAATATACGAGCAAATTTAGAAATCTAAACAGTGGTCAATGAATTGGAAAAGATCAGTTTAATACTCAATCTTAAAGGGCAGTACCAAAGAATGTTTAAATTACTGAATAATTGCATTAATTTCACACACCAATAAGGTTCTGCTTAAGATTCTGCAGTCTAGGCTTCAGCAGTATGTGAACTGAGAATTACCAAAAGTGCAGGCTGATTTTAAAAAAAGCAGAGGAACTAGAGATCAAATTGCCAACATTTTCTGTATTATGAAGAAAGCAAGTGATGAGGTGCAGGCTCTGAGAGTCCCCTTGAGCTCTCCTTGAATCTTTCCCTGTAAAGCATTTGCCTGAAGCCATGGACCTTAAGTTGTGGCTCTGCCCAAGTCTTTAGCCCTCCTTTGTCCAGCAACTTCCCACCCTTGAACTGGTCTAGCCCACCATTGTCTATCATCTCCAGGTAGCCTCCAGCAACTTCCTACCTTTAATCACTCATCACTTGAGTCTGATCTTATCTGATTCCTCCTGAAGACCCTCCCCAAACTCCTCCCCTAGACCACCCCTATATTCCTCCCACAACCTTTCTGTATATAAGATCCCATCTTCCCTCCATGTAGTGTGAGAGTGCCATAATGACAGCACAGACTTACTCTGTGTCAGATGACTCTGGCCCTCTTGTCCAATGCAAGCATCACAGATACCTAGGCTCCTTAAGAGTCTACCCAATATGTCAAACTTTCAATAAACTTTACTTTTCTTTGGCTGAGAGAAGGCTTGAGTTGAATTCATTTGGCAGGACCTGGTGTGTTGGTATTTTGGGGTTTTGAGCATCCCTAACCCTAACCCTACCCACATGACAAGGGAGTTACAGGAAAAAAAAATCTACTTCTGCTTCACTGACTATGTTAAAGCTCTTGACTGGGTGGATCACAAAATATATGGTAAGTTCTCAAAGAGATGTAAGTACCAGATCATATTACTTGTCTCCTTAAGAATCAGTTTGTGGGCTAAGAAGCAACAGTTAGGGTAGCACATAGTACAACTTACTGGTTTAGATTGGAAAAGGAGTACAATCAGGATGTATATTGTCACCTTATTTTTTTATAGATCACAGCAGGCAGTGACTACAGTCATGAAATTAAAAGATACTTGCTGCTTGTAAGGAAACCTATGGTAAATCTGAACAACACACTTAGAAAGCAGAAATATCACCTTGCCAATAAAGATCTGTATAGTCAAAGCTATGGTTTTTCTAATAGCAATGTATAGTTGCAAGAGTTAAGGCAACTTCCAAGGTTTGGAATACTAGCATAGTAACTATGCATTTATTCAGTGACAAATTAAGGCAAAACATTCACAGAACAGAGAAAATCAAAATACAGTGTCAGTCATTTAGCAAGTTCTCAATTCACTCACAAAGTATCTCAATTCAACCACAAAGTATAGAGTCAAAGTCTCCCATACCTGGCTGGTACATTAATTTAGTAAGTCACAAAGTCTCTCTTCTCAAATGGAAATTAGTTTCCAATCATAAACAAAGTACATTCATTTGGTCAATCACAGAGTACAAAAAGTCAAAAATTTCCCACCCCTGGGTTACAACTGAATTACAATTATCCTCCTCTGTTAGCACCTAGCACCTTCTCAAAAGGGGTTGTGGGGAGCACAAAAGCCATCTACCCCTAAGCTACCACAAGGTTAAGATACCATCACAGCATTTAATACCCAAAGAGAGGTCTTTTCTTCTTCTTGACTAGAGGCAAGTTCTCAGCTATCTCTGTTCCTGGGGAGGCAAAGCTTAACAAAGCCACAATATATATTGCCAATGTCCTCATCAATTCACTCTCTGCCTGCAGAACAGCCTCAGGACCCCTGAACCAACAGCAAGGTTCCAGGACCCCTGTAACAACAGCACTGTCCTTTACCAGTGGAGGAATCTGGCAAAAACATCAAAACAGAGAGACAAAATACCAATATCACAGTTATGTCTCCTCAGTTCTCAGCAGCTCTGAGTGGCAGCTCTCAAGAGTTCTGGGCAGCTCCAACTGGCCCTCAGCTGTCCAGGTGGCAGTTCTATCTCTCTCCCAGAAATTCTGGCCCTAGCAATTCTCCTCTCTCTCTCTCTGTCTCCATGATGCTGCTCCCAAAAGTTCTTCTGCCTCTCTCTGCTTGGGCCTTCTGTCTAGATCCAAGGCACCAGCTCCTCCAAGTTCATGTTAACAAGTCCATCCCACAAGTGGGATTCACAAGCTCTGGTTTTTAACACTTAACTCCATAACCAAGCCAATAGAAAACTGAGCACTGAAATGCTTTTGAATTGTGGTGCTAGAGAAAACTTTTGAGAGTCCCTTGGACAGCAAAGAAATCGAATCAGACAGTACTTAAAGAAAATAATTCAGACTATTCATTGGAATACTGAAGTTGAAGGTTAAATACTTTGGCCACATAATAAGAAGACAGTACTCATCGGAATAGACCCTGATCTTGGGAACCATGGAAATCAAAAGCAGAAGTGGTTCAGAGGATGAGATGGATAATTTCATGGGAAGCAATGGATATTATCTTGGACAGCCTTTGGGAGATAGTGAAGGATAGAAAGGCCTGGTATGCTATATTCTATGGGATCTTGAAGAGTCAGACATGCCTGAATGACTGAACAACAGCAACAACAACAAAATTGAAGGCTAGAGGAGGTGATATCTGAGGTTGATTCCAGTTCTAGATCTATGATCCTTTGGTTCCTTATGCCCTTTTCCTTTAGGAGAAAATATTTCATTTCAATCTTCTTTTCTCCCTACCCTACCTTTTCCTACTCTAGGCCCAAAGCACTGGCTCTTTCCTATTTCTCTCTCTCTCTCTTAATCAAGGCTAAACTTGAACTCAGATTTTCCTGACTCTGGACCTAGAGCTCTAGCCATTATACTATGCAGCTGCGTCAGTCAAGTCAGATTAAAGCTCTACCTTTCCTCACTCTAACTTCCTCCTCAAGAGTTTCCTCTTCTTTCTTCATGCCTCTGGCTAGTTTCTCACTTTTTCACCAGATTTCTACTGTCATATCTATTTACTTAAAATTGGCTTGTTCAAATTGGATGAATTAGGTTAGTAAGATCCTCCACTTTCCTTTGGTTCATAATTGTAGGTTTGAATGACCTTCTCCAGTAGCCACTAAATTATAATAAATAGCAAATTTCCTCCTTATTTTTTGGATAAGGAAATGGAAAATAATTCTAATGTCTTTGCCAAGAAATTCCTATGGACAGTATGGTCCATGGGGGTCATGAAAAGTCAGATATGACGGAATGACTGAACAGCAATAACAAATCTCATACTTCCTTTTAACTTCCTAGGGAATTTCTTTTTTATTTTATTTTAGCTTGTTGATTTTTTTGAACATCCAAGTCCACATATTATTTCTGTTTCCTTGCTGTCCCTTAGAGATGGTAGGACTATCCTTTTATGATGTAGAAAATAGATTGTAACTTAACCCTTTCAAGTTGTTGAAACTTGTTTGCTTGTCATAAAATTATGGAATCTGCTGCATCATGTATTAGGATTTAAAAATGGTTCCATATAGAACTATAACTGATGTGGGAGTGCCTAGGACTGGTCAAGATTGTAGACATTCCGGGGGTGGAGTATATGTTTTGGGGCTGAGGGGAAGGCCTTCCTCCTTAAATGAGACAAATACTATTATTTCCATGCATCACAGTTCTTCAATAGCCTGAATTCCATTGGTGCAGCCACATCAATTATACTTGCAATGAGCTTACATTTGAATGGTCAAAGAAAATTTTAAAGTGAAGTTGACAGAGGGAGGATAGATTTATCTTTATAACAGAAACAACTTTTGGTAATGCAAACTGATCCACAGAATATTTCAATGCAATTTTAAATAGCTTTCTTTTCAATGTCATTGATTGGGCCACAGTGCCTAAGGCTGAGTACCTTTCCTTGAAATGTATAGGTCTAAACAAAGAATCTAAAACTCCGTTTAATTCTAAGCAACTGTTCTGTCTACTTGGATAGGGGAGGAGACATCTTCCATCTATGAGAATCGATTCCTTTTCCTACTCATCTAATTAAATGGATTTAGGAATTTTGAGAATAAAAACAAGAATATTTGCCTCAGTGAAACCCTAAAAGCAGCAGTTTGTGGAAGATCATAGAATCAGAGCTATATGTTATGCAGATCATCATGGGACTCATAATTATTGGACCATCTAATTCCATTGCTTCTAATTATTAATTATATCACTAGCCCTGGACACATCTTATCAAGATGAACCCACATATGGTTCTCCATCTTTCTGTCACCTTATGGGATGTGTTTCTTTATCTACCACCCAACTGCCAAAGTAAAATTGCTAAAGCAAAGGACTGACTGTATCCTTTGACTGCTCAATAAGTTCTAGAGATCCCCTATTAGCTCTGGTTTCTCTGTAAGCAGAAGATTCTTGTGTTTGGTAATTAAAGCCCTTTATTAACTGGATCCAAAGTACCTTTCCAGTCATGTTTCTCCCTTTGATTCACTCTATGATCCAGCCAAATCAACCCTTTCTGTTTCTCAAAGACCTACCTCCTTCACAACTTTACACTGGTTGTTTGCCAGGCATTCCCTCCTCACCTCTGCCACTTAAAACTCTATGTTCCTTTGAAACTTAGTTCAAGTATTATTGTTATATAGAGACTAATTTGATCCCCCCAAATGCTAGTGCTCTGTGAAATTCATCATGCAAATTTGTTATATTTGCTAATATTTGTACACGTTTTCCTCTCAATATAATGTAAACTTCTTAAGAGTAGGGTTTGCTTAAATTTTTGGAATTCCCAGAATTTAGCACAGTGCCTGGCACATAGCAAGCATTTAATCAATGCTTATTAATTTATTCATTATTGGTTTTGCCATTTTTAGTAGGTTCATGGATATATAAATTTCCTCTGTTTAGCAAAGGTGATCATTGCTTTGGTTTAACTTTGATAAATTCCCAATGTTATAAGCTTACATTTGAAATGGGTTATATACTTCAGAATTTGCTGTCTATACATGCTTGAATCATGGATACATAGCTTTTGAAAATAGAATGGTTATGAACAAAATCCACTAGTATTAATTTTTTCCTACTTGGCATTTTCAGCATTGGCATTATGCTTGATTAGCAAGTGCTAACTAGGGATTACAACATATTAAGGTCTCCAGGCTAAGTCATGAGGATTTAAACACCATGGACAATGTGGGGCAAATTGGGTAGGTCCCTGAGTACAAGGTAGGTGTCAACAGGTATCATACTTCGTCTGAAGATCTAAGGAATCATCTTGGTAATCTACAGAGGAATAATCAGAGACTGAGGTGAAAAGGTTAGCACAGAAAAACATTCTGAATCCTCTAGTAAATAGCCAAAAGATCTACAGCAGCTGCTTTGACACTGATTCTCCCTTCTAAACTGAACCTTGTAATGCCATTATTGGGCTGTCTAGACCCTTTGAATTTAAACAGGTCCTGTACCCTTATCACTCCCATTCTTTATCACATAGAATGTTGTCTGGAGCTTGGAGGGAGATATCTGTATTCCTAGGATTGGGGCAGTAGGTCTCCAGCTGTTTCCTTATCACTTTCTTGTCACCTTCTAAGGGTTGGGCAGCCACCCTTTTCATAGGGATACAGAAGATTAGACTCAGAGTTTATGGCTAAATAAGCAGAGATTAGAAAAAGCAATTCCACAAGTGTGAGTCATTCCAGTTTCAAGTAAAAAAATCTTTATAGTCACACAAGCCATAGACAGAGAAACCAGCTCACATCTGATATGGCTTGAAATAAGCTGAAAGAAGGTAAGGTTGAAACATTCCTCCATGGAGCCTGACGATAGGTAGTGTACAATGCCTCTTCTTGAGGATGAGTAGGGAAAGATTCCCCTTTGTGCTCAAAACCTGCTCTCAAGGACTGCCTTTTGTCTTTAAACACAACCACCTCATGTCTCTAATGTGTCAACTCAGCCCCCCTTGGGTGAGTACATGCTGCAGCCTTATTGTTTACTTCTCATTAAGCTAAATGCTTTATGCAAATCAGCTGACATAAAGCCAGACACCCCATCTAGAAAGGCTGTAATTCCATCTGATGAGTTCATTCAGCTGAAATCTGTACTTAATTTCCATAATTATACTGCCCTGTTCTCATAATGTGAACTGATTGCTGCAAAAACACAAAATCGCCAAAATGCTTTCAATTATAAAATATGAAAATGATATGTCCCTTTGGGCTAAAAGACTTCTGTTTCACAAACATTTTGGTATTTCTTTCTACAGATAATATATCCTTATTTAAGTCTATGAATGCTTAATTTAAACACCATTAACTTGAAACTACCCATTTCTCATACACACATTGTCCTGACCAAAAAAAATGTGTCAAGGGTTTAACAGTTCTATTGATGAATTCTCCTTGAGGGCTCATAGAGTATCGGCTCTGCAGCTTCAACCTAAGACAGAAGGCTTGGGTGGTTGCTGACAAGTCTAAGTGTTTTCTTAATTAGAGAATTAGCTCAATAACTCTGTATGGCCTATATGATTCTATAGGACTTTATATGTACAAAACTAGTATTCCCTTATGAAAACTCCTTGAGCACCTGGGGCAGCATTCAGATTATTCTGCATGTACCTGGTCATTTTCCAAAGTCATTTATGATGCCAGTCACCAAGACCCCAATGTAGCCCTCTTTTGCTGTGACCTATTTCATTATTTGGAGAAATAGCTGAGAAAGCTGCACATCGCTGATGCAGTACCTTGAGATCATAGTTATGATTGCATGGGACATTAGAGTTCTTCTAGTCCAATCACCTCATCCCAGAAAAATTAAGTAATTTAAGTAATTAAGTAAGCCCACTGTCACTATGATTCTTTATATGCTACAAGAGCACCAAATAGGGGCCCAAATATTCTATCACTTGGAAGCAAATCAAAACTTCTTTACCCAGCCCTTGGTGAATCTTCCTTACATTGAGGGAGACTGTTGTTTTTCACACCCTTTGCCCAGTCCCAGGCTATCTAGAGCTCATTCTAGATGACCAGAAGATGGAACAACCTGTGACTAGAAGAGGGCCCCTTTCCTCTATTTTCCTTCCATATCCTTTCCTCTGTCTGGCTTCCCAGAAATCTTTTGGGTTATTTGACTGTCCATATAAATTAGATGAGATGGCCACCCCAAACTTCATTCCTTTAGGTGAAGTGAATGACTAGTAGGTGCTCTTTCTTCTCAGCAACTTCATCCTAAGGTCTTCAAGGTCTGCCTTCAGACCCCCAGCACTACCACCTCATGCCCTGGTGTAATCTAAAGATTTCTACATGTTGCCATCTGACTCAGTGCCAGACATGGTCTACTTCCACACCTTTCCATTCACCTTACAGCTGAACCTCTCTTTCTTCTTTAGGCTTTCATCAGATCTTCTCTCCTAGTTCACTTTTTACTTGCTCAAAAGATCTTTTTGAGTGATCTTTGCTAGATATTAATCCATGGCATGCCGACTAGCTCTGGGTTTCCCATAAGTCTCTCTCTTTACCTCCCTTTCCTGCTATCTCATTTGGTGATCTCATCAGCTGTATTCAGTTATCACCTCTATGCAGGTGATTCTCAAGTCTATTTATCTAGCCCTAGCCTCTCTCCTGAGCTCTAGTAACAACACACTACCTATATTTTGCACATATGAACCCAGATGTCCCATTGACATTTCAAACTCAACATGTTCAAACTAGAACTTACTGTCTTTTCCTCAAACCCTCTTATTTTATTAGACTGCCCAGTACTGCTGAGGGCATCATTATTGTCCCAGTCACTAAAGTTCACAACCAAGGTGTCGTCCTCAACTTTTAAATCACAGTCACTCCTCATATACAATCTGTTGTCAAATCTTTTCATGTCTACCTTCACAATATTTCTCATATATGTCTCCATTCTTTCCATTCATATAGTGACTACTAAGTCCTCATTACCTCTTTCCTTGGAATTTGCAATAGTTTTCTTAATGGTCTTCCTACCTAAAGTCTTTCTCCACTTCAAATTATCTTCACCCAAGTGAAAAGTGATTTTTCCCAAAGTACAAGTTTAGTCATTTCATTTCCTTTAATAAGTCCACTAGCTCTCCATTTCTTTGAGAATCAAATATAAATTCCTCTGTTTGACATTTAACTCATTTCATAATCAGCTCCTTCTGACCTTTCCAAACTTCTTAAATTTTATTCTCCTTCATGAACTCTATTGACCTACTTGCTCTTCCTTATATATAATGCTCCATCTCTGTGTCTTTGCACTCACTAATTATCCCTCACTCTTGGCTTCCCTGACTTCCTTCAATACTTCAATCTCAATTTCTGTAGAAGGTCTTTCCTGATAACCACTCCTTTACTTCCCTCTTCAGCTTGTATCTCCCTTATGAGATTGCCTTCTATCCATTTTGCATATATCTTGGAAATACTTAGTTATTTACATGTTAGTTTTCATATTGGAATAATATCTTGGAGAATTTTGTTTTGCCTTTCTTGGTATTCCTAGCACTTAATGACAGTGCTAGGTACATAGTAAGCACCTAATAATTGTTTGTTTCTGAGGGCTAAATAAAAGCTTTTTCTTTCATTTGTTCATTTATCCATTAATTTATTCATCATCAGTTTGATACTTATAAAGGAAATTAATCCCTATGGGGAAATTTAGAAAAAAAATCAAATTCATATAATTTGGGCTCTGCAATCTGAAGTTGGGTCAAAATTAACTATATAATCTGAATGAGCCCAGTGCCTTTTTAATAGGCCATATGATGTGCTAAACATAAGCAAAACCCGATTGATATTATATTCACTCATCCCATTCAGTCAGGGTTTCTTTTCAGTTGTTACATATCTTTTGAGAGAGTTGTTTATTCCACATTTACCATGGGTCCTGTTTCTCCCATAAGACTTAATTTTCACCAATTTCATTAAGTGTTATAGGCTGAATATCTCTAGACTGATTAGATGTTCATTCAAGCTAATTAAAATGAGTGAATTCATTGACATATAATTATTGTTGTTGTTCAGTCATTCAGTTATATCCAACTCTTTGTGATCCTGTAGACCATAGCACACCAGGCCGTTCTGCCCTCCACTATCTCCTAAAGTTTGTCTAAGCTCATGTTTGTTGCTTTCATGATACTATCCATCTTATCCTCTTTTACCCTTCTCCTTTTATGTTCAATGTTTCCCAGCATCAGAGTCTTTTCCAATCAGTCCTATATTCTCATTATGTGGCCAAAATATTTAAATTTTAGCATCAGTACTTGTCCTTCCAGTGAATAGTCATAGTTAATTTCTTTAAGTATTGATTTATTTGATCTCCTTACTGTCCAAAGAACTCTCAAAGGTCTTCTCCAACACCACAATTCAAAAGCATCAGTTCTGTGGTATTTAGCTTTCTATGTAGTCCAATTCTCATAGCCATACCTTACTACTAGAAAAGCCATACCTTTGACTATATGGACCTTTGTCAGCAAGGTGATATTTCTGCTTTTTAGTATGCTGTCCAGATTTGCCATAGTTTTCCTTCCAAGGAGCAAGTGTCTTTTAATTTCATGGCTGCAGTCATCATCTGCAATGATCTTTGAGCCCAAGAATATAAAATCTGACACTGCTTCCATTTCTTCTCCCTCTAGTTGCCAGGAAATAATGGGACAGGATGTGATGATATTAATTTTTTTAATGTTAAGCTTCAAGCCAACTTTTAGAGTTTTCTCTAACACTGTCATCAAGAGGCTTCTTAACTCTTCACTTTCTGCCATCATAGATAGTGATATCATCTAAGGCTCCAAGAAGCTGTAGCTTGCAAAGATGCCTTATCCCCTGGCTAAACTAGGTCGAAGGTATCTGAGAGGTGTCAAACTCACTGATGAGTTAGGGGGATGTCTACCCCAAACATGTGATGACTTCCCCCCTAGGAGGAATAGGCAGGTAAAAACAATTTGTTTCAACAGTCCTGAAGGTTACTGAAGCAGTCGTGGAGTGTTTAGAACTTGGTCAGACATCAAAGATGCCAAGGTCATCCACTGCATCCTGGGCCATCCCCAGTCATCTTTACTTTTGTCTTGCCACTGGACTGGAAGAGAGAGTGAGACTGATCACTTGATGTCATTCAGCCTCACTTAAATACAATTCATGTGCAAGTCAAGACATGACCTCTTGATGTCATTGGTCCTCTTCAAAAGTGAAGCTTGAACAACAACATCATCTGCATATTTGAGAGTTTTCATATTTCTACTCTAAATATGTGCCTTTTGTTGTAAGTCAATGGTTATGCCAAATAATTTTTTAAAAAAGGACTACATTTATTGTCATAGAATTTTGGGGCTTAGGTGAATGGTTTGTGGTCTCAAATGGGCAAGAACATGGGCCAGAATAGAAGTAAGGAATCAAGAGAGCAATGCTTGTGCTGATCATATTTTCTGATGACAAATGGGACTGGGGGGGAACCACTCATGTAAAATCTGCTTGCTAAACATAGGTTATTCTTATCACTGTTCTTAAAGAAATGGTCAACGCAATACCTTAGAACTGCCTCTTCTGTGATCAGTGTTTAGGCTGCTGAAAATCTGGGGGAGTATCTCAAGTCTGCATTGTGACACTGTTGGAACAGCACGGGGTGGGATTATTAACAGACATATTGCAGGAAGACAGAGAGGGTTGTTAGGGTACTTTTACATTTAACTAAGTTGGCACAGACAAGGTTTACCAGGCTTCAGCAATGCTCATTCTCTCTCTGTTCCCTCAAATCAAGGTCCACTCTCCCTATTCTAGACATAGGCACAGAGTATTATAGCTCCAAATTATACTGTCCCCCAGCCCCACCTCCTCACTCCCCATCTCTACATAGGCCCACATTCATTTTCTCTCTTTTTAAAACTGTAGACAATTATTATATACATGTTTTAGTGTACCAATCTATACAAATAATCTGTATATAGAAACTATACAAAGAATAACAAAAAAGGTCATATATTAAACTATGAACTTCTTGCACAATTTGTTTATAAAAGCATATAGTAAATTTAGTAAGTTAGTAACAAAATTGCCCTATTTGTGTCCCCTTCTGAATTTGTCTTTGTTTTCTCCTGTGTATTTAAAAAAAATTATCGATGTACTTTTTTTCTTTGCTCACTCATTTTCTACCACTCACAAAGTCACTTCTAGGACTCTAAACTCTTAGACTCACCCTGATTCTCCCAAGATCAGTTCTCTCTTCCTCTCTCATTCATAATATTGCTCCATGCTCCTATTTCTGCAATAACCACTCTCTCCTTCCAAACACCCAGGGGCTAGTTTTTACTAGCTGGGCCTACTCTATCACCAAGATGTTCTCTTGACATTTCTAAATCTGTCCTGTGAATTGTTGACAGTCAAGAGCAGCTGCTGCCTGCACAACCTCAGGTGCACAGCTGTTCTTCCTTGGCTAGCTTTCCTAGGGTCTGACTTTTGTGAGGCACTTGCATCAGTTAGCCTGCTATACAAGAGATCTCCCAGTAACTAGATTCAGCCTGGCTCCATAGCCCTTCTCTCCTCAACTTGCACTGCCCTCTCTGGTGTCTCTCAATAGCTAGACTAGTCCCATCACAGCCCTTCTCTGGAGTTCTTTAGTTTTTCATTCCAGTTGGGGAGGAAGAATGGAAAAAATAAAGGTAGATGAAGCAGAGGAAGGAGAAAATGAATCGATAACATTTTTAAGTTTGTAAGGCATGTGACTCATAGCAATGCTATAATGTAAGAAACATGTCTATTCAGCCTTATTGTAATAATAACTACCATTTACATAGGACTTTTAGGTTTGCAAAAGCACCATAAGAGTATCTCCTTCAGTCTTCACAACACTAAAATAGGATACAGTATTATCAACATTTTGCAGATGAGGAAACTGAGGCTCAGAGGAATAAGTTAAGTTACTTCAGGGATACACATTTAATTAGTGTCTGAGGTAGGAATTGGAGTCAGATCTTCCTAACTGCAGGTCCATCGCTTTATCCAATGAGCCATCTAGCTGGGTGCTAATTGATAGATCATAAGATTTATAAATGGAAGGGCTATTGGAGAGCATCTACTCTCATTCTTTCATTTTATAGAAGAGGAAACTGAGACCCTAAAAATAAGTGACTTGTCCATAGGTCACACACTATTAGAGCACCAATTAGATGAGGAATTAGAATCAGAGAGACAAAGTAATTTACTTGGGATAACTTAGGAAATGTAAGCCTTGGGATTAAACTCAGATCTTTAAAGTCCAACATTAGTTTTCCTTGCACAACAGTACCTGTTTAGGGCAGGTTGGGCTTTCTTTGGACATAGATAGTTGAGGGTAGCAAGGATTTGTCACACAGTACACTCGATATGTTGCTTAGTGGATAGAGCACTTAACCTAGAGTTAGGAAGACCTAAATTCAACTATAACCTCAGGCATTTACTACTTGTGTGACCCTAGGCAAGTCACTTAACCTCTATATGCCTCAGTTATGTCATCTACAAAATGGGGATAATAATAGCTCCTACCTCCTAGGGTTGTTGCGAGGCTAAAATGGTATATTTGTAAAGTGTTTTGAAAACATTAGGATTTTCACAATAGCTGTTGGTATCACTACTAGTACTAGTACGAGTCCTAGTATTGCTGCTGCTGCTATTGCTACTATTAATACTACTATGACTACTTCTATTAATAACACTATCATTACTACAACTATTCTTATTAGTACCACTATTTTGCATATCAGATTACAACTTCCATGTAGGTGCCCCTTTGGTGCTTCACCATGATCTAGGGGGCGATCATGTTTTTTTCTAAAGCTCTGTTGGTAGAGTACAAACTCTGTCAGGTAATCTTGAATTGAAAAAGTTTCCTGTGTGGACCCATGTACAGGGCACTTGTCTGTCATCTCAGCACCAGGGTTTGTTTTCTTTTTTGACCACAGCAATATATGATGAGATCAACTTGCCTTGAGGAGCTGAATGTACACCTCACCTCAATGAACTCACAGAACTTTTGAAGTAATATTACAAAAACCAATTCACTCCTACTTCTACTTATGTAATGCACAGAATCTGATTAGGACAATGGCAAAAACAAAAGAAATATCCAGGCAACCATTGAATCCTTAGAGGGGCAGTGTGGTGTAGTGAAAAGGATGCTGCCATGGAGGCAGGGAAGACTTAGGTTAACATCTTTGAATATAAGCTTCTTGAATGGAGGGATTCATTGGCTTCTGTCTATGAGCCCAGAATAGTGTCTGACTTATAAGGGGTATTTAATAAATGTTTGCTTGCATGCTTAATTGCATCTCACTTTTGATATTTTCTAGTTATATGAACCCAGGCAAGTCACTCCTATCTAATGGACCTTAGCAATGACCTCTCCCAGCCTTAGTTTCTTCACCTATAAAAATGAGGATATATATATATATATATGTAATATATATACACACATGTGTGTATGTATATAAGTATATGTATGTATATATGTATAGTATCTACCTCATAGGGCTATTCTGAAGATCAAATAAAATAATTTTTGTAAAGTACTTTTCAGACCTAAAAGAACCACATAAAGTCAGTTGCTATTGTTATTTCCATCATTATTCTTCTTATTACTTAGCTGTCATTCAGTCGTGTTAGCTGAAGTTTTGTTTTTATGCAGCACAGCTCCTTTTTTCCTCTCTTGCTCCCAGGCTGTTTCAGGTTCTTTTTATTGTCTCAGGCCCATCTGCTCCACAACGTTCTCGGCTCTTTTTCAGGATAAGGAAATGAAATTGAATAAATTGTTCACCCCAGGGTTGTGCAGGAGAAGGACACTAGGCTTGGAGTCAGAACTCATTAAAAGTCCTGCCTTTGCCAAGCACTAGCTGAAGTCATGTAAACTTTCTGGGACTCAATTTTCATTATTTGAAAAATGGGGCAATTGGAATGTAGCGATTTTCCAGAGTTGAAAATTTGGAGATTCTTATTGTGCTTTTCCTTAGTGGGTAGAACTAGGAGCAATAGGCAGAATTTTCAGGGAGCACATTTAGGTTTTATGTATGGAAAAACTATTACTGTTACCACCATCACCATTACCATCATAACAACAATGTCTTAATACCTGGAGTTATCCACAAATGGAATGGCTGGTTAATGAGGTGGCAGGTTCATCCTCCTGGAAGGTCTTCAAGGTTAGACTGAATGACCACTTATCAAGTATGCCATACCTTGGATTCCTTTCTTCAGCAGACTCAAAGGTTGCTGAGATACCCTGCCCCTCACACTCTTTGATTTTGAGATTCTTGAGCACTTGACATCTTTTCCTGCATAGGACATACTGATACTGGTTTAAGTTTAGCAATCTTTAGCATATTTAGTTGTGTTTTTATTTTTTCATATATCTTATTTGAGTGCCCAATTTGACCCTTTATGAGGTGGAGTAATTCTAAATGTTCTGTGTTTGCAATTTGGCACATTGACCCATCCTCTAGGCATTGACTTGCATTTGTATTTTGTAATATGTCCCCAGATTTATATTAAACATTTGCATGTGGCATAGAATGTTAGAGCAAGAAGTGACCACTGACATTATCTAAACTCTTCCTTTCATTTTTTTCAATGTTCAGAGCCAACCTCAGACATTTAATCTCTCTCAGTCTCAGTTTTGTCATCTATAAAAAGGGAGTAATAACAGCACCTACACTCCAGTGTTATTGTGAGACTAAAATGAGATATTTGTAAAGCATTTTGCAAACCATAAAAAATATAGTCAGCATGAATAAATGCTGGCAATTATTTTGATTCTCCTCTTCCTCCTCCTCCTCCTCAATGAGAAACTGAGAGTCAATGAGGGGAAGTAACTTGCCTAGGGTCACAAAGGTAATAAAAAGTTGGGATTTGAACCTATTTCTCTTTCTCCTAAGTGCAGTGCTCTCTACTTATTATTGTGCTATCTCTCCATGTACCTTAAAAGGCCTAGATAAGTTTTTAATATCATTTTTACTACTCCAACCTCCCCAGCATTTTAAAAATAGAAAACAAAGCAGATAAAAATTTTTAGATGTATATTCACAGAGCATCATAAACACAGAATTGATTGTTGAAAACAAGTAAATACTTGAGTTTTCTAAAAACTGTAGTAGGAAATGTGGTGGATGGATGACTGACTGAATGAACATAATGATCAGTATTTATTCTTGCAACTTTAGATCACCTGGAAAAAAATCAGAGCCAGAGAGGAAACATTTTGACATTGGCAAATTACGTATTTCAACCAAAGCACCCCATAACCAACAGTATGTTGTAATTTTATAACACATATACTTGTCTCATTTTATACTTAGGCCCTGGTGTCTGATGTTCTCCTTTCTTGCTACAGCTCACAGTTGCAGATCCCCTATGATATCTTTCTACCACTGCTCCAGTTTTCAAACCCCCCAGCCCTCAGAGCCATCCCTTCTGTACTATGCATGGGCTGTGTGTAGAATGTGTGTATATGGTGAGTGGGGAAGGGGAAGATGCCTTGGGAAGTTCATGTCATCTTTATTGGGCTAATGCTCCAAGGATCAAGATCGAGTTGTGAGTGACCCCCTTTGACCTGGCTGTTCTAAGCTTGAGTCCAATTTTTCTTGAACTCTGTAGGTGCCTGTGGTAGAGTATGTCATAGACTTTTGGGGATGGGGATGTTTTGTACCAAAAATAGTACCATAGTAAATACTTGTTTCTAAAAGCAAAGTAAGCTGAAGCGATTCATTGATAGTAACTGATAACCTTAGTAGGGGATGAGCATGCTTGTGGGGGCTATAGCATTAGAGAATAACCTTAATTTCTAAGATCCCCTTAGAATTCTGAGGAGAGGCATGATAGAAACTCTTTGTGGATCATATATGCCATTCTCAGTGTGAGTTGAGAGAATAGCTCCAAAGTCTTTGCTATATTGGGAACTATCCTATGAGTAGAGGCAGCTAAGTGGCATAATGGATTGAGAGCATTGGGATCAGGAAGACTTATCTTCATGAGTTCAAATCTAACCTTAGACACTTACTAATTGTGTGACCCTGGACAAGTCACTTAACCCTATTTGCCCCAATTCCTCATCTGTAAAATGAGCTTGAGAAGGAAATGGGAAAACACTAGTATCTTTGCCAAGAAAACCCCAAAATGAGGTCACAAATAGTTGGACATTACTTAAATGACTTGTCACTAACCAAATCTGCACTAAATATACAATTCAATGACCTCTATAACTGTGTAGATTTCTTCCCATAAAATTAACCCCAATTAATTTTGCCCCTAGGTTCCTCACTACTCTGAACTCAACAATTATTGTCTGTTCAATTTACCCATCCATTAGTAATGTGTTTCTCTGTGAAATCTCTTATTACTTGTTCATTTTGCATGTTTTTCTACCTTTTCTCCTAGCTACTTCTTGGTGTGTCCCTCAGCATCTAGTATAGGGCTGCCCACACATGAAATAGTTAATAGATATTTTGAGAAGTAAAATAAATAAGGCTAAAACATTGAAACATGACACCCAGAGGAACTAGACTGATTTACAGTATCTTCAACATCAAATTCCCATTGTGTATTGATGGGCTGAGCTATGCCTCTAACTACAACCAAATAGTGTATGATACATAGAAAAATGAAAGCTAGTGGGGACTATAGATGAATGTAGGACAGCTTGACAGAAGGTAAGATAAAAGTTGAGTGACTCATGTTCAGAATGAAATTCTGGCATACTCTTCTAAGAAGATGGTGTTTATTCTGGGAACAGTTTGAAAAGTTGTTAATGGGAGAACAGCAGAGAATCTGTGAGTTTGAATTCTGATGAAGGGCTCAATGCATTTCTTTCCTTATACTTTTATCTCTGAAATAAGTTGTGAAAGTAACATCTGTCTTTGTCTCATGTCCAAGGAGAGTCAGGATTAACTATAGATTTGTCTTTCGTGTGATGACAATGGTTAACCATGACCCTGGTTTGTTAGGAAAACAGGTTACAAAAAAAGGTTAGGAAAAGAAAGAGCTCACTCCAGGACTTTACTCTTAAAGAGAAAATGGTTTAAATCAGATAGAAGGCCCTCAAGAATGAAATTCTGATGGATAATTTGTGAATTATCCCAATAAGGAAAAGACCAGCCTATCTTCAATTGCTACCACCCTATAGAAATAACTATCCAAAAGAAATAGTGACCTCTCTATCATGAAATCTAATGGCCTTTAATCAAACTTTATAATTCTGGCCAATAATAATAATTGTAGCAACAATAAAATGACAGTAATTAGCATTTGTACAGTACTTTAACATTTTCAGAGTATTTAATGTATATTAACTCCTTTGATCTTCACTGTAGTTCATTTCAATTCATTAAAGAATCATTAAGCACCTTCTCTGTGCAAGGTGCTTCACTAGATGTTGGAAATGCAAAGGTAAAAAAAAAAAAACAATGCCTATAAGCAGTCCCTGTCCTTAAGTATCTTGTATTATGGGGAATCCAGCATGTATGCAGATCAATTTCAAGAAGAAAGAACTAATAATGGAGGGAATAAACCCTTATAAATAACTTTGCACCTTAGCTGTGCTTTGTAAGAAACTAAAAATTACTAGAGACAAAGGTGAGGAAATAATGAATTTGATGTGAGGAACCTCCTATGTAAAGGCATGGTGCCAAGGCATGGAATGTCCTTTGTGGGGAACTGAGAGTAAGGCAGTTTGAATGGAGCCAAAGGGAGCTACCTTTTTCTTTTTTTTTTAATCTTGTTTTATTTTTGTTTTTATTTTTAATTTAATTTAATTTTTTTTTGCTTTTTAGAGGGGGGAAGGTAGGGCAATAGGGATTAAGTTACTTGCTCAAGGTCACATGGCTAGTTTTGTGTGTGTGTGTGTGTGTGTGTGTGTGTGTGTGTGTGTGTGTGTTAAGTGTGTGAGGTCGGATTTGAACTCAGGTCCTCCTGACTCCAGGGCCAGTGCTCGATTTACTGTGTCACCTAGCCACCTCTTTGCTTTTTAAAATTAATTAATCTGTTTTTAGTTTTCAACATTCATTTCCACAAGATTTTGAGTTCCACATTTTTTCTCCATCTCTCCCCTGCCCTACCCCAGGAAGGCATGCATTCTAATTACCTTTTCCCCTAGTCCACCCTTCCTTCTATCATGCCCCCCCATCCTTATTTTCTTGTAGGGCAAGATAGAGTTCTCTACCCCATTGTCTATATAACTTATTTCCCAGTTGCATGTAAAAACATTTTTCAACATTTGCTTTTACAACTCTGAGTTACAAATTTTCTCCCCACCCACCCTCAATTGAGAAGGTAAGCAATTCAGTATGGGTTATACATGTGTAGTTGTGCAAAACACTTCCATAATAATAATGTGATAGGAGCTACCTTCTTGAGAGCTTTAAAGCATTTAACACAGTTGACCCATACCATTAATTGGATAGATCTGTCTTGCCCTTTGAGATAGCATACTCTCTTTCCTATGATGCTATTATTCTTTCCTCATAGTTGCTTCATCTTCTTTTACTTATGAACCCCTAAATGTTATTAACCCTATTGTCTTATCTTATATTGGAGTTCTAGTAGAAATGTTTTCAGTGAGCCCATAGAGGATGAAAATATACCCTATTACTTGTATTTAACTATAAAAATAAATTATTTCATATAATTATGTGATAGTTTGTAGAATACTGAATATGAAGCAGTAACAGAGAGATGTACACTAATGGACTAACTTAAGGCCTCTCTATGTAACTGCTTATCATCATCTGTGAAATTTTTATTATTTTCCTACTTAATCTTTCTTTTGCAGATTTTCAGACCAATCTTTTGAATGGCTCCAGAGCTTGCTGGAGATGAACCAAAATATAGTGGGAAAATGTATTGTGATCTAAAACCATCAGAAGCATTATTTGTAATGGGGATAAGCTAGAAACTTTTGCAGTTAGATCAGATGTAAAACAAACATGCCCACTATCACAAATATTATTCAATATTGTATTGGAAATATGTGACAAAAAGACCAGAACTCAATGGAAAATTTGATATAAAAAGTCCAGAAGAAATATAAAGAAAACATTAAAGACTAATTAAAGGGGGTTCATTTAGGTCAAACTGTTTACTTGTTATATGTGAAAATATTATCAGTATTCTTAAAATTGTCATTATTACTAAGGTAGTTTGAAAGAAAGGATGGGACCTAGTTATTTATGATGATTCTCAAAAACAAAATTGGATAGGAAAAAGTAAAGGGGAGCAATTATTTCATAAAAATGGTCCAAGAAAGGGGAAAAATGATATAGAGGAAGTAGGTAGGGGTGGAAGACTGGTAAAGAAGAAACAAAATGTACATCTGGAGGAGTATAGAAGTTTTCTGGATTTGTGGAGAGGTGAGAGAACTGGGGAACAGGATGGGGGAGGAATTTTTAGAAGGATATATAGCTTAAGATTTAGGAAGGTGGAGGGACAGTTAGAGAGGTGGCTAAAATAAGGAGTAGAAGGGTAAGGTGAGAAGATATTGTACTAGGGATAGGATACAAAGAGAGGCTGAGAAGGAAAATAGTGAATAAAAATAAAATGGAGAACAATTCACAAGTAGTAATTATAACTTTGAATGTAAATGGGATGAATTTACCCATAAAATAGAAATAGCAGAATGGATTAAAATTCAGAATCCAACTATATATATATACCCACATACATATCTGCATATGTATATTTACAAGAAACATTTAAGAATAAGAGATACAATAATTAAAATAGAGGGTTGAAATAAAATTTATTATGCTTCAGCTAATGCAAAAAATCAGGGGTAGCAATTGGGATCTTAAACAAAGTTATGGTTAAAATAGATTTAATTAAAAGAGATAAATGGGGTAACTGCACTTTTTTTGGCTTTTTCTTTTGGAGGGGGAAAGGCAGGGCAATTGGGGTTAAGTGACTTGCCCAAGGTTACACCTCTAGTAAGTGTTAAGTGTCTGAAGTCATATTTGAACTTATGTCCTCCTGACTCCTGGGCCTGTGCTCTATTCTCTGAGCAACCTGGCCACCCTTGGGTAGCTACATTTTGATAAAAGGTACCATAGACAATGAAGCACTATCAATACTGAACCTATATGCACCAAATACATTAGCATCTACATTTTAAAAAGATAAGTTAAATGAAATATAAATGGAGATAGATAGTAGTATTACAATTCTAAGGGACATTAATCCCCCCCACACACACACACACACATAGAACTAGATAAATCTAACAAAAAAAATAAACAAGGAAGAAGTCAAGGAAGTGAATAGAATTTTAGATAATCTAGATATGATAGATATCTGGAGAGAAGTGAATGAGAATAGAAAGGAATATACCTTTTTTTCTTAGCAGTTCATGGTACCTCCTTTACAAAGATTGACCATATACATAAAATTTTATAGTTAAAAGTGGAAAAACAGACATATTTAAAAGCATTCTTTTTTAGATCACAATGCAATAAAATTATATTTAATAAGGGACCATGGAAACATAAATTAAAAACTAATTGGAGATTAAACAACTTAATCAAATCATAGAAACAATCAATAGTTTCATTAAAGAGAATGACAATAGTGAGACAACATATAAAAACCTAAGGGATATAGCAAAAGCAGTGATCAGAAGAAGATTTATATCTCTAAATGCTTACATCAATAAAATGGAGAAAGAGCAGACCAATGAACTGGGTTTGTGACTAAAATAAAACTAGAAAAAGAGAACTAAAACCCCCAATTAAATGCTAAATTGGAAATCATAAAAAATAAGGGTGAGATTAATAAAATTTAGTGTAAAAGAACCACACTGAATTGATAAATAAGCCTGGGAATTGGTTTTATGGAAAAAAATAAAATAAATTACTGATTAATTTGATTTAAAAAAGAGAAGAAAATTAAAACATTGCTAGGAAGTCCTAGCAATAGCAGTAAGAGAAGAAAAGGTAACAGAAGCAATCAGAATAGACAATGAGGTAATAAAATTAATCTCTTTTTGCAGATGGTATGATGGTATACTTAGAAAATCCCAGAAATTCAACTAAATAGTTGAAACAATTGGCAATTTTAGTAAAGTAGCAGATAAATCCACATAAACCATCACCATTTCTATATATCACAAACAAAATCCTACAAGAAGAGATAGTAAGAGATACTCAATTTAAAATAACTCTAACCAGCATAAAATAACTGGGACTACACCTGCCAAAATGATGCCAGGAATTATAAAGCAAAATATTTAAAATAAATAAATAAAATCAGATTTAAATAACTAGACAAATATTAATGGCTTATGAGTAGAAAAGGCCAATATAATAAAAATGACAGTTTTATGTAAACTAATTTATATATTCAATGCCATCCCAATTAAATTACCAAAAATTATTTTATTGAATTAGAAAAAAATGACAAAATTCATTTAGAAGAACAAAAAGACAAGAATATCAAAGGAACTAATGAAAAAACTGTAAAGGAAGGAGACTGAGTAGTACCAGATCTTAAACTATATAATAAGGCAGAAATTATCAAAACTATCTAGAAGCAGATAAGGCATAGAATAGAGTAGACATTCCATTTACAGCAGCAAATAAATATGATAAACTTATTTGACAAGTGTAAAGACAAGGTTTGGGTATGTGGTTTGCACCATTATTTGGTAGAAATTGTTGGGGAAACTAGAAAGTAGTGTGGCAGAAACCATTACATAGATATTATACCATTTACCAAGATAAATTCAAAATGTATATATGACTTATATACAAAGAGAGATATTGCAAGACACTTAGAAGAGCCTCCAGCATATGCCTCATCAGGCTTATGTACAGGTGAACAATCTATGAATAAACAAGACATAGAGATCAAATTAGGTATAAAATGGATAATTTTTATTATATTAAATTGAAAAGGTTTTGTACAAATAAAATAAATGTAACTGATATCAGAAGGAAAGGAGAAAATTGGAGGAAAAATTATAGACAGTTTCTCAGATAAAGAAAGGTCTTATATCTTAAATATGTAAAGGACTTTATCAAATTTATAAGAATATGTGTAATTCCTTAATTAATTATGAACAGCAGTGTTACAGTGAAGAAATCAAAACCATTTAGAGTCATATGAAAAGATGATCTAGATCATTATTGATTAAGGAAAAGCAAATTAAAACGAACTTGAGATATAATTTTACCCTTACCAGATTGACTAAAATGTTTGAAGAGGAAAGCAACAAATGTTGGAAGGGAAATAGAAAAATCAGGACCCTAATTCATTATTGGTAGAATTGTGAATGGAACCAATCATTTTAGCAAGCAATCTGGAATTATGCCCAAAGAGTTATTAAACTGCCTATATGTTCTTTGACTCAGCAATACCACTACTAGGTCTATTTCCAAAGATGATTAGGGAAAAAAGGAAAAGAACCTATTCTGTTCTAAAATGTTTATAGCAGCTCTCTTTGTGGTGGCAAAGAACTGGAAGTTGTGGAGATGCCCATCAATTGGAGTTTGTGGTATATGATTGTGATGAAAGACTACTATGCTATATGAAATTATGAGTTTGATAATCTTAGAAACAAACATAGATAGACTTGCATAAAATAATGAAGAGAGAAATTATCAGAACAAAGAGAACAATGTATACAGTAACAGAAATATTGTTTTAAGAGTGACTGTGTGAATAAGTCATTTTGTCTATTATAAACACCCAAATGAACTACAAAGGGCATATGAAGGAAGACACCATATTTGTTTATTATATGTTTAAAAGGAATAGCAAATTGTACATAATAGATTTGCAGTTTTATGCACATTTTTATTATACTATATTATAAAAATGCTTATTTTATCACATACATTAAAAATAAAATAAATACAAATTTAAAAAGTAAAGAAAAATGTACTGTGGAAATAAGTAGCTTAAAACGTATTAATCAATATATGCATTCAACAAGTGGCATTAAGGACATCCTCAAGGATGTGATCCATCAATGGAAAAGGTCGAGCAATCATGCAGTAAGAGTGGCAAAACTCTTCAGTTTTCAATTCAATAAATATTCATTAAATGTCAAATATGCTCCAGCCTCTTTTAGGTTATAGAAACATGCTATGTCAATGGAATAGTCCCCATTCCTCTTGGCCTTGGAAACGTGCCCCTGCTCTCTTGCTGCCATAACTACTTGGCAGTGGAATTGCGACTCAGATCTGTGTACATACAATAAAGTTGCTAATCAGTGCCCCACCAGATCCCCAGTAATCTCTTTCTGATCAGTTTTCCAACCCCCTGGTAAGAATAATCTCTAAGATGAGAGCCCCCAAAGCTACTGCTCAGGCCCCTGTTGCCTCTTGCTGCCTTGGTGTGTGCTCTGGATAGGCCTCCACTCCAGTGTCACAGACTTCTCCTTCAGATGCACTAAGATTTTTTTAGGCCAGAAGAATGTCTCATCCTGACCTTTTGTTGGCTCTGCCACTCTGGAATTTGATCTGAGACATCATTTTAAAGTTTTTTTTGAGGGGAAAATTGAGAGAGTTCAGCTGGGTTGCTGCTTTTCTTCCACCTCCTTCCATTCAACTTGTAGTCATTATGCATATTGTTTCCTCTGTTCTGTTTATTTCACTCTTCATTAATTCATAGACACTGTCTATCCATGCTTATATATGTTTATTATTTTTATACAACAGTAATATCCCATTACATTCATGTACTATAATTTGTTTAGTCATTTCCTAGTCAATGGACATCTAATTTGTCCTAAGTTCTTTGCTGTTACAAAAAATGCTACTATAAATATTTTGTCATATATATGTATACATATATATATGTGTGTGTGTGTGTGTGTGTGTGTGTGTGTGTGTGTGTGTGTATGTTAACTTCATTAACTTCATTGGGGTATATGCCTAGCAGTGTCATGCTGAACCAAAAGTTGCAGATACTTTAGTCATTTTATTTGAATAATTCTAAATTGCTTTCCAGAATGGTTTGAAGGATTCACAGATCCACGTGTTCATCTGTTTGCCCATCTTTGCACCATCTTGTTCAACATTGATTATTCCCTTCTTTTACTTTTGCCAATTTGCTGAGTGTGATGTCGAACTTCAGAGTTGTTTTGATATATAATTTTATTATGATTGATATGAGACATTCTTTTATAAGGTTGTTAATAGTTTGTAATCATTCCTTTTGAAATTTTTGTTCATAACCTTTGATCAGATTTCTATTGGGAAATGGATTTTAGTTTTACTTGTCAATATGCCTTGTTCATCAGATGATCATTGGAACTATTTGATATAAACATTTTCTTAGTTGATTACTTCTCTTTTTATTGTAATTATATTAATTTACTTCATGCAAATGCTTTTCAACTTTATGTAATTTAAATTAACTATTTTATCTATTTCTATTGCTTTTGTCCTTTGTTTGCTTAAGAATTGCACTCTTTAGCCATTGCTGTGAAAGTTACTTCATCTTAATTTAAAGAGTATGGAGTAGCACCAGAGTGAAGGACCTCATACTCAATCTGTCCAAGACAAAATATATTAGTTTTCCCCCTAACTTATTCTACTTTCTTGCTTCAATACTTCTTTCAATGGAGTCATCATTCACACCTTGTTTTTCAAGGACTTTTTTATTGACAATTATTTTTCTCCTCTCACATCAAATTAATTTTCAAGGCCTGTAAAGATAGACTCTACTCTATGGTGGTTACCACATTCATTCTTTCTTACTATCCTCACTACCTAGTATTAGCCCTTAACACCTTTCCTCTGCACTGTTTCAATAATCTTTTATCTGATCTTTGCTTTTTTTGGTTTTTACCTTCCTTCAATGTATCTTTCATGTCACTGCCACATTAATCTTGCTTATGCACATATCTATTCTTGTCTTGCTTCTGCTCAAAAGCTTTCAAAAGATCTCTATTTATTTTTATGTAAAGTCAGAGCTCCTTGTCTACCCTACGATCCAAACTAGGAATTTTTTCCTCCTAGGACACAAATGGGGATGGTTGTGGAGAATAGCACAGGAACAATCTGAAAAGGATAAATTCTGATGCAAAGACTTTAACTTCATATTCTAGCTATGATTCTGCTTCTCTTGAGGAGAATGCTTCAGTCAAACTGGTCTACTTTCTCTTGTACACCCATTACACTTACTACATCTGCTCCTTTTTTTTCCACTTGAAATTCCTGTTCCCTCTTCTCTGACTATGGAAATCCTAACTATACCTCAAAGTTCAGCTCAGATGAAGCTTTCTGTGATCTATATTCTTGATAATGATCTCTCTTTGGACCTTATGAAGTCATGTACTTCTACTTTTATGTCCATGATATGCATTATTTTTATTATAAATATTTGTGTGTTGTATATTCCCACTTGACTGTGTTCTACATGGAGGTAAAGACTATTATTTTAGTTAATTGTATTTTCACAATTCCTTGCATAGCATTCTGAATACTATAGATGCTTAGTAAATACTTGTTGAATTTACTGAATATAGAAATTTGCAATTTCCAGACTACCTTTGTGCCATTTAATTTTATTTTTATAAGCACCATTTGAAATAGTAAAGGCAAGTATTATTCTCATAGTTTTCTTTTTAATTTTCTTTTTTTTTAACAAATGCTTTATTAACTTCTGTTTTACATCATTCATTTCTGCCAGATTTTGAGTTACAATAATTTTCCCCCCATTATTTCCCTACCCAACCTCCCAGAATAGTAGTCCCACAAGATATCGCTTCCTCCAATCTACTCTCTCCCATACCCCCATCGACTTTTCCATTAAAGGAAGGTGAATCTTTGTGTCCCAATGCCTGCACATCTTATCTCCCTATTACAAGCAAAAGAGTATTAATAATAGTATTTATATATATTTGAAACATTTAATGTTAAGACCTCGAATTTCAGATCCATTTCCTTCCTCCCTTGTCACCCATTCCCTCTGGGGAGATAAGTAATTCAGTATATGTTGTACATGTCTAGCTATGCAAAACATTATCATAGTAGATATATT
Source organism: Gymnobelideus leadbeateri (assembly GCA_011680675.1). NCBI lineage: Eukaryota > Metazoa > Chordata > Mammalia > Diprotodontia > Petauridae > Gymnobelideus > Gymnobelideus leadbeateri. Next base: position 188,509 of record WOXC01005137.1, read on the forward strand.
GTACAGGGCTGCTTATAATTCCCTCCCACTCATCCCACCCCCCACCTGGTCCATTCCCTACATGATCCTGTCCCTCTTCTATAGTGGGTACTTCCAACCTCCCCTCCCCCCAAGGATGCCCTCCCATCCATCATCCCTCCTCTCATCCCCCTTCCCCCTATCCTGCTGCAGGTTGAGATATCCCATTTAGTATGTATGTCATTTTCTCCCTGAACCAAATTCAATGTGAATGTGGTTTTGCCTTTTTAGCCTTCCTTATTCTCCCCCTCCTTTGCAACCACTTCCCCTTGCTTCTTCTGCATGGGATAGTTTACCCTACCCTGTCTCTCCCCATCTCCTCTTGTCACTTTTCCTCTCTCACCTCATAATTTCATCCCTTGAGTATTCTCCCTTCCCAACAAATTCAACTTATGCCCTCTATCCATATATAACTGTAACCCTATACACACACATTCACATATGTATTCATATGACCATACACTCTTCCATTATTATCATAGTGAGAAAAATTTCATCAGTCACAGTTATTGCTTTTCCATATAGGAATGTAAATAGTTCAACTTTGATAAGTTCCCCTTGATCTCTTTTCCCCGATTACCTTCTCAGGCATCTCTTCCTTCCTGTGTCTGGATGTCAAATTTTCTATTCAATTCTGGTTTTTTCCTCAAGAATGCTTGAAAGTCCTCTATTCCACTGAATGACCATATTTTCCCCTGAAACAAAATACTCAGTTTTGCTGGGTAGGTGACCCTTGGGTTCATTCCCAGTTCTTTTGCCCTCTGGAATATCATATTCCATGCCCTTCGATCCCTCAGTGTAGAAGCTGCCAGGTCCTGGGCTATTCTGATTGTGTTTCCACAATATTGAAATTGTTTCTTCCTGGCTGCTTGTAGTATTTTCTCCTTGATCTGGGGATTCTGGAACCTGGCTATAATATTCCTGGGAGTTTTCTTTTTGGGATCTTTTTCAGGAGGTGATCGGTGGATTCTTTCAACCTCTATTTTGCCCTCTGGATCTAAAACATCAGGGCAGTTTTCCTTGAGAATTTCTTGAAGGGTGATTTCTAGGTTCTTTCCTTGATCATGGCTTTCAGGTAGTCCAATAATTTTTAAATTGTCTCTCCTGGATCTATTCTCCAGGTCAGTGGTTTTTCCCATGAGATATTTCACATTGCCTTCTAATCTTTCATTTGTTTGGATCTGCTTAACAGCATCTTGATTTCTCATGAAGTCACTAGCTTCCATTTGCTCCAGTCTAACTCTGAAGGAATGAATCTCCTCAGTGAACTTTGAGATTCTTTTTCCATCTGGCAAATTCGACTTTTTAAGGCATTCTTCTCCTCATTGCCCTTTTGGGCCTCCTTTGCCATTTGAGTTAGTCTATTTTTTAAGGTGTTGTTTTCCTCAGTCAGGCTGTTGACCCTCATTTCATACTTTTCCTGCATCCTTCTCATTTCTCTTTCCAATTTTTCCTCCACTTCTCTTATTTGATTTTTAAAGTCCTTCTTAAGGTCCTCTATGGCCTGCAACCCGCTCATGTTTTCCCCTGGGGCTTTTGGAGCAGGACTTCTGACCTCACAGTCCTTTTCCCGCTCTATGCCCCCAAAATAGGAGTCTAGGGTTGCATTTTTCTGTTTCCTTTGCCTTGGCATGTTGCCACTTAATTGCTTGACTTTTGGGCTTGTTGCCACACTATGGCTTTAAGGCCAGATAGAGGAATTTTCATCCCGAACGTGTGGGGGGCAACTTCAATTTCTGGCAAGCTGTAAACCCACCCACAACTTCCACCCTAGATCACAGTCCAGATCCAGGGAGGTTAAAGCAAGAGCGATTACCCCCCAAGACTGATCACTGTATCTCCCCACGATTTGTAGGCTGGGAGCCAGAGCTGCCTCTGAAAACTACAAAATGGCGTGTCTCCTCAGTGGTTTCTAGCCCCCAGGGGAGGGAGCTGACGCATTCCCCAAATACAGGTCCCAAAGTCCATAGGACACTAACCTCTTACTTTGTCCTAGGCATGTCTATGTTGATAATTCTGGAGTCTCCACAGCTCCTGGTGTTCTGGGGTTCCTCCAGCCGGCTGCTGGCCCTGCCGCCCTGGGGCTAAAACCTCGGCTCACTAGGACCTTGGCTCGGCTCGGCTCCTGCGCCCTGCGCGCTGCCAGGTCCCAGACCTCTGCGCTGGTCCTTCCTGCAGGGCTGCTGGGCTGTCCTCAGGGGGAGGTTAGCTTCTCTGTGTCATTCTGTGGGTGCTGGGGCTCCACAAGTTGTTCAGAGTCCCCTTTTACATAGTTTGGGGGGAATCTGGGGGCAGAGAGGCTTGGGCGAGCTGTTTCTACTCCACCATCTTGGCTCTGCCCCCTATTGTCATAGTTTTTAAGGGTGAAGAAAAAGGTATACAGAGAAGTTAAGTGATTTACCCAGGTATAGTGCTAATAAATGACAGAACCTAGACTAGAATTTAATTCCTTTGACATCAAGTCTTGTAATTTTCTGTTAATTTAAAATAATAATCTAAATTTAGAAAACACCAGATAAAATTGATATTTCCACATCCGTAGCAGAACAGAAAAAGAGGGTTGAACAACTTCCTTCCTTCCTTCCTTCCTTCCTTCCTTCCTTCCTTCCTTCCTTCCTTCCTTCCTTCCTTCCTTCCTTCCTTCCATCATTATTCCCTCCTCTTAATCCCACCTACCTAGCTCCGTATTAAGTGAGGGAGAAAAAAAAGTTCTTAGGACAAATATGCATAGCCAAGCAAAACAACTACATTGGCTTTGTCTTGAAAATATATGTCTTAATCTGCTTCTTGAGTCTTCACCTCTCTTTCAAGAAGCGGATAATATATTTCATCATTACTTATGATACATTTTAAATGAATCCTTGTAGCACCAATGCACTATTTACAGTATCCACAATCACGACAAGGACCATGACTATAAGTATCACATGATGCTTGATCACAAAATATACCAGATTCTCCATTTAGAGGATAGAGCTGGGGCATATATTTAGATACCAGAAAACTGAATCCCAAAACCAGTAAGCCAATTCCATCATAGTATCAAAGATATTCAGAAACCATAATAATGCTGAGAGCCACAGTGACCTTCAGCCTTCCCACGAACCAATACAAGATGAATATTTACTCACAAACCTCTCTGTCTCCTTAATGAGCATCCTTTCTCTCCCCCACCTTCTGTCTAGCTCTGAACCAGACTATCTGGGGTCAGATTTTATCTTTACAGCAGGGAAGCTTCCTGTGGGCTCTGTTGCACCCTTCAGCAAATTCCCTCCATCACAGGCTCCATGTTATTACACTCAGCCTATTTGGGGGCAGAGTTTATTTTCAAAGCAGGAAAGGTTTTCAAATTCCCTCTAGGTCTATTAAGGGGCAGGGAAGATCTTCAAATTCCCATTCTCATTGCATCTTTCAGCAAAAGTTTAAGTAAACAGGTGAGCATTGGAAAGGATATTCTAGCTCAGGGCTAGATAAACAGGAATCTAATCATGCAATAAGAGAATAAGATTGCCTGCAGAAGCAAATACAAAATGCACTGTTTGACATTCATAGTCCTTCATTACCTATCTCTCTCCTACCCTTCCAGTATTCTTACAACATACTCCCCACCAGCTATTCTTTGATCTAATGACACTGATTTCCTTGCTGTTCCATGAATAAGATGCTCCATCTCTAGGTTCCAGGAATTTTCTCTTGCTATCCTTCATGTCTGGAATGTTTTATGTTTTTTACACCTCCTCCACCTTGAAAATTTACATAGTCTACACACTTGCTGCCAACTGAGATATGACTAGAACCTGCAAAAATACTGATTAATCACTAAGTCTTCAAGACTGCTTTACCCACCTCAAATTTGCTGAGAGCATTTTGCCTCTTTCCTTTGCCCCATCCACTCAATTTTGTATTACATTTATCTGTGTAGGTGTCATATTTCTTCCAAGGCAATATAAGGTCCTTGAGAGCAGAGACTGTATCACCTAATGGTTTCCCTGGCTTCCCTAAAGTTCCAACCAAAATTCCATCTTCTTCAGGATACCTTTCCTAACTCCGTTTAAGTTAAACATCTTCCTTCTTGTTTCTATTTCCTATTCATCTTGTATATAGCTTGTTTACATGTATTTTTTATATTGTCTTTTCCTTTAGACTGTGAGCTCCTTGAAGGCAGGGGATTGTATCTTTTGCCTCTTTTTTATATCCTGGGTGTTGAACACAGTGTCTAGTATATAGTTGGTGCTTAATAAATGTTTATTGATAGACTGACTAGATACCTGAAATGATACTTCTTAGAAAATTCAGTTCAACCAATAATTATTAAGCATCTAACGGGGAGAGAGAGAGAGAGAGAGAGAGAGAGAGAGAGAGAGAGAGAGAGCGAGAGAGCGCCAGCACTCTGTGGCAGCCCTAGGGATACAAAGATAAAAATGATACAGTCTCTGCTCTCAAGGACCTTATATTACCTTGGAAGAAATATGACACCTACACAGATAAATGTAATACAAAATTGAGTGGATGGGCAAAGGAAAGAGGCAAAATGCTCTCAGCAAATTTGAGGGGGGTAAAGCAGTCTTGAAGACTTAGTGATTAATCAGTATTTTTGCAGGTTCTAGTCATATCTCAGTTGGCAGCAAGTGTGTAGACTATGTAAATTTTCAAGGTGGAGGAGGTGTAAGAACATAAAAATAAATTCCTCTCCTAAAACTCCTACTGCCAGTATCTTAGATTATTCTAAATTTTAATAATCTTCAGAAAATTCTTTATACTGGAGGGAATTTCTCTTAAATATGAGAAAGGTAGTACTTGAAATGATATGTTTTGGCCAAAATTCAAAAGTATTTTATAGACCTAAAAGATTTAGAGAGTTGGAATAAGACTCAGAACAGAACCACCAAAGTTTCTCTCATCATTAAACCATATACTGAGAATTGGGCTCATAAATCATGGAGAACAGTTAAAAAAGTAAAAATCTGAGTAATAACTATTTTTCAGGATGTAGCAAAGGAAAGAAAAATCTATTTTTGCCTTTTAAAATTCTGAGTCTTGTGTGGATCCCAATCCTTTACCTTGAATCTCCTTTTTGTTCCTTCAAGTATTTAAAGTAATGAAATGATTCATTTTCCTTATTCTTAATAGTCTGGGATGATATCTCCAGTAGGTGCAGGGAAGAGCCAGATTAATAAACATAATGAGATGGATGGCACATGGGGTGCCTTTGTAGATCATCAAAGGGTAATTTAAGGAGAAGCCCCACTACCACCTCAATTTTGTTTTGACTCAGGTGTCATAGCTCCTGAAGTTACAAAATTAGCATTTTCTTACTTTGGAAAAAGCAATGACTGCCATCTTTCCAGTACAGTTCATTCCTTATTATGCATACTCCCTTTTAGTTCCTAGGTCTGCACTATTAGGGGGAATGACTTTCCTTTTGAACTGTCTAAGACGTTAACTGGCTCACCAGATCTTTCTAGTGAAGACCTCTCTAAAAATGAAATTGAAGCCAGAAAACCTGCCAGTCAAATGGGGCTAGTTCTGTTTGCCAGGTAGCTAAAAGCCAGACTTTAGGTTTCAAGGGAATGGCCACTCAATCAATAATGCTACAGCTCCAAACTGAACAATCTCAGGTTTTGTCCAAGAACTGCAAAAAGTCATTGAGAGTTTGTAACATAGAAACTACCAACTACCAGATTCCAGAGGTTATGCCAGGGGCATCAGAATTTTTTAGTACTTCTGTGTGGACTTTGCTAATTGGATTGAAATAAGTTGAACCAAATATATTTATAGGAAGAGCCTAATGATCCCATTTGTGAATAATTCAATTGGAAAGGCAAATTTTTGCTTAAATGAGGAAAAAATATCTAACAATTAAAATTGATAAATAGATAATTTTTGAGGTCCTTTCTAACTCTAAAATCCTAAGACTCAAATATTTCAATACTGGAAGATTGGAGTGATCTTTTATTATTTTTCTTACAACTCAATCAAACAAACAAGGAAACAAGAAGCACTAATCTCTGAATATGTGCTAGGGAAAGTGCTAAGTGTTAGAGATAGAAAGAAAAAAGCAAAAACTATCTCTGCCCTCAAGAAGTTTATATTAAAATTAAAAAGCATTATATTTGTAAGATGTCATAAAGGTAAAAATGACAAATTTGATGAATTGATTTCATGTGTGGGGTGCTTGAGATTTAGTATTTGAGGGTGACATCAAAGTTTAGAGCCTGCATGATTAAGAAGATGATAATGCACTTGATAATTACACCTAAGTTTGGAGAAAGGATAGAATTAGGGGGAGTATGAGGTCTATTTTGGACATGTTGATTTTGAAAAGCCTACAAGACATCTACTGCAAAAGATCCAATACACAGTTGATGCTATGGAACTGGAGATCAGGATAAATAGAGAATTTGGCTAGTTACATATAACTTGAACTAATTAGTACAGAGATGGTAATGAACAGATGGGAGATGATATTACCAAATGAAATACTATAGAAACGAAGAGGAAGATGGCCTGAGACAGGGGTGGAGAACCTATGACCCTGAGGCCACATGTGACCTTCTAGGTCCTTGGGTGCAGCCTTTTGACTGAGTCAAAGTTTATATTTTGATATAATATATTTATATTTGAAATAATATACTTATATTCCCTTTTATTAAGGGAATTTGTTCTGTGACGTTTGAGGACTTGAGGACCTAGAGAGCAACATGTAGCCTCGAGGCTGCAGGTGCCCCTCCTCTGGCCTAAGACAAACCCTTAGTTAGTAAGTATGGTATAGGAGATAGCAAAGGTGATTGAGGAGAGATCATATAGAAAGGAAAAGAACCAAGGGAGAATATCGTTATGGAACCCAAAGAGGAGAGAATGTCCAGGAGGAGGAGGGATCTCTATTGTGACATACTAGAGAAAAACCAGGAAAGATTATGACTAAAAAGAGACTTTTATATTTGGCAATTAAGAAATCATTGGTAATTTTGGATAAAGTGATTTTAGTTGAATAATGAGGTCAAAAGCCAGACTGGGGAGGGTTTGGAAGCAGAGGTATCTAGTATAGATGGCTTTCTCAAAGAATTTAGCACAAGAGGGGAGGAGAGATAGTGGATAATAGTGAGTTTTTCTTAAGTATGGAAGAGACATGAGACTTTTTGTTGGCATCAGGAAATGAGTCAGATAGGGAGAGATTGAAGATTAGGAAAGTGAGGAGAATAGTAGGACAATCTGCTGGAGAGACGGGAGGAAAAAGTATTAAGCATTTATAGGGGGTAACCTTATCAAGAAGAAAAGTCATGTCTTCATCAAAGAATGGAGTGAAATATAAGACAGTATGCTATGATACCATAAGATTATGATATGAGAAGGGGAGAAGCAGGAGATCTCAGAGGATAGCCTTTTTTTACCCTGTAAAACATCAGGCAAAATGCTCAGCTGAGAGGGTAGGTTTGGAACAGTCACTGTGGTGAATTGGATAGGGGAACAAATGGGATGGTGAAAAAGACTGACTTGCCATATGCAGTAAGGGCCCAGTTTACATTAGATAACATAAATTTGTAGAAGACCCAGTCAGCACAGTTGTGTGAATTCCTGCAGCACTTTCCAGCTGTATAAATGAAGAAGGCAGATGGTGGGGTATCTCAGGGTTGAGATTTGACAAGGTGTGATCAGAAATCAGATAAGAGCAGAAGGGATTTGAGAGTAGAAGTTTGAGTTAAACTAATTTACTGAATGACTGATATTAGGTAAAATTAAAGTAATGGTTTTAGAATATTAAAGGTATTGTAATAAATGGAATAAATGAGTTCATATAAGCAGTGGCAGCAGCAGCTGCCAAGGTCCTACAGAGAGGCAAAGCATGAAAGACTTAAAAACGATAAGAAAGAACTTTCTGGAAGTTCATTTTTTACATGATTTTTCACACAGCTAACACTGAGCAAATTACTTAACTTCAGTTTCATCATTTATAAAATGGGGATAATGATGGCCTACCTCCTAGTTTTTTTTTAGGACAAAATTATTGAATATTTGTGAAATACCAATTTTAAAGTGCTATATAAATGCCATTATTGGGAGGATGATGATGATGACGACGATGATGATGTCTTGTGATTGTAGAATTTTAAAAAGATGGAGATGTGTCTTATTTTGATTACTGGACATCTCAGTTCAGAAATTGGCAACATTCAGGCTGTTGGTATGGTCTTAAAAATTTGATTGACAGTAAAACTGGGAGGGAATAAATTTCCTAACACTTAGAGCTATCCCAAAGTGCAATAATTTGCCTTAGGAGACAGAAGATTCTCCCTCAATGGAAGTCTTCAAGCAGACATTGAGTAACCACTTGTAAATTATATTGTAGTGATATTCCTTTTCTGGTATGAATTGAAATAGATGGCTGCTGAGGTATACATAAACTCTAAAATTCAGTGAGAATTCTATGATAGCAGTCTGGGTTTTTAATTGATTAGGATGATGATGGTTGACTGTTTTGCATCTTGGAAATTACAATAGTACTTTTAGTGATTCCAAACTCTTCCCTGAAAAAAAAGCCAGTTTTGTTCTGTTAATGCTGTCTAGTGATGAATTATAGTAAACTACATTCTCTGAAGAATCAAAATAGAATGTGAACAGAAGAACCAAGGAGAAAATAATGTTGAACATAAGTAGACAGGAGAATGTACATATTTTGTATTTATTTATTTCTTTGTATACATCCTCTCTCCCTTCCTCCAGGAGAAGGAAGATTGTGAGGGGAGGGATTTTTTGCTTTTGTAGGAACAATACCCATGGTGACTTTGTGCTTAAGAAGTGTTCTAAAGGATGTCATTCTAGAAATGAATGATTGGAAAGGTAAGCAAAACAAGAATGTAGCAGCCTGAATGCTAAACTTGTAAATACAAAATGTAATAAAGAAAAGAGGAAGCCCTCTGATACATTGGGTAGGTCCTTTATGAAGGATTTATGAAGGAATATGGGCAAGAATAACAGAGAATGCAATCTGGTCGAATTACAATCTCTATCAGTCAAAGAAATACCAATGAATGGAGAGCATGGAGGCTTTTATTGGATAACCCCCCCCAATCTGTCTGTTTTCCTTTAATTTTATAGGTATACTTTTGTTGTACAAATCTCTTTATTTTTATTTAAACAAATCCATCATTTTGGTCTCTAATGATTTTTTTCCATTTGTTTGCTTGATGAAAATGTACCTTTCCTCATAGTTGAGTTAATTCCAAATTAAATTTCAATCCATTCGCCATAAACTGCTAAATTGAAATTCCTAAAATATATTATTCTAGTTATTTTAAAATATTTTAAATCCATTAATATATTTGATTTAGAGTTTATGGTATTATATGGTGTTAAATATCGATCCAAACCCATTTCTGGACAAATGGCTAGCCAAGCTTCCCAAAAATTTTAATTGAAAAGAGACTTCCTTTTCCCATGCTTTTTAAGCATGAGTTTGCCAAACATTAGCTGCTGGCTGAAATTAAATTATGCTAATTAAATGGGTGTGAGGGTGTTTATATATATATATATATATATATATATATATATATATATATGTATTTGGTTAAGGGAATAAAAACACAGAAGAAATAATGAGGCTTTCAAATAAAGTCTGGATGACCATATGTTGAGAAAGGTATCATCCTATGAGTTGAACCAGATGGGGTCTGAACTCCCTTCCAACTCTGATATTCTTAGTAATTTCTGATAATTTTCTCACTTTATTTTGCCCTAATTGGTGATTTTTAATTTCTGGTATGAGATATTTAGGTTTGTTTTATTTTTTTCAAATCTTAAATGTTACTTACATGCTTATCTTTTTCTTTCATATATTATTGTAAGTTTCAGTGGATCAATACTTTCTTCATGGCATGTACTTAGTTTTGTACATTTATATCTTTCTCGAATTATATTCCTCAAAAAATTCTCTTTAAATAATGTTAATATTTATAGGAAATTATGGAGATCCATATTTCTTACCCAGAAGAGTTCCCAGATTTAAGAAGCACTTGAGAAAGTCATAAATACATGTGTTGCCACATATATTTGAGTGTACCCTAAGGTTTTCCCCCGGGTACTCTTTTCTTCCCTCTTCATTCTCTTGATGCTTTCACTATCTCTTAGGTATTTCATTATTTTCTTTATGAATGACTCCCAATGTAAACAGTAAACTCATCTATTCCCTGAGTTCCATTCCTATATCAGCAAGATAGATGGACATCTCCACCTGAATGACACATAGCCATCTCAAACTCAACATGCTCCAAATGGAAGTCATTATCTTCTTTTCCTGAGAGCTTTCTATCTCTCTTTTTTTTTTTTTTTGCTTCTTTATTTTTGCAAAGGATATTTTCCTAGTCACTCAGGTTCACAATCTAGCAATTATCATCATCTTTCTCCTCTCTAGCATACTCCATAATCAGTCAATTGCTAAATCTCATTGATTTTAATTCTAGATCTCCTGTATCTTCCCCCTCCTCTCTACTCACAAAACCACCACCCTAGCCTTCTTATCAGTTTTCTTATATCCATTGTCTCCTCACTCCAGTATTTCTACCAAGCAGCTGCTAAATTGAACTTTCTAAAATATATGTCTGATCAGGTTACTCCCTTATTCTAGAAGCATCAGTGTTATTATAATTAAATACAAACTCTATTTTTTTTTGCAGTTAAAACCTTACACAACATTCTTCTACATTGGTTTCATGATACCCAATGCATTTAAGGCAAACGGGTCTATTTGTTCCTTTTTATGCATAATATTCAGTATGCCCCCTCTAGGCCTTCATACAGACTGTCTTCTGTTGCTCTTCCTCCTTATATCCAGTCAAATCTCAATATAAGGTCTCCCTGCTATATGAAACCTGTATTGATTTCTCAGGGACTAATATTCTACTGAACTTAAAATTATTTTTCTTTTTTATATAGTTTGTGTTTATCTTTACATATATATTCTCTCTTCCCTCAGAAGAATGTAAGATTTTGAGGGCAGGAATTTTTTGCTTTTGTCTTTGTGCTCTAAGTTCCTAGCATTATTATCTGGCAAAAAGTAGGCACTTGATAAATTCTCTTGAATTCTATCTATTTTTTTTTTTTTTGCTTTTTGAAGGGCAATTAGGGTTAAGTGACTTGCCCAAGATCACATGCCTAGTTTTTGTGTTAAGTGTCTGAGGCCAGATTTGAACTCAGGTCCTCCTGACTATAGGGCAAGTGTTCTATTTACTGCACCACCTAGCTGTTCCTCAAATTCTATTATTTATGTCTTTTTATAAAATCACCAATTTTGCTTCAGCATATCATGTAAACGAAAATAAACTCATAATTAAATTCTTCACAGATGCAAACCTTGAAAAATGGCTAAGAAAAAGAGCATAAAAGAGTCATTTCATATTATATATAACCTTATGCTTTAGTTGTACACTATTCAGTAACAGAAAGAAAGGCTGTGTGCTTAAATTAGTACTAGCATTGTCTATTGTTTTTATCTGAGTTTTGTTGTTGTTTAAAGTCACCTTAATATATATCTCTGGACAGAGAGCCATAGATTTGTAATTATTATGTATATATCTCAATATATAGAGATAGATATAGTTTTTGCTTTCTTAGCTGAATCACATTTACGAATTTTCATATATTTCTTTGAATTGTACATAGTCATCATTCCTTATAGCACAATAATACTCCAAAACATTCATATGTCATATATATATATTAGCAATTCTCCAGTCATTAGGCTCACAGTTCATTTTATGCCTTTTGCCATAAAAATAGTGAATGTTTTTGGACAAGCTAGTTATTCTTGTTGCCAATAACCTTCTTTGTATAAACCTAATATTCAGACTGATCAGCCAAAAATGTTAATAATTTTATAAATTTTCCTTAACAATTCTAAATTGTTTTCCAAAATAGTTCAACTAGTCATTGTTTCACCAGTCATGAATTAGGATGCTTCTTTTCCTGTAGGCCCATAAAAAATGAATTATTTCATTATCTTTGCCATTTAGAGAGGATAGGAGGTGAAATATCAGAATTGTTTTAATATAAACTTTGGATTATTGGGATTTTGCTACTTTTTAAACAGTTGTTGATAATGCATTTGTTTTGAAAACTTCATATTCATTGAACCTTTCTCTACTGAAGATTGTCTTTTAAATATTTGTGCTAGTTTTCTATAATCTTGAAGGTCATTCATTTATCAGTGATATTTAATTAAAAATACATTGAAAGAAGGCATCTAGAGCTTGAGGGGGCAGAATCAAGATGGCAGAGTAGAAACAGGACTTCCATGGGGCTCCTGCCTCTCTCTTCTCCAATTCATGTAAAAGGTAACTGAAGAAATTTTGGAGCTACAGAACCCACAAAATGACACAGAGAAGCTAACCTCCTGCTGTGGACAGCCTGGCAGGCTGGCAGGAAGTGGCAAGCATAGTGGTATGGGAGCTGAGCCCAGCCCCTCAGGAGCCAGAGGTTTTGGCCTTAGGGTTGGCCTGACCAGTCACAGGCTGGAGCGAATTCAGATCACCAGCAGCTGTGATGGTTTCCAGAATTATCAAAACATAGATGCTAAGGACAAAGTGAGAGGTCAGTACAGTGTGGACTTTGGGATCCAGTAGTTGGGAGTGCTGTCAGCCTTTGCCCCCAGGGTGAGAAGCTGCTGAGGTGTAGTAGCTGTGCAGTTGCAGCCACATGACAGCTTCAGTTCCCGGCCTGCAGATTGTAGGGGACCAAGCTGCCAGTCTGAGGGGTAATATCTTTTGCTTTAACCTGCTTGGATCTGGACTATGGTCTATGGTGGAGGTGTGTGACCAGCTTGCTAGAGCATGTGGAGGCTTCAGAAAGGGCACCCAACTAATACCTTTGGCAGCTGAGAAAACCCCAGTGATTGGGACAAAGCTACCATGTCTGGTAGCAGAGTCCTACTGTGGCAAAAAGTCAAAAAGTCAAGTAATTGAGTGGCAACATGAGCAAGCAAAAGAAGCAAACCAAGCAGAGCAAGCCAACTTCACAATCCTATATTGGGGACAAAAAGGATCAAAGCATGGAACAGGGGGAAACGTCACAATCAGAACTTCTGCACCAAATGCTTCCCAGAAAACTATGAGCTGGGTACAGGCTATAGAGGACCTTAAGAAGGATTTTGAAAACCAAATAAGAGAAGTGGAGGAAAAATTGGGAAGAGAAATGAGAACTATGCAAGAAAATTATGAAATGAGAATCAACAACCTGACTGAAGAAAATAACACCTTAAAAATAGACTAACTCAAATGGCAAAAGAGGCTCAAAAAGCCAATAAGGAAAAGAATGCCTTAAAAAAAGCCGAATTTGCCAGATGGAAAAAGAATCTCAAAAGCTCACTGAAGAGAATCATTCCTTCAGAATTAGATTGGAGGAAATGGAATATAGTGACTTTATGAGAAATCATGATACTATTAAACAGATCCAAACAAATGAAAGAATAGAAGGCAATGTGAAATATCTCATTGGGAAAACTACTGACCTGGAAAATAGATCCAGCAGAGATAATTTTAAAATTATTGGACCACCAGAAGGCCCTGATCAAAAAAAAAAAGAACCTAGAAATCATCCTTCAAGAAATTCTCAAGGAAAATTGCCCTGATGTTTTAGAACCAGAGGGCAAAATAGAGGTTGAAAGAATCCACCAATCACCTCCTGAAAAAGATCCCCAAAAGAAAACTCCTAGGAATATTATAGCAGGGTTCTAGAATTCCCAGATCAAGGATAAAATATTATAAGCAGCCAGGAAGAAACAATTTGAACATTGTGGAAACAGAATCAGGATAACACAGGATCTGGCAGCTTCCACATTGAGGGATCAAAGGGTTTGGAATATGATATTCCAGAGGTCAAAGGAGCTGGGATTAAAACCAAGAATCACCTGTCCAGGAAAACTGAGTATCATATTTCAGGAGAAAATATGGTCATTCAATTGAATAGAGGACTTTCAAATATTCTTGAGGAAAAAAACTAGCATTGAATAGAAAACTTGATATTCAGATATAAGAAGCAAGAGAAGCATGAGAAGGTAAACAGGGAAAAGAAATCATAAGGACCTTGTCAAAGTTTAACTATTTACATTCCTATAAGGAAAAAAGATAATCATAACTGATAAAACTTTACTCAATATGAGAATAGGTGAAGGGAATAGAAATGTGTTTATATGTATGTGTGTGTGTGTGTGTATAACCAATTTAATAGAAAGGGATGATACTTAAAAGGTGATTTTAAGAGGTGAGAGAGGAATATAGTGGGAGGAGAAGTGGAGAGACAGAATGGGATAAACTATCTCATATAGAAGAGGCAAGAGAAAATGGTTACAGTGGAGGGGAAGAACGAGAAAACAAAAGGGAATGTGTCAATCTTATTCTCATTGAATTTGGCTTAGCGCGGGAATGACATACATACTAAATAGGGTATCTCACCCTTTAGGAGAGTAGGGGGGAAGGGGATGAAAGTGGGGATGATGGAAGGGAAGCACCCACTTTTGAAAAGTGACAGGATCAAAGTAGAGAATAGAACAAGTGGGAGGTGGGATTGGAGGGAGGGAAATATAGTCAGTCTTTTACACTATATCCATTATGGAAATGTTTTGCATAGCTACACATGTATAACCTTTACTGAATTGCTTATCTTCCTTGTAAGGGTGTGTAACAAGGGTGGAAGGGAATGAATCTGGAATTCAAAGTTTTAAAATCAAATGTTTTATTATATATATATATACATATACATATACATATACATATACTATTATTAATATTATTTTACATGTAACTGGGAAATGACATACAGGCACTGGGGCATAGAGATCCACCATGCCCTACTGGAAAGTTGGAGGGGGTATGGTAGAGAATATGGGAGAGAGAAGATTGGAGGAGGGGATATCCAGTGGGATCAGTGTTTTGGGGTGGAGGATAGGGGAAAGATGGGGAGTAAATGTGTAACTCAAAATCTTGTGGAAATGAATGATGTAAAGTAGAAGTTAATAAAGCATTTGATTAAAAAAAAAGAAGGCAGCTAGGTGCCTCAGCAGACAGAGCACTGAGCCTAGAGTCAGGAAGACATGAATTCAAATCCAACACCTATTAGCTGTATGACTATGGGCAAGTCATTTAACCTTTGTTTACCTTGGAAGCAGCTAGATGGCTCATTGGATGAGTCAGGAAGACCTGAGCTCAGATCTGTCCTCACTCACTATGTGATCCTGGGCAAGTTATTTAACCTCTATTTATCTCAGTCCACTGAAGAAGAAAATGGCTAACAACTCTCGTATCTTTGTCAAGAAAATAGAGGCTCAAGAAAAGTGAAATATAACAAAATGACTAAGCAACAAAAAAACAAAAACATTTATCAGTAATGTCTAATACAAAGTTTTCTTTAAATACATTAGCAACTGCTCTGACTTACTCTATGCCTTCATACTCATTGGTAGGCTTGATCTCCAGAGGAGGGCTGCTACTGCAGATTCTAGGATTAACCCATGGGTGGGTAGTCCTATTGCTATACTTCATAAGCACAACTAGTGTTCTTCCCATTAATAATTAGCAAATGCATCTAATTATGTCTTATCAACAGAATTTGCTCAAAAGGTGTAGTGAAAACAGTAGTTACAAAACATTTCTTCCACCTCCTACCCCAATAAAACTAAGGGACATTTTCCCTGAAATATGCACAACATTCTTAGGAAGTATGCTTAAATGTAAGAGTATAAGACGAGTGAGGCACATCTGCAAAATCACATGTGACAAAATCACCTCACAAGTTCTGATACCCTTCTAAATTCATAGAGTCCCTATGCTAGATTTCTAGGGTCTGCTCCCCTACACTGCCTGAAGCTTCTTTTTCCTTTGGAAGACTGTCTTTTCATATCTGTCTGCATAGACTGTTTTTCTTTCTCTACTCTACACCGAATGCAGTGTTTTTTTTTTTGTCTTCTGCTTCTTCTTCAAGGTTTTATGACCAGTGTGGTAGAGGAGGAAAGATAAATTTCCATTCTAAGTCCCCTTTTCAAGGATGTCCTTCAGTAATAGCTCTGAGTCTATAGTCACTAACACTTTTAAAGTTCTAGACTCTGTGACTCCTGCTAGATGTCATGACCAATGGGAGTGAGAGGAGGAAAAGAGATAACTACTATTGCATGAGTTATTTGTATAATTGATACAAGTATGGACTGCTTTGTCCTTTACTAGGCCAACTATTTAAATCTTTCAGTGGCATGGCTTGTTTGTTTATTTCCTCCCCAATTCCATCAGAGAGGGGTTCATGTTTCACAAAGTTATCAGGACACATATGCATCTTTTATAATTACTTTAGTACATCATTATTACCTTATGATCTCATTCTTTCCCTTCTGTAATTTCATCAATTGCGATAGGGAACACTTCCCTCTCACTTGCATAATAAACATAGAAGGAAGGAATTAGACTTAGAAACTAAGATGATTAGGAAAGACTTGATGTAAGAAATGGCATGAGTTAAACCTTGAGAAAGTTAGAGGTTACAAAGAAAGATAATTGAGGATAGAGTTCATGTGAAGAATGAGGGACAAGATGTACAAAAAGAGTTGAAAGGTTGAGGCCTACATTTTGGAAGCATAAGATACATTAGTACAGGAAGAAAAATAATATATTTACATAGCCCATTTTATCAAGTTCAGTAAGACTACCGGTCTATGCTCTCAGCTGTCCACCACTGCCATCTTCTTGCTATTTGTCCTACCAGTATATCCTCTCAACCAATGGACTTCCAGCTATCATGCTCTGGGGGATTTCATCTAATCAGTTTGGAAGTCCTTCACTGGAAGTGAACTGTATTGCTTCACAGAAGATACAAATAAAAAAATTCATAAAGTCTACTAAGTGGCTCCAGATTATGCTTCATATCCCTTCCATCTTGTATTACAGCTATAGTCTTGCTTTCTGGTGCATATACCCTGATGGAATATGCACCTATCTAACCAGTTTTGACCTCTGCTTTGATGACTATAATGAAATTAATCCTACTATTACTTCTAGAATGAATATGTTAATTATCTCCCCTATGGATCCATTCACTATCCCTACTATTCCACAGACCAAATGACACTTCCTTTATCACTGCTCCATCATATATGTTGCCTCCTCCCCAAATAAAAATGTAAGCTCTTTGAAGGCAGGGACTGTCTCATTTTTGTATTTTTATTCTTTGGACTTAACACATTGATAAATGCTTTTTCTAATCCATATATTCATTTAATAAGCTTGGAAATGTTGGTCATTGTCAGATTATGAAGAAATTCTAAATGACAGAGACATATGTGTTTTATCTTCCAGGTAATAGAGAACTATGTAATGACTTGGTCAAACTTGAAATCTAGGAAGTAAAAGCTTTTTTTAAAAAATACATTTATTTATTTTTATTTTTTTAAATTCTTTTTTTTATCAATTTATTTGTTTATTTTTAGTTAACAAGATTCAATTCCATAGTTCCTTGAGTTTCAAATTTCCTTTCCCTCCCTTCCCCCATCCCCCACGACAGCATATAGTCCAGTATGGGATCTGGAAATACTTTCATATTAGACATTAATCAAGTTACAAAGATGTATTATACTAGGTGGGATGGAAAATGGTAAAGGAGAAATAAAACCAAATAATGAAAAGAAAAAATATCAATTAGTTTGCTTCCATCAGGATACAAGCTCAGTTCTTTCTAGTTATTTCTCTGGATGTCGCATCTCTTTCTTTCATGAGTCTTTCGAGATTGACTTATATCACTGCATTGCTGAAGAATCCAGTCTGTCATAGTTGGTCATCACACATATGTTGTGTCTGTGATTGTATACAAATTTCTCCTGGTTCTATTCTTCTCACTTAGCATCAGTTTGTATAAGCCTCTCCAGGTAAATATGAAAACCATCTCCTCCTCATTTCTTATAGCACAATAATATTTCATTACATGCATATACCACAACTTGTTTAGCCATTCCCCAATTGATGGGCACCCCTTTAATTTCCAATTCTTTGCAACCATGAAAAGAGCTGCTATAAATATTTTTGTACATATGGGTCTTCCTCCCTCTTCTATGATCTCTTTGGTATATAACCCTAGAAGTGGTATTGCTGGGTCAAAGGGTATGAAATTATTTATAGCCCTTTGGGCATAATTCCAGATTGCTCTCCAGAATGGTTGGATAAGAATACATTTATTTTTTAAAATAAATATTTCTAATTTTTCCTTTCCACTGTGCCTTTAGTTTTGCAATAAAAATAAAGAAAAATCCTTGTTACATAGATGCATAGTTAAGATAAATTAATTCCCACATTGATCCTATGCAAAAATATGTCTTTTGCTGAATTTTAAGTTCATCACCTCTTTGGCAGAAAGTGAATGGCACGTTTCCTCCTTTGACTATAAGACTCACCATTGCTCATTGAATTGTTCAGAGTTCTAAAGTGTTTCAATATATATTTTTTCTTTTGTCATTTTATAAATCATTCTTCTGGTTCTGCTTATTTTTGCTTGCATTGATTAATAGAGGTCTTTTCAGTTTCACTTGAAATGTCTATTCCATAATTTCTTATGGGACAATGCTATTCCATTACAATTCATATACTATATTTTTAGCCATAACCTACTATGAGGAAACTCTCTTAGTTTCAATTCTTTGGCTGCTACAAAAAAATGCTATAAATCTTTTTTTAAATATACAGGTCCTTTTTTCTTGTACTTTGATCCCTTCACAGTATAGGTCTTTAGGAAGCTTATGCAGGCAACTGTGTGGATATTGGATCAGGTAGGAGAAAACCTGAAATCCAATAGCCCAATGAAGAATCTGTGCAGTAGTCTAGGAGATAGCTTGATAAAGGTTTGGAATAGTTGTGTGATCATGTGAGTGGACAAAAAGTAAGAGAACCTATATGGACAGAATCAAGAAAACTTAGAAAGTGGTTGGATATGGGGGATGAGAAAGAGGGAAATTTTTAGCACCATTCCAAGATTGTGAACCTATGTGACTGAAAGGCTGTTTGTACTCTCAACAGAAGCAAGAACGTTTGAAGGAAGTGTGGATTTAGAGAGAATGTTAATGATTTTTGATTTAGATATGTTGAGCTAAGGGGTATCCAAGCAACTATGTCCAGCAAGAAGTAAATGATTGAGGATTGAATCTCTGGAGAGAGACTAGGGACAGAGATATCTATATTTCCATTTCCATCTCCATTTCTGCTTTCATCTTCATTATGTCCATGTTCATGTCCTTCTCCATTTGTGACATTAAATTTAATGGCTCCAACAAAGAGCAGAGGTACTTACTCTATCTAAAAAAGGGAAACAAATCTTGGATGGTTAGAGTTTAACTGTGATTCTATGGGAAGTCTGTGAGGACACTGAGAGTTTAACTAATATTCAGGAAAGGTTGTTAACTGTGCTGGCTAAAGAGAGGACAAAGAAAAGAAACTCAAAGAACTTATTTCCTGAAAGAATTGTATTTAATTCTTTACTTGTAAAAAAAGAATAGTCTTGAGAAGAAACATTAATTATAAATTACATAAAAGAATTATATGATGGGTTTGTGTTTTCACAGTTGAAGAGAATTAAGTAGTTATAGTAATGATTAAAGATGACTGTTCTTTTTCATTAAATGTCTCTAATCTTTCATTGTAAATAATTATGTCTGTTTCACTGTTCTTTACACCATCAATAAATTACATAGCAATTTTCATGGGAAAATATATAATATGTATTACACAATACATTATATAATATTCATGTGTGTATAAAAACATATGGTATATGTAAATATATGTAGATTATATATATATATATATATATAATCAATATCTGGAGAGGGAGAAGAGAGAGAAAGATAATAAGCAACTACTTATAAGAAAATAAGTTTCTCCAGTTTATTGAGCAAATGCCATTTTTAATCAAATAAATGATATTTAATATACTGGAGTAAGGGTCCAGAACTATTTTAATGATTAATAAGATTATACAATTTCAGTAATTAAATTAGAACTATCAGAACAAATATCTTTATTACATTAGAACTTGTGATAAGAATGGGTAATGGAAATGAGCTAGTAGCAGGTAAAGAGAAGGCTAATTTGTCCACAAACTCTATTACACATGTATGTATTAGTTTATCCACAAACCCTGCTAAACATATATATATATATATATATATGAGGTAGCCAAGAAAATAAATAGAGAAAGAGAAAATAAGATAACTGTGGAAGCAGCCTTAGGGTACACTTATAGTTATAAGCCTTTATTGCTTGAATGATAAGCCAGCAGAGAGAATGAGTAGACATTTTTGTAGAATATCAAGAGAGTAAAATGTCCAAAAATACAGGGAGGAGAGATTTTCTAGGACAAAGTAGTAGAAAAATAATGTCAAATGTTGCTGCGAAGTCAAGAATGAAGAAAAATGTTTATTAAATTTATCAATTATGAAATGGTTGATATGCTTGCAGAAAATTGTTTCATTTGATAAATGAGACTAGAACCTATTCAAAAAGGTGGAGGTATTGCTGGTAAAATGTATATAAGGCTATTTTTCTATGAGTTTGACCATGGAGAGTAGAGAATTAGGTAAATTAGTTTGAGGTGATGGCAGGATCAAGTAAAAGATAAATATCACCTTCTGCTTTTTGCCAGTAATATGGAGAAATGCTTTTTATTTCTGTGAATTTATTTTGTATTCTGGTACTTTGAAAAAAATTAATCACTGTCTCAGTTCATTTGCCTATTAGTTGCCAAATTTTCACAAATTATTATGCAAAATTACATGGTTGCAAATATGAAAACAAATGACATCGATGATTTTTTATAAAGCCACATTAATAATAAATAGGAATAAGATAAGTTAAATAACCAATTTTCAGGGAAAAAAAGATTTGATATTTTTTCCCCATGGGGAATAATAGCAGAGCCAGATATAGGAGTGAATTCTACCAAACATCTAAATAACAATTACCTCACACAAGCCATTTTGAAAAAAAAATATATATATAGTATTTATTTTACCAAACTCTTTATATAGCAAATGTAGTCCTGATTCCCAAATCAGGGAAGGATAAATCAGAGGAAGAAAACATAGACCGATTTTACTAATACATAGTGTCACAAAAAAGAAATTATGTTTTTCTCTGGGGGGAGGAGAATTTAAAACAGACTGGTGATTCCATTAGTGTGGGGAGCTCTTTATATACACTTTCTTTTCCTATGCAGTTCAGTGCTTTCTCTGAAATTTGTAACATTAAAGAATTTTTTAGGGTTTAGATATTAAGTAACTTTCCTGGGGTCACAGAGTAATTATATTTCAAGAGTGAATTGTATCCAACTTTTCCTTAATCTGAGAGCAGCTTTCTGTCCATTATTAGCTCCTAATATTTCTCCTGAGCAAGATTACTATTGCAATATATCAGAAAGCATTCATGATCAAGTTGTATATATAATAGGAATATAAAGATAAATCATTATTAGAATAATTAGATAATTAATTAACTTATGGATCTTTTGTAAAGGATCTATGCAAGCAGATGGCCAAGAATCATACTGGATGAGAAGGCAGAGAACATGCATTGACAAAGAGGATACAGATGCAATCATATCTTGGAGAACTCTAGATAATCAACAAATATTTTTTTTTAAACAAATACTTTATTAACTTCTGTTTTACATCATTCATTTCCGCCAGATTTTGAGTTACAATCATTTTCCCCCCATTATTCCCTACCCAACCTCCCAGAATAGCAGTCCCACAAGATATCGCTTCCTCCAATCTGCTCTCTCCCATACCTTCTCCCATACCCCCATCGACTTTTCCATTAGAGGAAGATGAATCTTTGTGTCCCAATGCCTGCACATCTTGTCTCCCAATTATAGGCAAAAGAGTATTAATAATAGTATTTATATATATATATTTGAAACATTTAATGTTACGATCTTGAATTTCAGATCCATTTCCTTCCTCCCTTGTCACCCATTCCTTCTTGGTATATAAGTAATTCAGTATATGTTGTACATGTCTAGCTATGCAAAACATCATAGTAGATATATTGTACAAGGCTGCTTATAATTCCCTCCCACTCATCCCACCCCCCACCTGGTCCATTCCCTACATGATCCTGTCCCTCTTCTATAGTGGGTACTTCCAACCTCCCTCACCCCAAGGATGCCCTCCCATCCATCATCCCTCCTCTCATCCCCCTTCCCCCTATCCTGCTGCAGGTTGAGATATCCCATTTGGTATGTATGTCATTTTCTCCCTGAACCAAATTCAATGTGAATGTGGTTTTGCCTTTTTAGCCTTCCTTATTCTCCCCCTCCTTTGCACCCACTTCCCCTACATGAGATAGTTTACCCTACCATGTCTCTCCCCATCTCCTCTTGCCACTTTCCTCTCACCTCATAATTTCATCCCTTGAGTACTCTCCCTTCCCAACAAAATCAACCTATGCCCTCTATCCATATATAACTGCAACCATATACACACACATTCACATATGTATTCGTATGACCACACCCCCTTCTTCCATTATTTTCATAGTGGGAAAGATACCATCAGTCACAGATATTGCTTTTCCATATAGGAATGTAAATAGTTCAACTTTGATAAGTTCCTTTCGATTTCTTTTCCCTGATTACCTTCTCAGGCATCTCTTCCTTCTTGTGTCTGGGTGTCAAATCTTCTATTCAATTCTGGTTTATTCCTCAAGAATGCTTGAAAGTCCTCTATTCCACTGAATGACCATATTTTCCCCTGAAACAAAATACTCAGTTTTGCTGGGTAGGTGACCCTTGGGTTCAGTCCCAGCTCTTTTGCCCTCTGGAATATCATATTCCATGCCCTTTGATCCCTCAGTGTAGAAGCTGCCAGGTCCTGGGCTATTCTGATTGTGTTTCCACAATATTAAAATTGTTTCTTCCTGGCTGCTTGTAGTATTTTCTCCTTGATCTGGGGATTCTGGAACCTGGCTATAATATTCCTGGGAGTTTTCTTTTTGGGATCTTTTTCAGGAGGTGATCAGTGGATTCTTTCAACCTCTATTTTGCCTCTGGATCTAAAACATCAGGGCAATTTTCCTTGAGAATTTCTTGAAGGGTGATTTCTAGGTTCTTTCTTTGATCATGGCTTTCAGGTAGTCCCAATAATTTTTAAATTGTCTCTCCTGGATCTATTTTCCAGGTCAGTGGTTTTTCCCATGAGATATTTCACATTGCCTTCTAATCTTTCGTTTGTTTGGATCTGCTTAACAGCATCTTGATTTCTCATGAAGTCACTAGCTTCCATTTGCTCCAGTCTAACTCTGAAGGAATGAATCTCCTCAGTGAACTTTTGAGATTCTTTTCCATCTGGCAAATTCGACTTTTTAAGGCATTCTTCTCCTCATTGCCCTTTTGGGCCTCCTATGCCATTTGAGCTAGTCTATTTTTTAAGGTGTTGTTTTCCTCAGTCAGGCTGTTGACCCTCATTTCATACTTTTCCTGCATCCTTCTCATTTCTCTTTCCAATTTTTCCTCCACTTCTCTTATTTGATTTTAAAGTCCTTCTTAAGGTCCTCTATGGCCTGCAACCCACTCATGTTTTCCCCTGGGGCTTTTGGAGCAGGACTTCTGACCTCACAGTCCTTTTACCGCTCTATGCCCCCAAAATAGGAGTCTAGGGTTGCATTTTTCTGTTTCCTTTGCCTTGACATGTTGCCACTTAATTGCTTGACTTTTGGGCTTGTTGCCACACTATGGCTTTAAGGCCAGATAGAGGAATTTTCGTCCCGAACGTGTGGGGGACAACTTCCGTTTCTGGCAAGCTGTAAACCCACCCACAACTTCCACCCTAGATCACAATCCAGATCCAGGGAGGTTAAAGCAAGAACGATTACCCCCCAAGACTGATCGCTGGATCTCCCCACGATTTGTAGGCTGGGAGCCGGAAATGCCTATGAAAACTACAAAATGGCGTCTCCTCAGCGGCTTCTAGCCCCCAGGGGAGGGAGCTGACGCATTCCCCAAATACAGGTCCCAAAGTCCATAGGACACTAACCTCTTACTTTGTCCTAGGCAAGTCTATGTTGATAATTCTGGAATCTCCACAGGTCCTGGTGTTCTGGGGTTCCTCCAGCCGGCTGCTGGCCCTGCCGCCCTGGGGCTAAAACCTCAGCTCACGTGGACCTGGGCTCGGCTGGGCTCCTGCGCTCTGCGCGCTGCCGGCTCCCAGACCACTGCACTGGTCCTTCCTGCAGGGTGCTGGGCTGTCCTCAGCGGGAGGTTAGCTTCTCTGTGTCGTTCTGTGGGTGCTGGGGCTCCAGAAGATTTTCAGAGTCCTTTTTTACATAGTTTGTGGAGAATCTGGGGGCAGAGAGGCTTGGACGAGCTGTTTCTACTCCGCCATCTTGGCTCCGCCTCAATCAACAAATATTTTAATCTTAATTCTTATGCTATAGTTGGAACATGTTTTTTCATTTCATTCTTTTATTAAAATTTAGTCATAATATTTATAAGAGAGTCGAACTTTTCCTTTTTAGAGTCTTATGGATTTTTTACTCTTTGTAATTATAACCTTGTCATTATAAATTTTTTTTAAAAAACATTATAACATTATACAGGTTCCTTTGTCTTTTTAAATTTCTAAAATGTTAATAATTGAAAAGTCACTGACTTGTAAGTTTAACTTCACAGTTATCACTTGAATCTTCATGCTTTCTGGTTCTTTTGATAGTTGGGGATTTTCTTAACCTCTTTATTAGGTTGATATGCATTTTAGCATTCTCTCTCAAGCATTGTTGAACTTGTTCCTTTTTTTGGCTGTTTTTATGTTCTTCTATGTATTGATCACTTAAAAATATATTTACTACTAGTTTTTCATTATAATTTAATTTCTTCTTATGATTTTTCACTTTTCATAACTCTTATTTGGTCTTGTAACAAATATTAACTATTGTCTTAATTTCTTTAGCATATAATTTATCCATTTGGTAATATCTCTGAGGGTGTATTGTATTTCTTCTTTTACTAGCTGTGTTTCTTGTGGTCTTTTAGTTGCTTTGGGTTCTCTGTCATTTAATAAAATGTAACTTATCTGAATCAGAACCTTTTCACTTTGCTCATTTTATATTGTTTTGAAGTTCTCTCTCTACTGCTTTGATGGCAAAAGACCCTGCCAGAATTTATATATCCATCTGTGTTCCCCAGAAGCAGTGGTACTCTAAGAATATCTGGACTCAATCAATAATCTGTATGCAATGAAATAAGGATTTATAATAGATATTTGGGAAGATGAAGGCAGGAATAGTGACTGTACCTCACATATAGACACACAAGCCTGAGAGGAGTTGTATAATGCTAAAGATAACAGTAATTCAAATGTGTATGGTTCTTTAATATTTTCAAAGTGCTTTCCATTCCTTACTTGATTCAATCCTTATTTGAATGGCAGAATGGCATAGTAGGGAGTAGAAGAGATTTGGAGTCAAAACACCTGAGCTCAAATCAAACTCCTGTTATTTATTACTTATATCACCAGAAAGGTATATCATAAAGAATACTGGGGGGTGGAGACAAGATGGTGGAGTAGAAACAGCACTTCCACCTCACTCTAGCCCATACCACTTCAAAATTATGTAAAAAGGGGACTCTGAACAATCTCTGGAGCTCCAGAACCCACAGAACAACACAGAGAAGCTAAACTCCCACTGAGGACAGCCCGGCAGCCCTGCAGGGAGCGGCCAGCACTGCTCTCTGGGAGCTGAGCACAGAACCTCATGAATCTGAGGTTTTAGCCCTAGGGCTGTTGGACCAGCAGTCGGCTGGAAGGACCCCAGAACACCAGCAGTGGTGGCTTTTCCAGAATTATCAACACATAGATGCCTAGGACAAAGTGAGAGGTTAGTGCCCTATGGACTTTGGGACCAGTATTTGGAAACACGTCAGCTTCTTCCCCTGGGGGCGAGAAGGAGCCTTGGCACAGCCACCATTTTGCAGCTTCAGTTGCAGCTTCAGCTCCTATTCTGAGAACAGTAGGGGAATAGGGAGATCAGTCTGGGGAGTAAGCACTTTTGCTTTGACTTCCCTGGATCTGGATTGCAGTCTGGGGTGGAGGTCTTGGGGTGTGTGTCCAGCTTGCCCGAGTTTGTGGGGGCTTCAGGGAGGGCACTCAACTAATACCTCCAGCAGTTGAGAAGACCGCAACATTTGGGATGGAAGCTCCCCTGTCTGGTGGCAGAGTCCTACTGTGGCAAAAAGCCCAAAAGTCAAGTAATTAAATGGTAACATGCCTAGGCAAAGGAAACAAAATAAACAGAAAAATTCAACATTAGACTCCTATTTTGGGGGCAAAGAGGATTGAAGCATGGAACAGGAGGAGGACTGTGAGGTCAGAAATCCTGCACCAAAAGCCCCAAATGAAAATATGAGTGGGTTACAGGTCATAGAGGATCTTAAGAAGGATTTTAAAAACCAAATAAGAGAAGTGGAGGAAAAATTGGGAAGAAAAATGAGAAGGATGCAGAAAAAGTATGAAATGAGAGTCAACAGCTTGTCTGAGGAAAATAACACCATAAAAATGGACTAACTTGGGGTGGCTAGGTGGCGCAGTGAGTAGAGTGCCGGCCCCGGAGCCAGAAGGACCTGAGTTCGGTTCTGGCCTCAGCCACTTAACACACACACACACACACACACACACACACACACACACACACACACACACACACACCTAGCAGTGTAACCTTGGGCAAGTTACTTAACCCCAATTGCCCTCCAAAAAGCAAAAAAAAAAAAAAATGGACTAACTCAAATGGCAAAGGAGGCTCAAAAGGGCAATGAGAAGAATGCCTTAAAAAGCCAACTTTGCCAGATGGAAAAAGAATCTGAAAAGCTCACTGAGGAGATTCATTCTTTAAGAGTTAGATTGAAGCAAATGGAAGCTAGTGACTTTATGAGAAATCAAGATGCTGTTAAACAGATCCAAACAAATGAAAGAATAGAAGGCAATGTGAAATAGCTCATGGGAAAAACGACCAACCTGGAAAATAGATCCAGGAAAGATAATTTAAAAATTATTGGACTACCTAAAAGCCATGATCAAAGAAAGAAACTAGGAAGCATACTTCAAGAAATTCTCAAGGAAAATTGCCCTGATGTTTTAGACCCAGAGGGCAAAATAGAGGTTGAAAGAATACAGAGATCACCTCCTGAAAAAGATCCCAAAAAGAAACCTCCTAGGAATATTGTAGCTAGGTTCCAGAATTCCAAGATCAAGGAGAAAAAACTACAAGCAGCCAGGAAAAAACAATTTCAATATTGTGGAAGCACAATCAGAATATCACAGTACCTGGCAGCTTCTACATTGATTGATCGAAGGGCATGGAATATGATATTCCACAGGGCAAAGGACCTGGGATTAAAACCAAGAATTATGTAGCCAGCAAAAATGAGTACCTTTTTTCAGGGGAAAATATGGTCATTCAGTGGAATAGAGGAGTTTCAAGCATTCTTGAGGAAAAAAAACAGAGTTGAATAGAAAATTTGACATTCAGACACAAGAAGCAAAAGATGCTTGAGAAGGTAATCAGGGAAGAGAAATCAAAAGGAACTTATCAAAGTTGAACTATTTACATTCCTACATGGAAAAACAATAACTGTGACTGAAGAAACATTTCTCAGTATGAAAATAATTGAAGAAGGGGGGAAAGTAGGGCTTTTTGGAAGGGGGAAAGTAGGGCAATTTGCCCAAGGTTACACGGCTAGTAAGTGTGAAGTGTCTGAGGCCAGATTTGAACTCAGGGGCTGACTCCAGGGCTGGCGCTCTATTCACTGTGCCACCTAATTCCCCCTAAAGGTGATATTTTCTTCAGTATTTTTTATGTCTCCTTTACCAAGATGTAGAATTTTTTTCATGATTTTATTGTATGACACTAATTTCTCTTCCCAATTTTTCCTTTGCCTGTCTTACTGGATTTTTGAAATCTTTTTAAAGTTCTTCCTTTAGCTGAGACAAAATAATATTTTTCTTGGAGACTTTGGATGTAGGAGCTTTCTAAGTTTGTGTTTTTATCTTCCTTGTCACCATAGTAAGTTTCTATGTTCAGAATTTTTCTCTGTCATTTACACATTTTCTTAGCCTGTTACTTGACTTTTAACTCTTGTTAAAGTAGCACTCTGCTTCCAGGGTGGAAGGCACACTGTCCCAAGGTTTAGAGGCTTTGTGCAACAATTTTCACAGATTCTTCTAGGGACCTGTAAGTTTTCACTTCTTCCAAGGTGCTATGATCTAAGGAGTAGGGTGTTTACTACTCTCCTAGACTGTGTTCTGATGTTTGAATGAACACAAGCAGTCTTTTCTGGTGTTGATTTCAGTGCAGCTGCAAGCTCTGGTGTGCTAGTGCTCCTCTTTACCCTGGAACTGCCACCCAGAACTATGACTTCTGACTGAATATGGGCAAAACAACAGAAGTCTGCTGTGCTGTACTGTGCTCCACTCTCAACCATGTGTGACAAACTTTTTCCTGCTGACCTTCTAAGTTGTCTTTGACTATAAAATTATTTCACCCTGTCTTTTTGTGGGTTCTGATGCTCCAGGAGTTGTTTTATGGCATTATTTACAGGTTTTAGAAGGATTTGGGGGAGAGCTTATGTGTCTGCCTTTCCTCTGCAGTCTTGGCTTCACCCCTCAGGTATTGATTTTCAAGATGTGGCTACTGCATCTAAAAAAGCCCTGGAGATTTTAGTGGCCTAAAAGTATTATGATATGATAGCTGTGTTGGGAGCACCTTTATCCATGATCCCCCTTAATTCTATTACTTTTCCTTTAAGGTTATCTTCACTGTATCATATATTTTTCATTCCTGAATCATTGATTCTATTTAATTGTTTGCATTTGATCTCCCTCATTAGATTGTGATCTCATTGACAGCAATAGCTATTTTTGCTTTTCTCTGTATCTCCAGTACTTAGCACACTGGATAAATAATAGGTACTTAATAAATGCTTGTTCACTTAAGATTACCAGAGGAGTCTTTATCTTTGGGTCTTTTTGTTTTGTTTTGTGTCTTTTTCTGAGCATAACTGGGTGATCCTGACCTGGAAATTTCTAATATTGGAGACAATCTTGTACTTTTCTGGTAGTGGGGGCCAATTAATATTGGGAGAAACTGTCTTGGAGAGGATAATCATTGTCAGTAAGGTGAACCCATGCCAAGAAAGGGTTGACCAGAGTACATTGCCATTGCCTAATCCATGTTGTGATTCTTGATCTCATCAACTATGCTGGACAGGGACAATGATATTCTGTGTTCAGTTCTGAATGCTGCACTTTAGAAAGGGCATTGATAATTTGAAGGCATCTGGAGAAGAGAATCCATTATGATTATAGGCTTCAAAATCATGTCATAGAAATACAAAGTAGTGATATTTGAGATGTTTTTAGGCAAAAGAATATTTGACAATACCATGATGATTACCTTCAAGTATTTAAGGAGCTTTTACACACAGAAGGATAAGACTTATTCTAACTGTCTCTAAAAGATTTAGAAAAAGATATGTAGAAGTTGCAAAGAAGCATTCTTACCCTGATTGGAAGAAACAAAACACCCAAGTCATAATCCCTAGAGATCCTTTTTAATTTCCTTCTGGTGGTCTATCCTTTGTTCACCCATGAATCATCAGAAATGGGTGGTAGTTGTCAGGTTTGACAAGTCTCAGGAGGCTATCTCACATTCTAAATGCACACCCTGGAAAGGCAGCAAAAATTTCTTCCTCTTCTTCCATGTCAGACTGACATATGGCTATCTCTGTACCTCTTAGCAGGGAGTCTCCTACCAACAGAATATGTCTTCTTCCTGGAGGTGTAACAGATGTCCTTCTTGGTAGCATCTGTGGATCCAGTTTATCCATCCATATCCCTTTAGAAGCTGCTTCCTCCATAGAGGGTCCATATCCATCCTCTGTAGAACTTTGGACATATTTTATAACTCTAGATGCAGGCTCAAAAGTAGCTCTTCTCCCTTTCCTCTGTCACATTCTTCACATGTACATTTCACCCTCCCTGATATGCTGGGGGAGCAGAGAGCTGTTTCCTGAACTGTTTGAGATAGTGAGTTTGGACTTATCGCACACAGAGTTCACTGTCTTTGATAGGAGCACTAATATGGCACATTCTCCTGGGTCATTGGGATAAGTCCCTTCCCCTTGATACCTTCTGCAGTTGATACCTTATATTATTTATGAGTTTCTCAGATTTACCTCACATGGTTAAATGGCCTTTAATCCTATGGGCTCTAGAGACTAGGACCTAGAAGCACCAACTTTTAGTATTCTACCTTTTTCCTTAAATATTATATTACTAAGTTTCTACTTTCTTATCTAATCTAATGACCCAGGTAGTTTTATAGATTTAGAACAAGGATATCACATGCCTTCTAGGTGCAATGCCAATGCAATATTCACAGTGCTAATGATCACTCTAAATATACCCTCATAGTGCTTGATCACAAAATATAGCAAACTCTCCATATAGAAGAAAGAAGCAAAATATTTATTAAAGCACCGGAAAGTCAAATCCCAATACCAGGAAACCAAATCCATCATAGCAACAAAGAAGTTAATGTACCACAATGTAGTAGAGAGTCATACCATCCTTTAGCCTTCCCACAAACCAACACAAGACCAATATTTACTCACAAGTCTAACTGTCTCCCTAGGAAGTATTCTCTCCTCCTTCCTGTCTAGCTGTTCTGACTCCTAGCTTGGGCTCTGCTCCACCCTTCTGCAAACTCCTCCCACCACAGACTCTAGGTTCAGCCTATTTGGTGGCAAAGTATATTTTCAAAGCAGGGAAGGTCTTCAAATTCGCTTAGGCTTATAAAGGGGCAGGGAAGATCTTCAAATTCCCATCACCATTACACTAGGTTAACCTTTTCATTCAAAATAACAACTGCTACAACAAAAACTAAACAAACTTTGTGAATTTAATAAGCATCAAATAAAGTAATTATTTCCATATTCAAAGTAGATTCTCCCTCTGTGGGGAGCCAAAGAAGCCTGGTTCAGAACTTTTAACAAACAAGCCCCCAAGGTAGCTGTTGTCCCTTTCCCCTCCTTCCTTTGCCCAGAGGGGGAAGGTAAGTTTGCAAGTGTGGGGGGAAGGGTGGAACTCTCTTTTCCTATTTTGATCTAAGATGAAAGAAGTTAATACAATTGTATTGAGGTACCCTCTAGACTTGAGGGGGGAGGGACTAACCTTTTGTAACTACAGGTAAATTTGTAATTACATGGGTTTCTATATTGCAGATATAAACATTATAAAACAGGGTTTAGCAGAACTGATAAAGTAATCATGACTTGTTTCTACACAGATTTCTTTCCTCTGTCTTTTTAGTTCCAACAAAAATCAGATAAAAATTTTGTTTTATATAACACTATTTCTGGCTAACAACGATTATTTCATCTTTACTACATAATACAATTGTACCACAACTCAGAAAGACCACAATAACACAATGGTGTTAGTTGAATTTTCAAATCATCACATGCAAAAATAATTGATAGAGAATTTAGGCTTTTTACTCCTCTTTTTCAGAGTTGCAAAGTCTGAATTGTGGCTTCAGGTTGCCTAATAAGTGTGGGGCAGCAAGCTCTGCCCCAGGGCTGCTGTTTGCAGAGCCCTTTATCATGCATCCTCACTTTATCTGGATTGAGAAGGGCTATTTAAAATCCTTCAGCACTCTCTCCTCTATTGACTAGAGACTTTTAAAGAAAGTTTTCAACTAATTTAACCTATACTGTGAACTTCAGTGATGTCTAATTTTTTTTTTTTAAAGCAAAAGGCTTTTAACGTTCAGGTACAATATGGAAAATCTGGACAAAGTCTAGTGGCGCCAATTTTCCAGACTATACCAGAGTAAAAAACCTTTACTCCTAAAGTTGTTCAGATCTTTATATATTCTAATTTTGCTTTAGTGCCAAATAAAATTAACCTTTGATTGCATCCTGATACACAATACTTTTCTCTTTAGATGAGGCAGGAGAATGGTTAAATGCTTGCCAGTCTGCCTCTTTAATCTGAGGGGAAAAAATTCCCTTTTTGCTTTTTATTATTTTGATTAATTTTATTTTTAACAGCCTTTCCCATAATCAAACTTGGCCAGAGTTGGGTTGGAGGAAAAGAGGCCCTTAAACCTTAAGACTTCTGTTCACATTTTTCATGCATTTATTTTTTCTAATTTTTATCCTGATATATTTTTTGTATACTTTTTTGACTTACTATAAATATTGTATAAAGACAGCTGCATTA
Source organism: Gymnobelideus leadbeateri (assembly GCA_011680675.1). Lineage (NCBI taxonomy): Eukaryota > Metazoa > Chordata > Mammalia > Diprotodontia > Petauridae > Gymnobelideus > Gymnobelideus leadbeateri. The sequence goes on from WOXC01005137.1 coordinate 220,814, forward strand.
CACCTAATTGTTTGTGCCACATTTGGCACTTTCATACCTGATGTTAAGCATATCTTTTATATATTCCACAGAAAAAAGGCAGAAATTGGGAAACGCTGGTTTCCTTCTTTTCCTAGTTTCTCAGTTTTTTCCCATTCTATTACACCACCCTTTGGAAACCCAGGGGTACACTGTTCCAAACACACTAAATAAAATTCCTCTAACTGTTCCTTCATAATAACAAGCCCTCTTTCTTTCACTACTTTTTTTTAATACTTGAAAACATTGTTGCTGATCTTTGAACTGTACTCTATGCATTTGACCCATGGTGATAGAAAGTTTAAAAATCCCTGTATCAGCCTGGTGGAATAGAATGACTAAGAATTGATTGAAAAAAGTTCCCTTACCCTGTGACTTGTGATTTTTGGAGCTCCTTCTGCTTGTAAGGGCCATCTCTGCTGTGGACCTTCCTTTCAGGTTCCTATGTGTCCCACATGGGCACCATTTGCTGTGGGCTGCTCAGTGTCCAGCACTTAGCATGATCTGGAGATGTGAATAAGAGATGACCAGGCCATGTGGGTAGTTCAAGGAAGAAAGATGAATTCCATTTATTGATTCTCAGTACAAGGTTTTTATAGAGCAATGAGACAAAGGAAGGGGACTCAAGTTTTCTAATCATTACCTTAGCCTGTTGTATCCTGGAGGTAACACAGATTAGATGATTTGATAAGGATTTGTTATCTAGGAGACTAAAGTCTTGGGGTAAGACCTTTGATATAGGCCTCAGGTACTTCCTAAGGTAGTGCAGTCATAAACGGATACAATTGAGAACAAACTTCAAAGCCAAATCTTCAGTCCTCAAAAGTCATCACATTTAGAACTGACCACCCAAAGATACCTGAATGCTAAATCAAATGTTTTGGTTCTCAATAACTAAAATCTTGGGGTATAGCCTATTGATCTCAGAACTCAAGTAACATCCTTATAAGTATAACCCATAACAAAGAACTCTCAGGAGCTAACTTGAGGAAAAGTCACATTTCAAAGAGATTCTTGTTTTAAAGTCCACTATTAGGATTTAATATCTGAGTTCTGAACCAGGCTTCTTTGGCTCCCCACATCCCTCCACCCCTCCCCCCTCCCCCCAGAATATACAGGGAACTGAGATTCTCTATTATATATAGCTTACTTTTGTGTTGAAATATATAATGTTACTTTCAAAACTCTCCTGATTATTCATAGTTTTCTTTTTCTGGCCTCCCTTTTATTTTGTTCTGGACACGTTTTTTAAAAAAGTTTTGATCACTCTCTTCTTTATTTTTCTATTTTTTCCTTCCTTAGCTACCAAATCCCTTGATTGTCTTTCCTCCCTCCTCCCACCCCTGCAATTACAAAGAAAAGGAAAAAGAAAGTGCTTAAAAAACAAATATGCAAAGACAAACAAAACAAATTCTATATTAGTCATTTCCAAAAATATATGCTTTATTCTGTATCTTGAGGTCATCACCTCTCTCTCAAGAAGTGGGTAGGCAGTACTTTCCTTATTATTGGTCCTCTGGAATCATGTCACCCAGTACATATTCCACAGATGAAAAAACTGATGCCAAAGAGCACTAAGTGATTTGTCTCTGGTTATGTAGTTGTCTAGTAACAGAGCCAATATTTGAACCCAGGTCCCCTGAGTCCAAATACAGTGCACCGATTAGCAGATCTCTCTAGGGCTCTAATTGTTATAATGTCAGATATCATTAGACATCTTTAAGAAGTTCCCTAGAAAATAACTATAAGATTTTTCACCTCCTCTGAATGTATATTCTCTTCTTCATCTGTTTATTCACAAACAAAAATTGGAGATCAAGGACATTCTGGACATGAGATGGCATTGACAAAAGCACAGAATAGGGAAGCTTCAGTGGATGTGCCCACTGCTGACATGAGCCTGTTTGGTAAATAACAGCAGACTTGAGGTGACAGATTCAGATGAATCAAGTCTGTCATTTCTATAATTCCAGTCTGATTACTCAGCCTCTCTTCTTGGTTTTTAATTTTAAAAACAAGTTTTGGATTGTTTTCTGATATCTTCCTGTTTCATGATTGTGGTTATAACTTGACAGTAGTGACAAGATTATACCTGCCTACCTTTATGTCATCCTGAGGACAGACACTCAATTAGTAGTTGGAAAAACAATAGTCGTCTAATTTGTCTAAATGGTAAAGCTCATGATAGGGACTAGTGTAAGATAAAGGTAGAAAAATAAGCTTAGGATGTAGTAGGGAGACCAAGAGAGAAACAAGAGGCTATTTTAATAATCCAGAGAAGAGATAATGACACAGACTAAGGGCGATGCCAATGGGAATGGCAAATGACTGAATGGATTGAGAGGAGAGATATTCGAATAGAGATAGGGGTGTATAGGGAAGGAGAGGTATATGTTTACCTTATTCTGCCACTAGACCATGAGCTTCTCAAGGTCAGGAGCAGAAACCATGTCTTACTCTTCATTGTATCCCCAGAACACAACACAATACTGTCTGATGCAAATGATCTTTAAAGTTCTGGTCCGCGTATTATTCATCATTATTCATTATTCATCATTATTCATCAACTCATCCCCTCATCCCCCAGCACAGGGCTTTAAGATTACTGTAATTGGGTGATCTGCCCCAGTGCCTATTTTAAAAGCATAGCTCTTACACCCAAAGGGCTATAAAACTGTGTACCCTTTGACCCAGCAATACCACTTCTAGGTATGTATCCCAAAGAGATGAAAAAAGTGGGATAAAGATCCACACATACAAAAATATTTATAGTAGCTCTTTTTGTGGTGACCAAGAATTAGAAATTGAGGGGATGCCTATTAATTGGGCAATGACTGAACAAATTGTGATATATAAACATAATAGAATACTATTGTGCTATAAGAAATGATGAGAAGGCAGACTTCAGAAAAACCTGGAAAGACTTATATTAACTGATATTGAGTGAATTGAGCAGGACCAGGAGAACATTGTATACAATAAGAGCAATATTGTGTGATGACTAACTTTCATAGACTTGACTCTTCTCAGAAATGCAAGGATCTAAACCAACTCCAAAAGACTCATGATGGAAAATGCTGTCCATACCCAGAGAAATAACCATGGAGTCTGAATGCAGATCGATTATACTATTTGCTCTCGTTTTTTCTTTTGTTTTCTTTTGTTTCTTCTTTCTCATGTTTTCTCCCATTGGTTCTAATACTTCTTTACAACATGGATAATGTGAAAATATGCTTCATGTGAATGCATATGTAGAACCTATATTAGATTGCATGTCATCTTGGGGAGGAGCAGGGGAGGGAAGGGGAGAAAACTGAAAACTCAAAAGCTTATGAAAGTAGATGCTGAAAACTAAAAACAAATAAATAATTTTTTTAAAAAGCATATTTCTATTCTACCCTACAGCCATATTCCATCCAACCATCTTTCCGCCTGGACTATGCCCTGCAGGTCTTAATCTTTTCCACCTCAGTTCTAGCACACTGTGGTTTATTTGCAGGCCCCCCCAGTTCTCACTTTATTTCTTATGCTCTAGGTGCTTTCTTGCAAAGTCCCATGCCACTATGTGATTAACCTTCACCTCCTTTTCAATTCTGGAACCACAAATCAAAATTACCATTGTTCCCAGAAAGTATGTGCCAATCTATTACTCTAGATCTTTACTCACCACCACTGTATCTTCCCAAACCAAAGTACCACTCCCTGACTACAACTCTTCTGTATTTGTTGTCTCACCCTATTAGTCAGTGCCAGTCAATAAATATTTATTAAGCACTTACTATGTGGCAACCACTATGCTAAGCCCTGGGGATACAAAGAAAGATGAAAGATAGTCCTTTCTCTCATGGTGTTCAAAATTTAATGGGAAAGACATGGGGATAACTATGTACAAATAATGCACAACCTTCTAAAAAGCAGGGATTCCCTTTGATTTTTGTATTTATATTTTAGTAATTAGCACAGTGGTTGGCACCTTGTAAGCTTTTAATAAATGTGTTGTCATTCATTTATTATGATTTAAAATGGAGTTTGGCTCATGAGCCTAATCACCATTTATAATATTATTACAATTAATAAATTAATCCCAAGCTCCAAACAAACAGAATATAAAAAGGAAGTTTTGGAACACAATCTATCTACAATTAGGTGACAGAATTCATAGTCAATGACCTCATTAATTAATGCATATATTGAATGTAGTCCACTAATGATGTTACACTAATGATGCTATAACAGTGTTCCATCATATGATCATTCTGAGAGAGTGGTAAAATAATAAGAAACAAGTTAACGCACTACATTAGACTGGACTTGTGGACTGAGGCTTCTACATTTCTGTAGCAGATCTACTACTGGAGTCCCAACTTTTACATGAAGCTTTAATTCCTCACCCCCTCCCCGCAAACATACCTTACACATACCCCAGGTTTCCTGATCTTTGCTCTCTAGTTATTAGTGTCTTAACTGTTTTGTATTTATACACATCTATATGTATGTATTTATGCTAATAGAATATAAGGTCTTTGAGGACAAGAGCTATTCTATTTATTTTTCTTGGTATATGCAGCATCTACAATAATGCCCAGATGATGGTCAGTGTTTAATATATATTTTTCATTGATTGACTGACTGGATCATTGTGAATTAAATATGAGAATTTTAAAGTAACTTTAGATATCAAAATTAAAAATAATCCTTCAAAACTGAGTTTTTTTCTTCAGCTATTACCAGAGTCCCTTTGGCCCAGGCATTTTTCAAGTTTATTTTATTTTCTTATTTATGCTTTTTGGAGAGGGGAAGGTAGGGCAGTTGGGGTTAAATGACTTGCCCACATAGCTAGTTTTTTTTTTTCCTCTGTGTATTAAGTGTCTGAGGCCGTATTTGAACTCAGGTCCTCCTGACTCTAGAGCCGGCACTCTATTTACTGTGCCACCTAGCCGTCCCAAGTTTATTTTTTTAAGTGAATAAACCAAAGGTATTAGCATCCTATTGTGTCTCAAAGAATAGGAGAGCCTACTGTCTTAAGCTCTCCTCTTCTCAAAACTCACACATGAAGAGACAAATAAAAAATGAGCAAAGTTCATTCATGGGGGCACTGGGCAGGAGTCATCCACCTTGATTCATTGGAAGACACTAATTTCCTCTCAGTCACTTTCACATTTTTTCACTTTCACTTTTTCACATTCCTGAATCATTAGAATCTGACTTGAAGATAGAGATCCATAGTTCCTCTTCAGACCTCTTCTCTTTTAAGCCCCAGTGATAGGTCCATGGTCACAGGGGGTGCAGATTGGAATCAGCTCTCACTGTTTATCTTTTATTATGTGAAAGGGAAGTAGGCCAGTTCTTGGGAGACCCTACAACATCCTTTCTGAGATGTTTAGGCATGATGTGTATCATGTCATTCATGCTCAAGGGAAGGGTGGTCTTACTATTGTCAGTGCTATCAGACCTTGGTTTTTCTTTCTGATATGGTCACCAAAATGAGAAAGCTTCAGAACAACAATCATGCCAAGAAACATCTACCAATAGGATGGACTTGTGGAAGTATTACTTTAGTACCATAGAATCTGAGAACTGGAAGAGATCTTGAAGGCTATCTTAGTCCAGTTCATACCAAACATGAATCTCCTCTATAACATCCCCAACAGATGGTCATCCAATCTCTGGTTGCACTCCAGTGACAGGGAATGTAGTACTTGAAACAGACCATTTTGTTTCTGGAAAACTCTAATTGAGAAGAAAAATTTTCTCATATTGAGTCAATACATTCCTCCCTATAACTTTCTCTTATTGCTCCTAGTTTTTCTCTTTGGGGTCAAGCCCATGTCTAATCTCCCTGTGACAGACTGTGTGTGAATGTGAGACTGCTAAAATCAGATACTATTTACAAAGCTGATAGCAGTCTTTAAAACTTCCTGAAGGAATATAGGCTTTCAGAGCAGATAAGCTTTCTCAATTTAAAGTTATATGTCAAAGAGATTTCTTCCTCTTTATATTTCTTATTGTGTAATATCTACACAACCTGAGTCATTTCAATGTAAGCCAACCCACTCACACAGAATATGGGCTTTTTAAATGAAAGATAATATTCCCAGAAAATGAAAAGACCATCTCATGTATGAGTCATCATTATTACATTTCTTTACCATATGAAAAAGTCTTTTAGAAACCTTTTCAGAAAACTTTTGTTTTTATAATCAAGGATCCTAATAAATTCCCCATAAGAAATACACAACTCAGAGTGAAATGTTTTCTCCCATCTCAAATTTTGTGAAAACCCTCTATTTAGATGTTTCCTTTACTGATACCTTTTTGTAAATTGTATCCTTCATGTCTGTGTACTTAGCCTATCTGTCCAATAGAATGACATCTCTTTAAGGGCAGAGATTATGTCCTTTAAAATTTTTTTGTATCACCAGTACTCAGAACAGTACCTTACATGTAGAAGATATTCAACAAACATTTGTTGAATAAAATTAATTAACCTTCCACAGAGACCCCACTGTTTGATTCATTGAAAAATTAAATAAAGCTTGACCATGGTGGATCAGATGATAAAATATATCTTTTTCTTTGGTAGAAAGGAAGCAGACTATAGGTGCAGAAGGTTACACACACTGTCAGACTTGGTTGATGTGTTAGCCCATTATCTTAATTTTTTGCTTCCCTCTGTTGTAAGAGAAGCAATTTTTTAGTAGTGTGTGGGGTGAATGTTGTGGGGTAAATAACTGATGTAAAAACAAATGATATAAATAAAAAATAATGATAGTACAAGAGATAATAATAATCCCTTCAAAGTCCAATTCATTTGGACTTTGTGTTTTGTGTTTGGGGTGGCAAAGTAAGGAGATGCTAGCCAAGGTTAGGAATAGCAGGGACTCTGTATTGTGAGATTGCTACCAAAGCTGTGAAAATCTGGGATGAGGGAGCTCTGAAATGCAGATGATTGGGATCTGGCAATTTTACAGGGTTAACACCTCAGCCAAGGTAATACAACTGCTCTTGTGTATTTAAGATATACATGGAGTGGCATTGCTATATTTAAAAATTATGTGATGATCAGCTTGACACAGAGGACAGAAGAATGAATGATACTTCACATTCTTGTACAATAAGAAGGCAAGATATACTATTGTCATTTCAGAGTGCATTCCTTTGCATTTCAGAAATAACAATACTCCATCTGTCGGAAATGCTTTAGGGTAAAAGGTACTTACTACTAAATCAGGCAAATTATGAGTATCATGAAATAGACTGAAGATATGAATACTTTTCATAAAGTATAGATCTAATAATGTTATTCCCTTACTTTACTCAAATGGTCCCCTGTTGCCTCTAGGATCAAAGGCAAGATCATCTGTTTGGCTTTTAAAGCCCTTCATAACCTAGGCCCAATCTACCTTCCCAGCTTAGATACATTATTCCCCTTCTCACACCCTATAATCTAAGGAACTTGTCCTTCTTGTTATTACTCATGCATTACCCATCTATTACCCATCACCATGTCTTTATACTGTCCCTGCCACCATACCACTGGCCGTAGATTGTCCCTCAAAGAATTCTTTTTTTCTTTCAAAACTCTACTCTTGGACCATCATTTATTTGAAGATTTTCCTGATATCTCTAACTTCAAGTGCCCTCTATGCTCCCCCCAACAAATTACCTTGTATACAGATTGTATACACTCACTTATATAGGTATATATTATCTCCTTCAATAGAATAAAACTTTCCCTAAGGAAGGCAACATTTCATTTTGTTTTTGTAACCCAAGTGCCTAACTCAAGGCTTGGAATACAGTAAGCACTTAATAAATGCCCACTCAGTTAATAGATTATACACCAGTACTACACTGTTATGGGATTAGGCTTGGTGGTCTTAAGGTTACTATCAGTCTCCCTTTAAGGGAGGCTATAAGCTTATAAAACATACTCATGGAAAAATACTGACAATAATGTTCATTTAAGTTTAGTACAACTGTGTGTCCCAAGTAGTATTTTGTCTAACACAAGCTTTTTTGCCCTCCCTGATAACAAATTTCATCTCTGATATACAAACCACATAGCTTCAGAGGGATACCCAAAATCCAAGTATGAGAACCCCATTTTCAGAATGGCACTTTAGAGCATACAGTCCCTTCTAGCAAGAGCACACCTTCCTACATGAGCATGCCTTTCCTGCTGAATAGATCCATTTCTCAGTTCTCCCTAAGCAGGGCTGCCCTTATGTGAGTTATACTCAATTTTAGGGTGCTTACCTAAAGTATGTGTAGGGACCCCTTTTCTGTCTCCCTTCCCCCCTCTTTCCCATTTGCCAGGAAAGATTTGTGTTGAATTGATTTCCATTATTTTTCATATTATTCTCAGCATCTGACTTCATTAGGAGGGTTGTTTTCCCTGAAGTCCCTGGCTGATTTTCAGCCTTCTTCTTGGACATAAACTGGCTCCTTGGACAGGGACTTAACCTACTGACAGCCACACCTTCACTGGAGGCATATGGCAACAGGATTCTATCTGTAGAAAACAAAGGTCAATAGGGGAATCTTATGTCCTCCCAGGAGGGTCTCACCTATGCCAAAAAACATATATCATAACAAAACTTTAAGAATATCTTAATTATTGGAAAAGCCTTCAAATTAATTTTTGACTAATCTTCTCAGCTTCAAGGTATACAACATATTATAGAATGATGCATGATAATTGTAAGAAATAACAATTTCTAAGTCCAGGTTAGATGTCAACTAGATGGTACAGTGGATAGAACACTGGACCTGGAATCAGGGAGACCTGAGTTCAAGTATAACCTCAGATACGCAGTAGTTATCACCCTAGGCAAGTCACTTAGCCTCTGTCTACCTCAGTTTCCTTCTCTTTAAAATGAGGATACTGTCAGCACCTATCCTCAAGGGTTGTTGTAAGGTTAAAATGAGATGATATTTGTAAAGTGCTTTGCAAACCTTAAAGTGCTATATAGATGCTAGTTATTATTATTAAGTAAAATAATAAAAAAGAAGACTCCTAAATTTGATGAAGAAAAACCTAAACTTAACACTTTGAAAATGTGTACAATATAAATTCAAAAATGCTACCTACAGATAAAATATAAGATGCAAATGATGTCAGGGTTTTAAATGATTTTTGAAGAGGATACAAACTTACTTACATAAAGAAGAGGGGATGCATTTTCCACCACCCCAAACTCACTCATTTAATTGGTTTAGTTGCAAATGATGAAGTTTTAATGTGGTAATAAGCAGTTAAACTAACTGTAAAATTGCGTTCACACCTAGTGATCTTTTTGCAAAGTATAAACACTTCTGACTGAGTCAGGAGGGAACTATTCAATTGGCTCAGCAAACAATCAGCCATGGGAGTGTGTGTATGTGTGTGTGTGTGTGTTTGTGTGTGTGTGTGTGTGTGTGTGTGTGTGTGTGTGTGTGTGTGTGTGTGTGAGGAATAGCTAAGCCCTGGAAAGTTTGAGCAAGTATAGGGTCTAAAACTCTTTATGAAAAAGACTTCTTTGAAATGAGATGGGTTTTTTCTCTCTCCCTTCCCCATCAGATAGATATCCAGGGGCAATATGACCCGAAGTAGAAATCCTATTCAGCAACTGGGGAGTTCTTTGGTTTCAAAGACTTTGAGGCCCAACTGGGTGAGCAGAGATTTCTACTCCCGGCAGAAATTAACACAGAAAGGGAATAAATAACTTGAGGGAGGAATGCAACTCATGGCAAGAAAGAAGAAAGGTGACTGTGGGCTCAAGAATGAAGTAGTCCATGGGGTAGCTAGGTGGCGCAGTGAGTAAGAGTACCAGCCTCAAGTCAGAAGGACCCAGGATGGGGATCGGCCTAAGATACTTAACACCCCCCACCCCACACACACACAAACAAACAAACAAAAAAAAAGCTGGCGTGTAACCTTGAGCAAGTTACTTAACCCCAATTGCTTAAAAAAATGAACTAGTCCTTGCATTTGAGAGTCAAGCTGTGAAAGGGAACAAACCTTGGGAATTCATCTGAAGAATCTATCCAAAAAGAATCTATCCTGCACTACTAGTAGTGAATTGCCTCTGTCGTAAGTGTATGTGTATATCTCACAACCACTGTGCTCTGAATTTGAGCTCTCCTACAAACTCTGTGTGCATTTGTGGGAAAGTGTGCTCCAAATTCTTGAGGAAATGTTTAGTAGTTACTGTTTTTATTATACTATCTTAGTAAATGCCATTTCTAAAACTTAATTTGTTTTTGATCTGATTCTTAATGGGAAGCATATTGGTAGGGGCTTAGGAGCAATTTTGTTATGAGCACAGACTCACAAGGTTACTCCTAGAACTTGTGAGAACTCTGTACTTAATCCATAAACATGAGTGCAAGTTAGAGGAATAGTCAGGGTTGTGTGTGTGTGTGTGTGTGTGTGTGTGTGTGTGTGTTTGCTACATTTAGAATGAAGCTTTGAAAAAGCCTTTTAAAAATTTTGATAGTAGAAATTCAACCAATAGACTAACTATACAAAAACAACAATTTTAAAAATCTGGTATCTGCTATAACCATAAGGCATGAATTCATTATCCCACAACATTTGACAAAGAGTGTAAAATGATTTCAGGACCTGGATAAAATAGTATTTGTTGCAGCTGTTGCTATATAGAACAGAAGAAGAAAGGTCAGATTTTATAGGCTTACCCTCAATTCAAACTTCACACCATCTTTGTTAACAGAAGACATCATATATTTACTACCAAAAGAGAATACCAGCGACCCCACCAAATATAAACCAATTACATGTTTACATACTTTATACAACATATTCATGTCCTGTATCACTCAGAAGAAATCTATTAGCACTCACAAAAGATGTCATATTGTCAAAGGAGTAAGACATGGTGTGTTAAAATGTCCCAAGGGTATAAAGAACAACACATTTTGAATTTAGTGATTTATATGAACAAGTCACCCAAAAGCGTTACAAAATTTACACCCCCTTTATTGACTAGTCCAAAGTCTTTGAATCAATTCCACCCTGATAGCATTCTCATGTATTTCACTTATAAAAAATAACCATACTGAAAACACTAAAATATTTCATGTTCATGTAGGAAGCTATTCTCTGTTTAAAATATTCCACCAGCCCAATAATGTAATGAACAATTGATATAAAACATGGCATCTTCAAGGCAGATGGTTTAAATCTGCTATGGTTCTGCCTGGTTTTAATCATATTATCACCATTCCTGATTGGAATCAAGTTTGGCTTTCAATCCAAAAAGGAGTTATACTAAGGCAATCAGCATATTAATTGCTTGATATGCATGGATGGCATCAAGTTATGTGGATTCACACAAATACATTAAATGGCTCCTCAATCTCATGGAATTTTTCTTTAATCATATCAAAATGTCATTTGGAATGAATTAATGTAAACTTGTTGATGTATGTGGAGAAGAGTCAGAGATTAAAGACTCTGAGCTGGAAGCCAGAGGTCAAATTGAACCAATCAATGAAGGCAATACTTAGAAATTTCTTCATCTTCTCCAGGCAAGACACAGCAAGCATAAAACTATTGAGGAGAAAACTGTGGCAGCTATGTGGTGAAATGTGTTAAATGATCGGTCTGGAGTCCAAGTGGAGATCTGAGTTCAAATCCAGGCTCAGACACTTGGTAATTTTGTGACCTTGGTCAAATCATTCAACCTGTTTGCCTCTGTTTCTTCAACTGTAAAATAGGGACAATAATAGCACCTACATCACAGGGTTGTTGTAAGGATCAATTGGGATATCATTTGTAAAGTGTTTAGCATAGTGCCTGGTGCATGCTTAATAAATTCTTCCTTCCTTCCTTCCTTCCTTCCTTCCTTCCTTCCTTCCTTCCTTCCTTCCTTCCTTCCTTCCTTATTTCTCTCTTTCTCTCTCTCTTTCTTTCTTTCTTTCTTTCTTTCCTTTCTTTCTTTCTTTCTTTCTTTCTTTCTTTCTTTCTTTCTTTCTCTTTCTTTCTTTCTTTCTTTCTTTCTTTCTTTCTTTCTTTCTTTCTTTCTTTCTTTTTCTTTCTTTCTTTTTTCCTTTCTGTGGCTGTCTATCAATAGATTGATTGAAATCAATGCTCAGTGTGAAAAAAGAGGTTTAAAGCAATTAACACCTATGCAGTACCAGTCAGCATACACTTTCAGAATTGTAAACTATATGACAGATATGCAAAGGATCTTAATAAAAAAAATGGTAGTCTTAACAAATAAAGGGCATGTTACATTAAGACACCTATGAGAAGATTAGAAAGAAGAAGGGTTGGAAGCAATCTCAGAAGCAATATTATCCAACTATCCACACAGTAAAGGAATTCCTCTACTATATTCCTGATGGGTTTCTAATGGAACACATCTAATGAGATGGCCCAGTGTATATCTGTAGGCAAGGATTCACAAGGCACCTCAAATGAAATACTATTTGTAAAGCACTAACACTTGTAAATTACTTAGCACAGTGGTTGGTACATAGTAAGAACTAAATAATCTTCCACTTTAAGGATGATTTTAGATCATCTTTAAATGTTCAGAATGTCTTTTTGAGACAAACTCTGTCTAAATAATATCTATGTCTCTAGTTCTGACTGTACTCCAGAGGTATCTGGTACTTTTCTGCATAACAGTTTTTTTTTCAGTATTAGAAGACACTATCTTGCCTTTCCCACTCAACCTTCCAAGTTTTTTTATACAAGAAAACATTCCTATATCCTTCAACATCTTTTCTCTTTCTTCTATTACACTGTTTTCTCTCCTTTGAAAGAGTTCCACTTTGTCAATATCTTTCCTTGAAATTAAGCTATATCTACTTGAGTTCTGCTTACATTACAACATTTAAAGAATAAATGATGTCATTAGTGTTTGTCTTCCTTCCACTGATGCAAACTGCAACTCCTCTACACCTTGAGTGAATGATCTCTATGAGATACTATGGCTGAAAACCTCTTCTCTAATGTCAAATTTTCACCCATTTAGAGAGACCATCTTCAAGGTAATTTTATTTAGGGAGGTTTTATTATTCTCATAGCTTATGAAGACCATATCACCGAGATATATATGAAAAACTTTTGCTTCTACAAAGGTTACTTTTTCACAAGTCCAGAGTTTCTATTAACCATGATGATGTGTTTCTTGGAACTGCTTTTGGGGTCTATATTTATATATGCCACCAGGTGGCAGGCAAAGTTTGAGCAGCACACAGCTCTTTTCTACTGAACATATGCAGATAACATCCCATCATCTTCCAACCTCTATGTACATTATAGAGTTTTCCAGGTTCAGGATTTCCATTTAGGGGTAAGGCCTGATTAAAAAAATAACTCATAACTGTATCTCAGCTTGTGCCCCCAAGCAGTTGGGTTTCAATCTTATTTCCTTTGCAATCAGAGCCTCCAAAGCATTCCCTCAATCTGCATGTTGTCTAAATGCATTTACTACTGTGAAAATGAAAGTAAAGGTTCATTATAAACTCCAAAATGGCAGAGTACAGCTGTTTGTGGTAAAATTGAATTTATAACTTCTTCCATCATTTTCTTAGTTATTCCTTTTTTGTTCTCATAGCAAAGGTGTGTTTTGAGGGAGATAGATGCACCCAAATACCTTTGTAGAAAAGTGTTTCTTGATGTCAATGTCACATGGGGAATATGAAGTCACCATTACAGGAATATGTCACCATATGTCAGCTCATCCCATTCCTTATAGAAATAATGGAGATAATCTATTCTCTATCTGGCTGGCTGACATTTTAGCTTTTGATGCTGGAAAAATAGATACACAGACAACCAACATAACCCAGTTCCTTTTTCCAGACTCTTCCCAAAGTTTTTCAGAACTAGTCAGAATCCTGAGAGAAGGTCATTTGCTAGGTATTACTATGGTTTAGCTTTAGACTTTGACCCAATCCACATATTTCCATATTAGTCCACAAGGTCAGATTTTGCACATTTTTCCAGTGTCATAGTTGGAAGCTTATGGTTATCACTTTCAGGCCTGCTAGCCTGTAGTTCTAATATTATGCTAGTTGATGGTCCAAGATAACTGTCATTATTCTCAGATATTGTAGATTATTATTATTTACTGAAAAGATATCCACACTAGGCAGGAAAGGAGTCGTTCTATGGCAGCACCCCACTCCTAATAGATTTCCCTTTGGCCAAAGCAAAGTCACGTATCTTCATGATGGGTGAGAGTACACAGTTACACTCTCATCTGAGTTATCACTCTGAACTATTTTCTCTCTCAAATAATTTGTGACTGGAAAGCAAATTTTTCTTGGATTTCAGTCAGATGACTAGCTATTGTCACTCCTTTCTTCTTACTCATCAGGAAGTCCAAATAACACTCAAGTGGATCATAGATGGTTCTGATAAATTGTCTTTGTGGGGTCCAAACCATTTTGCCTGGTTAATTTGTAGTAGGTCAGTTGACTTTCCCTCATTCTGCTTTATATTTGTTCTTTGGACACTGAGATTTCTCAGTAAGTCTATTTTCTTCTGGATGTTTTTAACAATGAACCTGGACATCAAACCATCATTTGTTTCTGTCAGAGATCACTGAGCTCAAGTTGAAACTCACTGGTAGGCCTTCTTCTGCTGCTCTCCCAGCTGAGACATACCAGTTGTGCATCTCTACATTCCTTCCATCTTCTGAAATTTCAAAGCCCAACTGGATAACTATGGTTCTCACCCAAAAGTCAGCACACATTCAATAAAGCCTGTGATATCATTCATGATTACACTGTCTGCACTAAAAATATTGCAGACTGATTCCATTGAATCTGCCTTCAGGGTTACTACCTAGTTCAACAACTCTTGATTTAAAATGCTCATGCTGTGAGTTCCCTTAGGGATTGGAGAGTAAGTTGAACTTCTAGGTTTCTTGATTCCTGTCAAAGCCAGCACTTCTTTGAGTAACTTGTTCTCAAAATTTCTTCCTTGGTTAGAGTGGATCCTGGCAGATAATCCATAAAAGAAAAATATTTTTCCCACAGTAGTTTCACATCCCTAGAAGCTTTCTGATTCTTGGTGAGATGTGCTTGTGCATACTGAGTAAAAATGGTGTGAAACTACCAATAAATTGTTTATATTCTTTCTATCACTTTCCTGAGAACAGAAGCAATATACGCCAGTGCCTGTAACTTGCCAGTGTGAATTTGTAACATTTTCCTCTCAACAACAACAACAACAACTAATGTTTCTATATTGCTTATTATGTACCAGACAGGCACTCTGCTATATGTTTTGATTTGACCATTTTAACATTATCTTATTAGTTTTTGATTCATTTCAACATAATGAACAAAGGCTTTATACTTCTTAGCAATATCTGCTTCTACCTTGGTATCTCTCTCTTCCCTGCTCTGGGGTCTTCTTTTCACCCATCTGTACAAATTCTTCAAGTGATGCCTTAATGGTCACAGAACAAAATGTTTGGGACAGCCCTAGCTGGCTGCTGGTGCCATGTATGGGACCAGTTATGGTCTTGTAGAGCATTCATTTTGTAGCTCTAACTTCTGCCACTGTTTTAAGAGTAGGGTGCCCTCTAAAGAAACGAGAATTGAGAAAGTTATTCCTTTATTTCTTGGTTTATATCACTTTTCTTGTGCCAGGAACTGTGCTAAGCGTTTGGGATATAAATACAAGGAAACACCAAAGTCCCTGCCTGCCCTCAAGGAATTTACATTTTAATGGACAAAGACAATACAGATAGGAGTGCCAGAAAGGGGGGAGTAAGCACAGGGTGCCATATTGTGTAACGTTCAGGAAGTTGAGGGACAGTTGGTTCTGAGCAAAATAAAGTGAAAACTTGCCTGTAAGAGCTGGGGACCATAGGAAGAATTTAAAGTTCTGAAGAGAAAGAGAATGATAATCTGAGAACAGAAGGCATAGTATGGAAAAGTTTTTAGGGTTTTAGCAGGAGTGATAATAGTAAATCCTAGAAAAGTCTAAGGAACTTTTAATATGGCCAGTTGAGAGATTCTATCCTTTTGTTGAGATAACCTCCTTACCAGGAAACTCATCATCCTGGAATTGCTTCCATTTTGGTAGTTACCCCTCATTAGTACTCTCAGTTGCCTCTTCCCTTCTGATTGGAGGGCTGCAGGGTAAAGTAATAATGATGATGATGATGATGATGATGATGATGATGATGATGGTGATAAACATCTACATGGTGCTTATTATGTGCCACACATTATACCAAGGACTTTACAATTATATCTCCTATGAGCCTTACAACAACCCTGGGAGGTAGGTTTTACAGTTAAAGAAACTGAAGCAAGCAGACACAAAGTGAATTGTCCAGGGTCACCCAGCCAGTAAGTATATGGGTTCAGACTTGAAATCAGGTCTTTCTGACTCCAGGCTTGGTACTCTACCCACTGCAGCAATCTCCTCCCAAAGCCTCCCTTTTAGAGGTCTCAGAATTCAAAACCACCTCTTCATTTCCCACAAGCTGCCCTGATTGGCTCCCACATCACCATGCCCTGCCACTGCACCTTCTAGATTCCC
The DNA here is from genome assembly GCA_011680675.1 of Gymnobelideus leadbeateri. NCBI lineage: Eukaryota > Metazoa > Chordata > Mammalia > Diprotodontia > Petauridae > Gymnobelideus > Gymnobelideus leadbeateri. The sequence continues at coordinate 237,354 of WOXC01005137.1, forward strand.
TTCCTCTATTTTTTTTATCTATTGTCTTCAGTTGCTTAGATTGTAAGCTCCTTGAGGGCAGGGACTATTTTTATTTTTTTCTCTGTATTTCTGGTGCTTAGTATAGTGCCTGGCACATGGTAGACCCTTAATAAATGTTTATTATATAATGTATTATGTTTTCTTGTATTATATAGTACTATGTATTTGACAGAGGCTCTACCAAATTGGCATTCAGAATCTGTAATGGAAATGCAGATTTAAAGATCTTCCCTGCCCCTAGGTTAAGTGCACCTGGAGCCTGTGGTGGGAGGCTTGTTTTTCAGGAAAGCCCACACCTTGATACTTTGTGATTGGGCAGTGGGTCAAGAAGGATATAAACCATGATGGGAGGCTTTGCTTTGGGGCTCACTTTGAGAAGTGTTGTGTGATTTGACCAGATGAGACTCTGCCCAGCTGTTGAAACCCCCCCAGCTCCACCCACCCCCCAGCCAGCTTTGAAAACCCAGATATTGATGCTTTCCTCTCTGGTAACTGTGATTTGGTATTGAGGTGATGGTTGGACAGTTTGGAAGCCTGTCTGCTTGATCTGTTTGTTTCTCTGTTTGGAAACTTCTGTCTGTATACTTTGAAGTTTGGGGTGCTGACCTTTTCCCCCTGAACTAGGTAAATGATATATGTTTGATTGATTAAAGTAAGCTTGTTAACCCATCTTGAGTTGCTTTCCTTTAGAAAAGCAGATCTAAGAACCTGTGTTGGCAGCCACCCTGGGGATATTGGGGTGCTTGCTGCTACAGAATCCCACTCTGTATGTGTGCGTGTGTGTGTGTGTGTGTGTTTGTGTGTGTGTGTGTGTGTGTGTGTGTGTATCTGAAGCATCATTGTGTAATAAATGGAGAATTGGACTGAGAGTGAGGAATACTAACTGCATGACCCCAAGTAAGTTACTTAACATCTCTCATCCTCAGTTTTATCATCTTTAGAATGGGAGAAATTATTGTGACAAGCTTATAACTGCCTTTTACAGTAGTCTAGATTTATTTCACCCATGTCCTCCTTTTCATTTCCTTTTGATGCATAAATATATGGAAAGTTGTTGGGAAATAAAGATATATTTTAGTTTGGAAAGGAGAATATTAGCAATTGGGAAATCAAGAAATGCTTCATTGAGAAGATTGTGCTTGAGTTGGATTTTAAAGGAAGAGAGGGACTCTATGCAGCAAATATTAAGAGGACACACTTTCAAGTCAAGGGGGAGAAGTAGTGCAAAATGAAGGAAATGGAAAACAGAGATAAGGCCAGTTTGTCTGGATAGCAAAGTTTGGGGGTAGGGGAATAATAATGTCTAATTAATGTGGAAGCATAGGTTGATGAGTTTGTGTAGACTTAAAAAAATCAAATGGAACAGTTTATCTTTTATTGTAGAGACAAATACTCTGATCTCTAAAATAGAGAAGACCTAGAACTCATCTTCTGAGGCTTCAGTGACAAAAATGATTTTTTAAAAAAAGGCTTTTATGATGTCAGGGATGACTAAGACACAAAACTGGAAGAGGAGAATAATTAAAAACCACTTGCATTCAAAACTTCAAAGGAGATAAAACAGCTTTCCAATAAGAAACACTTAGAATTCCTTCAATAAATGTTAAAATGTTTTGAGTTACAAATTTTCTCCCTATCTCTCCCCTACCCTCATGCCAAGATGGAAAGCATACTGAATACCCCTTCCTCCAGTCTGCTTTCTCTTATATCCTCTTCCATATCCCGTCTAACTTTCTAGTAGGGCAAGATGCATTTCTATACCACAGTGCCTGTATTATCTTATTTCCCAGTTGCATGCAAAAAACAATTTTTTAACATTTGTTTTTAAAACTTTGATTCCCAGATTCTTTTCCTTCTTCCATCTTTACCCTCCCCTAGAAGATAAGCAATTCAATATAGGTTGTACACGTGTAGTTACACAAAACTTTTCGATAGTAGTTGTATTGTGAAAGACTAACTACATTTCCCTCCATCTTATCCCCTCACCACTTATTCTATTTTCTGCTTTGACCCTGTTCCTTTTCAAAATGTGTGCTTCTAACCACCCTCTCCCCCAATCTGCCCTCCTTTCTATCGTCCCCCTTCTTATCCTCTTCCCCCCTACTTTCCTGTAGGGTAAGATACCCAATTGAGTGTGTATGTTATCCCCTTCTTAAGCCAAATTCAATGAGAGTGAAGTTGTCCCATTCCCTTTCACCTTCCTGCTCTTCCCCTCTATTGTAACAGTTTTGCCTCTTTTTTATGACAATGTACTCTATTCTATCTCTCCCTTTCTCCTTCTCTCATTATATTATTTTCTAACCTCTTAATTTTATTTTTTACATATCATCCTTTCCAAGTCAACTGATCCTGTTCCCTCTGTCTATGTATACATATACACACATATACACACACTCATGTATTTATATACATATATACCCTCCTATACATATAGATACATATGTATACATATGTGTGTGTATACACACACACACACACATTCCCTTCAACTATCCTCATACTGAGAAAAGTCTCATGAGTTACAATTATCATTTTTCCATGTAGGAATATAAATAGTTCAAATTTAATAAGTTCCTTATGATTTCTTTTTCCTGTTTCCCTTCTCATGCTTCTCTTGCTTCTTGTATTTGAAGGTCAAATTTTCTGTTCAGCTCTGTTTTTTTTTCATCAAGAATACTTGACAGTCCTCTATTTCACTGAATGACCATATTTTCCTCTGAAGCATTATACTCAGTTTTGCTGGGTGGGGGATTCTTGGTTTTAATCCTAGCTTCTTTGACCTCTGGAATATCATATTCCAAGCCCTTTGATCACTCAGTGTAGAAGCTGCTAGATCTTGTGTCATCCTGATTGTGTTTCCACAATACTCAAATTGTTTCTTCTTGACAGCTTGTAATATTTTGTCCTTGACCTGGGATCTCTGGAATTTGGCTATGATATTCCTAGGAGTTTTCTTTGCAGGATCTTTTTCAAGAGGTGATCTGTGAATTCTTTCAATTTCTATTTTGCTCGCTTTTCTAGAATATAAGGGCAATTTTCATTAAGAATTTCTTGAAGGGGGGGGGTGGAGTCAAGATGGCAGAGTAGAAACAGCACTGCAGAGGAGCTCCAGCCCATACCACTTCAAAATTATGTTATAGGGAGAGTCCAAAAGACCTCTGGAGCTCCAGAACCCACAAAGTTACACAAAGAAGCTAACCTCCCACTGAGGACAGTCCTGCAGCCTGGCAGGGAGCGGACATCACAGCACTCTGGGAGCTGAGTCCAGGACCATGTGAGTCAAAGTTTTTAGCCCCAGGGTGGCAGGACCAGCAGCCTGCTGGAGATACTCCAGAACACCAGCAGCTATGGTGTTTCCATAATTACCAACATGTACATACCACAGACAAAGTGAGAGGTTAGTGCTCTATGGACTTTGGGATTCATTAGTTGGGAAAACGCATCGGCTTCTTTCCCTGGGGGCAAGAGGCTGCTGAGAAGCTTCAGCACACCCAAGGACACACATGGCAGCTTTAGTTCCTGCCCTGCTAACTGTAGGGGGACCCGGTGATCAGTCTTGGGGGTAATTGCTCTTAATTTAACCTTCTTGGATCTGGATTGCGGTCTAGGGTGGAGGTCTTAGGTTGTGTGAGCAGCTTGCCAGAGCATGTGGGGGCTTCAGAGAGGGCACCCAATTAATAACTCTGGCAGTTGGGGAAATCCCAGCATTTGGGATGGAAGCTCTCCTGGGTGGCAGAGTCCTAATGTGGCAAACCCAAAAGTCAAGTAATTGAGTGACAACATGCCTAGGCAAAGGAAACAAAATAAACAGAAAAGTGCAACATTAGACTCCTATTTTGGGGGAAGAGAGGATCAAAGCATGGAAAAGGAGGAGGACTGGGAGCTCAGAACTCCTGCACCAAAAGCCCCAAATGAAAATATGAGCTGGTTAAAGGCCATAGAGGACCTTAAAAAGTATTTTGAAAATCAAATAAGAGAAGTGGAGGAAAAATTGTTAAGAGAAATGAAAACGATGCAAGAAAATTATGAAAGGAGAGTCAACATCTTTACTGAGGAAAATAATACCTTAAAAATAGAATAACTCAAATAGCAAAAGAGGCTCAAAAAGGCAATGAGGAGAGGAATGCCTTAAAAAGCAGAATTTGCCAGATGGAAAAAGAATCTTAAAGGCTCACTGAGGAGAATCTTTCCTACGAATTTAGAATGCACCAAAGGGAAGCTAGTGATGTTAAACAGGTCCAAACAAATGAAAGAATAGAAGGCAATGTGAAATATCTCACGGGAAAAACCATTGACCTGGAAAATAGATCCAGGAGAGATAATTTAAAGAGTATTGGACTACTTGAAAGCCATGATCAAAGAAAGAACCTAGAAATCATCTTTCAAGAAATTCTCAAGGAAAATTGCCCTGATGTTTTAGAACCAGAGGGCAAAATAGAAGTTTAAAGAATCCACTTATCACCTCCTGAAAAAGATCCCAAAAAGAAAACTCCTAGGAATATTATAGCCAGGTTCAAGAATTCAGAGATCAAGGAGAGAATATTACAAGAAGCCAGGAAGAAACAATTCAAATACTGTGGAAATGCAATCAGGATAGTGTAGGATCTGGCACTTCTACACTGAGGGATTGAAGGGCTTGGAATATGATATTCCAGAGGGCAAAGGAGCTGGGATTAAAACTGAGAATCACATACCCAGCAAAACTGAGTATCCTTTTTCAGGGGAAAATATGGTCATTCAGTGGAATAGAGGACTTTCAAGTATTCTTGAGGAAAAAACCAGAATCGAATAGAAAATTTGACATTCAGACACAAGGAGCAAGTGATGCTTAAGAATGTAAACAGGGAAAAAGAAATCATCATGACCTTATCAAAATTGAACTATTTACATTCCTACATGGAAAAACAACAACTGTAGCTGATTAAACTTTTCTCAGTATGAAAATAGTTGAAGAAGGGTATATGGGCATATGAATACATATGTGAATGTGTGTATATATGTTTACAGGTATACATAGATAGAGGACACAGGTCATATGTAATAGGAAGGGATGATACTTAAAAGGTGAAATTAAGAGGTGAGAGAGGAATATAATGAGAGGAGATGGGGAGAGACAGAATGTGGTAAACTATTTCATATAGAAGAGGCAAGGGAAAATGGTTACAAGGGAGGGGAAGAACGGGAAGGCAAAAAAGTAAAACCTTATTCTCATTGAATTTGGATCAGGGAGAGAATGACATACATACTAAATAGGATATCTCACCCTACAGGAGAGTAGGGGGTAAGGGGATGAGAGGAGGGATAATGGAAGGGGGGAGGGGATTTGGAAGCACCCACTTATGAAAAGGGACAGGTTCAAAGTAGGGAATAGACCAAGTGGGAGGTGGGATAGGAGGGAGGGAAATATAGTCAGTCTTCTACAATATATCTACTATGGTAATGTTTTGCATAGCTACACATGCACAACATATACTGAACTGCTTATCTTCCCAGTAAGGGTGGGTGGCAAGAGAGGAAGGGAATGAATCTGGAATTCAAAGTTTTAAAATCAAATGTGTAAAAATGTATAAATACTATTATTAATAGTATTTTGCATATAATTGGGAAATAAGATGTACAGGCATTGCGGCTCAGAGATTCACCTTGCCATACTGGGAGAGTCATGGGGGGGTGTGGGAGAATATATGGGAGAGAGCAGATTTGATGAGGGGATATCCTGTGGGACTGCTATTCTGGGGTGGGGTATAGGGGGAAAATGGGGGGAAGAGTTGTAACTCAATATTTGGCAGAAATGAATGAGGTAAACCACAATTTAATAAAGCATTTGGGAATAAAAAAAAGAATTTCTTGAAGGATGATTTCTAGGTTCTTTTTTTGATCATGGCTTTTAGGTAGTCTAATAATTTTTAAATGATCTCTCCTGGATCTATTTTCCAGGTCAGTGGTTTTTCCAATTAAACATTTCACGTTGCCTACTATTTTTCATTTGTTTGGCTCCATTTTATAGTATCTTGATTTCTCATAAAGTCATTAGCTTCCAGTTGCTCCAGTCTAATTTTGAAGGAATTTTTCTCTTCAGTGAGTTTTTGAAATTCCTTTTCCATCTGGCAGATTCATTTTTTAAAGCATTTTTTTCCTCATTGGCTTTTTGGGCCTCTTTTGACATTTGAGTTAGTCTATTTTTAGGGTGTTATTTTCTTCAGTATTTTGGGGTCTCCTTTAGCAGGATGTTGACTATCTTTTTATGATTTTCTTGCATCATTCTCATTCCTTTACTTATCTTACTTGATTTTCAAAGTCCTTCTTGAACTCCTCCATGGCATATAACCAATTCATATTTTTCTTGGAAGCTGCTGATGCAGGAGTTTTGACTTCATTGACTTCTTCTGTTTCCATGTTTTGATCATTTTTTGTGCCCACAAAAGGTTTCTATCCTCTGATTGTGCTTCCTCATATTTTTTTTTTTCTTTTTGGAGGGCAATTTGGGGTTAAGTAACTTGTCCAAGGTCACAGGACTACTTTGTTTTGTGTGTGTGTGTGTGTGTGTGTGTGTGTGTGTGTGTGTGTGTGTGTGTGTGTGTGTGAAGTGTCTGAGGCAGTATTCTGCTTGCTCCTCTTTCCAGCCAAATATTTGACTTTTGAGCTCTTTGCCATTGTAGAATCCTGCTCTCAGACTGGAGAGAACTATATCCCAAATTACTGGGGTTTTCACAAATGTTGTCAGAGCTATGAGGAACGTGCCCTCTCCACAGATTCCCCAAGCTCTGGCACACTGGCTACATACACCAGGACCGTGACCCAAAACTGTGATCCAGATCCAATCTGGTCAAAGCAAGAACAATTACCCTCTGAATGATCGTTTGGTCCCCCCTACAGTCTGCAGGCCAGGAGCCCTAGAGGCAGCCATGAGGCAGCAACTGCAGCCACCACACCACAGTGCACCTCTCGCCCTGGGGCCATGCTCTTCTATCACCCAATTCCAACAAAGTTCCCTACTGACCTTTTATTTTCTCTTTGGCATTTATGAGTTTAGAAGTCTGGAAACCACCATGGCTGCTGGTGATTCACTCTCCTGAAGTCTGGTCTGCCCAGTCTATGCCACTGGTCAGAGCTGTCCCAGATCTCAGACTGCATAGCTCATGTGGGACTGTGTTTCACTCCCAGCTTTGTGTGATAGATCCTTCCTGTCTGCCTTCCAGGCAGCTTTCAGTGAGAGATTTGTTTCTCTTTGTCACTTTGTGGGTTCTGTAGCTCTAAAATTTGTTTAGAGTCATATTTTACAGGTATTGGAGGTCGTTGGAGTGGGAGCTTATGCCAAGTTCCTGCCTCTACTCTGCAATCTTGGCTCCACCCACCAGGTAAAATATTTTTTAAAAAGATATAAAAGAAATGATAACTATGGGAAGGAGACTTGTAAAAAGGATCAGCAGGTTAACATAAGAACAAACCATATCCTAGAAACAAACTCCTTAAAATAAGAATGTAGGAAAATATAAATTAATGACTTCAGGAGACAATAAGAATTATTAAAAAACAAAGTCAAAAGATTGGAAAAATAGAAGAAAATGTAAGATATCTCATATTAAAAATAACTGACCAGTAAAACAGGTTGAGGAAAGATAAATTAAAAACCACTGGATTACCTGAAATCTATGAGAAAATCAAATAAACATAGAAACCCCCAAATTAAAACTCCCAGGAATGTCACTGCCCAAAATAGAGAACTTAGAGATAAAATGAAAAAAATACTATAAGCATCCAGAAAGAAAGACTATTGAGGAACCACAGTTATGATCACATAAGATTTAATAGCTATAACTATACATCAGGAGAGAGCATGGTATAAGATAATCTGGAAGACAAATGATGAAGTCTATAATAAAAAATAACTTACCCAGTAAAACTGAGTATAATCTTATGAGAAAAAATGAATTTTCAATGAAATAGAGGATTCTAAAATATTCTGCATGAAAAAAGAAACAGAGCTGAAGAGAAACTTTGAAATGCAAATATGAGAGTTGAGAAAAAAATTTAAAAATAAAAATATAAATGAATTATCAAGAGTGACTTTGAATGGATGAAATGCTTACATCTTAATGGAGGGAGGATGTTAAACTGTTCTCTCAGAACTCTAATTTCTTATGCAGTCCTAGAAGTGGTCAATTGGAGCAGATGAAAAAATGGTTGTGTTTTCAACATATTTTAACAATAAAAGGAAAGGCAAGAGAAGGATGTATTAGGAGAAAATGGGAGGAAGAATGGGAGAACTTGTTTTACACAATAGAAGTATTTACAGATATGGAAAGATTTTGGTGAACTGCTTTCACTTTAATTTCACTTTAATTTATACAAGTCATAAAGGGCAAAACACACACATATAGACATACATATTGAGAGTTTGATGTAAGAATATACTCAAGTCAGCAGGGATAAGATAAGATAGAGAGAGAACAAAGAGGAGTAAAAGGGGATAGATACATTTTGACAATATTAGTTCTAAGTCTGTGGCCTTGGGCTGCTGCTTTGTCTGGACTGGCAAAGTTGAATCACTGCAGTTGAGAGGGCAAAGCCTCAGTAGGTGGCAATTCCAGGATTGGAGGCTTCAGCTATAATGGAAGGTAGGGGGGAGGGGTAAACTAGATTTTCTCTGCCCACAGTTCCTACTACACCAAAAGATATACAATAAATATAGCACCTTAAAAACCTGAAGTTTGCTTGTAGAAGTGGGCATCAGAAGGGTGACAGATTGGGGCGGAGCCAAGAAGGCCGAGTAGAAACAGCACGTCCAAGCCACTCTACCCCCAGATTACCTCCAAACTATGTAAAAGGGGACTCTGAACAACTTCTGGAGCCCCAGCACCCACAGAATGACACAGAGAAGCTAACCTCCTGCTGAGGACAGCCCATCAGCCCTGCAGGAAGGACCAGCCAGCACAGTACCTGGGCAGCTGAGCACAGGTACACCTGAGTCACAGTTTTAGCCCCAGGACGGCCGGGCCAGCAGCTGGCTGGAGGGAGCCCAGAACACCAGCAGCTGTGGAGATTCCAGAATTATCAACATAGACATGTCTAGGACAAAGTGAGACATTAGTGCCCTATGGATTTTGGGACCAGTATTTGGGGAACGCGTCAGCTTCCTCCCCTGGGGGCTAGAAGCCACTGAGGAGACACGCCATTTTGTAGTTTTCAGAGGCAGCTCCAGCTCCTGGCCTGCGAACTGTGGGGAGATCCAGCGATCAGTCTTGGGGGGTAATCGCTCTTGCTTTGACCTCCCTGGATCTGGATTGTGATCTGGGGTGGAGGTCGTGGGTGGGTTTCCAGCTTGCCAGAAACGGAAGTTGTCCCCCCACACATTCGGGATGAAAGTTCACCTGTCTGGCGGCCCAGCCATACTGTGACAACAAGCCCAAAAGTCAAGTAATTAAGTGGCAACATGCCAAGGCAAAGGAAACAAATTAAACAGAAAAATGCAACCTTAGACTCATACTTTGCGGGCAAGGAGGATCACAGCATGGAGCGGGAGGAAGATTGTGAGGTCAGAAGTCCTGCTCCAAAAGCCTTAGGGGAAAACATGAGCAGGTTGCAGGCCATAGAGGACCTTAAGAAGGACTTTAAAAATCAAATAAGAGAAGTGGAGGAAAAATTGGGAAGAGAAATGAGAAGGATGCAGGAGAAGTATGAAATGAGGGTCAATAGCCTGACTGAGGAAAACAACACCTTACAAAATAGACTAACTCAAATGGCAAAGGAGGCCCAAAAGGGCAATGAGGAGAAGAATGCCTTAAAAAGTCAAATTTGCCAGATGGAAAAGAATCTCAAAAGCTCACTGAGGAGATTCATTCCTTCAGAGTTAGACTGGAGCAAATGGAAGCTAATGACTTTATGAGAAATCAAGATGCTGTTAAGCAGATCCAAACAAATGAAAGAATAGAAGGCAATGTGAAATATCTCATGGGAAAAACCACTGACCTGGAAAATAGATCCAGGAGAGACAATTTAAAAATTATTGGACTACCTGAAAGCCATGATCAAAGAAAGAACCTGGAAATCACCCTTCAAGAAATTCTTAAGGAAAATTGCCCTGATGTTTTAGATCCAGAGGGCAAAATAGAGGTTGAAAGAATCCACCGATCACCTCCTGAAAAAGATCCCAAAAAGAAAACTCCCAGGAATATTATAGCCAGGTTCCAGAATCCCCAGATCAAGGAGAAAATACTCCAAGCAGCCAGGAAGAAACAATTTCAATATTGTGGAAACACAATCAGAATAGCACAGGACCTGGAAGCTTCTACACTGAGGGATCAAACGGCATGGAATATGACTTTCCAGAGGGACAAAGAGCTGGGATTAAACCCAATAGTCACCTGCCCAGCAAAATTGAGTATTTTGTTTCAGGGGAAAATATGGTCATTCAGTGGAATAGAGGACTTTCAAGCATTCTTGAGGAAAAAACCAGAGTTGAATAGAAATTTTGACACCCAGACACAAGAAGCAAGAGATGCCTGAGAAGATAATCAGGGAAAAGAAATCAAAAGGAACTTATCAAAGTTGAACTATTTACATTCCTATATGGAAAAACAATACTTGTGACTGATGAAATCCTTCTCAGTGTGAAAATAATGGAAGAAGGGTGTATGGTCATATGAATACATATGTGAATCTGTGTGTAAAAAAAAAAGAAGGGTGACAGATTGTGAGTTATCATGAAGTGAGTTACTGTAGTTTTCTGTGGTTTATCACTATTTCTAGTGGACAAAATTGTAGATAAGAAAACACAAAGTTCATGTTATGCTCAGGTCATTCCTTAATATATCAGTTGCTTTGGGGGAGAAATGCACTTTCAAACAAAGATTATAACAAAACTGACTATAATTATTGGGTTAAAAACCAAGACATTGAAATGATAAACAATTTCATTAAAGATAATGAGCATGATGAGACAATATACTGACATTTTTTAATGTAGCCAAAGTAGTCATTAGGGGAAATATATATATATATATTTCTAAACATTTTCATTAACAAAAAAGAGAAAGAACATATCATTGAATTCAGAATGCAAATAAAAATACTAGAGAACAAAATTTAAACCACAATTAAACACCAATATATAAATAATAAACCTCAAAAATATTGATAAAATTAAAACCAAAAACCAATAAACTAAAAGCTAATTTGTTGAAAAAAACTAAAAATAACTAATGCATTAGCTAACTTGATTAAAAAGGAGAAAAATATTACTAGTATTAAAAATGGAAATGGAGAAATCAAAACAAGGGAAGAAGTAAAATTATCTTATTAGACACTCCTTTGTCCAAATATGTACAAATAAAACCAACTTAAAAGAATAATAAAAACTATAAAATACCCAAATTAACTAAATAAATATTAGATAATTTTCCAAATTAAATTTTTAAAAAATAATTTGAGCAACCCATAAATGAGCTTCCAAATTGGGGAAAACACCCAGGAACATATGAATTCTTTCAATTATTGAAAGAGCAAGTAATTCTAATATTATATCAATTTTTGGCAAAAATTGCACAAAAAAGGATGCTACCAAATTCCTTCAATGGCACAGATATTATCTTGATACATAAACCAGAGAGAATAAAACAGGAAAAAATTATTCAACAATATTCCCAAAGAATATAGATACAAAATTTTAAAATAAAACATTAGCAAAGAGAATAAAACAATATGTCACACATGATGTACATAGTGATCAGGTTGGACTTAAACCAGGAACACTGAGTTAGTTTAATATCAGGAAAATAGTGTAACTTAACTTAAGTAACTTAAACATTATTAATAAAAAAAAAAGTCTGTGAAAAATTAAGACTACATCACTAGATGCAGAAAAGGCTTCTGACAAAATACAACACCCATTTCTATAAATGACAATAGCAACAACTAGGAAGCATAGAAATAAATTAACCTGTCCCTAAAATGATACATAACATATGTCCAGAATCAAGAACTAACATATATGTAAGGGTGGTAAAACAGAATTCTTCCAAATAAAATCACAGGTGAAACAGGGATGTTCATTGTCACCTCTTCTATTTGAAATAGTACTAGAGTAAACAATGACTCTAGTAATAAGAAAAAAAAAGAAATTGAGAGAATAAATATAGATAAAGGAGAAAAATAAATGACCACTTTTTTTAGATTTGATGGGGTACTTAAAAATCCCAAGTAGGCAACTAAAAAGTAAGTGAAACCTTTAAGAACTTCAGCAAATTTATGAGATATAATTAAATCCACACAAATCATTAACAAATCTATATGATGTTAATAAAATAATAACAATAAAACATAGCAGGAAGAATTTTTATGTTACTCCAAAGTTATAAAATATTTAGGAATCTATTCATATATACATAAGAACAATAGAAACATAACCACAAATCACTTTGTAAAAGTAAAGACAGATCTAAGTAATTGTTACAATGTGAAATGCTCATGGGTAGGATGAGCCAATATAATAGAAATGACAACGATGCCTAAATTAATTTTCTTACTCATGTCATGTTAAACCAAAGCATCACTTTATAGAACTAAAGAAATAGTAAAATTTATATGAAAGAAAAAAAGATCAAGATTCAAAAAGAATGAGAGTTATATGAATATATTTGTAATTTAAAACAAGACAGGTCAATATTTTTTTTTTCTTTTTTTAAAGAGGCAGTGGAGTCCCTGGTGTTGATTGAACAGGGGAATCAAATGCTAATATCTAAATTTACGGAAAATTACTTTGGCAGCCAGAGATTAATTAGAATGTTGTTGTAATATTCTAGTCATGAGGTGGTGTGGGTCTAAAATAAGCATCACGGATATAGACAAAATGTTTAGGGAGAAGAGAGGTGATTATTGATTGATGCTGTCAGAGAAGGGTCTGAAAGTGGCAGTGGGGCAAGAAATATACCAAACTCCTGATCCTCCTCATAAGAGAGTAGGAGAGGAGTAGCCTGAGGTGGAGAGGGTGTCAGGAGATGTGCTTTCAGGAGAAAACTAACTCTGGGGGAGCTAAAGAAAAGGATAAAAATACGAGATGGAGATCTCTATTTTTTAAAGGAGCTTTGTTAACAAAGACCAAAGTATTAGGGGTTATCATTGAAAAGGAGGGCAAAATATCAGGGCTAAAATGAATATTGATATTAATGTGGGGACAAATAACAGAGAAGAGGTATTTTCACATAGGAAGAAAGAAGTTCTGATTCACAGGGACTGGAGAAGCAAAAGACAGGAATTTGTTAGTCACAGTGAATAGTGGGAGAATAAGTACAGAGAAACCAAATTAGAATGGTGAGCAAGTCAACCTGTGGGTCTGAACAATGAGGTGAATTCTCATCACTGGATTACAGGAGCCATGGAAGTATTTAACAGGAAGCAACTGTTATGACCACTGATAAACATTTTGCAAGTACTTACTACCTATGTGTTTCACCATGAGTTTTTGAGAGAATTGAGCAGGCTAGAAAAATGTCTTAATGGAACATGCATGACTGTCCTAACTTTATCTTCCCCATTTCCTCATCCAATCATCCTACTACCTTACATTATATTAATACTCTACCATGATTCACTGTAACAGCACTTCCATTACCATGAAATACCAATAAAGCATCTATTGCTTTATAGACATAGTCAAGCACTAATACTTTAGAAAACAGGCTTTTCTCCTCCAGTACTCAAATTAAAACATGAGTGTCAAACAGTGGGCTTCTTTCCATTTACAAGTAGGACTCAGAATTCAAGGCCCAATCTTTCTTACACAGTGCTTGAAAGAGAACCAATGACATTCTCTACCATGACCAAACTCTTGAGAGTGGAGCCATAGTCAAAAAGTCCTATAACAAGCAAACTCCCATTTCTTCCTCTCCTAAATCCAGTATTAAAGAATGACTAATCCTGGCCTAAGTAAAAATCATTTTCTCCCCTCCAACTACTCTTCAACTACCCTCATCTACTTCGCACTCCTACGTCCTTATCAAGCTCTGTTCTCCCCTTTTATTGTTCCCTATTGAACCCCATCTCTATATTTGCCTGTTCAATCATTCCTACATTCTCTCTTATCCTCAAACTTACCCTTTTTTTACTTACTCCTTCCCTGAGGTCTACAAACATGGGTTGCTAACAAATATCCTTTCATCTTAGAGTTAGACCTTTTCATCTTGTTCTTCTTCAATCTTCTGTCTCTTTTCCTGTGAAAGGTGCAATACTCATTTTATATAGGCTCTTTTGATGGAGACAAGTTAATAATCTTTAGGATGTGGTCATTATGGAGGAATTTGTGAACCATCAGCAGCAGCAGCAGCAGCATCATTAACAACAACAGTTTATGTGGAGTCATGTTTCCAGAGCCTTTCCAGAGCTCTTCCTAGCCTATAAACGTCATTTTGACCCTGTTTTGCTGCTCTGGCAAATGCAGATATGGCAGCATCTGTTTGTTTTTTTGTTTTTTGTTTTTTTTTTTAGCAAATTGTTTCTATCTTTTTAAAATTTTATTATTTCATTTTGTGGTACATGAGTGTTTTATTTGCAATCTGGTCCTATACCTGAGTCACTGGATGGCTGAATTAGGGCTAGATTAGTATGCTTAGCATTAGTAGATAAATTTTGATCTTGGGGAAGGGTGATACAGAAAAAAGGGAGTCTTTGGGAGCTGAATAGCCAGATAGGCAACACTGTTACCCTGTGACTGAAATACTATGAGGTTTGTATCAGCCCTTTCATTGTGATAAAGCAGAAGCCCCCACTGACCTCACAGGATTGGCCAGATGGCTATTTAAGGGTCTTGAAAAGGAAAGTAACAGACATATAGAAAGAGATACATAAATAAGCAAGTAAAAGAACCAGTGAATGAATGAATGAATGAATGAATGAATGAATGAATGAATGAATGAACAGCTCTTTAAAGGAAGTGTCCCTTGACTCTTACTAACAGTCTAGAAAGCTGGATAACCAGCCTAAGGAAGGAAATAGGGACTAGACCTGTGATTTCATTGGCATAGAGAATTTCCAAATATGGAGAGTCTCTACAAATGCAGATCAGCAACTTTTTTTGCAACTTGGGAGCCTTAGAGAGTTGCTTAAAGGACTGAGAAGTTAAATGACTTACTCAAGGTCAGACAGAAGTAGGATTTGAACCCAGGTCTTCTTAGTTTTGAATCTTGGATTATAAAGAAACCCAAATGGATTGAAACCATTTGGGATACAGAAGAAAACCAAATGGAAATAGTTATCTACTTCTATATGAGGCAGCTAAGTGGTACAATGTAGCTAGTACAAGGCCTGGAGTAAAGGAAGAACTGAGTTCAAATCTAGCCTCAGACACTTATTAGTTATGTGACCCTGGGCAAGTCACTTAACCTCTGTCTATTTCTGTTTTCTCAACTGTAAGATGGAAATGATAATGACACCTACTTCCCAGGGTTATTGTAAGAATCAAATGAGATAATATCTGGAAAGTGCTTAGCACAGTGCCTGTCACATAGTAGGTGCTTACTAAGTACTTGTCCCCCTATGATATACCTACATGTGTGTAAAAATGTGTATATGTATATATGGATGTACCTATTAGATGTATATATTTATTTATTCCTTTTTTGATACCCATCTTAAGTGTTCTTCCTTCTATGACTGGTAACTTTTACCTATTTTTCCTAGCTCTTCCCACTCAGACCAAGATATATCTTATCTTTCCTACTTTCAACAATAGCTCTTTGGATATTTGATGACAACAATGATAAGCCCAAGTTAGCTCTTTCCAAGAGATGTCCAGGAAGTTAAAGAGGGTACCAAAGTTTGAGGTTGCATATACAAGATGGACACAAACCAATAGATGATCTTCTCTAAGTAATCACGGAAACATACAGGTATGAACAGAAAAACACACAGATTAGTATGTGCAGAGATGCACATATAAAGACACATGCAGACACACACATAGATTTAAATCTATAATACACCTTAAAGACTAATGCTTCCATTTTACAAATTAGTTAACTGAGGCCCAGAAAGGTTAAATTTTCCTTGGGTCATACAGCTACGGCAGCACTGGAATCCAGGTCTTTCTGATATCCAGTCCTAGGTCTATGCCCTATCCACTACACCACCATGACTCTCTCTGATCTTCACATAGTGAAAAGAGTGAACACGTAGAAAATAAAATAAACCAAAAAAAGTAACACATCAAATCACTCCTACAGGGATGCACACCCATGAATAAATAGATACTCACACAGAGACAAATATATAGAGACACAAACACACAGTTGGAGAAACATAAACTAATAGAATTTATTGATCTTTTCCATTTTTCACTGTGGGTTTGTTGGCAATGGATTTTAAACACAGTTTTAAGTAGGTCTTGTCCATCAGTGTTTAAGGGCCCTAAAAGGTTTTAATTTGGGTCTTCTCTGTTTAGCATCTTGAATTAGAAACCTCTTAAAATGAATCTATGAAGTACGCTATCCTGAAGAGAGACAGATCTTCCCTTCTCCCTCAGGGATTGACTGCCGCTTACAACTGCCGAGTGAATAATTAGTTGTAATTAGCAGGAGAAATTAATGCCTTTGGAGATAGTCTGCCAAGTTTTTAAGCACTTTAATACTAATGGATTTTTTTTTTCCTTTGGAATAAATCTTTATAGAAGAAGCAAGTGCAAATTGATTTTTAAAAAGGCAGCACAATACTCAATTTATCTTTCAAAAACATTATGTTGAAAAAAACAATTAGATTTACTTTTTCTATTATCTCCATTGCTTAGCATGGGTCTTGCACATAGTAGGTGGAACTTAATCATAGAAGCTTAATTAATGTTTGCTAAATTGAATTGAAATGCTGTTGAATAACTTAATGAGGAATATTATGATCTTACCTGATACATAATGAACTCATCAAATTCCTAAATCATTCACATCTTATTGGAAAAAAAATAGAATATAGAATAGAATGTCAGAACTGGAAGGAATCTGAGAGGTTATGTAATTCAGTGCCTAAATTTACAGATGATGGAAGTGAAGACCAGAGAGGAAAAATAACTTATGTAAGGTCACATAATGAGTTAAAGCCATCATCCCTATTAAATCTCATATCTCCTCACCTTGTCTGTCTGGGGTTTCTTCTACTAGTGAAAGTTCCTTCTCTTTCATAATCTTTGCTGTCCTTTAACCATACTACAAACTATGTATCATTCACACACACATGCATGTGCACACACAATCTAAGAATCCCTAAAACTGCTGAATACACATTCATATTAAGAAGTTAAGTGACATAGTGAGCAGTAAACTTGGGGCTCCAAGGATAAATTTGTTTCCATCTTATTTTACAGACACCAAAATCTCAACACTACTTTCTGCCTTTTCTGTCCTAGGTGACTTCTTAATCTGAACATCATATCTCACCAGGAACTTTGTTTCTTCACATTGTTACATCACCTCTGACAGGTTAGCTTTTGACTTAATTTGCTAAGTGGAACTTCATTCCACTTTCTACAGCCTCTATTCCATGCCTCCAAGGACAAACCTCCTGTATCCTCCATCTCGACTTCCATTTCCCCATTATGTGTCACTTTCCCCAATGAGAATATTTCTTCCTTGATGGAAGGAACTTTTCCACTTCTCTCTCTCTCTCTCTCTCTCTCTCTCTCTCTCTCTCTCTCTCTCTCTCTCTCTCAGAATTGTGTTCAATCTTTTTCAGTTGTGTATGACTCTTCATGACCCCATTTGGAGTTTTCTTGGCAAAAATATTAGAGTGTTTTGCCATTTCCTTCTCCAGCTCATTTAACAGATGAAGAAACTGAGGCAAAAAGAGTTAAAGAACTTTCCCAGGGTCACAAGCTAGGAAGTATCTGAGGCAAGATTTGAATTCAGAAGATAAGTCTTCCTGACTCTAGGCCCAGCACTCTGTCCATTTTGCCACCTAGCTGCCCGGTGGGGAGAATTAAGGACCACAATTATTTTGCAACATCTTAATGGACCACCAATGTAGAAATCTCCTAACTACTTGGTAGCCTAATATTAGAAAGTACCAAATTCCTATGCAAAGACATAGTAAAGCAGATGGTCTCATCAACTATTGTAACAACTACTTGCTGTCTTTGGATAAGAGACCCAGTAGTTTTGTCTAAAAGGACTTTATTCACCATTGTATATGATCTCTTCCTCTTGTATCCTTCTATTGAACAGGGAATGTTTTCTTATTCACATAATAAATCCTGCCACTGGCATTCCAAATTCTCTATTTCTCTCCCCTGGTGATCTCTTACTTTTACTATTCCTCTCAATCTTGTGAAATGCTTTATCTAGCCTAAGTTGTTATAGAATGCTGTGGATTGGCTGTATACTCTAAGCAGACCCAAGAAGTTTTAAAAATAAAATATGTACCCCAGGAATCTGACTCTGCTATTGGCAGGAACAGATTCCATGGCATTCTAATAAATCTCTGCATTTTCAGTTCAGTTCCTTTTATTTATTTTTTTTTTGACCCACAGCATAGCCTGCTGATAGATATGCCTCTTCCAATATGCTGAATTCTTTGACACTCTCTATCATCAATCTACCTCTCTATCTAATGAGAATCCAAACAAAATGCCCAAGATTAAACAGCTTCTGGCCAGTTCAACCCCTATTTCCTCTCTCTTGAACCTCCTGTTTTCACCCAAATACATGGTACATAGAAGTGTTACTTATGGAAAAAAAATGTTACTTCAGAAAACTCATCAAGGAGATACCAGCATATTCATCTAAAGGTTAAGAAATACAGTAAAACAAGCAATGAGCTGGGTATATAACAGTATGGTATACTCATTAGAATGCTGGATTTGGAGTCTTATAAGACCTGATTTCAAATCCAGCCTCTGGCTTTTACTATCTATGTGACCCTGGGCAAGTCAATTAATCACTCTGAGCCTTAGTTTTTTTCATCTATAAAAATGGAAATAATAGTGGCACATACCTCCCAGGGCTATTGTGGGGATCAAATAGGGTCATGTATAAAAGCATTTTTATAGCTAAAATTCTCTGTCAGTTTTAGTTATTATCGCTATTGTTGCTGGAATCCGAAGCAGCATTGTGCTATGGAAGAGTGATGAATGTGGGATCCCGGGATCTGTAGTTCAGATCTCAGGTCTTTCACTTCCTGCTTGTGTGACCTTGGACAAATTGCCTAACCTCTCTGGGCCTCAGCTGCCTCATCTTTGAATGAGAGGGTTGCATTAGATTATTTCTAAGGTACCTTCCTTTTCTAGATATAGGATTCTAAGTTTTGCCTGGAATTTTAGAAAAGAGGAGTAAAAGCTTCTCCAACCATGGAGAGGAGAAAGGGTCCACAGTCTAGCTGATAGAAATATTTGGCACCTGTGGCAGATGTATCCCTATGTTATATATTACTGACATTGTATCAGCTGATGATATGTGGTTAAAAAAATTCATTTAAGGGGCTGCTAGGTGGTGCAGTAAATAGAGCATCAGCCCTGGAGTCAGGAGGACCTGAGTTCAAATTTGGCCTCAGACACTTACTGCCGTGTGACTGAACCCCAATTGCCCAGCCTTCCCCCCTCCAAAAAAAGGGAAAAAAATAATGAAAACAAAAAAATTCATTTAGCCTAGAGTTTACCTTTATCCTCCTAAGGAAGTACAGCCTGACTTCATGGAACTATCTTAACATCTATCTTCAGTATTAAAGAAACGGATATTTTCAGGGTGAGCAAGAGGGCACCACAGAACTACTGCAGTATAATTAGCTCAAGACTCATTTTTCTGGGTAAAATTGAGACTTATATAAGCATGATTTCAAACCATATTTAATATTGTAAATAAGATTTCAACAATTTTTGTAAAATGCATTTCCTTGTTCAAAATGTTCATATTTAATTATAAATTGCTTTAAAACTCCACTACAATGAAGATAGTTGCATGATGACAGCAAAATTTGTTAACTATTTCCTGTAAAATTATATTGTTTCCTATATATATCTTTCCTCACAATAATTTCCTGAGATAATATTTTTGGCTAGCAATTATTTAGGACTTTATGTTTTGATTTAAGTGGTTTAGAAATATTACTTCATTTCATTTTCACAGTGACCCTGGGAGGTAGGATCTATAAAAATCTTCATTTTGCAGTGGGGGAAACTGAGTAGGCAAAGGTTATGACTTGTCCAGGGTCACGCAGAGTGACGCTTTTAGACTGGATCTGTACTAAAGTTTTTCTAACTCCAGGCTTAATGCTCTATTACTGAGCCACTAGATGCTACCATACACACATATAAATGTGTGTGTTTATACATGTGTATATATATATGTACATATATACATCCACATATATATATGTATGTATATATGTATATAGATTTATTTTTGTTGTTGTTCAGTTATTTCAATTGTGTCTGATTCTTTGTAACCCTGTTTGGGGTTTTCTTGGCAAAGGTAATAGACTGGTTTGCCATTTCCTTCTCCAGTTCATTTTACAGATGAGTAAACTGAGGCAAACAGGTTAAGTGACTTGCCCAGGGTCACATAGCTGGTGTCTGAGGTATGATTTGAAATTAGGTCTTTCTGACTCTAGGGCTGGCCCTGTAGCCACTGCACCACTTAGTTTCCCTTACATATTTACATATTTGCATATACATCTCTCTCTCTCTCTCTCTCTCTCTCTCTCTCTCTCTCTCTCATCTCCTCTCTCATCTCCCCCCCCCATCTATCTATCCTGTTCTTATTTATCCATAAACACATTGCTTCTCCCAGTAAAATATAAGCTCCTTGAGGGTAGAGACTGTTTCATTTCTTTCTCTCTACTCCCAGCACCTAGCATAATGCCTGGTACAAATATAGGCATTTGATAAATACTTGTTGATTGATTGGTTGATACTCATTTTGTTTCTCCTGAAAGAAAGCACTGACCAAATTCCAGGGTTCTGATTAGATTGTTCAGTGTAAATGAATAAACCAGGGGCAAGCTTTTCAATCAGTCTCTGCCAAGCTTGGGTTGATGATCCCTGAATGAACCCAAAACAGTAGCATTTTGGAGCATGCAGAGTTGGAGAGCTGCTCTGAAGGGATGCCCCCCAGGGGACCTGGGAAGAGATAGTAAGCTAGAATGATCAGCTGGCCATTCTTTTTTCCTTAAGGGGGAAAGGCAAGGTAATTAGGGTTAAGTGACTTGCTCAAGGTCATGCAACTAGGAAGTGTCAATTGTCTGAGGCCAAATTTGAACTCAGATCCTCCTGACTCCAGGGCTGGTGCTCTATTCACTGTGCCACCTAGCTGCACCTGGTCATTCTTAACCCTGGGTCACTCTCCTCAAGATTAGGCAGGGGCAGTGAGAAGCAATAACATAGAATGGAAAAAACACTGAACAAAGGATCTGAAAATGAATCCTGATTCTCCTGCTTACTGTCTATGTAGAGCCTTGGCTAAGTCACTTCTCTTTGGGCCTCAGTTTCCTCATTAGTAAAATGAGGGAGGTTGGACTATATGGCCTCTAGTCCCTACTGACCATATGTCCATGATATCATGATATCTGAGGGATAGAAAGCTAGAACTAAAGTCAGTCATTCAAATCCAGCCTCAGGAGCTTACTAGCTATGAGATCCTGAGCAGGCCACTTAACTTCTGTCTGCATAATAGCACCCAACTTCTACTACCTACCTCCCAGAGTTGTTGTGAGGATAAAATATATTAATATCTGAAAAAAACTTCACAAACTTTCAATTGCTACATGAATAGGAGCTATTAGTATTTATAATCGTATGACTTCAGTGAGGGCATGTAATCCAGACTTCAGTAATCCAATTACTGACTATAGAGGCATTCCCTCTATACCTTCTCTGATAAGTCTACACTAGACCTGGAGTCATAATGACTCATCTTTATGAGTTCAAATCCAGCCTCACTCACTAGCTGTGTGACCATGGCTAAGTCATATTTGCCTTAGTTTCTTCATCTATAAAATGAGTCAGAGAAAGAACCATTTCAGTATCTTTGCCAAGAAAACTGAATGAGGTCATGAAGAGTTGGTTACCACTGAAAAAATAACTGAATAACAGTAACATTAAGGGTTAAGTATAGTACCCATACCATAATTGTTTCTGGGGGTGGGGTGGAAGGAGAAGATTCTCCAAAAATAACACTAAAAGGAAAAAATATTATAACAGGAAATAGTTTTTAAAATAAGTAACTAGAAATAACTGTCAATTTGAGGAAAAGGGATAAGCCTTTGGACTTAAAGGAATTGTTCCCCAAAGTTCCAAGATTTTATTTGGTAAAGAAAATGTTATTTGTCAAACTGCTAACATCTGAGGTCCAACTTTTTAAAAAATTGCAAATATAGCTAAGATTCAATTGTACATATCACTCTCATCTGTATTGGTCTATTTGAAACTCCTGAGGTGTCCGGGATGAACCACGGAAGATAACCTCTAATGGGCTAAATCAAACTGTTTGTTAGGTGAAGGATATAAGACAAGAAGAATACATGTTACCTATACCACACAGTTACCCTGGAGTCCCCTCAGGCTCCTAAAAGCTGGTGTATGTAACAACAAAAATGTCTCAAGAGCATTCACCACCTGTAGATAGTCACTATTCAGGATTAGGCATCCTGACAAGTAGCAAAAAGGATGACTGCAAATTCCTGAGCTTCTATATAATAAGAAATATAAATCAGCAACCCCACACACATATCTGCCACATATCTCACAGCACTAAGTCTCATCTGCTATAATCCTGAGGCTTGGATCCAGGAAGAGATAGAGAGCCTGCCAAGACTTATCAAATCAGATGACCACTACCCACATCTGGGGATTCATGTGGGCACAGATAATACTATCAGAAACAACCCTTGACAGGAGAGGTCAGCCCATGAGGGAGGGCACTCTCTCAAGAATGAAATTCAGAAAATAGAAGGAAAAACATTTTTAATCAGGAGGAGAAAAAGGAGTCATCTAAAGAAACATATGTAGGTATACAGGGAACTAATTAACTAACATGGTTTTTAAATAGACATGAACAGATGAAAAAAGATCTTTCAGAAATCTAAGTTGTTTCCTCCTGAGTAAAATGAAAGGGCAATCTTTAGACCATTTAATAATCACTAAGTTGGGGTGGCTAGGTGGTGCAGTGAGTAAGAGCGCCGGCCTTAGAGTTGGGATGACCCGGGATCGAAACCAGCCTCAGAAAATGAGCACCCACGCATAAATAATGACTGGCTGTGTAACCTTGGGCAAGTTATCTAACCCCTTGCTTTAAAAAAAAAAAAAGAAAAAAATAATCACTAAGCAGTTGTTAAGCCCCAACTATGTGTGATGTATGTGAATTCAAAGAAAAAAGACAGCCTTCAAATTTCCATTAGGCCATAGATATTTATTGTGTCTACTATAAACCCAGCACTTTGCTAAGTTCTGGGGATACAGAGAAAGGCAAAAAGAGTTCTTACTCTCAAAGTGTTTATAGTCTAATGGAGAGACCACATGCAAACAACTATGTGCAGACTAGCTATATATAGAATAAATTGGAAATAATCAACAAAGAGAAGTCACTAGAATGAAGGGGAATTAGTATAGGCCACCTGTAAAATGTGGGATTTTAGTTAAGACATGAAAATAGCCAGGGGAACTAGATGTTGAGAAGGAAGAGTATTGTAGACATAGTGAACAGTCAGTGAAAATGTCTAGAGACAGGAAATGGTATAATATGTTTGAGAACCTGCAAATAAATCAGTGTTCTTGGATCACAGAGTATGTAGTATGGTGTAAGATATAAGAAGATTGGAAAGAGTAGGGAGACGCAGATTATAGAAGGCATTGAATGCTAGATTATATTTGATTCTGGAGATGATGGGGAGCCTTTGGAATTCATTGAGTAGAGAGTGGGTGACATGGTCAAACCTGTCCTCTAGGAAGATTAATTTGGCCACTTAGGAGAAGATAAATTGCATTGTTAAGAGACATGTCAGAGAGGAAAACTTAGCAGGCTATAGCAATGGTCTGGCAATGAGGTGATGAAGACCTACACCACCAGTGGAAGTGCAGTGTTAAAGGAGAAATGGGCTATTTATATACATGAGATAAGTAAAAAAATTTGTCTTATTAGTAACAGATTGAATATTGGAGGAGAGACAGAGAAAGAGAGACAGAGAGAGAGAGAGAGAGAGAGAGAGAGAGAGAGAGAGAGAGAGAGAGAGAGAGAGTAAGGATGTGAGGATGATATATAGGTTGCAAACTTGAGTGATTATGAGAATTGTGAAATCTTCAATAATAATAGAAAAGTTTGGGAGAGAGGAATATTTGGAGGGAAAGAGAGTTTCAGGTCTGGATATGTGTTGAATTTAAGAAGTTTATGGGACATCCAGTTCAAGATGTCCAATGCACAGTTGCAGATGCAAGACAGAAGATCAGTAGAGAATTTAGGGCTAGACTAGTAGAACTGAAAATCATCTGCCTGGAGATGATAACTGAATCCATGTGAGCTGATGAGATCACCAGGTGAAACGCTATTGAGGGGAAAAGAGAAGAATAACACCTACAGTTAGTGGTTGTGGTTGTGATTGTGGTTGTGATCTGGGTGAAGGCACAGAAGAGACTAAGGAGAGAACACAGAGAGAAAAGTGTCACAAAACCTTATAGAGGAAAGAACATCAAAGAGAAAAGTATAAGTGATGGTGCCAAAGGATCCAGAGAGTTAGAGACAGAAGAGTAGAGGCAGCCACTCAGGCTAGCTCTCCCAACAGTCCCTTACATACAACTGGAGCAGAATAGTCAACAAATTGTTGAGGTGAGACATTTTTCATCCTAAGACAACTTAAGAAATTGAAAGGAGAGTTCTGTGAAATTGAGGTGAGGACCTGGAGTATATGCAAGAGCAACACTTTGAAGGTGGTGATAAGTAGTAGCTCTGTGAGGTCTCTGCTCAGAGAGAGTAAGAGAATTGGACTAGTCAGAAAGAGATTACATGGACTTGTGTTGGTAGTGGGTACAGGTCCAGATGCTGTTTAGCAAGTTCATTGCCCACACAAAGTTCTGGGTTGCAGTTCTAGGGCAAAAAGAAATATTTAGAACTGCAAGGGAACAGGGACTCAAGAAGAGTGGTAGCCCTTGAAGCTACAAGGGAGCAGAGGCTCTTTCTCTGTAAATACCAGAGCAGACACCAGGAGAACAGTGACCACACCTCTCTTCAGAACACACTACCTTGAAAGCATTGAAAATTTATAGATCCCTAGAACTAGCTGTAAAAACAGTACAAAAAATCCTGAATCTTGAGAAAGTATCTCCCTGCCCTTCAAGTGACCAGAGCTCATTTTAATACAAAGTTCAGAGTCAAGAAATAGGCTGGAAAAATGTTCAAAGAGTAAAATATAACCTGACCATAAAAAGTTGCTATAGTGACAGGGAAGATGAAGATACAAACTCAGAAGACAACAATATGAAAACAGCTACAAATAAGCAAAGCCTCAAAGAAAAAAAACATGCAAAATGGACACAAACCCAGTGAGAATTCCTGAAAGAACTAAAGAAAGAGATTAGAGTGGTAGAGAAAACATTGGGGTAAATAGAATGAAGCAATAAAATTGTGGACAGAAAATTAAGTTTGGTAAAAGAAGCACAAAAAATACTCAAGAAAATAATACCTTAAAAACGTAATTGGCCAAAAATAGGTATAAAAACTCACTGAAGAAAATAATTCCTTAAAAATTAGAATTGGGCAAATGAAAGCTAATGACTCCATGACACATCAAGAAACAAATAAAGTGAAAAAAAGAAAGAAAAAAATCTCAGAAAATAATCTGACCCTAAAGACCCCAACTTCTGGAATAAGAACTCCCTTTTGACAAAAGTTGCTGAGAAAACTGGAAAACATTATTCTAGAAACTAGATAAAGAACAAGATCTTGGATGATATACCAAGATAAGATCAAAATAGGTACATGCTTTGGACATAAAGGGTGATACCATAAGCAAAGTAGATGAGCAAGCAATAGTTTACCTATCACATCTATGGAGAAGGGAAGGATTTATGACCAAATAAGGGACAAAGAGCATTATGAGATTAAAATATTTAAATTTGGTTATATTAAATTAAAAAGGGCTTGCACAAAAAAACCCCAATGCAATCAAGATTAAAAGAGAAGCAGAAAGCTGTGCAATATTTTTATAGTCTCTGATAAAGGCCTCATTTCTCAAATATATAGAGAACTGAGTCAAATTTATAAGAATACAAGTCATTCCCCAACTGGTAAATAGTCAAAAGATGTGGTCAGACAGTTTTCAGATGAAGAAATCAAATCTATCTATAGTTATATGAAAAAAATATCTCTAACTCATTATTGATTAGAGAAATGCAAATCAAAACAACTCCAAAGTATCACCTCATACCTATCATCATACTAGGTAATATGATAGAAAAGGAAAACGATAAATTCTGGAGATGATGTAGGAATACTGGAACACTAATGCACTGTTGGTGGAGTTTTGAACTGATCTAACCATTTTGGAGGGCAATTTGGAACTTTCCCTAATGGTCCACAAAACTGTGCATATCCTTTGACCCAGCAATACCACTACTAGGTCTGTATCCCAAAGAGATCATAAAAAGGGAAAAGAACCCACACGTACAAAAATATTTATAGCAGCTCTTTTTGTGGTGGCAAATAATTGGAAGTTGAGGGATGCCCATCAATTGAGGAATGGTTGAAGAAGTTGTGGTATATGAATGCAATGGGAAACTATTGTGCTATTAAAAATGATGAGCAAATGGATTTCAGAAAAAACCTGGAAAGACTTATATGAACCAATGATGCAAAGTGAAGTGAGAAAAACCAGGAGAATATTGTACACAGTAATAAAAATATTGTGACTTATCTCTTCTTAGCAGTATAATGACCCAAGACTATTCCAAATGGCTCATGACAGAAAATGCTATCTCCATCCAAAGAAAGAACTGATGGAATCTGAATGCAGATTGAAGCATAGTATTTTCACTTTGTGTGTGTGTGTGTGTGTGTGTGTGTGTGTGTGTGTGCTTGTGTGTGTTTTGTTTTGGTCTGTTTCTTCTTTCCCAGCGTGACTAATATGGAAATATGTTTTACACAATCACACACATATAACCTATATCGAATTGCTTCCCATTTTAAGGAGGGGGAGTTAAAGGAGAGAGAGAGAGAGAATTTGGAACTCAAATTGTATGTAAGGGACTGTTTGCCTCAGTTTCTTTATCTGTAAAATGGTAATAATAATATCACTTATCTCTCAGTTGTGAGGATCAAAGCACTTAGCACAGTGCCTGACATAATATAGTAAGCACCACATAAGTGTTAGCTATTATTATTATTAGTAGTAATTATTATTATATTACATGATCTAAAATCAGTGTTATTAGTTTGTTTTAGTACTCTCTGTTACAGCAAATATTCTGCCATACTCACAATGCACCAATCAATCAATCAACAAGAAGTTATTAAATGTCCTCAAATGAAAATAGTTCCTGCTTTCAAGGAACTTATATTCTGTTGGGCAGACAACACAAATATAAATAGATATAGAATTCATATATACATACCTGTACATATACATATGTTTATATATTCACAGTGTTTTTTCATGAAGTAGTTTGAGAGGTAAGACATTCAGGTATAGGAAATGCTTCATGTAGAAATTAGTGTTGAACAATTATGTTGAAAGAAGTAAGATATGATTCTATTAGGTGGAGAAAAGTATAGAGTGCATTCTGAAAATGGGGAATGGCCATTGTCAAAGTATGGAGATAGAGAGAGAGTGACTTTACATGGAAACTTTTTATTTTCTCCCAATTCTTCCCTAAACCCAATCTTCACACTGTGTTCTGGTCAGTAGACAGTTACCAGGAAGACCCTTTATAGGCTAAATTAAAGGCTCTTCTCTCACCTTCAAGGAAGACAAAATTGAAAACAAGTAGGCAACTAATTTTGAAAGTTTGGTTAGAGACGCCCTTCAGTTCAAGGAAAACATTTTGACAGCCACCTGAAACATCAGCACAGAGAATCTCTCTAAGAAGTTTGCTAAATAAGTGATGGATCCATTGCTAAGTGATACATTAATTATCCTGGGGGTTTATTAGCTGAAATGTCTAGTATTCACATGGGTAAATTCTATCCTAAATGGATCTATTTTTTGAGCTTATATATCTGAGGCCCAATTTATACCACACTTAAATTGGAGGGTTATTCCCCAGATGGAGGATCTATCTCAGATTCTAGTAGTAGCCCTGTGAATGTGCACTACAAGTAATATAGCTCAAAAGTCCCCACCTATGTACTTTTTATTAACAATAAGCCAGTAAATATACTAAAATATTATAATAAAATTGGTAGCTAGAAATCATTCCTCCCTTTATCCCTGGGGTACACTTTCCCACAAATATGCATGTTGGAAGAGTGAGCACAGACTTGGAATACAATAGAAGTGAGGCACACATACAGGAAATATGTGCTAAGGCAACTCACAGCTCAAACTGCAGGACCAAGAAGTCATCTCTGTGGCTAAATTCTTGATTGCCAAGCCCAGCTCTCTCTTGAATCCGTTTCTGGCTCTCTTCTGCCACAGCTACCATTTCTAGAGGGTACATTCTCCCTATGGTAATTGTCTTTGTATCCATGTCTATATAGAGAGTTTATTTCAATTTCCTAAACTAGGCCCCAAACTCTTTTGAACTGACTTTCCAGCTGTTGGATGGGTTGTATATTTTTGGCTTAATGGATTTGCTGCTAGATGACATGACTAGTAGAAGCAGAAAGAGAAATGACATCTTTCCCCTTGCAGAAATCTCATTTCACAACTGCTCTAAGATTTAACTGCTTCCCACACAAAAACTGCTGGATGGTTTACTTTTTTTTTAAGTCAAAGACCATGACTTAGTCTCTTAACCATTCACTATATTTCCTATCTGGTACCAGCTACTATTCAATGGTTAAGGCACTACAATGACAACAAATTTATTAAGGGACTTTTAAATCTAACACCATGTGGGATTATAGGAAAAGTACTTAATATATTCCCTGTGATAAAATCACTCCTTATTTTTCCTACATCTTTTCTAGAGTGAAACTATCATCAATAAAAGTACATAAATTATCAGTTCTTTAGCCTTTCTAGAACTTAATTCCTGCCTGAAACACTGGTCATTGTGCTTAGACTTTTTCTGACTATATGCAATCTAGGTGCATTTATCTAAAGCAGTGGCCTCTAAATATGTTTTAAAATTATATACCCTATCTGCAAATTTTTGAACATGTACCCAGTGAATATGCACATTTGCTGATTTTTAAATTATCTACATGTGTAACCATAATAATCATTATGGTTACTATAGATCTTACACAGAAATAGGAGTTATAAAAGGAGATAAAATAAAATAATATATGACTCTAGGAATATTAGGGAGTCACTAACTTTTAATGAGGAGAGTGACATGGTCAGAGCTGTGCTTCAGGAAAATGTCTTTTTGTAATTGTAAAGGATAGATTGGAGAGGGAGAAATTTGAGAAAGAGACACCAGTTAGAGGGTAATGCATTAGCACAAGCAAGAGATGAAGGCACTGCACTAGGGAAATGGCTGTGTGAGTAGATACAAGGATGTTGTTGAGATAAATATTGTAAGATATGACAACTGATTTGACATTCCATCTTATTATTGCAAAGAGATTTAGTCACATCTACTTCTGGTCATCCTGTTGAAGTTACTCTGACCCAGTGAAATATTCCCTAGCTACTGTGCTTACCTCAGTTAAAAGGTGATTTGTAAAACAAGGTGTGGGTATACTGATTGGATCGGATTTTCCAGTGTAACGACTGAGCAAGGGTTAGGGTTAGGTTAAAATTTTCCTGTATAATAAGGGGATATTGGATAAAGGGGATGTTTTTGTGTTCAAGTCAAGCATAGGATTGACTCTCAGAGAGGGTGAGATAAGTCCTATCTTCCCACCATCTTATTGACTGGGTGAAATCCCTTGTACTCATATATTCCTCTCATATATCCCAAGAGGCCCTGGTCCCTGTTTTGGAGCAATTAATAGAACTTATAGGGCTCTGCCTACCTTATCTTCCACATTGACTGCAATTAGGAAATTGTTTCATTATGAGCCTGGTTGCAGTTGTTTGGAACAAGACAGGGTGACACTGAGAAACTTAAAATTTGACTCTCAACCTGAAATTTTGGTGAAACCTAATCTCTCTGAGCTGTTTGGGGTCATGATAATACCCATAAAACTTTTATATGCCATTTCTTAACAAAATAAACCTATGGGTGTCCCTTCTAAGTCAACATGTTGCTATCTCATTTGGATTAAGAGGATGTTGGCACCATTAAGAGACAGGAAAGTTAGAAGGAGGGGACTTTAAAAGGAGAAGATGAATTCATTCCACATTTTTTTTGCAGTATTGATGAACATGTAGATGGAAATGACAGGTGTTGGAAATATCAATTCAGAGCCCAAGAATCAGTCATATTTGAATCTGTAGACTTGGAAGCCATCTATATAGAGGCAATAGGTAAAAACAAAGGGAGTGTTTGGGAGCACTTAGGTAGCAAGTGGACGAGGTGGACGAGAGAAGAAAAAGGTTTAGAAGAGAACTTTGAAAGTGACTCTATTTCTATGCCTCAGTTCTTCAGGCCTGCCACATCTTTAAATCCTATCCCTCTTCAGCTTGTCAATTTCTTTAAAATATTGAAAGTTCAACTCAAATGACAGCCCCCTCATAAGCATACTGTAATTACCTTTGTCATTAATGTTCCTTTTATTCTCCCCAGAACTTACAAAGCACTGTTTTATTCCTCTGTAATATATTTACTCTACAATATTTTGGATTACAGTTGTTTGTGTTCATGTTGTATCTCCTGCTAGACTGTAAACTTCAATAATTGTTTCTCCTCTAGGATCTATTAGAATGTTCTGCAGACCGTAGGTACTTGATAACTAAAGGACAGGAGCATAGATTTGTAGCTAGATTTGAGGTAGATTTGAGGTCATTGATTTGAGGTAGATTTGAGGTCACTGAAGTCCTCCTTCTCTTGAGAAAACTAAGTTTTAGAGAAGTTAAATAAGTTACTTAAGGCAACAAAGAGCTAAGATTTGAACTCAGGATTTGGAATACAAATTTAGTGCTCCTTGTTGAAAGAATGAACAAATTAATTCAAAGACTCTTAAGGACAAGTCAAAGATAGAATGGAAATGCTGAACAGGCATAATTTAGTTGATAGAAGAAAAAAAATAAGCCCCCTTCTGGGATTGTTATAGTTGTAAATATTCAATGAGACTAAAATATAGCTAAATATATAAAAACATAAAAAGCTATATATTGAAATCTATATTGTGAGCATTAAAATTTTAGCTATATTTGCTATAATACAGTGCTTCATCTTTTATGCTGTGTAGGTTGTGGGTGTTAGCATCAGAGATGGACTTCTGTTGTATTTTTTTTTAAACCCAGATAATTCACATAGACAGCAAACAAGTAAACCTAATTTCCTGCAGACTAGAAAATTTGAGTGGTATGATATAATTCATTTTCATTTCCAAACTGAAAGGCCAGGATATTTGATTTGAGAGTATAAATGGATATTTTTAAATGTACCAGCATATTTTAGTAGAGAGAAGAAAAATTCATATATGCTTGGTGAAACTATCTTTCTAATTCATATTCAGTCTTTTATGTATAATGAGAATAATCAATGATCTATGGGACTAGAAAGAACTCTAGTGTACCTTCTTTTGTCCAGGTGGCTCCTCTCCTACACTATTTAAGGTATCTTAATCATGAGCCAGTGTGCAATGTTTATTGGTTGTATGTTACTCTTGGAACAGTTCCTGTCTGCCAATGAACATTTAGATTTTATTCAGCTTTTCATCCAATCATCGATTCATTCATTCATTTAGACAGCCCCCAAATACTTCCCTTGTATGAACCTAACCACCTACACTGCATCTTTTGCCAAGTCTTCATTTTCCTAATCACTAGGGGCTGAGGGGGGGGAGGGATAGCTTAGGACTTTAAAGATAGAAATCACAAGGTTCAATTTCATTGTTCTGTAATTATCTTTGTGAACATTATGCAGTTTGCCAAGTTCAGACCTTTTAATTATGCAGTTGTCTCTGTTGAAAGCTGTTTTTGGGGCTTCAGAATACACCTTCTATTCTTCATTCATTATTCTCTTGGTACTGTCTTTCAGACAATAATCACATATTCACCAGATCACTGACCTCCCAGGCAACAATTGTTACTGCTATTTCTGAGCTTCATGCTCATTTTTGTTCTATGATAGAAGGTGAGCTTTTGGCTTAATTTCACCTGACTCAAGAGCAACAGTAAAAATTTGATCCATTTGTTAGGGTAATTAGGGCCCTGGGAATAGTTGAATAGGTAATGTCAGTCCATAAAAGCAGGAACTTTTTCTTTGTAAAATAAATGGCAGTCTTCCCTGTTTCTAAGAGCAGGATGTTTAGGATTTTTTTCTGCTGAAAATTAGGAAACAGGAGTCTTCTGAGAATGCCAGCAGGATTTGAAGGACGATAGCAGAGTAAGAGGACATTATGAAGTTTTTTTTTCATTATTTACCTCAGAAACAGCAATAGAAAAGCTGAAAAAACCCCCATAATTGTCAGTCCCCCTCACAAAGAAAAGGAAAGTCATCAGAAACAATGAGATAATTGAAGATCGCCAATATGAAAAAAAGAAACTGTGGAATAAGAGAATAAGCAGAAATATGAAAATAAAAATAGGCTGTGAAATCAACAGTTTCACTAGAAACAATAGAAGAAATTCCTGAGGATGCAATGGAGTATACAATAGATATACTCAAGAAATTAAATAAGCCAGAAAAATTATGAGGAAAGATGATGATGAAGTCCAACAATTTGGAAACCAGAACGAAGGGCACTAAAAACAACAACAACAAAATAACATATAAGGTAAGAAACAGAATAACAAGGCATATTTGAGAAGGACAATCTCAGAAAATATTTCAGCTGTAAAGTAATGCAGGTGAGTGTGCTGGATTTAGAGGATAGAACAAGAGGAGAGAAACTCAGATTTATTCAGTTTGGGGAAATTGCAAAGTAGAAAAGAATCTGACCACTATAATTCCTGAAATTGTATAAGAAAACATTCAAGAAATAAAAAAAAAATTGAGATATTACAAATAGAAAGACTTTACTGAAACTCTAGCAATGAGGACCTAAAAATTCATCTGATTCAGTTTCATTATCATCAAGTTTCTAAACTACAATGATAAACAAAAATCCTTCAAGCTACCAGAACAAAGATATTATTTATATAAAAAAATAGCAATTCAAGTCTCACAAGATTTTTTTTAAAAGAATCTGGAACAAGAGGCAGATGGAATATATTTCATAGCATCAGCTTCCCAGCAAAGCTAAACCTTCTTTTTTTAAAAAATAAAAGATGATAATTTAGAAATAAGGACTTTAAACAACCCAGGAAGCCCAGCTTCAAACAATTTTTGGAGTAGCATTAGAAAAGCAGCAGGAGCAATCAAGAAATCTTTAGAGAATCTATGAAGAACAAAAGCCAGTCATTAGAAATTAAAAACAAAAGGCAAACAAAAAACAAAATACTCCTTGGAATTGGTAAAACTTATAAAAAATTTGTGAAGAGTTCAGTATTTAGCACAGTTAGTATTTTAAAACTACAATTAATTCATTATCTCAGTGAAATAGCCACACTGACAAAATAAGACACTATTGTATTCTATTTGTTAATTTCTGGGTGAGGAGAAGCATGCAGTAGTCATAGAGAGCTGATCTTAGAGTGAGAAAGGCCAGAGTTTAAATTCTACCTCAGTTAGTCAATAAACATTTTTAAGCAGCTACTATGTGCCAGGAACTCTGCTAGACGCTGAGAATACAAAGAAAGACAACATGGAGTTCCTGGCCTCAGGAGCTCAAAGTCAAATAGAGGAAAAAATGTGAAATCAACTATATACAAAGAAGATATATACAAATAGGATACATTGGAGGTAATGGACAGAAGGAAGGCACTAGCATTAAGTAGAATCAAGAAAGGTTTCCTGTAGAAGTTTAGTGCAACTAGGTGGCACAGTAAATAGAGCACCAGCCCTGGAGCCAGGAGGACCTGAGTTCAAATCTGGCCTCAGACACTTAACATAAAAACTAGCCGTGTGACCTTGGGGAAGTCACTTAACCCCAATTGCCCT
Source organism: Gymnobelideus leadbeateri (assembly GCA_011680675.1). Taxonomy (NCBI): domain Eukaryota; kingdom Metazoa; phylum Chordata; class Mammalia; order Diprotodontia; family Petauridae; genus Gymnobelideus; species Gymnobelideus leadbeateri. The sequence goes on from WOXC01005137.1 coordinate 271,585, forward strand.
CAAAAAAAGAAAAAAAAACTTAAAAATGTTTCTTTCAGCTGGTACTTCAATGAAAGTAGGGAATCTAGGAATCAGAGACGAGGAGGGTTGGAGCTGATGAGACCAAGAATTAAAGAGAAGAGAAGCTGATCCAGGAAAGAACCCTGTAGGACACTTAGAGTTATCACATTTGATCAGAATGAACATCCAGCAAATGCAACTGAGAATGATCAGTTAAACAGGTAGGAGAGAGCAGTGTCAGGAAGCCCTAGAAAAGAGAATGTCAAGAATAGAGTATCTTACATTGTCAAAGGCAGCGGAAATGTCACAAGGATGAAGATTAAAAGAAGGTCTTTAACTCTGGGAATTAAGAGATCATTGGTAAATTTGGAGAGAAAGGTTTTCGTTGAATGAGGCTAGAAGTCAGCCCATGAAGAGTTAACAAGATAGTGAGGGAAGAGAGAATATACCACAAAAGGGAGGAAATATATTGGATGCTAATTAGCAAGGGGTAGATGAATCAAGAAAGAAACTTTTTTGTTCTGTTCTGTTTTGTTTTGCAGAAGAGGGAAACATGGGTATGTTTGTAGGTAAAAGGAAGCAGCCAGTTGGCAAAAGAGACTGAAAATTCGTGAGTAGAGATAAAGGCAATATGCTGGAGAAGATAGGATAGAATGGGATGACTAGTGCATGTAGTGGCATTGACCTTGGCAAGGAGAAGGGTCTTCTCTTCATTTGAGAAGGTCAAACAGGAGCTAATATTTTGTCATCCAGTCCAAGGGGACCACTAGAGTTTATTGAATAGTAGAACGGCATTTTCAGACCTTTGCTTTAAGAATATCACTTTAGCAACTTCATGGATGTTGGATTGGAGAGGGAACAGGCTATTACAGTAATCTCTAGGTGAATTGTAATTAGTGTCTGGTCTAGATGGGTGACCATGTGAATGGAGAAAAAAGATACAGATATGAGGCATGTGCCAGTGGAATCATAAAGCCTTGGAAAGTGATGGGATATGTGGGATGAAAAAGAATGAGGATTTGAGGATGACTTCAAAGTTTCAGTTCTAGGTAACCAAAGGAATGTTAGAGACTTCAGTAGAATCTGATGGCACCAACATCATTCTACTCACCCAAATCAGTAACTTCAGATTCCCCTTTGAATATTCCCTCTCCCTCACTTTCTCTATCCAGTCAACTATATAATTGAATTCAACTCCACAAAATGAAAAAAAAAATCACTATTGTACTATTCACTCACACTAATTTCATTCTTAGTCAAAAAAGAGCTTTTACTCATATCATTAAAATTGCCTTCTGAGCTTGTAAAGTTCTGAATCTCAAAGAATAGAAACATTTACAATCAACTCTCATCTATCAAAGTACACATTTCATTACATCTCACCAGTGGGACATTCAGACATATAAGGATACAAAGAAATATGATCCAATGCCATTTTGTAATCTTAGTCTTATTCTGGTTCTGAGAAATGAAGACTGACATAAATGTGCAAATCAGGAAATTGACTCTGTCCTGAAGTACAAACCAATTTGAAGTGGTGCAAGGTGTTTAGAATTGGTGACATTTTGTGCTAAAGTAGGCAAAGAAACTGAAGTATTCTATAAATGCACCAGTATGGGATAAGGAGGCCCCAGGCACCTCTGTATAAACTAGTCACGAGCACACTAGAATGTTAGCAGTGTGATTGAAGAGGAGAAGGAGAGAGATTTTGTGTTACCAAAAGTCAATATAAACACAGGTGTTCCACTTGTGTCAAGTGCTACACTTAGAAACTTCTTCCAATTATTTCTGCTTCCATGCCCCTCCTCCTTCCTCTACAGGAAGGGATCTAATCCAAGTAGCCTCTATCATCTGCTTATTCACCTTCCTGAATCTGGTCTCACCATTCTACATTCAATTTTCACATAGCTGACAAAATAATTTCCTTGAGTCTGATCATGTCACTACCCTGCTCAAAAATATTCAGTGGCTCCCTAGTGATTTTAGAATTCAATTACTTCATTATTTATCTTTACATCCTTGTTTCATAATAAATTGTTTCCAGAAATTCCTTTTTCTGGTGGGAATGTCTTTCTAAATAAGAAATGTAATGCATGAAATTATACACTTTGGACAGAATTCAAAAGTACTTTATAGAGCTAAGAAATTTAGAGGGTTGAAATTAAATTAGACCTAGAACAGAAACCCATTTATTTTGCTCATTATTAAGCTATATGTTGAGAATGTGCTTCGTAATTTTTGCTGACTATCTCGAAAAGCAAAAATCCAAGTAGCTAGACTAGTTTCCACAATGTGTTAAGCAGAAAAAAACCTGTTTTTTGCCTTGTATAGATCAATTTTGTCACTGAGCCCAGGTCTCCCCTTTACCTGTAAACAGCCAAACAACAATTTCTGCAGAATTCTTAAGTTGGTACAAGAGGGGAAAGAAGTTATTTTATTTGCAAAAAAAGCTCCATCTCCTTTTACTTACTAACTTTTGTCAGTTCAAATCAGTATTCAGAGAGGAAAATGGATATTTTCATTGTTGTTCAATCATTCAGCCATGTCTAATTCTGTGTGACCCCATGAACATCATCCATGGGGTTTACTTGGCAAAAGGTAGTTTCACATTTCCTTCTCCAGTGCAGTTCCATTTCACAGTTGAGGAACTGAGACAAATAGGAGTTATGTTACTTGTCCAGTGCCACACAGTTATTCAGTGTCTGAGACTGGATTTGAACTCAGATCTCCCTAACTCCAGGCTTGGTGCTCTATCCATTTTACCCTAAGATAATCATTGTTAGGAAGACTTGCTGAATAAAGTAGCCAAGTAGGTCATCAGCTGAGGTTCATGATCTGGGAATGAAAATGCGAGATACTGACATTCACAGGTAAACTCAGGTTTAAAAATACCTTAAATTCCATTATTACAATTTCTTTCTTAACAGAAGATACTGTCATCTTAATAGTACAATTTATTCTAGGTCATTCAAATCATCTCCATGGTTTTCAGGAGAGCATACTCTTAAAAATGTATCAAGAGGATGTAATTAGAGTTTGATGGAACATTATTTTCTCAAAGATCTAACTCCGAAGACCAAAGACTTAACAACAAAGTGGATATAGTTCTATTTCCAAGAAAACACAGAAAACCTGAATGGGGACCCCTTGCCTTAATTTTGAACCCCCAGACTAAGGCTGGATAGTGGAGATGAGGGATTATAAAACTGAAAGTTCAATATAATTGACTCCAAACCCCTTAATTTACTACAGGCAAATGAGAACTGACTTCAAATAGCTTTCATGTGGAAAATAGAATAGACTTGTTCTGCCATGGCAGATGTTGCTGAGAACCTGATTTTAGCTCAATATTCAGAGGAAAGCTTCCGAAGTTTTGGAGTTGTCCAAAAAGTGATTGGTTTTTCTTCTCTTGGAGGTATTTAAATGAAGTCTGGATGACCACTTGTAAGTGATAGACCAAAATATTCATGATAATGTATGAATTGGACTAGATAGCTTCTGAGATTCCTTTTAATTCCATTTCTGTCAGTTTTAAAGATATTGATTATTTTGTCATAGAAATTAACATGATATGACATATGGTCTGACATGATACAATACTATAATGACATAATATGATGTGATAATATATAATATGATATAACCCATGAAATAATATATCACATCATAGCACATGATATCATATCATATAATACAATATGATATAACAACACAATACACTATACTATAACACAATACCTAATATAATAATGTTCTATAATTCATAGTATAGTAAATATTATAATTTAGTGAATATTATAATATTTAACATATTAAATAATATAATATAAATTTCAAAAAATTTTGAGAGTTGGAATGGACTTCAGAGGCTTTCTAGTCCAAGCTACATCTATACAATAGTCCCCTTTAAAACAATATTGTATAGTGTTTTGAGTTTTAAGGCCTGCAGTGAAAGAATCTGTTATTTCTTGAGGCATTTCCTTGCCTTTTTATATAGATATGGTAGATAGGGATGGAGACTGAACCTGTGGTATTTCGTTGGTATGCAGGGATGGGGAACCTGTGGCTTTGAGGTCACATGTGGCCCTCTAGGTCCTCAAGTGTGGCCCTTTGACTGAATCCAAACTTCACAGAAGAAATCCCCTTAATAAAAGGATTTGTTCTGTAAAACTTTCACTTAGTCAAAAGGCCATACCCAAGGACATAGAAGGCCACATGTGGTCTTGTGGCTGCAAGTTCCCCACCCCTGGAAGGGAGGGAATTCCCAGGTGAGGAAACTCTCTTTGCCAATGTCAGTTAGCACCTTAGCAACTCCTCAGAGATTTAAAGATTCACTTAGAATATTGAAGGACTAAGTAACTTGTTCAGGATCACATGGGCACTGTGACAAAGGTAGGACTAGAAGCCAGGTTCTCCTCACTTGAGGCCAGCTTTCTATCAGTTAGACTGCACTGCCTCTATACAGTTCTAATTTTTAGGAAATTCTCCATTACAGTAATCATAAATATGGCTATCTTGACTATCCAAACATTGCTGCCAATTCCTTACTATGGTCAAGAACAAGTCCAATCCCTCTTCCAAATGACATCCTTTCACATACCTGCAGCTTATAGTTTTGTCCTCCCCTGCATCTGCTCTTTACCAGGTTCCAATTCCTTATTATTTGGCATGGTTTCTAGTCCTCTCTTACCTCAAGTCTCTTTCTCTCAAAGGTACACCAGCTTTTCAGCACTCTGCATAAAATTTCTTCTCCAGAATATAGCATAATATTTCAGATATGTTCTGACAAGGGCAGAGTAAAATGTGACTTATATGTCCCCCATTTTGGGCATAATGTTCTCTTAGTAGAGATTAGAATAGCATTAGCTTTTCTGGATGCTGTTTGAATTTCAAGGGTATGAATGGTAGAGCATCCTACCCTGTAAGAGGCTTAATTCTTCCAAAGAAAGCATGAAAATTAAACATTTTAAGCTTTATGTTTATTAATTACAATGCAATAAAGATAGAATCTTAAATGACAGTATGTTTTAGAATTATGGGTCTACAGTAAAACTAGAATTAAAAATGACAATGTTTTTAAAGTATAAGTCTACATGGAAATTTTTAAAAAAAATTAAACAATCTCTGGGTTGAAAATTCACAGATTATGTCAAAAGATTGTTATTCAGAGTCCATTGTCTTACTAATGCTGCTTTTATGTAGGAAAATTCTGTGCCAGTACAGTAGCACTGGGCACAGATGGGACATGCTCAGAGTCATCATAAAAGACCTCAGTTTGGAGGAGACAAATTGAGTTAGCCATTTTGCTTCTGATATTGCTATATCTTTCTCTCCAATCTAGCATATATTAATATCTAGTATATATTAATACAGAAACAGTATTGATCTTTCAATCTATGCTTTTATCATCCATTCATCATCTTTGTCTCAATACTTTAGATTGAAGCATTTACTAGTCTACTATGTGCCAAACACTTTGCTAGGAATTAAGCCAATAAATAAAGCAAATAAAGACAAAAACTGAAATGTCTCTGCCCTTGAGGAACTTATATTCTACTGAGAGCAAAAACCCAACATGTACATAAATAAATATAAAGCACAAAAAATAAATGCAATAGAATTTCAGTGGTGAAGATTGTAAACTATGAAAAGCCTTTGGTGGAAGGTGAACCTTAAAATAAACTAGGTATTCTAAGAAGTGGAAATAAGGAAAAAAATATTTGGGGCTTACGGGCGAACTTCTAGAAAAGCATAGAGATGAGATGGAATGTTGTATACAAGGAACAGAGGGTAGAACAATTTGGCCAGAAGGTAGGATGTATAAAGCGAGTTAATATGTAATAAGCCTGGAAGATTAGGCTTGAACCAGATTTTGGAATTCTTTCAGTGTCAAAAAGGGAGGTTTCTATTTTAACTTAGAGGTAAGTAGGAGCCACTGGAACTTCTTGAACAAGGAAGTGACATGGTTGGAATTGTTCTTTAGTTTGATAATTGTTTAGAGTTGACCTGGATGGATGAAGTCATGTTTAAGAAAATAAGCACTGACAAATAGATGAAATAACTTTATAACAGATGACGTGGTGTTGTGTCTAGTATATCTAAGAGAACCAAGAAGAAAATTAATTAAGGTAATATATTTATTATTATGACACCATTTATTGACTTTATCAAGAAAGAAAGGCATAAGGTACCTTGAAAATGATTTTTTCTATAAAGAGAAATAACGTTATAATAAGAGTAAAAATGTATCGGAATAAGTTATCCCAAGACAAATATGAGAACTCTATAAAATTTTTTTTCTCATGTAGATGGCTAGGACTAGCCAATCTAGGAAAAACCTCTCAATGCTTCACAGAATAATTTATAGGGTTTTTCTTTTGCCCTTTAGAGGGGAGAAGGTAGGGCAATTGGGGTTAAGTGACTTCCCCAAGGTCCCACAGCTAGTGAAGTGTTAAGCATCTGAGGCCAGATACGAACTCAGGTTCTCCTGACTCCAGGATCAGTGGTGTATTCATTGTGCCACCTATCTGCCCCTATAATTTATAGATTTAATGCTGTAACAATAAAATGGCAATATTTGTTCCATAGAACATCCTCAGGCCTCATTTTCCTAACTTCCACTTACACTAGCAGATCACCAGAGGGTGACTAACTTCAATCCTTAGGCACTAGAGAGTAACCCCAAAGGGTTAGAAATTTCTCATATAAACCCCCATCCAATGTGTTACCAATATCATTTACCAGCTATTAGCTGGTATGATTTACTAACAATATATAGTAAGACAAATGAACACTATTCCAAAGTTCTGAGACACATTCTTTGACAAAGACATAGAGAATTCAGCAGAAAGTAGCCTTATGTTTATGGAACACAAGTGGCAAAGAGGAAACTCAGTTCTTGGTTTGGAAGAAGTTCCTTTCTTCCTCTGCGGAGTTCTTATGAAGTTCACCTGAGAGGTTTATAGGGTTTATAGAGGTTTATGGGCCCATGGTGGGCCCATAGTGTCAGGACCTTTATAGCATCCTTCCTTTCTTCCTTTCTCTCCAAGTATCTACATTGTTCCCTCTCAGGTCCCAGCTGGATGCACTTTTACTACTGTTCCAGTCTCAAATGGCATGGTTACTGGAGTAGGGGAAATTTGGCATATGTTCTGGTACATTTGCAAATGGATTTGCCTTGTTAGAGGATTGCCAAAACTTGACTGCTGAAAATAGTTTCTAGTAGAAAAAAATGATCCTACTGGAATCTTTATCTCTTCTATCACCCAGGGGTACATTTAATCTTTTCATCCAATTCTAATAATACATTTAGCCATCCAATTTTATCAATGCTTTGCAGTACTTCCTTCTTAGACTGATTAACTAGGCTACTCACACCTAGTTTATCCCCTTTATTGATTCAATAGAAATGTCTAGAAATTGTTCATATCCATTTTACTCCTTTGATTGATGATTAAAGAATTCAGCAACTCAATCAAAGACACATTCTCAAAGGCACATTCTCACCTAATAAAATATCAGTGTAGTAGGGCATCTATTTGTTGACATTAATTGGAATTGGGGTGTTAGACACACCAAGAGGTTGCTGGTAAATATTTAACAAGGTTTCCTCCCAAGAAGGTATGTATGAAGCACTTTTTAAGTTTAATATTCATTATTTACATTTTCTCCATCACTTTTTAAAGTATAGATAATCAGCAACAAAAAATCAAGCCCTAATTTCTAGAGTTTTTTAATTTCTGAGGTATAAATACTTACAAGGAAAATTTAACACTGCTCTGGCTCTTTTAAGAACTGGTTCAGCTGATTTATATACACTTGTACATTCCTGGACACATTTCTCTTAATATGATAGGGAGAAATATTAAGGGGGGGGTTAATCAGAACAAAACCCACACTGGTTCAGGGGGAATTTTCACTACTATATTTATATTACTATTTGGTAAAAATTATAATTATTCAAACAACAGATATTGAAATAAAAAGAAAAACAAGTCATTGGAAGACAATAGAGTCTCTAGAATTGTGGCCAAAGACATACAATATATTATTGTTTGATAAACCCAAGGTAGCAGAAAGATTTTATATTCTGGAATTGTGACCAAAAGATTGTATTTTTATTTTACAAATTCAAGATGAAAAAGAGATTAAGCTTGTTTTTCTTCATTTCATGTGCCAGAACTTGGAGTGATGGGTGGAAGGTGTCTTAGGCAAATAGCTGTCCCAAAATGAACTGAGCAGTTTTGGGCAGTAGTAGGTTATATCATTACTAATGCCTTAAAGAAAAAAAAATCTAGATGACAATTTCTTGGGTATTTTGTTGAGATGACTCTTTTGGAAAGCAAGCTATCAGTTAGACTAGATGGTTTGTAAGGTTTTTTTTCCTAATCCTGAGATTTTAAGAATATTATAAAACATTAGGAAAGGTACCATTTCTTATTGGAAAAATGGAATAAAATATTGTGAAAAAATGTGTCTCAATGCATACTTTGTACCACACACTACAACAAACTCATTAGATCAATAATCTACTTCTATTTGTCTGTGGGTGTCTTCTTCTCCTCATAAATACTAGCTGGTACAATTTCTTTTCTCTCTGTGTTTTCTCTGAATGATGATGCTATACAAATATTTTTAGGATTAATTAGAAACATGTTCCCACACAAAGAAGTTATTTGATTAAGATAATTTCTTCCTTCTCTTATTTTTTTTTTTTTTGAGATTGGATCTCCTTTTCTTGTCTACACTGCAATTATAGTAGACACTCCCGGGATCATTCTCAATGTGGATCAGCATGGAAGTTTTAACTTTTTTTTTTCCAGTGTGGTCTGGTTTGCCCCTTTTTAGGCATCTCAATGACGGTCTGCTCCCAGGGTCTCACCACATTAGTATAAATACAACTAATCATATTTAGATCTACTGATCAGCTTTAGTTCTATTATAGCATAGAATTCCCATATTTAAGGGATACAGTAGCCTCACATTCCCAGCAACAGGCAGGTGACACCATTCCTGACTTTCCCCACAGTTCTGATGATTCTGCATATTTTTCTTTTGTGTAAAAATGTACCTAGGGCATTTTTGCTGTTCTTCATATATGACATGTTATCTCCCAGTTCCATGCCATTCCATTGACTGTCCACCATGCCTAGAATGTATTCTTTTCATTTTTTTAAACAAATGCTTTATTAACTTCTGTTTTACATCATTCATTTCCGCCAGATTTTGAGTTACAATTATTTTCCCCCCTGTTTTTCCCCTACCCACCCTCCCATAATAGCAGTCCCACAAGATATCACTTCCTCCAATCTGCTCTCTCCCATATCTTCTCCCATAACCCCTTCGACTTTTCCATTAGAGGAAGGTAAATCTCTGTGTCCCAATGCCTGCACATCTTATCTCCCACTTACAAGCAAAAGAGTATTAATAATAGTATTTATATATATTTGAAACATTTAATTTTAAGACCTCGAATTTCAGATCCCTTCCCTTCCTCCCTTGTCACCCATTCCCCCTGGGAAGATAAGTGATTCAGTATGTATTGTACATGTATAGCTATGCAAAACATTACCATAGTAGATATATTGTACAAGGCTGCTTATAATTCCCTCCCCCTCATCCCACCCCCCACCTGGTCCATTCCCCACTTGATCCTGTCACTCTTCCATAGTGGGTACCTCCAACCTCCCCTCCCCCCAAGGATGCCCTCCCATCCATCATCCCTCCTCTCCTCCCCCTTCCCCCCATTCTGCTGTAGGTTGAGATGTCCCACATAGTATGTATGCCATTCTCTCCCTGAACCAAATTCAATGAGAATGTGGTTTTGCCTTTTTGCCTTCCTATTTTTCCCCTCCCCTGTAACCACTTCCCCCTGCTTCCTCTACATGAGATAGTTTACCCCACCCTGTCTCTCCCCATCTCTTCCTGCCACTTTCCTCTCTCACCTCACAACTTCACCCCTTGAGTATCCTCCCTTCCCAACAAATTCAACCTATGCCCTCTATCCATATATAACTGTAACCATATACACACACATTCACATATGTATTCATATGACCATATACCCTTCTTCCATTATTTTCATACTGAGAAAGATTTCATCAGTCACAAGTATTGTTTTTCCATATAGGAATGTAAATAGTTCAACTTTGATAACTTCCTTTTGATTTCTTTTCCCTGATTACCTTCTCAGGCATCTCTTGCTTCTTGCACCTGGATGTCAAATTTTCTATTTAACTCTGGTTTTTTTCCTCAAGAAATGCTTGAAAGTCCTCTATTCCACTGAATGACCATATTTTCCCCTGAAACAAAATACTCAGTTTTGCTGGGTAGGTGACCCTTGGGTTCAATCCCAGCTCTTTGTCCCTCTGGAATGTCATATTCCATGCCCTTCAATCCCTCAGTATAGAAGCTGCCAGGTCCTGTGCTATTCTGATTGTGTTTCCACAATATTGAAATTGTTTCTTCCTGGCTGCTTGTAGTATTTTTTCCTTGATCTGGGGATTCTGGAACCTGGCTATAATATTCCTGGGAGTTTTCTTTTTGGGATCTTTTACAGGAGGTGATCGGTGGATTCTTTCAACCTCTGTTTTGCTCCCTGGATCTAAAACATCAGGGCAATTTTCCTTGAGAAGTTCTTGAAGGGTGATTTCTAGGTTCTTTCTTTGATCATGGCTTTCAGGTAGTCCAATAATTTTTAAATTGTCTCTCCTGGATCTATTTTCCATGTCAGTGGTTTTTCCCATGAGATATTTCACATTGCCTTCTAATCTTTCATTTATTTAGATCTGCTTAACAGCATCTTGATTTCTCATAAAGTCATTAGCTTCCATTTGCTCCAGTCTAACTCTGAAGGAATGAATCTCCTCAGTGAACTTTTGAGATTCTTTTTTCCATCTGGCAAATTTGGCTTTTTAAGGCATTCTTCTCCTCATTGCCCTTTTGGGCCTCCTTTGCCATTTGAGTTAGTCTATTTTTTAAGTTGTTGCTTTCCTCAGTCAGGCTGTTGACCCTCATTTCATACTTTTCCTGCATCCTTCTCATTTTTCTTCCCAATTTTTCCTCTACTTCTCTTATTTGATTTTTAAAGTCCTTCTTAAGGTCCTCTATGGCCTGTTACCCACTCATGTTTTCCTTTGGGGCTTTTGGAGCAGGATTTCTGACCTCACAGCCCTCTTCTTATTCTATGCTTCTATCCTCTTTGACCCCAAAGTAGGAGTCCAAGGTTGCATTTTTCTGTTTAATTTGTTTCCTTTGCCTTGGCATGTTGCCACTTAATTACTTGACTTTTGGGCTTGTTGCCACAGTATGGCTGGGCCGCCAGACAGGGGAACTTTCATCCCGACCGTGTGGGGGGACAACTTCCATTTCTGGCAAGCTGGAAACCCACCCACAACCTCCACCCCAGATCACAATCCAGATCCAGGGAGGTTAAATCAAGAGCGATTACCCCCCAAGACTGATTGCTGGATCTCCCTACAGTTCACAGGCAAGGAGCTGGAGCTGCCTCTGAAAACTACAAAATGGTATGTCTCCTCAGCGGCTTCTAGCCCCCAGGGGAGGAAGCCGACGCGTTCCCCAAATACTGGTCCTAAAGTCCATAGGGCACTAACCTCTCACTTTGTCCTAGGCATGTCTATGTTGATAATTCTGGAATCACCACAGCTGCTGGTGTTCTGGGGTCCCTCCAGCTGGCTGGTATCCTGGCCACCCTGGGGCTAAAACCACAACTCAGGAGGACCTGTGCTCGGCTCCCCACGCACTGCAGGCTGTGCTGCGGGCTCCCAGAGCACTGCGCTGGTCCTTCCTGCAGGGCTGCTGGGCTGTGCTCAGCAGGAGGATAGCTTCTCTGTGTTGTTCCGTGGGTGCTGGGGCTCCAGAAGTTGTTCAGAGTCCCCTTTTACATAGTTCGGAGGTGATTTGGGGGGAGAGTGGGTTGTACGTACTGTTTCTACTCCGCCATCTTGGTTCCACCCCCGAATGTACTCTTTTCTTAACTTTGCAGCCTAGAATCCCCTTTCCTTTAAAGCTCAATTCAAGAACCAATTTAAACATAAATTTTTTTCCAGATCTCTTAAAAATACCAGTGTCTCCTTCTATTACCCCCAAATTACTTTGTGTTTATCCTGTATCCATTTTTTAAGTTTGTGCGATGTGTGTGTGTGTGTGTGTGTGTGTGTGTGTGTGTGTGTGTGTGTGTGTGCTTATACACATATAGGTTATTACCTCTGTGGTAATATATGCTTTTTGAGAACAAGGACAATTTCTTTATTTCTTCTTCTCTACCATGTAGATAGCTAATAAATGTTGTAGATTGAATATCTATCGCATTTTTACATCACCACTAACTCCACCCCATACACATATTTACTCATATGTATATATATATATATTTAAAGCAGAATCCTCAACTCCTCACTATCTTTCACTGATCTCCCATATCCAATCTCTTGCAAAAGCTTATTGATTTCACCTCTGCAACATATACACCCCCATTCTCCCTCTGACATTGCCACCATGCTAGTGTAGGTTCCCACCTCCTCACAGATGGATCACTGTAATAGCCTACCAGTAGATCTATCTACATCATCTCTATGCATTGTACTGCACTCTCAATTCACCCACTAAAGTGATCTTCTTAAAGTGTAGTTCTGACAATGTTACCCTACCCTCCCATTGCCCTTACTGAATAAATTCCATCCTCTATTAAATAAACTCCAATGGCTCCTTTTTGCCTCTAGGATCTAATACAAAATCCTCTGCTTGGCATTCAAAGCTCATCATCACCTGACCTCCTCATATCTTTCCAGTTTTCTTACACCTCACTCCCTGTCATGTACTCTTCCATTCAGTAACACACACGTCTTTGTTGTCCCACAAATAGTATGCTGCCATCTCTTAGTCCTGGGGCATTTTTTTTTTCTGGCTTCCCCCAATTCCTGGAATTTTCTACCTCCTGATCTTCACCTACTAACTTCCTTTAAGTTCCAACTAAAAACCCATCTTCTGGGTTTCTCAGGAATCTTTTACAAGCCCCTTGTGCCTTGCCTCTTTTGAATATTTTCAATTTATCTTGTATATACGTTGTTGGTACTTCTTTGATTTTTGTCTCCCTCAATAGATTGTGGGCTCCTTGAGGAAGGCGATGTCTTTTCCCCTTTTTGCTTCCCTAAAACTTAGTCCAGTGCCTGGAACATAGGATACTGGTAGACCTGTCTACATCAAGTTCAGTGCTTGGCACATAGGATACTTGATAATGGTTTTTTGGTTGACTGACTGACTGACCTAGAAAGGTCTGGCTAATCACGAGTCATTAATTGCAATCTTTGAATGTACACTAATGACAAATCCAGAAATTCTAGGTTTGAGAAATTCTCCCTCTTGGAGAGCCTCTTCTCCCTTGATCCTTCTTCAAGGTCGACTTTCTTTCCTGCCAGGAGGGGAAGTAGGAGATTAGGGCCAGTGGCCACCACTCTGTTCTCCTCAGATAGAGGAGATATCAGGCTAGAAGTATGTCTATCCACTCCCTCACATATTGGTGGGGTAGGGGATATAATTGGGTACAAGCTAACTTTTAGTCACTTTGCAATTTTGGGGAGTAAGGGGATCTCAAGTTCCATATCCAAGGTTTGACCCTTTCCTCCACCTATTACTTATATAATGAATATACATAGCGAATATCAAAGAAACTTATTAATCCAAATCATAGCAAAATAGCAATTAGAGAACATATACCCAAGAGAATATAAGCTAGACAATATAGAGAAAAGGAGCCTTTCCATTGGGAGTGTGATAATAGCTCAACCAAGGGAGAGAATCCTGGATCTCACCTAAGGGGAAACTCCCTAAAGTTGCTAGAGTAGCAAGCTGGGAATAGGGATAGGATAGACACTGACTTCTCCTCCTGCAATCTTTTCCTTCAGCAACTTCAAGTAGGATTGACCACTTTCATCTTCTCTACTGAAAATGGAAGCCAATTCAATGTTCAAAGAAAACCTAAAAGCTTGACCAGTCCAAAGAGGGGATTATTAAGAACTAAAAATCTCTGTCTTTCACTAACTCCTCCTCACTTTTTACACAGAGCAAGACCTTTATCTCTACCAAGAGGAGATTGTCCCCTACCAATGGGCTTTGTGATGGGGGTTACACTTGTCAACAAAACCCATATTCACACACAGAGGCTCACTAGCAGAGTTCACTATTGTTGGATAACAATATTAGAAAACCTTGCTATAGGACTCAAACTTTCCTTCCTATAATTTCTCCTAACAACCTTCCATTCTGCTTTTTTATCCTTTTAACTATGCCTCCCTTCTAAAATTCTCTGCGGGAATTTTGGTAATTTCTAAAACAAAGAAACAAAACCCATCATCCTTTTAGAAAATGTGGGGATTTGGCGTTGCCTAGTTTTGGAGAACTTCTCTTGCTCCTCAAATTTCTCATTACTCAGAATTCTGTGCTCACTTTTGTAAATTCTTTCAGTATCTTAGGGTATAATACATTTAGATCAGGAGGCTTGGATCCACTTAACATTGCTACCTGCTCTTCTACATTCTCCTCAGTCATCTTGGACCCTTAACCAATTTTCTTAACTAAATATCATGCTCCTCATTGGGTAGGAGAAGTTTAGGGGGCCTTTTCGGTGTAAGTAGAGTAGTAAATTGTATTTCATATGAAGATAGGATGGGGGTAAAATATGGGGAGTCACAATAGATGAGATGGAAGTAGACTAAAAATGTTAAGTTTTGGCTTCTCTTTTACCATATTCTCCAGTCAGTCAACAAGCATTTGTTAAGTACTTACCATGTACCAGCCACTGTGCTAAGCGCTAGGAATTCAAAGAAAGGCACAAACATGGTCGCTGCCCTCAAGGAACTCAAAGTCTAAAGGGGGAGACAGCATGCAAACAACAATAACAAAAAAACTATGTCTATACCATATATAGATATACTTTTTGCATATATCTGCAAAATATATACAATATATTTATAGTTTTTAGATATATGTGTACATATATACATATATATGTACACATATACTTAGATGAGAGTCCCTTCTCTTTCTTCCTGCTTTAAATATAGCTTAAAATCCTATAAACTTGCATGAGGATGCCCTGAAATGTAGATTTTGGGAAAAGATGGTGGTACAGCTTTTATTTCTGTCTGTATTGAGAATAAGAGAATCCTGGGGATTTACCTACTCAGTGTTCTGGTGTAGGTTGGAAAGTACTCTTCCTATTGTAATGGAAATGCAGATTTGAAGATCTTCCAGGCCCCTAGGCCCTTTGATTTGCTTAAGTGACTCTGAGAACCTTCTTTAATTTGAAAATATACTCTGCCCCCTAATAGGCTGAATGTGGTCACATGGAGCCTGTGGTAGGAGGCTTGGTTTTCAGGAATGACCACACCTAGATGCTGTGTGATTGGGCAGTGGATCAAGAAGGTTGTTACATTCTCTGAGCCAGGAGAAGGCTATATAAACC
Source organism: Gymnobelideus leadbeateri (assembly GCA_011680675.1). NCBI lineage: Eukaryota > Metazoa > Chordata > Mammalia > Diprotodontia > Petauridae > Gymnobelideus > Gymnobelideus leadbeateri. The sequence continues at coordinate 287,066 of WOXC01005137.1, forward strand.
CTGATGAGAGACTTTGCTTTGGGGCTCACTTTTGAGAAGTGTTGTGTGGTTTGACCAGATGAGACTCTGGGCAGCCATTGAGAGCCCCGCGGGCTTTGAAAACCCAGATGTTGATGCTTCCCTCTAAGGTAACTGTGATTTGGTATTGATGTAATGGTTAGACAGTTTGGAAGCCTGTCTATTTGATCTGTCTGTATACTCTGAAGTTCAGGGTGCTGATCTTTTCCCCCTGAACTAGGTAATATATGTTTGTTTGATTAAAGTAAGCTTGTTAACTGATTTTGAGTTGCTTTCCTTTACAAAAGCAGATCTAAGAACCTGTGTTGGCAGCCACTCTGGGGATGCTGGGGTGCTTGCTGCTACACCTATATATACAAAGTATACTCCTCTGTCCCAGGAAGTGGGAATTCAGAGACTTTACTAGGAAATAGCACATAATAGAAAACTTTTTCCAGATGTTAGATCTGACAGGTGGGTAGCACAGGCACTTATTTCATAGCATTCTTTTCTGTATGATCTGTGGCTGCGTGTGAGAGAAAAGAGAAAAAAGACAGAGAGGCAGAGGAGAGAGCTCTCATTAAATGACAAAATAACAATCTCCAAATATGGTTTGACTTCTTTGTTTCAAGTTCTTTCCCCTAAACAGAATATAAAAAACAAAATAAAACAATCTTCCTGATATGGTGTCTAGCTCCTGAGGAAGGAAGTGGAACTATCTATAGACAAGCCAACTACATGCCCATGTGACTACATAATGTTAAACAAAAGCATTTAATATATTAGATGGACCATTTTGTTTTTGTCATATCGAAAGAACTTTTCATTTTTCTATTTAAATTTTTTCTTTTTCTTCCAAGGGAATAGAAAAGTGAAAAAACTGAAAGTTGGCCATTTATTATAAATTCAGTTGGACAAAAAAAAATGGTCTCCTTGGTAACAGAGATCTTGGGTAAAATCTTAGAATAACTCATCATCCCACCATGTTTTTGCCACCATGTTTTTGAGGGTCACATCATAACTCTTGTGTCAATCTATGCCTGGCTATCCTGTTCAGCCATGGTTTGTCAAACACAAATTGACTTTTGAGGATTTAAAATGGATAGAGATCTAAAAGGAATGGCAAAGAACTTTAAACAAACTGTGATGTATCTGTGCTGATTTGTATATTTTTCTGTCCAAGTCCAAAAGGATGATTTAGGGGTTTGCAGAAGAGTTTGAAGCATTTAATAGTGTGCCTAAAGTTTAGAATGTAGAAATACTATCCCAGAGATCTTAAAAAATACCTACTAGTCCCAGTGGCTCAAAGTCTTTACTCCACTGCCTAATTAAGGGGATCTAGTCCTTTTCAAGTAACCACACTCACCAATTTTGGTCTCTTAATGACTCCCCATATTTTACCCCCATCCTATCCTTCTATGAAATGTAGTCAGTTTATTGCACTAATAACACCAAAAAGGTCACATAACTTCTCCTCCCAATCACAGATTTCAATTGCTATAAAAATTAGCCATGACCCCCCCCACCTTTAGCATTTAATGCACATGAGTTTCCTACTATGGTAGTTACATACATCTTCCTCCAACCATAGTGTTCATAACCTACAGACTCTTAGTCCTTGCATGTTTGCACAGATGCAATTTTGACACATTTTGTAGCAAATAGGTCCCTTGATTTCATAAAGTGAATCCAAACACTTACCTTTTTTGTTGGAAGCAAGTGAAGTTTCCAATTTTGGTTACCCCAAATGACAGGCCATTCTAAATTCCATGAATGTTTTTTTTTTAAATCCCTGTAAAATGATTTTATAAGTTCATTTAGAACTTATTAACCTCTATTATTCCATTTTAAAATATCATGGATGTTGTATTGCCACTGTGACACTTTCCCTAAGGGTATTATTCCCTGATATTGGAATAGATCTCCCTATGTCTTCAATGACTATTTCTGAGTGACATACACTTTTCTTTTCTTTTTTTTTTTTTTTAGCAATTGGGATTAAGTAACTTGCTCAAGGTTACACGGTCAGTCATTATTTATGTGTGGATGCTCATTTTCTGAGGCCTGGACTGATCCTGGGTCATCCCGACTCCAGGGCTGGAGCTCTTACTCACTGTGCCACCTAGTCGTGCCGTATTCTTTTTTTTTTTAAGCAATTGGGGTTATTTTTGCATGGGTGTTAAGTAGAGGCTGGAACTGATCTGCGCCACATAGCCGCCCCTTGACATACACTTTTCAAAGAAGAGTCCATACATAGCAGAGAAAGGAATTTTTTGAGATGTGTAATTATGATTTTTATATTAATTGATAGCATATGTGTAAATGAATATACTAATAATTAGTTTTCTCAAGAGTTGCCTCTTTAGCTCAGGAGTCAGAGCTCACAATGCAGCTTGAAATGATCAGTCAAAACTCTGACAATGTTCACAATCACTGGACCGTAAGTGAAATGAATCATAGATTGCAGAACCTGTTCCTATCACAGAACTCTAGATCTGTACCCTAGGGAAGGCAATCATGACTCCCAAAGACTTGCCTCCAGAATTGTTGTATTGTGGGATCTGTGGATTTCTTGTGGGAAACCAGTAAACGATTGTTTCTAATTCACCTTCCCACCTTGTTCCCCACTTGTGATTTAAGTATATAACTCATGCTTTTACTTCAACTATGAGAACAGTCCTCACTCTGAAACTGATTAATTGAACTACTTGATTATTGGCGCTCCCGTCTATAGGTCTGTTTTGTGAGGCTCTGAGCATTCTCAGGTTGGAAGATTGGCTTGGTAAAAATCTTGTTAACAAAGGATAACTTTAACTATGATAGTTCTGCCTGTCCCTGTACTCCTTTCTATTATATATAATTATGTAATTGCATTATAAATGTATGTTTTAAAGTGCCGTTAAGGTTTCTGTTTAATTTGTGGGGGGAAGAAACAATTGTCTAAGTCAATTTTTCTAAGTCTAATTAGATGAAATTTATTAGAGATAAATATAAAAATTTGCACTTATTTAAAAAAAGTTATCAGCATAAGAAGGAGACCTGGCTAGCAACAGGGTTAAAAGATCTGGAGGCTTTAGTGGCCTCTAAGTTCAATAGTGGGCAAAAATGTGTAGAATGCCAGGTCTAGAATCAGAAGGACTGATCTTCCTCTGTTCAAATCTGACCTCAGACAGGTGTGACCTATGGGAACCTGGGCAAGTCACTTGATGCAGTTTGCCTTAGTTTCCTTCTTTGTAAAATGAGCTGAAGAAGAAAATAGAGGATACTCCAGTATCTCTGCCAACAAAACCCAATGGAATCACGAAGAGTCAGACATGACTGAAACAAGTGACCAACAATAAAAAGCTCAATAATATAGCATATCTTAAAAGGAACATGGCATCCACAAGGAAGGGGGTAGCAGCACTGTCCTCTTCTTTGAATGAATTTAGTCATTCTAATATATCTATTATTTATTCCTTCAGCTGGAATGTGGTATGGCATTCGGAATGGAGGACACTCATCTAGAGATGATAGACATTAAAAACTAGAGAGTTAACACACAATTCACATAAATTGACATTATTGGGTTTATTTTAGTGATACAAGTCTCAAGTCCATATCAGTTAATGCACATTCTATCTTCTAAAATAATGTACCTTGCTATTCACAAGAAATGAGGAATGAAGAGAATCCCATGTAGTTATATCACTGTTTTCCTAGCTTGTCTTTGATCGTGTGAAAATAGACTATTACGTCAATTTAAGCAAAATCTGAAGATCCAAGTGCTTAAAACAGGGAATCTTAATCTGGGGTACATAGACCCCTTAGAAGATCCATGGATAGATAACAAGGGTTACATGAACTTGGATGGGAATCCCCCTCTTTTTTCACATTAATCTCTAATTGAAATTTATTCATTTATTCAATTAGGAATGTGAGCATATTCTGAGGCTGGGTTAAAAGGTTTCACTAGATTATCATAGGAATCTGTGTTTTAAAAATAAAGGTTAAGAACTCTTCCCTTAAGGAGTAAAGGATGAAGGGCTAGAGAAAAACGATGAGGTCAAAAAGGAGCAGGAGTGTTGCAGAAAGAAGGATGTAAGACGTAAGACTAGAAAGAAGGAAAGTCACATACTCAGTCTTTCCATCTGTTTGTGATCTCCAGGGCACTTTGTTCTGTGCTGTTTAATGCATTAGTAGCACAGCAGCTGCATTTTTCCAAAAACAGAGCCACAGAAACTTGCTTCCTTCCAGATGGAAGAAAATGGAGAAAAGAGGACTGAGAGGAGGCCAGTACAGCAAGTTGGGGGAGGGGGAGAGAAAGAAAAAAAGTATGCTGTATATGCATGTATTTTTCCCCAGTAACTGGAAACCAAACCTTTAATCTATCTTTACCACCCACTTCAAAATCTGCTTGTTTTATAGCTGGGTAGCATCACAGAGTTGTGGCAATCAAAAGTCCCTGGCCAATGAACTGGAGAGTTTCTAATTCACCAATCAAATTTATATGGCTCTAGAGGTGTAAGCAGAAAGTGCATTGTGTCTTCATTTCCTTCCTGGCACTCCATCAACCTTTTCTTCTGCTGATTTAAGAAGTCAATAAAATCCCATTAACACAAAGATCTTGTATTAACTTTGACAGTTTACAAATTGCTTGGGTTTTCATTTTGAGTATTATTAGTCTGCTCAGGTCTGGAGCTACACCATCCTGGGCTGGTGAAATTTTGAATAATGTTGATAGAATCATTTCATATTGTTTGTTGAGAGAGGAAGAGTAAGGGAGGGAGGGAGGGAGAGAGAAAGAGAGAAAGAGAGAGAGAGAGAGAGAGAGAGAGAGAGAGAGAGAGAGAGAGAGAGAGATTAAAACTGTCAACTTCATAGACCATGACTACATATAATTGCATAAACTCAAAGTAGAAAAGATGTCCTGCTGATCCATGGTCTCACTGGGGTATATGTATTTATAGGTGAAAGTGGCTAACTAAATCATTCAAATGACAAGTTATTGAATATCCTATCTCTGTGGAGAAACAGACCATATCATCCTTCTCAAAAATTATACTGAACTTGAAAGATGAATTTCCAATAGGACAACAGAGATTTGGAATAAGGAAAATTGCTACACTCCCAGCTCTGCCTCTAGATAATGATGTGCCTTAGGTAAGTTATTTTTTTCCTCTCTGGATCTCAGTTTCCTTCTCTATTAAACCAAGGGATGACTTCTAAGGATAATAACAGTTCTAAAACTATGATTATATTGAATCTAGGTAGTCAGGCCTATGTCTCCATTTATCTATATCTGTTTTATTAATTAAGGTTAAAATTGTTCTAGAAAGATTAAACCAGGTGCTTAAGGGGGGATAATAAATGGGAGTATAGTTCTTGGTCTTTCTGTTGCTTCCTTCCAAATGATAGAAACCCTTGTGAGAATTGTGGAGAAGAGAGAAGAAATGTCCATAGGTTAGTTAAGGTCCAACAAGAAAATCAATTGTTTTGAAAAAAAATTAATTCAATCTAGTCCATAAGCATTTAGTAAACATTGAGTATATGCCAGACATTGTGTTAAGAGTCTGGGAATATGAAGACAAAAAATTAGGGAGTCTTTAAGTAGTGTGCTATCCCTCAGAATATACATGTATATAGTTAAAATTAAACATATAAAATAATTTTGGATATGGTATTAACAACTTGGGGAAACAGGAAAAGTTTGCTATAGCACATGGTCCTTCAGCTGAGCACTGAAGAAGGAAGAATCTTTCAAGAATAGGAATAACCTGTGTAAAGTTATAGGAGAGTGAGAACGAATTCTGTGTATGGGTCTATTGGTCTAGAAGGACATAGTGGATGAGGGAATTATGTGTAATTGGACTAAAAAGAAAGTTTCAATTTTGATTCTGAATGGCTTAAGTGTCAAGAAGGTAAGTTAATATTTTATCCAGAGGAAGCATGAGATCACTGAAACATCTTAAAAAATGTTATATAGTCAAGTCTGTGCTTTAGAAATATCAATTTGGCATTTGAGTAGAGTATGTATGGGAGAAGACAGAGAGGGGATGCAAGGTCAATTAGAAGTCTATTTCAATAATCTCAGCAGCAGGTAGTAGGGGTCAAATTTAGGGTAGTTGTATCATGCAGGGAAAGAAGGAGGAATTTATTAAAATGGGGTGTAATAAAAATAGTTGTTTACTCATTGATTATGTGGGTTAGTGAGGAAGAATGACATATTGAGGATTATTGCTAGGTTGTAAATTTTGGAATAAGAAACATGATGATATCCTCAATAAGACTAGTGAAGTTAGAAGCAAAGGAGGTTTTAGCAAAGAAAAAAATGATGCAATTTGTGATATGCTGAGTTTGAGAAGTTAGGGAATACCCAGGTAGAAATGTATAGCAGGCAGATGGAGTATAAATTCAGAATAGACTATGATCTGAATATGTAGATTCAGAAATCATCAGCATAGAGACAATTGTTCAACTCACTAGGGTTGATGGGATGACCAAGAGAAAGAATGTGGAGAGAGAGGAGAAGAGGTCTCAGGTGAGAGATATATGAACATAGGACATGGCTGATGAGGATGCATAGGAAATTAAAGATCACTCAGATATATATGAGAACCAGGACAAAGCAATGCCACAAAAATTCAAGGAGTGCTGCAAAGAGCCCCAAGCATTGACCATTAAGGGAGGACAAAAAATAGTTTATTAAGAACAAATTGAGAATAAATGATAATTCTAAATATTAAAGCAGATAGTGAGGGGCAAAGCTTTAAAGTTGGGGATTACAGGGGATAACCAGAAAAATGAAATAATGTTGCAAAGGAAGCTTAAAATTCAGATAAATAAAGAAGCAAAAAGAAAAGTTATCCCAACTCAGAGACCTCTAGATTCGAAGAATGAATACAAAGAGTTGTCACAGAAGCCTGCCCATGGGGAAGGCAAGGCGATTGATTTAATTTAAACTTTCATACTAATGTCCCTTATATCCTAGATCCCATTTCTAGGTTGAAAGGGAACTATATTTTCCCCCTTCCTTAAACTCAACTGTACTACACATACTGTACTCTATGCTGGTCACAAGAGGATGTGGGGAGAGATATTTTAAAGTCAGCATTTCCCTAGAGGAGGAGGATATGAATTAGTGGGATATACTGTAAGGTTTTGCTGCCACAAAACTGCCTCCTTCCCTTCTGTTAAATATTATTTTAAAAATATTTTGTTCCAGTTAGACTAACCAACCATCTGCTCATTGAAACAACCACCAACCTTTAGGAATTATAAACCAAACTACTGTGAGTTGGAATTGATACCTAGGGGATGCTGAAATCATGTGCTGGGGTTTAAGTACAGGTGCAGCCACAAAAGCAAAGACCTTGTTGTAATAATTACTAATTAAAAAAATCAATTTCTTCTCACTTTTTTAGCCATCTTTGCTTTACATCCTCTGCCTTTGAAAAGGAGGAATAAATGAATGGGTAGATGCATAGGTAAACTAATAAGCATTTATCAAGCACTTATTCTGTACTCTGATATATAATGGTTAGTTAAGTACTTAAGGAAATGCATATATAAAAGTGCAGAAAGTCCATGACCTCAAATTAAAATTACATTTTCAATTGAAGAGACCTCACATATGAAAGGAAATGGTGACCATATAGGGATATTTTTAGTTTGGAAACTTAAAAGGGATATTGAGTGGAGTCACAGAAAATCGGGCTAGTTCTTTCTTTCCATCAGCAATGACAGGATTGATTTGATTATGATTCCAAACTGGGAAAGTAGAAGGAGGAAATAGCAGAAGATCCAGCATCAAGGCAGCTAGAGGGAATAATGCTGGAAATAAAATGAAGTATGGCTGGAGTCTTTAAATATCTGTAGATATAGATATGGACAGAGATAAAATATATACATATGTATGTATGTATATACACATGTTTGTATGCATATGTATGTATACATAGAATGGGGTATTTTAGGTACTCGTCAATCAGAACATTGGGGGCCAAGTACAGGAATTAAAAAATTGAAAGCGTGAATTCCTTTTGGACAGAGATGTCAAACACTCAGTCTAGTCACGTGTGACCTCCAACACTACAGGATTGTTCAGAACTAGATTAAAATGTGATTAACAAAGACCACCCCCCAAAAAAGTATAATAAAACATAGATAGTGTACCAAAACTGATCAAATAACACAGTGGGGAGGGGGTGGGAATGAAAAAAAAAAACACATTTGTGCCTATAGGTTACTTTCTCAAAAAACTCCCAAGGCAAAAAACAAAAACAAAAACAAAAAACTCCCAAGGCTCATAAAGAGAAGAATGCCCAGAGGTAATATTCAATGGATTTCTCAAACTCAAGAACTGCTTTCCACTGTTCCAATAGTGAGTCATTAAATTCTATACTTTCCAAACTTTCCCCACTGGGTCCTTTCAATAGTGGTGGATTGTGATATTCTTGTTCCAGGAATAAATAAAAAGGTTAAAGACAGATTAGATTGAATAAGAGCACAGCATGTTCCCTTCCACTCAGTGCTACATAAACAGTTCACTTCCAGCAGAGACAGACCTGATAGAGAGTATTTTCAGTTGCTGTTTCATCTTCCTCTTTGGAGTCCAAGGAGTGTGTCATCAAATCTCACCTAGAGGATAGAGACTGAAGTTTAATTGGGCAGAGACATCAGAGATTTTTCTCACAAATATCTATCATGAAGGGCAGCTAGATGGCGCTATGAATAGAACACCAGCCTGGGAGTCAGGAGATCTGAGTTCAAATCCAGCCTCAGACACTTGACACTTACTAGCTATGTGACCTTGGACAAGTTACTTAACCACAATTGCTCTGCATTCCCCCCCTCCAAAAAAAAAGATAAAAAAAAAAACCTATCATGGTTAAAAAGGCAAATAACTGTTAAGGTGATATGTGTACATGTGTGTACCCGCACATACATACAAAGTCTCCAAATATATACAAGGTTTTCCAAAAGTCTTTGTTGTTGTTGTTGCTGTTGTAGTGTCATGTACAACTCTTCGTGACCCCATTTGGTGTTTTCTTGGCAAAGATACTATAATCATTTGCCATTTCCTTCGCCAGTTCAATTTACAGATGATTAAGTGGAGCAAACAAAATAATTTTCCCAGGATAACACAGGTAATGAGTGTCTGCAGTTGGATTTGAATTCACCAAGGTGAGTCTTCCTGATTCCTGACCCAGTGCTCTATCCACTATGCTACCTAGCTGCCACTAAAAGTCTTAGTAAAGTATTAAGCTTAAATAGATATGCATATATTACATATACATACCAAATTTACATTACACTCAATAAGCATTCATTAAATTCCTACTATGTGCAAGGGCATTGGGGAATACAAAGATGGGAGGAAGGCTGGAGGGGAGGGAACATTCCTTGCTATTAAATAGCATAGTCTAGAAAATGGTTGATAAGTAGCCAAACAACTGCACTACAAGTTAGACTGTAACAAATGTGTAGGAAAGGTCAAAGAACTGAAGGTTGTTTGTCCTTCATTCTCAAAGAGATAAAAATGAGAGACTGAAGAAGGAAGATCACTGCTACAGATTGGATGTTAGGGAAAGTTTAACTTCATTCAACCAAGGTCTTTGATAGGAAAAAATATGGAAGGACTGTGTTTCATATATGAAAGGGGTGAGTAGCTTAAACAAATGCACCAAGGCAGGAGAAGTCAGAAGTTTCAGATTAGCTAAAACTATTTTTTCAATGACTGTAATGCAAAGTGTGGCTATTGAGGCAGGTTAGAGACAGATTGGAAAGGAATATCTATTTTATCATCCTATGAGCAATCAGGAGCCTTTGTGTATTTGTTTTTGAGCACGGAATTTTCGTGATCAGATCTATTGGGAAAATTGCTTGGGTAGCAAGTTGAAGGATGAATTGAAGGAGGAGAGATGGCAGCCAAATGACCATTTGGGAAGTGAAAAGTACTAAACAAGTTTGGAAGGTGGAGGTGTAGAAAGGAGGGACAAATGTGGGAGGTATTATAAGGATTCCTTTCTATTCTTACATCTCCTTTAACTATGCCAATCATCCTAATATAAATTTTAACTGCATTGTAAAATATGTATTTCTGGTATAAGACAGTTTTTCAACATGGGACCATGGGATAGGAGAGACAGTAGGACATTATTTTTTTTTCTGCCATCACTCACAACTCCTAGCACAATTCTCAGTAAAGTTTTATGTTTAAGCATTTGAATGTGTTCGAGAAACATTATTACAAAATAACTTGATCAAAAATTTTTTAAATAAGTTGGTGCACACAAAATAATTGAATATTACTGTGCTGCATTAAACAATGGATATGATGAATACAGAAGAATATAGGAAGACTGAAAATACGCAAAATAAAGTAAACAGAATTAAATATACATATATATACATATACATATATATATATATACTCCACTCTAATAATGCAAACAGAAAGAGTAATAACAGCAAAACAATGGAAAATGAAGTCTCTAAAAAATTAAATGATAATGCTTCGTCCCAAGCAGGAGATGGTGATAAATCAATCCACCCTCATCAGCTTTTTGTACAGGTAATGGATTGTGGATGATAACAGTGAATATGTCTTCAGATTTTTTTTTATTTGTTGGTTACTTTAATTGAACCCCCCCCCCCCACACACACACATACACTTTTATTCTTTGTTATAAAGGAGGGAGAAAAGGTATATCAGGAAATGTAGGTCATGGAAAACCAAAAGATATCAAGAAAAATATTTTAACAAAGAAAATCTTATTGGATTAAATTGAATATCCTTTCAAATTATTTCATTGGTGGAATAAGTTTAAATACTGAGATCTCTAGTCAACACCATCAGAAAGATTCATTATTTGACTTCTCTTTCATGAATTTTAAAGGGCTGAAGGAGTTACTTGTATACTTCATGAATAATTCTCTGGGTGGTTAACGTGATAATTTAACATTTATACTAATATATTCCCAATGGAACAGTTGCAATAATTGTTTTATCATTTTGAATTTTTGCTTATACATAAAAGAATTAGCAAGTAAACAAACATGGGTTCCACATGTATAAACATTAATCAATAAGCATTTATTCAGTGACTATTATGAGGTATCTTCTGTACTATAAATGTTTTAGGGATACCAAGACAATCGTGTAACAGTCCTTGCCCTCAGGGAGTTGATATTCTTCAGTGATAATGGCAATAAGCAATATATCATTCACATGTCCTGCAGATGAGGTTTTCAGATGTACAAAGAAAACCAAATTACAGGGGGGAGAAAGGATTTAGGAGAACTGATTCTCTTCTTTTTCCATGACTGATTTTTACTGAGAGATGGTAGCTTAGGAGACTTCATATACTTTAATGCTCTTCTACCAAACAAATCTACAGCAAACAAAACAAATAAAGAAAAGAAAGCAAACCAAATAGCAAGAAAAACAAAACAAAATGAAAACACAATATAGCATTTTACTTTTGACACCTCCCTTAGAATCCCTGAAGTATACTTTTATTTTAAATGTGGGCAGTTAGAAAATCAGACCAAAATATAAAATTCTTGCTGAATGCTCTATTTAGTCCCAGTGCAAGGCCAGTCAAGAGGTGCTCATGTCCTGAAGCTTCAGTCATGTGGAAATTAGCACTGGATCTGTTAGAAATCCCAGAATTGCCCAGTTCTCTCTTGAGACCAGGTATCTTGAAGATATAATTTATTTTGTTTAAGACAGATAGTTGTCAAACTTTATGTTCTTTGCCTTTCAGTGGACTCATTTCAGTCTCAACCAGATAGTACACACACACACACACACACACACACACACACACACACACACACACACACTTTCTCTCTCTCTCTCTCTCTCTCTCTCTCTCTCTCTCTCTCTCTCTCACACAGATTCGCTCTGGCCCAGCATATCATGGGATTCTAATTTGTGCCCACAAGCTTAGAAGAATGAATATCTTTTGTATGACTAATTCTAAGATAGTAGCTGAGTCACTGAAAAAATATGGTTTAATTCAGCCCAGGAAATTAAATTTCAAATCAGCTTTAATAATATGATACAACACAATACAATACAAAAAAAAAATAGAAAAAAATGCAGTAACCTGCCAAAAATATATGCTGTTTGCTATTCTGTCATAATATACTACTTGCCATTTATACTCATAATATACTCACAATACAATACAATACAATACACATTTACTAAATGCCTCCTACAGGCAGATCTCTATGCTAGGTGTTGGGGAGATATAACAAAGTTTAGATGACACATCATCTCTACCTTTAAAGACCTTTCAATCTGTTTGTTTAGACAAAAATATAACATATTTATTGGCCTATACCTGTAGACAACCCATCTCTACAAAGGAATGGGGAAAAGTATCTTCTCCCATCTCTTGTTTGGGACCAAGATTATACTCTGTAATTACTCGATATTTATTTTCTATTGTCTTGTTGTTTTTGTTTTTTTCCATTAACATTGTTGTAGCAGTGTATATTATTTTCTTGGTTTAGCTCACTTCACTTCACATTTGTTCATGTAAGTCTTTCCATGCTTCTCTATCCCAGTTTGTTGTTTCATACAGAATAATAATATTTCATTATACTCCTGTTACACAGTTCTTTTTAGCCTACAATGTACAATTTATGTCATCAGAAGTCAAATCTAGATAAGTTTTATGAGGCTTATGAGAATGTTGTTTGGAAGTGAAGAGTTTCTTTTGGCCACAGTAATTCATGAAGGCTGGTTTATAAGTATAGAGGGACTACAGTTTGTGTTGGTATAAGGGGTTTCTCATATTGATAAAATGAATGAATAAATAAATAAATAAACATTTATTAAGCATTTACTCCATGAGATATTAGAGTAAGAATATTGAATATGCTGATACTACATTGATAAAATCTGTGGTGAGAAAATAAAGTCTCATGCATATTCCAGTAGAAACACATAATCAGTGGCTATAAAGACACAACAGGGTGTTTCCTCATGATGATAGATGGTTTCTGTGTTTCCCTACCCATCTGTCATGGTTCTACTTTAATTCAAGGATGTGGTTGATCATTATTATTATTTTATATAAATACATCTCTAGCTAAAATAAATTTAAATATGCATTATTTAAAAATTACCCATGCATAATAAATTTCTGAAAATTGATTTAATGAATCAGTAAGCCAATGCTTTATGAATATTATAATTTTAAATGGCCGATTTCAGGTACCTACATATTAGTATGTTTAAATGATAAAACAAAACCAATACCAATAATAACAAAGTAAAACACCATGTGCATAAATCTTCACATGTTCTTGACATAGTAGAAAGAAAGCTGGATTTGGAGTCAGAGGATCTGGGTGAAAATGCCTTTAGGACTTCCACTTGCCAACATTTGAGTTTGAGCAAGTTGCTTCATCTCTTTGGGATTTAATTATTTCCTCATCTTTAGAATGAAGGAATTAAAGTAGATAATATCTAATATCTCTTCAAACTCTAAGACAAGGTTGCTATAATTTTATAAAAACAAAGAATTCAATAATTTAAAGTGGATAAACATTTATCAAACATTTCCTCCTGTTGTTTTTGTTGTTAGAACATTTTGCTGGGCAATGGGGGAAATAAGAAATTTATATAAGATGTGGTTCTGGCCTTCTTGAACCTAAAAATCTCAAAAGGAAACATGACCTATACAAATCACCTAAGATGCAAGACTGGTGCCATGTGAGGCTTGGTAGGGGTATTCCATAACAATTCACTATGGGAGTTAGTCACAAGGGAATCCAGCAAGAATTATAGGGTACCAGTGATTAAGTACATTATTTCCATTAAACATGGAAGCAAAAAAAATTGCAGTAACCTGCAAAAAATATATGCTGTTTGCTATTCTGTCATAATATACTATTTGCCATTTATACTCATAATACAGGCTGGGGTCCATATAGAAGAAAACATAAAAAGATACAACTAATGTCTTCCATATTCTAGTTTATTATTGATGATACAATGTTCCTTTTTTGAAAAAAAAAAACGGAAGAGATTCGAAGTACAAATAAAAAGGGAAAATAACTGAAGTGGCAAAAGGGAAATATTTGTTTATGTAGGAGAGTAGAATAAGGAAAAGAAAGGCTCACTAAACACTAGCAAACTTCCCCTACAGAGGACTTGAACCATCTCTCTGAGGAAGAAACAGTTGTTTGCTTTCCAAGAATGACCATGTGGATTCACAAGTGGCATGAGGAGAGGTATCAATCAACACTCAGAAGAAGAGACTAGTGATAGTTGATGATTCCCTTCTGTTGGTTACCAAGGCACATATTTTCTGATTGAATATCAGTAATACTAAAATCTATTAGAATACATATACATACATAGACATATATACATACATACATGCATACACATTATATGTATAATATACATATACACACATATGCATTTACAAACATACATACATATACACACGTCTCTATGTGTGTATATATGTATGTATGTGTGTGTGTGTGTGTGTGTGTATTCAGAGAATAGGGAAAAACCTTCAAAAACTGGTTAAACCAAATGATTCCTACATGTTAAAATAATTAAATAGACACATAGGATGATGTCATAAGAAAGCTACAACATAGGATTAAGTTCTGCAGACAGAAAAGAAGGTCTTAGGCATACAATTAGAATGTTCATCATGGATGCTGCTCAAAAGCATGATCATTGACCGAATTTTTCCTTCCTTCTTTGTAGTGCACACCAATGCATAAAAGGGATGGAAGTGACTTAAAAAGAAAGTAAATGGAAATAAAGGGAGAAAAAAGTAAAGTAGGAGAAATATTATTAGGAATATAAGCTCATCCAATCACTCTGTGTAAACCTCTTACTCAGTGGTATCTGTTGAAGGAGTCCTTTGTTAGAATTTAAAGAGATTTACAGAAGAATTGGATAAGCCAATCAATGGCAAAATAAGCAGCAGTTTAATTTGGGGAGCCATAAAGGAGAAAGATAGGTAGCTTAATTTGAGATACTCAAGGGAATAGGAAGCATCTAAAAGAAAAGAAGAGTGCTAGGGAAGCCCAAGGAGTACCTCATTTGGGGACAAGAACCAAAGCTTACAACGTAAGGCAGCTGCCCAATTCCCTCACAACTGTACTAGGGCCAGTAGTTTTAAAGTAGGATAACTCATCAATCTGCCTCACACTGGGACCAAGGCTAAAACATCAAAATAACTAGGAAGGGACAGTAAAAAGGTAACTGGGATATTGTTAGGGAGATTTAAGCACAGTGATTTTCACATCAATAAGGGAATCCAGGATGTTCTGGAACTCCTAGGTTCATGCCTCAGGGAGTCTAAAGCAGTTCTGACATCAGGAAAGCTCCTGGATGCGAGTTTCTTATTTGTCTTTTGCTTAAAACAGAAGATTCCCCTTCAAAAGATAGGATCTGTTCCCAAACTGATGGTCAAAGGAAGGAAGCAACCAATTATCAAAGAATCTAGATATACCTATATCTTAATGCTTTAAATATAATAGTTATTTGAGAACTGACTGGCATTCTGAGACTTGTTTGTCAGAGACACAAGTATTTCCTCTCAGCTCTACAAAATGATTTGAACTATCATGATCTTTGAGCCAGGAAGCAGATTTAAGTCATACTAGGTAGCTAAAAAAAAAAAAAAAACATAAACAATCCACAAGAGAGTTGAGTGGGAGGAAAATGCCAGGACTGCATGAACTGAGCAACAACAAAGTTCTATCATTCCTCCTACTTCTTATCCCTATCACAATATGATGACAGACACTGATAACATTTTAATTGTTTCTTTTTTTGAGTCTAAACTGCTTCCTCTATTATAATTTTGCTTTATGTAAAAACTTATGTCTTCAAAGATTTTTTTTTCTTTTTAATTTGTTTATTTTTAGTCTACAACATTCGGTTCCACAAGTTTTTGAGTTCCAAGTTCCCTGACCCCGCCACCACCATGGTGGCATGCAATCCGATAGAATTATAACTAATGTAGTGAATCATGAAAGAGAAGAAACAAAACAAAACAAAAGAGAGAGCAAATACTTTGCTTCAATCTGCATTTAGACTCCATAATCCTTTCTCTGGATGTGGATGGCCTTTTCCATTATGAGTCTTATAGAGTTGTCTTAGAATCTTGCTGTTGCTAAGAAGAGCGCAGTCTATCAAAGTGTCATTACATATACAGTGTGTCTATAATTGTGTACAATGTTCTGGTTCTGCTTTCCTTACTTGGCATCAGTTCATATAAGTCTTTCCAAGGTTTACGAAGTCCATCTACTCCTCATTTCTTAAAGAACAAGAGTTCTATTACATTCATATACCACAATTTATTTAGTCATTCCCTAGTTGATGGGTATCCCCTTGATTTCCAATTCTTTGCCACCACAAAAAAGAGCTGCTATAATTTTTATTTTGTACATATGAGTCCTTTTCCCACTACTATGATCTTTTTGAGATACAGTCCTAGCAGTGGCATGGTTGGGTCAAAGAGTCTACACATTTTTTATAGCCCTTTGGGCATAGTTACAAATTGCTCTTGAGATCTTTTATTACATTTCTATATTCTTAATCCATGATGAGAAAAGTAGAATGGAGGAAGCCAGGGATTAACTGGAAATATACATAATTGCAATTAGGGCAAAAGGGGGTCCTGAACTATTGTGATTTTATTAAAAACTTTTCAACTGATACAAGTTACATAAAGTAGCAGGGACAAGAACATGTGGACTTAGATGTCATGAAATAGTCCCTAAATTAAAATTAAGCAAATTGTAATGGCTAAGTAAATTTCTAGCCTCCTACGTGAGGATGGGTCAAAGCAAGACTATGACCAAAGGGACGATTATATTTTATACTGAATTCATGGGAGGAGATATGTAAGGCTAGAGGATTTAGATCCAACTCTTAGCTAACGGGAATAGAGCAAAAAAGATATAATACTAGTTAGTCCACAATACTTTCTGCAGTGACAGTGGGATCTTAGGTTTTAGAAGTGGAGGTATCAGCAAAGGGGAAGGGATTTGAGGGATTACAGAAGAGAAAAGGATGCGACAAATGAATCGTTTTTGTTTTTGCTTTTTCAGACAGAGAAAAACTAGGCCAGATACCAAAAGGTTTTTGGGCCCCAAACACACTCAAGATCCAAACAGATCATGTCAGGCTGAAGCAGGGTTAAATATAACAAGACATTTATCATAATAAAAATAAATGTTTTATTTTCTTAGTTCAAACAATCCACTTCACCTATAAGAGATGGAGGAGACATTTTTACATAGTATTTCCTTTACAAAAGATCTTGGGGTTTTAGTGGATGGCAAGTTTAATCAACAAAATTATATGGCACCTAGGAGGAACAATGGAAACTGGTCACTTTTAGAAAAGATCATATTGAGACTGGGAGATGTGACAAGACCTTTGCATTCTGAGGTTCTGGTCAGACTACATCTAGAATATTGTGTTTAAGTCTCACAATCAGTTCCACCATCTTTGCTCCCTCTGAATTGAACCCTACCTTATGAGAAAAGATAAAACATTTAGCTAAGGAATTTTATGCAATTACCACATATACAAATATGAATACTCTTTTCCTAACAATCCCCCATCCCTATTTTAAAAGTGGGGGCAGGTTACCTTATTTTTTCCTCCAAGACTTTCAGTGTTCAGTTTAACTTGCTTGTGGTGATAATTTCACTTACATTGTCATAGTCACTATGCACATTGATTTCCTGGTTCTGCTTATTTCAATCCTTTCATATAAAATTATTTTTTTTAATTCTCATATCTGTCATTGTTTTCTGAAAAAAATATTCCAGTACATTCTTATAGCATAAGGTTTTTTTGGCCATTCTCCAACTGAAGTATACCCACTTTGTTTCTAGTTCCTTGCTACCATACCAAGTAGGTGCCGGGTTATAGGAAATGCATTGATAAGCTTGAGACACAGGAGAATGACAAAGATGAAGAATGGCCTCATATCCAAGTCATACGAATTTTAGTTGAATAACTATTGCAACAAGCACCCCACCATACCCAGGGTGGCTGCCAACACAGGTTCTTAGATCTGCTTTTCTAAAGGAAAGCAACTCAAAATGGGTTAACAACCTTGTTTTAATCAATCAAACATATCATTTACCTAGTTCAGGGGAAAAAAGGTCAGCACCCTGAACATCAGAGTATACAGACAGAAACATTTCAAGCAGACAGGCCTCCAACTGTCCAACCATTACATCCATACCAAATCACAGTTACCACAGAGGGAAGCATCAACATCTAGGTTTTACTTTTTTTTTCTTTTTTTGAGGGCAATTGGGGTTAAGTAACTTACCCAAGGTCACACGGCTAGGTTTTTGTTTGTGTGTACGTTAAGTGTCTGAGGCCGGATCCGAACTCAGGTCCTTCTGACTCCAGGGCTGGCACTCTACTCACTGTGCCACCTAGCTGCCCCAGCATCTGGGTTTTTCAAAGCCAGGGGGCTCTCAAAGGCTGCCCAGAGTCTCATCTGGTTAAATCACACAACACTTCTTTTTTTTTTTTTTTAAACAAATGCTTTATTAACTTCTGTTTTACATCATTCATTTCCGCCAGATTTTGAGTTACAATCATTTTCCCCCCATTATTCCCCTACCCAACATCCCAGAATAATAGTCCCACAAGATATCACTTCCTCCAATCTGCTCTCTCCCATACTTTCTCCCATACCCCCATCGACTTTTCCATTAGAGGAAGGTGAATCTTTGTGTCCCAATGCCTGCACATCTTATCTCCCTATTACAAGCGAAAGAGTATTACTAATAATATTTATATATATTTAAAACATTTAATGTTACGACCTCAAATTTCAGATCCATTTCCTTCCTCCCTTGTCACCCATTCCTTCTTGGGAGATAAGCAATTCAGTATATGTTGTACATGTCTAGCTATGCAAAACATTATCATAGTAGATATATTGTACAAGGCTGCTTATAATTCCCTCCCACTATCCCACCCCCCACCTAGTCCATTCCCTACATGATCCTGTCCCTCTTCTATAGTGGGTACTTCCAACCTCCCCTCCCCCCAAGGATGCCCTCCCATCCATCATCCTTCCTCTCATCCCCCTTCCCCCTATCCTGCTGCAGGTTGAGATATCCCATTTACTATGTATGTCATTTTCTCCCTGAACCAAATTCAATGGGAATGTGGTTTTGCCTTTTTAGCCTTCCTTATTCTCCCCCTCCTTTGCAACCACTTCCCTTGCTTCTTCTACATGGGATAGTTTCTCCCCATCTCCTCTTGCCACTTTCCTCTCTCACCTCATACTTTCATCCCTTGAGTATTCTCCCTTCCCAACAAATTCAACCTATGCCCTCTATCCATATATAACTGTAACCATATACACACACATTCACATATGTATTCATATGACCCCTTCTTCCATTATTTTCATAGTGAGAAAGATATCATCAGTCACAGTTATTGCTTTTCCATATAGGAATGTAAATAGATCAACTTTGATAAGTTCCTTTTGATTTCTTTTCCCTGATTACCTTCTCAGGCATCTCTTCCTTCTTGTGTCTGGATGTCAAATTTTCTATTCAACTCTGGTTTTTCCTCAAGAATGCTTGAAAGTCCTCTATTCCACTGAATGACCATATTTTCCCCTGAAACAAAATACTCAGTTTCGCTGGGTAGGTGACCCTTGGGTTCATTCCCAGTTCTTTTGCCCTCTGGAATATCATATTCCATGCCCTTCGATCCCTCAGTGTAGAAGCTGCCAGGTCCTGGCTATTCTGATTGTGTTTCCACAATATTGAAATTGTTTCTTCCTGGCTGCTTGTAGTATTTTCTCCTTGATCTGGGGATTCTGGAACCTGGCTATAATATTCCTGGGAGTTTTCTTTTTGGGATCTTTTTCAGGAGGTGATCTGTGGATTCTTTCAACCTCTATTTTGCCCTCTGGATCTAAAACATCAGGCAGTTTTCCTTGAGAATTTCTTGAAGGGTGATTTCTAGGTTCTTTCCTTGATCATGGCTTTCAGGTAGTCCAATACTTTTTAAATTGTCTCTCCTGGATCTATTTTCCAGGTCAGTGGTTTTTCCCATGAGATATTTCACATTGCCTTCTAATCTTCATTTGTTTGGATCTGCTTAACAGCATCTTGATTTCTCATAAAGTCATTAGCTTCCATTTTCTCCAGTCTAACTCTGAAGGAATGAATCTCCTCAGTGAACTTTTGAGATTCTTTTTCCATCTGGCAAATTCGACTTTTGAAGGCATTCTTCTCCTCATTGCCCTTTTGGGCCTCCTTTGCCATTTGAGCTAGTCTATTTTTTAAGGTGTTGTTTTCCTCAGTCAGGCTGTTGACCCTCATTTCATACTTTTCCTGCATCCTTCTCATTTCTCTTTCTAATTTTTCCTCCACTTCTCTTATTTGATTTTTAAAGTCCTTCTTAAGGTCCTCTATGGCCTGCAACCCGCTCATGTTTTCCCCTGGGGCTTTTGGAGCAGGACTTCTGACCTCACAGTCCTTTTCCCGCTCTATGCCCCCAAAATAGAGTCTAGGGTTGCATTTTTCTGTTTCCTTTGCCTTGGCATGTTGCCACTTAATTGCTTGACTTTTGGGCTTGTTGCCACACTATGGCTTTAAGGCCAGCTAGAGGAATTTTCGTCCCGAACGTGTGGGGGCAACTTCCGTTTCTGGCAAGCTATAAACCCACCCACAACTTCCACCCTAGATCACAATCCAGATCCAGGGAGGTTAAAGCAAGAGCGATTACCCCCAAAGACTGATCGCTGGATCTCCCCACGATTTGTAGGCTGGGAGCCGGAAATGCCTCTGAAAGCTACAAAATGGCGTGTCTCCTCAGCGGCTTCTAGCCCCCAGGGGAGGGAGCTGACGCATTCCCCAAATACAGGTCCCAAAGTCCATAGGACACTAACCTCTTACTTTGTCCTAGGCATGTCTATGTTGATAATTCTGGAATCGCCACAGCTCCTGGTGTTCTGGGGTTCCTCCAGCTGGCTGCTGGCCCTGGCGCCCTGGAGCTAAAACCTCGGCTCATGCGGACCTGGGCTCGGCTCGGCTCGGCTCCTGCGCTCTGCGCTCTGCGCGCTGCCGGCTCCCAGACTGCTGCACTGGTCCTTCCTGCAGGGCTGCTGGGCTGTCCTCAACGGGAGGTTAGCTTCTCTGTGTCGTTCTGTGGGTGCTGGGGCTCCAGAAGTTGTTCACAGTCCTTTTTTACATAGTTTGTGGGGAATCTGGGGGCAGAGAGGCTTGGTAGAGCTGTTTCTACTACGCCATCTTGGCTCCGCCCCCACAACACTTCTTAAAATGAGCCCCAAACAATGCCTTACATCATGGATTATATAGCCTTCTCCTGGGTCACAGAATGTAACAACCCTCTTGACCCACTGACCAATCACAAAGTATCTCCTGAGAAACAAGCCTCCCACCACAGGCTACTAGAGCACTTAAGCCTGGGGGCAGGGAAGATCTTAATAATTTACATTCCTACAACAACAACATGGAAATGTTTCACCTGGAGCCAAGAAAATTTGAAATGGGTATAATAATTAGCCTCTAGGATTGAAATACTTTTATATAGACAAGGAATTATATGCTTTTTGCTTAACCATGGTGCGTAGAACCAGGAGCAACTGGTGAATGTTACAGAGAGGAAGACCTTGGTTCAAATTATTAAAAAAAAACAACTTCCTAAAATCAGCAATTTTAAAAAGTGAAATGAACAGTCTTAGAAGATAATGTGATTACCCCCACACTACAGTTACATCTTTCAGTGAAGACTGAATGATTATTTTTTTCAGAAGCTGTAAACAGAAATCTTGGTCAGGTACAGGTTGGGCTAATTCATCTCTGAGGTCACTTACCCTCTGAAGTTCTGAGTTTCCCTGGAATTCTAAATAGGAAAAATGTTGTTAGGAACTGAGGGGATGAGGGAAACATTTATGGAGAATATTCCATCTAATTTTGACAGACTGAAGAGTGGGAAGGAAGACCTCCCAAGTTTAATGAAGATTATGAACCATGACACAAAGGCAGAAAAGACAAGTATGTTGAGGGACAGAAATGTTTGCTTTGATCGAAGTATACAATACATTGAAGGAAAATGGGAAAAATGGGACCAGATTGTGGAGATCTTAAATGTCATGCACACCTGTTTGAACTTTTCTTAGTAGGTAAAGGGAGACACTTTTTTTGTTTGTTTGATTTTTGTTGATGAATATGCAATAAATATTGTTCTGGCAACAACATGAAGCACAGATTGGAAAAGGGAAAGAATAGACTCAGAAACATCTGTCAGGAGACAATAGAAATAACCTTAGTAGACTAGGTCCTCCTGTAGTAGAATTGTGACAGTGGAAAGATTGTGAAAAGGACAGATGCCCAAGAGTTAGAAGCAATAGGCTTTAATGATTTATTAGATATGAGAAGTGAGGAAACAGTAAGAGTCCAGAATAACACTAAGTAATCTACATAGGACATTGGGTGTATGTTTGGTACTATTGAAGGGCAAGATTAGGTTTATAAGGAAAGATAACAATTAAATTTAGTATGTTATTTTGTACAGATTTTTGACTTGTATTAATTAACCAGTAAGATCGATTTCATTAAGGGACATAACCTAAAAGAAACCCAGGATTGTTTTCCCCCTTGAGAGATAAATGTTGTTTATTATGTTAATATATTAAGCAAATATTTTGTGAGTATATACTGTGTTCTCACCTGTCTTCAAAGACTTCATGACCTCCTTAGCATTTAGATGGTATGATGTATTGAGCATTGGACTTAGAATCAATCAGAATTCAGTTCAAACCCTGGGTCAGTAACCTGCTAGCTACATAATCTAGGGCAACCTAGATTACTTAGCCTCAGTTTCCTCATATGTTTAAGAGATAGTTGGACGCGATTACCTCTTATGTACTTTCTACCTGTAAGTCATGGCTATATGGCCATGTCCTCTTCCTACTTCTCTAATCAATCCTTCTCTCTCTGCTTCTCATTGTTTTCTTGATCACTTCAATATAGATGATCCACAAGGACAAACAGGTCTTTGAACCTCTCCTTTACATTATTTCCCTTTGCACTTTCATAGCTCTAAGGAAGTCTAGCAATGGAGAAGAAGAAAGCAATGCAGCCCAACTCCTTCCCATAACTACTCCAACAAGGCCTTAAGAAAAATTCTAGATTAACTAGTGATCATGCAATCCAAGGAAAAACCACAGTGGATTTTTTTTCCCAACAGAAATTCACTAATTGAGCCTATGTAGGCAAGTGATAAGGACAGGAACTGAAGAAGGAAGAATGGGCTGGCAACTCTATTGCTCTGAAACTAGAGAGGGATCAAGAATTCAACTTAGGGGTGCAGACCAGTGATGGGTCTGAAGCTCTATCAGTCTGACCTTGGGGCAAGATTCCTCACTTGGCCCAGGGGTGAATAATCAGGAGAGGAGTTTCAGAGCTGGGATAAGTCTACAGCTAGGATTAGTTTCAGAGCTGGGATTAGTCTTCTAGCTAGATGACACTGCAAACAGCAAGCCTGTAATGGAGCTCCACCTAGAAGACAGCCTGTAGTAGTATTGTTCAGACTCAAAACCTTGGTCTGAGGACTACAAAGCTAAACATGAGAGGTCAGTAATATGACTTTGCCCTAGATCAGACTGCTTAGAACCTACTAAAATTTTATATCTCTCTGGCCTGAGCCACCCCTTATGATCCTTAAAGAACATGGCATTCATTACCTAGAGATTGTGGAGGAATCTTTAGATAGTGCAAACATTTCCATGTAATACAAATACTATACAAGGCCCCAGAATTCTTTCCAGAAATTCCCAATAGTTTCAAACTCAAATAAAAATGGGGACCATTAAACGATACATAAGGATTCCTGCCTGCACATAGTGACTTAGAAGCCACATATTAACATTATCTGTGTTCTATTACATTTTAATTTATTTTGTTAAATATTTCTTAATCATATTTCAATGTTTCTCTGCATTAGCAAGTGTTACTGACTTTGCTTGATACCTCTCATGTAGCCGAATTCACTGATTTTTATAGTTGAGGGAGCTGAAGTCTAGGGTGGTTGAATAATTTTTCCAATGTCAGAGAAATAGTATTTATCAGATCAAGGATACAGATTTGTAATTTCCAACTCCCAACTTCCTTCCTTCCTTCCTTCCTTCCTTCCTTCCTTCCTTCCTTCCTTCCTTCCTTCCTTCCTCTCTTTCTTCCTTTGGAGAAGGCAAGGCAGTTGGAATTAAGTAACTTGCCCAAGGTCACACAACTAGTACACATCAAGTGTCTGAGACTGGATTTGAAACCAGATCCTCCTGATTCCAGGGCTGGTGCTTTATTCACTTCACTACTTAGCTGTCTCTGTTCTTTCTTTTAAAGAAGTTTCCAAGTGAAAGATATTTAGTTTTTGTTAGAGTTGTCTCTGCTATTGACTCTCTGGATATGTATACTTTGGTGGAACCTCTTCTTGAAGATATTAACTGTCTTTTAGGGTAAATCTCAGTAACCACTTAGCATAATTTATGTGTTCTGGACTGGCTGGAGAAGGATAACACTATCTGTGCTGACAGTGTGTCCATAAACTTTTCCATCTGGAAATCAAACAATGAATAGGCCATGGGAGAAGGCAGAGAATTTTCTGTCCCTGGCTAACTTTAAGAATAAAATTAATAAAAATCTACCTAAAGGTTGGACTAGAAGATTTCTCTAGGATATTTCCAATTGTATCACTTCTCAGCTAATTTAAACCTTAGAATGATTAAAATCAAAGCAGAGTAAAATGATAAACAGCTAATGGTGACAAAGAAATGATAGGGGAAGTAGGATATGGCACTTCTGGGATTAGTGACATTCCAACCATATGATAGCTGATTTAGATGTTCCAACATGAGTTTCATAATGGATAGTTATGATTATCATTATTAAATGTTGGGGAACATGAATCACCAGTAACAGCCCAACCCCCAATGAGAATGGATAAAAGAATTAACAAATATATCAAAAGCATACAATCTGTGTCTACTGCACAAGAAATGAGATTGGGTGGAGGCAAAGGGAGGGAATTTATTTTATACTTGTTTTCTAGGAAAGAAATTGCTTTTCCAAGCAACAACAATTGAAATAAACTAATGTTTTTTTTTTCCATTACTTAAAATAAGAATATAATATGCCAATATGGCACCAATGGGACCAACAATCCCAACTCATTCCCCTTGTCAATTTTATGCCAGCTGATAAAACCTTGTTGACCTTCAGTGAACACTCATAAGCAACACCAAGAAATTTCAATTCCAAGCTTCCAATGTTAGGCATTTTCTACAAATATCAAAAGAGCTTTTAGAGGTAAAAATAGGCAGATGTTTATACAGTGAAACCAAACAAAAGACCCAGATTCTCGTATTTTCTCTACTTAATGGACTGAGAAAAGTTGCTTAACCTCTTTGTATCTCAGTTTCCCCATCTATAAAATGAGACTGGGCAATATCTATTGTTCTCTACCACTTTATTATTCTAGTGTTCTATGGTTACTCTCATAATTTATCTAAGATAATGGAATCACAGATGTAGAGCTGAATGACCTTTAGAGATGTTTTAGTTTCTGAGTATTTATAGGGAAGGCATTAAATGTAATTAAACAGCATCTTAGCACTATAATGGTCCAAAGTGGTCATGGTTATCTAATCCACCCTCCACCCTTTGAAGAATTCCCTATATAATAACCATGACAATTGGTCATCCAGTCTTCACACAGATATTTTTATGATAGGGAGAACACCATCTTTCAAGGCAGCTGATTCTCTTCTTTGAAACCTGTGATAGAAGTTCTTCCTCATATAAACATAGAGAAGGAAGAAATCTTTAAGGTCAAGGTTTTCAAGATCTAGTTCATTTGCTTATTCATTTGCTTATTTTTAAAATGAAAAATGGATCCAGACAAAGGAAGAAATTTTTTTCTGGTTCACAAAGCAAGATAATAACAGAGTAGGGAGTATAATCTGGAATTCCTGGCTTAGTGCCTATATTTATACATCACACTTATATTAAGCTAACATCCACCTATTGTAGAAGCTACCATCTGTAATAGTAATGAAATTTGAAGTTCCTTTTGTATTGCTAAGCTGAGAGGTACTTAGCACTTATTAATCAAGCCTCTGTTAAAGAAACAGAAGGTATGAAACCCTGTTGCTGGCATAACAGGAAGGGGTTGGCTGAAACAGGAAGGAGCTAATACCATGTGTGTCAGACAGATCTTCTTGGAGCAAGCTTTGTGGAGGCAGAAGCTACTGCCTCTGGGGGGCTAAAGACGAAAGCTCCCCCCCCAACACACACACCCTCCCCCCCAGAGAATGACTTTTATTTGGAGAACCTCGATGAAGCCATTCTGATTCTGGGAACCAACTGAAACTTCTGCTGAGTCGGAGGGCCAGCCTGAGCTGCTGAGGCTGTTCCGGATTTCCAAGGGCCAGGCAGAGTTGAGGGTCAGCTGGAGCTACTGAGGTCTTCCAAGAGTCAGCTGGAGCTTCCTCAGACTGAAGAGGCATATCTGTGATGCTAATACTTTGTATGACTCTATTGGTGGCTTTGTTTTTTTTTTTAAACAAATGCTTTATTAACTTCGGTTTTATATCATTCATTTCTGCCAGATTTTGAGTTACAATTATTTTTTGTTGTTCAGAGTCCCCTTTTACATAGTTTGGAGGTAGTCTGGGGGAAGAGTGGCTTGGACTCGCTGTTTCTACTCTGCCATCTTGGCTCCCTGTTGGTGGCTTTGTTAAGCCTTTACTTCCCAGTAACAGAGACAGGGAAGGATTTAATGTGGACTGGACACTGTGAGCTTCAGCATGCAATAGGAAGTGTGTAGAGAGATAAACAAGGACCTGGGAGCTGTCTGCCTTTGAACCCACGTTGCAGTTTGGTGAATCCAGGTAGGATCTGGGATGAGGGAAGGGGATCCAGGGAATCTGAGAGGTCAATCCAAGTCAAGTTGAAAGAAGACTTTACTTGGATACTGTGTACTGACTGAGAAGATTATAATTTACTAGCAATCTATAGGTGGAGGGCTTGTATATTTTTTGATGATTGAATAGTGAATGATGACTAAATAGTAACTGATTTGTAACTTGGTGTGCCCAATGGGTAGAGAACTTTGACTATTATACTTTGTATTCCTTAAGGAGGCAAACCTCCTTAAGGATGATTTAATGATTGAATGATTGAGTTACTAAATAATTGGTTTTTGTTCAAAACTTTGTGACCACTGTAGTGAAAACTATGAGGCCATTTTCTGTGATAAGTTGCTGTGAATGCTATATTTTGATATTCTGTTATAAGTTGTAACATTGTGAATGCTGTACCTTGATTTACTGTGGATGTTTTGCTCTGATTTGTTATGGGATTAATAGAGTGTTCACTATACTGTGTAATCAGAATCTTAAAAGCTGTTCACAGAAGCATTCTTCTGGAAAGCTGCTTGTGCTTGGCTTTATACCTTCCTTGATTACTGTTCTATCCTTTGGAACTACATAAAATTTTAAGTGTTTTGTCTTATTTTGTTTTTCCCTCTGAGACAGACTTTCAAATATTTGAAGACAGAAATCATAGCCTCAGTTTAATTCTAGACCATGTCTAAAAATAGTGACTGGATCAGTCACTGGGAGTGAACTAACCAGGCAATTAAAAGACTCGACTTTTATTGAATTATTTTCTTGCTGGATCAAATTAATTGAATGGATACAACCTAAAAGGAGGGGTATACAATGAAATGTTCTGCAAGCCTTTGACAATATAGGATCAAGCTAGTTTTTGCCTCCTATATAACAATAATTTCTAACATAGAGAGAACATACATTGTACAACAAGTAGAATGATGGATTTTAAAGGAAACCACCTGGGTTTGAACCTCATCAACACTGACCCTGTGTGATCCTGAGCAAGTTACTGACTACTTTGAAACTTAGTTTCCTCATCTGCAAAATGAGAATAATAATAATAAAAGTTGTCTTACAGAGTTAGTTAAGGGTCAAATGAGATAATGTATATAAAGTATTTTACAAACCTGAAAGCACTCTATTAATGAATTTGAATTATTAATTTCTAACTAGTAAAAAAGATGAGGTTCCTATTTGTCAAAAATCATAGAAATGGACAAAGGAATTCTAAACTACTTGGTGTAGTAGACAGAAAGTAAAATGTTTAATATATATATATATATATATATATAATTATAATTATAAACTTAGCCTTATGCTCAATATGGTGAAGTTTAAATGAGGAATAGAAGATACTATTACCGTCTTCCAAGAATTTACTTTGAAGGATAAGCACATGAGGGCAGGTTCCAAAATTTCAGAAATCTGTGAGTTTATCACCCAAAGAAAGTAATCTCTTTTCAATAAAAATAATGAAATGGGCTTAAATTTAGCCCATCTTTTGACATGGCACTTCCTTTATTGGGTCATTTTCTTGCTGTAAAGAGTAGCAAATGAAGGCAGGTTCCATATTTTCAGAATAGTCCTATTTGATCACCCAAGGATGATTAACTATTTTCAACAAGAAGATGAATTGAGTAATACTACAATGATTAAGATGCCTTTTCAAGATATTTCTTCTCTCTGGATCAGGGATCTTGTGGTTGCAAATCATTGAGACCTTTAGATCTCAAGAAAAAGTACTCTGAGAGTTTGAAGTGGCCAGCTCTCTAGTAAAGACCCTCCCAAATTTCAGCTTCATTGATTCTTGGATAGAGGGCACAAAATCTGTGTCTGGGGTCATGTTGTCCTAATTTTAGCTTAGAATAGTTATTGGAGCTTGTTCTCCAAGGGGTTTTTCAGAACCACAGGATATCTCTGTGAAACAATGAGACACTGGAGGAAGTCTTTAGAATAAATATTTGAGTACAGCATCTTTGGCATTTTGGTCATTGCTTCCTAAGTACCTAGCACAGTTTCTAGAACATAGAAACTACTTAAATGAAGGAATTGTATAGGTAGCTTTTGAAGTCCACTCTAGTTCCATAACTATCCTCCCATGGATTTCCTTTCATTGAGTATTTAAGTACCTTCTATATGCTAGGTATTGTTCTCTGTTCTGTGGACACAAAACCAAAAATGAAACCACCCTTGACCTCAAGGAGCTTACATTCTGTACATACTATATATACTGGGGAAAGAATGTTTCTGTAAACTGAAACATCTTCTCCAGGGCCGAGTGATCATTCACAGGCTGATATAAACACACATATATATATATATATATTCATACACACATTTACATATATAATACACTTATGTGTGTATGTGTGTGTATTCATACAAATAGGTAGGTATAGACGTAGATATTGACATAAAACTTGGATGAAGCCATGGAAGGTTTTTTTGACGGATATGCGGCTTACAGGAAACTGTGGGAATAGTCTTTATGTTAGATAACAAAGTTAGGATCCTAAGGAACTTGTATGTAGTCACACAGTTAATAAGCAACTGAACTAGCTCTTCTGATTTTGATTCCTATTATATTTCCTAAGTATCTGATAGATGCAGGGCTTAGAATTAAATGTTGAAGTTATGGCCACTGGCAACTTACAAGGCAAATACACAGGAAGCTAAGTCAGTTTCACTGGACTTTCAGTACTGGTGTATGCTTTTCAGGGCCCATATTTATGTCCATGGCTAGCCATCCTTACGGTCTAATTGGGTAAGGGAAAAAAAAAGATTGATGTTGAAAGGACTTCTTTAAAAACAGTTTAAAATTTAAACACTGTCCTTAGCTATAAAAGCCCATTCTTGTTCAAGAGAAACATTGGAGGTTTAAAACACTATTTCCACATGTTTACACTATCTGTTCAAAGTCCTATTAGATCTAAACTCTTTGATGTATGACCAACTACTTCAGTTGTGGCTTTTTGTTAACTCAAATCTAAATCCAATAGGGAAAAGGACAAAGTGGTCCCTTTATCAAACACTTTCAGCATCAACTTAACAATGAACCTTTTTTTTTCTTTTCATTGAAAAGCTGCATGATAAGTGTATGAGTAGGAAACAATGGATAAATATGCAATACAGAACTCTATTAGGAAATAAAATCAGATATGTCCAAATCAAAGGGATGCACACATTTTCATTTCAGACTATCAATTTCTCTTGGACTGGCTTTTTTTTTCCCCCAGACCCAGCAGAATTGTGTGGACAGGTTTTTTGTTTGTTTATTTGTTTTTCATTAGAAATTAGATTGCAGGACTGAAATCCAAGGAGGGTTAGGCAGGATGGTACAATAGAAAGACCTGTGAACTTAAAACAATGACCTTGGAGTCAATGGCTAAATTTGAATGCTGACTCTGTCACTTATTACTTGGGTGACCTTGGGATAGTCACTTATCTTTATTGGACCATACATTCTTCACTTAAACAATAAGAGGCCTGGATTAATTGGTTTCTAAGATCCATTCCAGCTCCAGATCTATGACACTGTGAATAATCAATCATGCTGGCACTTCCACACAATAGTCACAAAGCCCAGCCATGGTCTTCTTAACCTCAGAAACCAAGAATCCCAGGGTTCCCAAGCCCTTCTAGGGATTCAAAGGGTGGAGTTCCCAATTACACCATAACAAACAAACAGATAGCTAGATAGGTAACTGAATGAATAAACAAATAAATAAACAGCATTGAAGCATGGGCCTGGGGGCAAAGGACAATTTTTAAAATCTAATCTCCAGCAGGATTATTTTAAGATGAAGTGATCCAGGAAATATAAATCACTATCCACAGTTCTTTTTGTTTGGTGCAATGTCAGCCTTGACTAAGTTTTTCTAATCTTGTTAAAGTACACTGCAGTCTAGTAGGCTAAGCAGGATGAGTCAGCTCCAGAATTAAGCAACCAGCTATTTGAAAAATACAGTGAATGTGAAGAAGTGGTGGCTTCTTTTCTGCCCCCACCTACCCTGGGAAGAAGTGTTCCTGATAGAAAAGTGGCCAAAGCAAGTAAAGATAAGAAAATTCAAAGGAAGAGCCTGAATAACTCTGAAAGGCAAAACTGA
This sequence comes from Gymnobelideus leadbeateri, assembly GCA_011680675.1. Classification (NCBI taxonomy): domain Eukaryota; kingdom Metazoa; phylum Chordata; class Mammalia; order Diprotodontia; family Petauridae; genus Gymnobelideus; species Gymnobelideus leadbeateri. The sequence goes on from WOXC01005137.1 coordinate 318,117, forward strand.
GTCCACTCCAGACCCCCAGTACCTTTAGCTAAAAGGAATATTTGCTCTTCTAAAACCTTGTTGCTTGGGGTGGCTAGGTGGTGCAATCCCTGGAGTCAGAAGGACCTGAGTTCAGATCTGGCTTCAGACACTTAACACACACAAACAAAAACCTAGTCATGTGACCTTGGGCAAGTTACTTAACCCCAATTACCCTCCAAAAAGCAGAAAAAAAACCTTGTTGCTGTTGTTATTCAGTCATTTCAGTTGTGTCTGATTCTTTGTGGCCCTATTTGGGGTTTTATTGGCAAAGATACTGGAGTGGTTTGCCACTTCCTTCTCCAGCTCATTATATAAATTGGGAAACTGAGGCAAAAAGATTAACTGAGTTCTTCAGGATCACACACCAAGTAAGTATCTGAAGCCAGATTTAAACTCAAGTCTTCCTGACTCTAGGCCCATTTTTTTCCATTGTGCCACCTTACTGCCCCTCCAAAACCTAGTCATGGTATAAAGGTGATTCAGGGATCACAAAACCATGGAAGCACATGACAAGATCTGGCCTAAAATGCTGGAAACATTGCATTCATAGGCCTGATTCTAGATTGTGTCTGCTGCTTGGGAATGATATCTGGGGACCACCATCCAGAGTTTGGCTAGATGTAGGTGACTTTCAGCAATAGCATTGTAATGCCATGCACAGAAGCTTTCCAGAAAAATGCTATTGTGAACAGCTTTTAAGATTCTGATTATTCAGTATAGTGATTACTCTATTTATTCCATAACATATCAAAGCAAAATAGCCACAGGAAATCAAGGTACAGCATTCACAATATTATAACTTGTCACAGAAAATCACAATATAATCTCAAAGTACAATAGTCCAAGTCTTCCACTCATGGGGCAACAGTTAACTCAGTCACTTATCAATAACAATCATATAATATTCACGATATAATATTCACAACATAGTCTCAAAGTAAAATAGTCACTCTTAAGTTAACTCAATCAGTCACTTATCAGTAGCTTCAAAGTACATGGTCAAAATCTTCCAGTCATGGGGCAAAGTCTTGATTAACTCAGTCACTTATCAGTAACAATATCTCAAAGTACTCAAAGTGCAATCAGTCACTTATTCAGCAAAGTCTTACTTAAGTATCATACACAAACCCCTTCCACCCCTTAGGTCACTAGTAAACTATAATTCCATAATTACTCAGTACCCAAGGAGAGGTCTTTTCTTCATCTTGACTTAGGGCCTGTTCTCAGATTCCCTGGATCCCCTTCTATGGTCCCAGATTCTACCTGGATTCCCCAGACTGTCACCTAGGTTCAATGGCAGACAGCTCCCAGTTCCTTGACCAGCTCTCTGGGCAGGTCCTGCTCTACCCTGAAGTTCACAGGGTCTGGTCCATGTCAGATCTCTCACCATTTCCCCTCCAGGGAATTCAAGGCTCAACCAAGTTGCAAACAAAGTCTAAGCATCCCAGTCATACTTCAGTCACCTGGTCTCCTGGCTCCTGGGCTCTGGGGCTCTTGGCTCCAGATTCCAGGATCCTGGCTCCTGGCATCCTGGCTCTGGGCTCCTATTCAGAAGAAGCTCCACCACCACAAGTTTTCAGGTCTCAGCTTTCCATTCTTCTATAGCTGTTCTGCCACCAGATCTGGTCTCAAGGAAATTCTGACTGTGCCTCTCTGGAGATTTTCTTATATATGCATTATTACCTACTTCCTTCAGCCAACCCCTTCCTGTTACATCAGTAACAGGAGACAGGAGTCTTGATCAGTTAGTAAGTGCTCAGTACCTGCTACTTTTGCCAACACAAAGGGATCTTCAAATTCAAAGTCACATTACCATTACAAGCATCTCACCAGGAAACCTACTTAGGAACTGGAATCAGGAGGGATTTGTGATATGTTTCTCTGGGGAGAGTTCCTTCATCAGTCAAATCACAGATCCTTCATGTAATGAAAGAACTGATGGAAGATAGGGTGTTTTTTTTTTCCTCTTATGTTTTTGGTTTATTTGCATTTTGAAAAATGTCTATCTTATTCTGAAGAAAATCATATTCATATAGAGATTTAGTGCTGTAGAATTAGCTTTAGATGAAAGTTGAGTATATAAAACTCTATGGAATAAAATTTTTAAGTGCACCAGAAAAGACCCATGTATTCAAATGTGCCTTCTTATTGTGGGGTACTTAAAGATCCACCATTAGAATATATGTATGGGGGGGGGTGTTTGGTTTTTTTTTTTTTTCCAAGAATCATACCACAGCTTAGACCTGGAACTCAGAAACCCTATAGTCCAATTTTATAGATGAAGCAACTGAGGTTCATAGAAGTTAAGTAATTTAGGTCACACAAGTAATAAACATGAGAAGTACAATTGCAACGCATACCCTCTGACTTCAAAACCAGTGTTTAAGGTTAAAATATAAAATTGTTGATAGTGTAAGTTTTTAGTAGTGGCAATAACCACAACTTCTATTTCTTTAGCACTTTAAGGTCTTTATAGCACTTTATATATACTATTTCATTTGATTCTCCCAGTAGCCCTGATGGATAAGTACTTAAAGAGATCTGTGGGTACTGCTACTATTATAAGTATTATTATTTCTACTTCTACTACCATTACTACTACAATGTCTACAACTACGACTATGACTATGACAACTACTACTACTACATTGGATTTTATATGGCACTCAGAAATTGAAAAGTGCTACATATGTATTGTGTCTTTTTGAGGCTTGTAGCACCTCTATGAGGTAGATATTCAAGTATTATGCCTGTTTTCAGATGGGGTAACTGAACATGAGATGTTAAGTGATTTTTCCACTGCTTACATAGCTAGCAAGCATTAGAATTGGGATTTGAAACTATGTCTTCATTATTCTAAGTCCAGTGCTATATCCAGTATATCATAAGCCCTCCACTGGGACAGATCTCCACTCTAGCCACACAATTTCATCCTATAGCATTTTTGTCCATGTCATCCCATGAATCCTTCAAAGGGGTTATTCTCAGCATTTTTTAGCATAACAAAAAAATAGTGCAGCACTCCAGATCCCTATCTGATACCAGATGGTCAGGTTTTAGAGTGAGTATTTCAATATTGCTATATTTGATTTCATCCTTTGTCACTGGAATGGGATCTCACATTTAGAATCATCAAAATAGAAAAATCATAAATAGTCTAAAAATCCCTCCTTAGTACTCTACTCTTCCTCTTCTTCTTCCTCATTTACCATCATCATTGTAGAAGTGCAAAGGGATGCACAAAACTTGATTTCTTTTCTATTGTTGCTATGATCAAAGAATTTGTTGCCTCGTGGCCAACTTTCTCAGACTTAGCTAAGAAGACATAATATTTCAATGAAATTTTTCAAGACTATCCACAATGGAAGAACTCATAAGAATGTGCACTCCATTGACACATTATATAATTTAGGAACCCAGGGTTACCTTATTCACAATGAGAATTGATATAGGAGATTTTGGTAGGAGAGGATAGTTAGTACAAATATTATTATCCTTATGTTATACATAAATGAATATAGGATTGGAGAGGTTTATTTTCCCATGATTGCAGAGCTAATAAGTGTAAGATCAGAATTCAAATATAGGTAGTAACAAGTGCAGTGATTCTGGAGTCAGAATACTTGGGCTAAAATTTATCCTCTGACACTCTCTGAGTGACTTTGGATAAAGTCACTTAAACTCCCTGGGCCTCCATTTCACATCATCTGCAAAATGAGGAGGTTAGAGTACATGACCTGTGGGGTCCCTTCCACTTTAGGCTTCTATACTCTTGTGACTCTGTGAGTTAAACCCTGCAAAATGAATTTTATGTGAAATGGAGGAAATAAAATGAAGGATTATAAGTGAATAATAGGTGACAGTTCAGCTATAAGGGTCACAAAGTGTTTTCCTGATTAACACACTGGATGGAAAAGGATAATCAGGGAGTGACAAAGATACATTTTTTTCTAATTACTAATTTTGGAAAAGGTCAACCTTGCAAAATGAAGATGCTCAGAAATTGAACCCAGTCATTCCATCACACAGAGAAGTATCCCCAGAGGTGCTTAAAGGTGTTCAAAATTCTTAAAAAGCAAGTGAGGTGGTTTAATATATTAAGGCAAATACTGATAATGGTGGAATAAAGTCCATCACTATATTATGCCTCTGGAACTCTGGAAGGGAATGTACTGTGTGCGTGTGTGTGTGTGTGTGTGTGTGTGTGTGTCTGTGTGTGTGTAAATATGTGTGTTTTGGGGTGCTAGGTGGTGAAGTGAATAGTGCACTAGCCCTGGAGTCAAGAGGAGCTGAGTTCAAATCCAGCCTCAGACACTTAACACAAAACTAACCGTGTGACCGTGGGCAAGTCACTAAGCCCCAATTGCCCTACCTTTCTCCCTCCAAAAAGGAAAAAAAAATATATATATATATATATATGTTTCTATGTGTACATGAATGTATGTATGTATACATATATATAGATATATATATATACACATGAATGTATGTATTCCAGATGGGTGCACTGGATACATGTAGAGACATATATAGCACATATGAATACATATGTGTATATTTTCAATAAACTCACTCATAACCAAAACAAACAAAAAATAGTTAAAACCAGTCATTAAATATACCATATCTAGTACTATATGAAATCTTCTATATCTGCAATCCCTCTTCTAATCACATGAGAAAGGTATATTTTCTCATCTCCTCTCAAATGACCAATATTCAACATTATAATTACATAGCATTATGTTTTGCTTTATTTTTAATATGTATAATTGAAATCATTGTTTATATTGATTTCATGGCTGTTTACTTCATTCTGCATCTGTTTATAAAGTTCCCCTGTATTTCTCTGAAATATTTACATTCATTGTTCATCACAGTACATATTCTCTTGCACTTATGAACAATGCTGTTTAATTAATCTCTAATCTATGAGAATCCACTTTGTTTCTTAACTCAAGCTATCTTGAGGAGGAAGAGGGGAGGGAAGGGAGAAAATTTTAAAGTTATAGAAGTGAATTCTGAAGACTTTAAATAAATAATTTATTAAATGGCGGGGGTGGCGGGGGGATAAAATAACCAAAAGAATGCTCACACACACACACACACACACACACACACACAGACAAGAATTAGAAAACATGATTGCTAAGCCATCTGAAAAGATTAGGGGTGGTATTACTAAAAGAGTAGTTAGTAAACATATAGAAAAAAAAATTGATGCCAGGTTGGTTCAATTTAAAACAAGTTATTTGATTGGCCCTGTGCTAATTAACCTTTTTTTTTAATTTAAGTTTTGGATAAAGTAAAAAATGCTATGCTTATGCAAATTATAGATGGCACAACGTTGGGTTATATCACTGACTTGTTAAGCGATATAGTAAGACTAAAATTATTTTGAAAAGTTAGAATGTTAAAACAAATGTAATTAAGATGTAATACTTGCTTTCAACAAAGACATCTTCAAAAGTAAAAGGTGGGAAGTATATAGACATCTGTTCCTTTGAGGGGAAAAATAAGAGAGTTTTAGTGGACTACATATACAGTCTGTGTCAACCATATGGTAGCTCTCCAAAGTAGTTACTCTACCTAGCTGCCCAATGAAACAACAGATTTCATTTTATTCAGTAACTTTCTTATTCTTAATGACACGGAAAGCATAAAACAAGAAGATCTAAACTCCACTAAACATATAATGGTATAAGTACAATTCAGAGTCCAAAATGAAAAAGCATCCTTTTCCCCCTTGGATAATGGCCATTTTTTTGTGGATGACATAATGCTTTTTATATAAAATCTCTAAGCATTATAATGCCTGTTAAATGAATCCTAAATTTTCTTTTATCTATATAGACAAGAAAAAAAAAGGATGACAACTTTGTATCATCTTGACTCTAATATATCATTAGACAGAGAATGTAGAAAAATAATGAACAAGACCCATAATTACAGTAGTGAATTGGATTGTCTTTGGAAATAATACTACATATTTAAGGAATTTACTCAATCCCTGAATTAAGGTCCTTCTTTTATCACTAATATTTTTCACAATGATGCTAGGTATTTGCAAATCATGATATATCATAATGTCCTAAGGACTAAAGTGGAAGATTACCCAAAGAACAATGAAAAGATGATGATTAGTGTCATAGGATGCACCTTATTGCCAATGAAAAATCAAGAAGTGAAAGACATAAAAATGTAATGAGAAAGATGTATGATCATAAAAGAGTATGGGTTTTTCTTGTAATATGAAGGGAGAGTAACTAGTGGACAGACTCCACTCTATGCAGACACATTCCACTGGCATTTGTACAAGTTAAACACAGATGGACAGGAGTCCCCAGTATGTTGAGTGAACGCCTTATTAAAGATCCATCAAAGCACATTGAAAAAATGGCATAAAAGAGAAAATGTGGGCTTTTCCATTAGAGAGACTGATAATGTGGATGCGATCAAAATATTATTGAATTATTGAAATGTTGAAGAATGATTCATAGGAATAAGGAAAAAATAAAAATAAGTTCACAAATATTTGTTGATTATCTATTTTGTAAAGGGAGTAAAGCAATCACACAAGAAGTAAGTAGAGAAATAGACTACAGGCTAAACCAAGCATAGTGACTGACAGTATCTTTCAACTTCAGGTGGACTGCTAGACCAAAAGATGAAATAGTCGGTTAACTGCTTTTTAGAAATTCAGCTTACAGATCATCACAGATAAATGGCCAGACAAATGTCAAAATGGTTGAGCCATCTGCCAATGTCAACACAACCAAATGGAAAGGGTGAATTAAGATAATAACCTAAGTACCCCAAGTCAAATCTTCCATCAGGAACAAAGAGTGGCTTGAAGCCTATTTTTTTTCAGAATAATGCCTACTTTGATCAAATTTACTAGACAAATATTTCACTCTACCCTTGTTTTGTGACAGTATTTGGTGAGTCATCTGCTTCCTTACCTTATCCCTGGGTGCTGTCCTTGTAATGATCATGATAAAGGAGGGGATGACTTGAAGTTTCATTCTTACAAATTCCTGAAATAGCTCCCAAATTTACAACTCTGAGGGGATAGGCCTCTTTGTCATCTTATTTCTGAATACATTCAGTCTCTCCTGGGCTCAATACCAGCACTCGTTAAAGATCTCGAGATGTCACACCCCTCCTGATTTCGAGCTCCCAGGGTCTCATTTGCCTTCAACCCCAATGGTATTCCTGTTAATGATGTGCCCTCTCCCTCACCAGAGTGAACTGCTTTTATTGTCATTTCCTTTTTTTCCCCCTGTGAAGAAGCCTGCTCCTCAACATTAACCACTCTGCCTTCCTGTTGCTGAAATGTCATTGGATGTCACACTGCATTGGGCATATGAGATAGAAAAGATGCCCGCAGGCAGCCTCCAGAAGTAGGTAGTTAAGTGAATACATATCTCTATTAATTATGCATCAGCACGAGGTTAAAGGAGTGCAAACTGTGCAAAGATATATTTTTTGGAAATAATATTTTATTTGAAATAAATTTTCTAATTATGCATGTATACAAAATTCCATATCATTTGTCTGCTATAAATTGTCCCTCTTACTTTTAGCCCTGTGGGGCATCAACACAACCATATTAAAATATGAGCCTATTTATTGTATTTAGCCTAAAAAAATTCCAACTTCCTAATATATATCTTTTCAGCTTGAGGTTTTAATTTAATTAAATCCTCCAAACTGAGCAAATGGGGCATAGATGTGCATATACATTCAAAGTTCAAATTCTTCAATCAAAAATTGAAAGGTAATTATAGACAAGACCTACTTAAAACAGAGACCTGGATTATGGCTCTTAGTAAAGAGACGCTCTTCCACTCCAGGTAGAATTATCAACCTTGTCTAATGACAGAATAATTAAGCAGACATAAAGTAATCACAAGCACATTGCTGGATACACTGGTGCTTAAATCCAGTTACAAGTATCAGCAATTTCAGTTACCCAGACTGTCCGGTTTAGTTTCCCTGACTAACTCCAATCAATGCATCAGCTGCAGTGGATCGAAAGCCACCGCAATGAAATGCCACCTTAAGAAGTAATTGCCTTCATAGATCTGGCCAAATGAGTCATAAAACTATTCATCAATATCTTTGGTTGTGCAGCCAAGCACTGTTACATGATAAGCTCAGGGGATTCTCTGATCAGAAAAGCTTACTGTACAATTCCTCTTGCAGTCCATAAATCATCATTGCTAGAGTTTGGAACTGGAATAGAGGAAGAACTAAAAATATCCTCTGCCATTAAACAGGAGCTAACAAGCCACTAACTTCTCTGCAAATAAAGACAAGGGATTTAAACTAATTTTAAGAAATTGTTAAATTCCAAAGGACATCTTATTGTTTCTTTTGGTCTAAACAAATTTTATATTATGTATGTTTTTAATTTATTATTATTCTTTTGGATTGGAAACCTCACAAGCACATAAGAAACATGTTTATAGATGTGAATACTTTCAACCTATACTCCTTTAGCATTAGCAATGAAATTGTACCTTGAGGAATTCTGGAAACAAAGCACAATTTGAGAAATAGTTTAGGAGAAAAAACCGAATTCCAATCCTGTCTCAGACATTTACTAACTGTGTGTCTCTTAATCTTTCTTAATATCAGCTTTCTAACGTTTAGAACAAAAGGACTGGACTCAGAGATGTTTAAGATACCTTCCAGCTCTAGCTTATGAACTTGTGTATAATCTATTTGAAAATGTGAACCACTTACAAAAGTAAGAATTTTATTGTGCCAATAAGTTTTGCTAGGAAGTTGTATAACCCTATGACTTATAGCTACAACTGCCAAATCTCAAAGATGGCTAATGTAATAACTTAAGGTCAGGTGGTAAGGAATACTCCCATACTTATGCTTTAAGAATAGAAATACATCTATAACTTGAATCTTTTAAATTCTAAGGAAATTGATTTTAATTTCCACCTTAAATGTTTAATCTATATGTTCTATTCTCTCAGTGGAATTTAGGCTCCTTGAGAGCAGACTGTCTACATTTAATACTTCTATCTCTGATATATAGGTGGTTCTTTATACATAGAAAGTTCATAATAAATAAGGAATGAGTTGACTAGCTGCTGTAAAGGGGAAAAATCCTAAAAAATTATATGAAAGTATAGTGGACTGCCTTGTGGGATGGTGGGTTCCCCCTTACTAGACAGTTTCAAACAATATCTGTTTGCCTTTCTACTTATTAGTACTTTTCCTAAAATATGCCTCATGTAAGTGGACACAATATTATATATATGATCTATTTTGGATAGAGAATAGCTGGACTTTTGTCTCCTTATACCTGGAAATTAGGCCTCTTTATAAAACCCAAGAACACATTAACATTTTGCTTACCATATCACACTGTTAACTCATATTGAGCTAGGTGGTGCAATGGATAGCATTGTCCCTGGAATCATGAAGGACTGAGTTCCAAAGTGGACTCAGATCCTTCCCAGTTGCATGAGTTTGGCAAACTACTAAAATTCTATCTACTACCTGATTTATAAAATAGGAATTATGACCCCCTGGGTTGTTGTGAGGAAAAAAGGGGATATTTATAAAACATTTTACAAACATTAAAACACAATTTAAATGCTTCTTATTAATATAGCCCCTAAAATTTCCAGAAATTTTCAGAAAAAATTGCTAGTCATGCCTTATATAGTGAAGCTGATTTTTTAACTCAATCATAAAACTAATTTATGTTTGCCCCTGTTAAGTTTCATTATATTTGATTCGACTCAATAGTTAAATTCATAATGGCCTTGTACCAATTCAATCAACTGGCCATATTAGCTGTACCTTTAAGGTTCATATAATCTTCAAAACTGATAAATATTCAAAATTTATGTTTTCATCCAAATCATTTATAAAAATCTTAATTCAGAAACAAACACAGACTCACATGTCACTCCATTAAAGACCTCTTTCAAGTTGACATTAAAATATTAATCCATTAAACCATATATTTGTTCTGATTTGAATTTGTTGATTATACTGTCATCTAATCCATATATCTCCATTTTCTACAAAAACAGAACAGCAAACTTTATCAAATACTTTAATAAAAACCAGGTAATTAATATTTACATCTTTAACAAAAACTCACACCCAGCTGTATATGACTCTCCTTATAGATGTAGATTGATTATTCAACATACCTGTATGTGTTGTTTGTAGAGGTGAGGGTGGTAAGAGAATAAAGGAGAGATATTGTTCTTCTGGCTTCCAACTTCAAGCGGGAATATTTTTGGTTCCAGATTCTCTTCATAAAGAATTCCCTGGGCAATGTGTAGATATAGATGCAGTGTGCTGAGTCTGACCAGTGTGAAGCCAGAGAGAACCCAGGCAAGCTGATTCATGCATCACAGATGCAATACCCAGACCTATCACCACAGGACAGGGGATATGATGGAGATGGATAAGAGATGAATGCAGGGCCCATGGCAGTGACAGCAGCTACTCCTGGGTCTATCAAACCATAGCGTGGAATTTAAAAATTCTCCTACCTACACTTCCATGGACCGGGATGGCTGAGTAAACCCTAGCTGCTCTAATCCCCCTTCTGACCCTGAAAGTCCAGAGAATATTGCCTCAGTGTAAAATCCCAAAATAGCGGAACCAACTAAAGGCTTGGGAGTCCTAGAGGAAGGGCATGGCTGAGGCTGTGGAAAAAAAAAGAGATTGGAAAGACAAAGAATTTAGAATCCTATTGTGGGGACCAAGGAGAACCAAATTCAGAAGGGGACAGCACTAACACTATACACACATCTAAATCCACAAAAGGGAATATGAACTGGTCTCAACCCAGAAAGAATTCTTGGAAGAGCTCAAGAAGGACTTTAAAACCAAATTAGAGAGATAGAAGATAAATTGACCAATTCTTTTAAAATTAAAAGTGCCAAAATAGAAAAACATTTCACTGAAGAAAACATCTCTTTAAAAAGTAAAATGAGTGAAATAGAAAAAGAGATTAAAAATCTAACTGGAGAAAATAAATCCCTAAAAATGAAATCTGAACATGTGGAAAAGGAGCTTCAAAATTAACTAAGGAAAATAATTAAGTAAAAATTTGAATCAATCAATTTGAAGCTAATGACTCTATGAGGCATCAAGAATCAGTCAAACCAAACCTAAAGAATGAAACATTAGAAAAAATGTAAAATATCTCATTGGGAAAATAACTGACCTGGAGAACTGATTGAGGAGAGGTAATCTAAGAATTATTGGTCTACTGGAAAGTCATGATGAAAAAAAGAGACTGGAAAACATCTTCCAAGAAATCATCAAGGAAAACTGCCCTGAGATCCTAGAACCAGAGGGTAAAATAGTTATCAAAATAATCCACCTGACACCTCCTGAAAAAGACCCCAGATTGAAAACTCCAAGAAATATTGTAGCCAAATTCCAGAATTATCAGGTCAAGAAGAAAATACTACAATCATCCAGAAAAAAAACAATTCAAATATCGCAGACCTACAGTCAGGATCACATAGGACCTAACAACTTTTACATTAAAGGATCAGAGGGATTGGAATATGATATTTCATATCCAAAACAGCTCAGGCTACAATCAAGGATCAACTATCCTACAAAACTGAGCATAACCTTCCAGAAAAGGAGATCATCATTCAAAGAAATAAGAGATTTCCAGACCTTCCTTATGATAAAGCCAGAGCTCAATGGAAATATTTATCTCCAATTACAAGACTCAAGAGAGGCATAGAAAGGTAAACAGGGAAAACACACACACACACACACACACACACACACACACACACACAATTTATTGTTTCATAAGAGCAAACTCTCTACATTCCTGTATGGGAAGCTGATCCTTGTCAATATTGACAACTGTATACTTATCATGGTATTTAAAAGGGATGTAGAAACACAGAGGGTGTGAGTATAAATTAGCTAAAGTGATGAATGAAAAAAAATCCTTATTAAGGGGTATAAAGGTATTGTAATGGGAGAAGAGGAAAGGGGGAGGCAAAAAATGGTAAATTATGCCACAAAAGGCATAAAAACATATTATAGTAGAGAGAACAAAGGGAGGGAGATGAATATTATATGAGCTTCACCCTCATTGGTTTTAGTGTAAGGAGGGAATAAAAATCAGTTAAGTATTGTATTCTATCTTGAAGAGACATAAAAAATGATCATAATAGAGGGAAAGAGGGAAGGGAGAATAGCGTTGTATGAGATTTATTCTCGTCAATCTTGGTTCAAGGTGGAACCACATACTAAATTAAGTATAAAAATCTATTGTACCCTACAGGCAGTAGGAAGGGGAAGGGGTAAGAAAAGGAGGGGACTGGTTAGAAGAGAAGGAAGAAGTAGTAAGAGGGAAGAGCAGAAAAACAGAGGGAGAATAGGGAAGGAATACTGAGGGAGGCAGTGGTCAAAAGGAAAATTCTTAAGGAGGGGAAGGGAGAGGGAAGAAATAAAAGCATAAACAGGGGAGGGAATAGTATAGAGGGAAAGACACAGATAGTAATCATAACTGTGAATGTGAATGGGATGGACTCTCCCGTAAAATGGAGGCAGATAGTAGAATGGAATAAAAACCATAATCCTACAACATGCTGTTTACAAGAAACACATTTTAAACCGGGGGGGGGGGGGGAGAGGAGGGGAGTGTATACACAGGGTAAAGGTAAAAGGTTGGGGAAAATGTATTATGTTTCAGCTAAAGTAAAAAAAAAATAAATCAGAGGTAGAAATCCTTATAGCAGGTAAAGCAAAAGCAAAAATAGATCTAATTAAAAGAGATAAGGAAGGAAACTATATCTTGCTAAAAGGCACCATTAAGAATGCAACAAAATAATTACTAAACCTATATGCCTCAAGTCGTATAGCAGCTAGATTCCTAGAGGAGAAGTGAAGGGAGTTAGAGGAAGAAATAGATAGCAAAACTATACTAGTGGGGGACCTCAATCTCTCCCTCTCTGAACTTGATAAATCTAACCTCAAAATAAACAAGAAAAAAGTTTAGGAGGTGAATAGAATTTTAGAAAAGGTAGATATGGTTGAACTCTGGAGAAAAATTAATGGGGATAAAAATATGCCTTCTTCTCATGGGTACATGGCACATACATAAAAATTAACCATGTAATAGGGCATAAGAACCTCACAATTCAGTGCAGAAAGGCAGAAATATTAAATGCATCCTTCTCAGAGCATAATGCAATAAAAATTATATGTAATAAAGGACCATGAAAAGATGGACTAATAACTAATGGAAACTAAATAATTTAATCCTAAAGAATGAGTGGGCCAAACAGGAAATCATAGAAAAATTGGGAACTTCATTCAAGAGAATGACAATAGTGAGACAACATAGCAAAACTTCTAGGATGCAACAAAAGCAGTTCTTAGGGAAATTTTTATATCTCTGAATGCATACATGAATAAAATAGAGAAAATGAAGATCAATAAATTGGGGCAACGGAAAAAGCTAGAAAAAGAACAAATTGAAAATTCCCAAATAAATACTAAATTAGAAATACTGAAAATGAAAGGAGAGATTAATAAAATTAAAATTAAGAAAACTATTGAATTAATAAATAAAATTAAGAGTTGGTTTTATGAAAAAACCAATAAAATTGATAGACCTTTGTCAATATGAAAAAAAAGAAACCAAATCATGAATATCAAAAATGAAAAGGGTGAATCTATCTCCAATGAAGAAGAAATTGAAACAATAATTGGGAATTATCTTGCCTGAGTATATGCTCAGAAACTTGACATCTTAGTGAAAAACTTATATTTAAAAAAAATATAAATTGCCCAGATTAACTAAAGAGGAAGTAAACTTTGTAAATAACCCCATTTCAGGGAAAAAAAAAAAGTGAACAAGCAGTCAATGAACTCCCTAGGAAAAAATCTCCAGGGCAAAATGGATTTATCAGAGAATTCTATCAAACATTTAGAGAATAATTTATTCCAATACTCTATAAATTATTTGGGGAAATTGCAGAAGAAGGAATCCTACCAAATTCTTTTTTTTTCTTTTTTTAATTAAATTTTATGTTTACTTTTAGTTTACATCATTCATTTCCACAAGATTTTGAGTTACAAATTTTCTTCCCATCTTTCCCCTACCCACCACCCCAAAATAGCTATCCCACTGAATACCCCCTGCCCCAATCTGCTCTCTCCTATATCCTCCCCCATCCTCCCTCTGACTTTCCAGTAGGGCAAGATGGATCTCTATGCCCCAGTGCCTGTATATTTTATTTTCCAGTTGCATGTAAAAAAAAGTGTATATATATACACATACAGATTTATATTCTCTTCAACTATTCTCATACAGAGAAAAGATTTATAAGTTACAATTATCATTTTTTCATGTAGGGATGTAAATAGTTCAACTTTGATAAGTTCCTCATGATTTCTTTTTCCTGTTTACCTTCTCATGCTTATCTTGCTTCTTGTATCTGAATGTCAAATTTTCTATTAAACTCTGTTGTTTTTCATCAAGAATGCTTGACAATCCTCTATTCCATTGAATGACCATATTTTTCCCTGAAAAATGATACTCAGTTTTGCTGAGTTGATGATTCTTGGTTTTAATCCCAGCTCCTTTGACCTCCAGAATACCATATTCCATGCCCTTTCATCCCTCAGTATAGAAGCTGCCAGATCCTGTGCTATCCTCATAGGATTTCCACAATATTAAAAATGTTTCTTCCTGGCTGCTTATAATATTTTCTCCTTAATCTGGGAAGTCCAGAACATGGCTATAGTATTCCTAGGAGCATTCTTTTTGGGGTCTTTTTCAGGAAGTTAATTGGTGAATTCTTTCAACCTCCATTTTGCCCTCTGGTTCTAAAACATTAGGGAAATTTTCCTTGAGAACTTCTTAAAAGATGATTTCTAGGTTCTTTTTTTGATAATGGATTTCAGGTAGTCCAATGATTTTTAAATTATCTCTCCTGGATATATTTTCTAGGTCAGTGGTTTTTCCAACAAGAT
The DNA here is from genome assembly GCA_011680675.1 of Gymnobelideus leadbeateri. NCBI lineage: Eukaryota > Metazoa > Chordata > Mammalia > Diprotodontia > Petauridae > Gymnobelideus > Gymnobelideus leadbeateri. The sequence continues at coordinate 333,147 of WOXC01005137.1, forward strand.
ATTTCACATAGCCTTCTATTTTTTTGTTTGTTTGAACGTATCTTGATTTCTCATAAAGTCACTAGCTTCCATTTGCTCCAGTCTAATTCTAAAGGAATGATTCTCTTCAGTGAGCTTTTGATATTATTTTTCCATCTGGCAAATTTGGCTTTTTATGACATTTTTCTCATCATTGACTTTTTGAGCCTCTTTTGCCATTTGAGTTAGTCTATTTTTTAAGGTGTTCTTTTCTTCAGTCAGATTATTGGCTTTCATTTCATGATTTCCTTGTATCATTCTCATTTCTCTTCAATTTTTTTCCTCCACTTCTGTTATTTGGTTTTCAAAATCCTTCTTAAGCTCCTCTATGGCCTGTAACAAGTTTATATTTTTCTTGGAAGCTTTTGGTACAGGGGTTCTGACTTTGTTGCCTTCCTCCTGCTCCATGCCTTAACCCTGTTTTTCCCTCAAAAAGGAATCCAAAGTTGGACAACTGTGTTTGCCCTGCTTCCCCTGCTTGCTCGTCTTGCCACTCAGTCACTTGACTCTTGAACTTTTTGCCACAGTAGAATTCTGCTTTCAAAAAGGAAAGCTTTGTCCCAAATCACTGGGATTTTCTCATCTGACAGAGGTATTAGTTGAGTGCCCTCACAGAAACCTCCCCTGGCTCTGGCACACTCCTCACACACCCCAGGACATTCACCCAGGACAGGGATCCAGATCCAAGAAGGTTAAAGCAAGGGTGATTACCCCTCAGACTAGTCTCTTGGTCACCCTACAATCTGCAGGCCTGGAGCTCTGAAGCAGCCAGGTGGCTGCAGCTGCCGCTCCTCAGCCACTTCTCACTCCAGGGGCCAGTGGGCAGACCATACTCCCAAACTCCTTGTTCCCAAATTCCCCTGACCTCTCACTTTGTTTTTGGCATTTATGGGTTGATTATTCTGGAAATCTCCACACCTGCTGGTGATCCACTCTACCCACATCCCTCTAGCTGTGGCTGGTTTGGCAGCCCTGAGGCCAAAACCTGGGGCTCACAAGGGGCCGGGCTTCTCTCCCAGAGCACTGCAATGGCCCCTTCCTGCCAGCTTGCTCGGCTGTCTTCAGCTGGAGGATAGTTTCTGTCTGTCACTTTGTGGGTTCTGTAGTTTTAAAGTTTGTTTAGAGTCATTTTTTACATGTACTGGAGGAGGTGGAAGCAGGAGCCACATGGAAGTCCTATTTATACTCCTCCATCTGGGCTCCCCCCACCAAATTATTTTTATGAGACAGATAAGGTACTGATACCTAAATTGGGAAGAGACAAAATGGAGAAAGTAAATTATAAACCAATTTCCCTCATGAATATAGATGCAAAAATTTTAAATAAAATATTAGTAAAAAGACTAGAGCCACTTATCATGAGAATAATACACTTTGATCAGGTAGGATTTATTTCAAGAATGCAAAGCTGGCACAATATTAGGAAAAATATCAGTATAATCAAGCATATCAACAATAAAACTAGTACAAACCATATCATTATCTCAATAGATGTAGAAATGGCTTTTGACAGAATACAGCATCCATTCTTATTAAAAACACTAGAAAGTATAGTAATAAATGGAGTCTTCCTTAGAATAATAAGTTGCATCTATCTAAAACCATCAGCAAGTATTATATGTAATGGGGATAAGCTAGACGCATTTCCAGTAAGATCGGGGTTGAAACAAGGATGTCCACTATCACCCCTCTTATTCAATTTGGTGCTAGAAATTTTAGTGGTAGCAATAAAAGAAGAAAAAGTAATTGAAGGAATCAGATTAGGCAAAGAAGAGACTAAGCTATCACTCTTTGAAGATGATATGATGACATATTTAGAGAATCCTAGAAAATCAAGTGAAAAATTACTTGAGATAATAAATAAATTTAGCAAAGCTGCATTATATGAAATATACCCACATAAATCCTCAGCATTCCTATATGTTTCTAACAAAACCCAACAGCAAGAAATAGAAAGAGAAATTCCATTTAGAGTTACCGTAGATATTATAAAATATTTGGGAATCTGCCAAAGCAAACCCAGGACCTATATGAACAAAATTACAAAACATTTACACAAATAAAGTCTGATCTAAATAATTGGAAAAATATCAGTTGCTCATAGCTAGGTCAAGCTAATATAATAAAAATGACAATTTTACCTAAGTTAATTTACCTATTTATTCCCATACCAATCCATCTACCAAAAACTTATTTTATAGAGCTAGAAAAAATAGTGACAAAATTCTTCTGGAAGAACAAAAGGTCCAGAATAGCAAGAGAATTAATGCAGAGAAATGCTAGGGAAGATGGCCTAGCCATACCAGATTTCAATCTGTATTATAAAGCAGAGGTCATCAAAATTGCTTGATACTGGCTAAGGATTAGAGCAGTGGATCAATTTAATAGATTGGGTACATGAGACTCAGCAGTCAACGACTATAATAAACTACTCTTTGAGACACCCAAAGACCCCAGATTGTGGGATAACAACTCACTATTGGATAAAAACTGCTGGGAAAACTGGAAAATAGTATGGGAGAAACTGGGTATAGAACAATATTTTACACCGTATACCAAAATAAAACGTCAATAGGTGTAAGATCTAAGTACAAAGGCTGATATTGTAAGCAATCTGGGAGAGCAAAAAATAGTTTACCTATCAGATTTATGGAGAAGGTAAGATTTATGACCAAATAAGAGTTAGAAAGCATTTCAAAATATAGAATGGATAATTATGATTACATTAAATTGAGTAGTTTTTGTATAAAGTCAACGAAACCAAGATTAGGAGGGAAATGGAAAATTGGGAAAGAATTTTTATAACCAGTGTTTCTGATAAAGGCCTCATTTCTAAAATATACAAAGAATTGAGTCAAATCTATAAGAATACAAATCATTCCCCAATTGATAAATGGTCAAATGATATGAATAGACAGTTTTCACAGGAAGAAATTAAAGATATCTATACGAATATGAAAAAAATGCTCTAAATCACTATTGATTAGAGAAAAGCAAATCAAAACAACTCTGAGATACCACATCTCACAGGTCAGTTTGGCTAAGATAACAAAACAGGAAAATGATAAATGCTGGAGAGGATACGGAAAAATTGGAAAACTAATGCATTGTTGGTGGAGTTGTGAAGTGATCTAACCATTCTGGAGAACAATCTGGAACTATGCCCAAAGGGCTATAAAAAGGTGCATACCTTTTGACCCAGCAATAACACTTCCAGGGTTGTATCCCAAAGAAATCATAGGAGTGGGAAAAGGAGCCATATGTACAAAAAATATTTATAGCAGCTCTTTTTGTGATGGCAAAGAATTGGAAACCAAGGGGATATGGCCATCAATTGGGGAATGGCTAAACAAGTTGTGGTAAATGAATGTAATGAAATACTATTTTACTATAAGAAATGAGGAGCAGATTGACTTCGTGATAATTTGGAGAGACTTATATAAACCAATGCTGAATGAGGAAAGCAGAACTAGGAGAACTTTGAACACAATTACAGACTCATATGTGTGATGACTAACTTTGATGGACTGGGCTCCTGTCAGCAATGCAAGGTTAGAAGACAACTACAAAAGTGTTCAAGATGGAAAGGAATATCCACATCCAGAGAAAAAACAACAGTCTGCAGATTGAAGCAAACTATTTGCTCTCTCTCTAGTTTGTGTATTGTTTTATCCCTTCTTTCTCATTGTTCACCCCATTGGTTATAATCCTTCTTTACAACATGACTAATGTTCAATATGAAGGTATTTGTAGAACCTATATTTGATTACATGCCCCCAAGGAGGGGAGGGGAGAGGAGCAACTGGGGGAGAAAATTTGAAACTCCAGGGATTTTGGAACTGAATGTTGTAAACTAAAAGTAAATAAATAAATTTAAATAAAAAAAAATTCCCTGGAGGGAGATAAAGACCCTCTAAATAATCTAACATGTAGAATAACTGGAATTCCAAGCATGAACACTATATTCTCAGACTATAGAGACTTTGAGGAATTTACCTTGACTGAAATCTCTCTGTCTCTGTCTCTCTCGCTAATATCTCACAATGAGAAAGCTTATTCACTCTAGATTTTGTTTCTGCTCTATTATTTCAGTACAAGCTTCCCTTATTTCACTTTGCTTTTGTCTTGAATAAATGGGCATATTTGTTATTCACTATATGCATCCTTTGTATAACTAGCATTTGGTGGGAAGGGAGACAAGCTTTGGAAATATAGGTTAGGCCCACTTTTCTAGATAACGGAGAGTAATCAGGAGCTTACTTTGAATCTAAAAATTGTCTTACCTAAGCTAATAATAGTTGTTCTTGTTGTTCAGTCATTTTCAGTTGTGTCGGACACATTGTTACCCCATTTGGGGTTTTCTTGGCATAGATACTAGAATTATTTGCCATTTTCTTCTCCAGCTCATTTCACAGATGAGAAAATTTAGTCAAACAGTATTGTGACTTGCTCAAGGTCACAAAGCTAGTAATTGTCTGAGGACAAATTTGAACTCATATCTTCCTGACTTCAAGCCCAGCACTTTATGTACTGTGCCACCTTGCTTCCTTAACAATATTTAGGAAAATGTATACATATACTCCTAACCTAGTATCTCTTCTCCAAGTAGAACAAAGCAACTGAGCTTTTGACACCATCCCCTCCTTGCCTTTGTAGCAGGAATTAAAGTTTTACCAGAAAGGACTCTAGAATTATCTTCTTGCAAGCCACATCTATATAAATCTGTGGTGGATACTCTTACCTTAAACAGGCAAAACACACAGAGACCACGTCATTTCCCAGCTCTTCCAGTTTAGCCACCTTGTTAAAAGAAATGAATACATTTAATCTGACATGACCTATTCTTGCTGAAGTCATGTTATCTACTTAAAATCACTGCTTCCATTTCTAGATGTTCACTGAACATCCTTTTACAAATAAAGTTTAGTCAGAATTTTGTTGACAATTGAAGTTAATATAATTTATCCAAAATTGAACGATTTCATTTTCTTCCCTCTTTTAAATAATTATGAAAACATTTGTTTTGTTTTGCTTTTATTTTTTAACCAAGGCCTACAGGACCATTACATTGTTCATGAGATTAGTAATCACATTATCTAGTGCTTTTGGTACCAGAATGTAGTTCACCTAGATTAGAGGACTTCCATTCATTAAAGACAGGTACTTTCTTGCTATCTCTTTACTTACCTTAGGTGTCAGCTTTCTAATGGGCAGATTTGTGTGTACTTTTCCAGTCCACAGGTCATTCTTTCTTTTTAAAAATCTGCTTTGTTGCTGCCATTTTCTTTTATGTGATTATTACCTCCCAATCACTTCTCAATAGAGACATCCTTTGCACCTAGTCACGAAAAACAATTGGTCATTTCTGAATATTTACATTTCATTCCACATCTTTCTTTAGTCTATGTCTTATCTCTTAAGAAAAAGGTATATTTCACCATCAAGTACTCTAAAGTCAAAACTGGTCACTATCTTAACCAAAGTTTTGACACCTTTCAGTGTCATTCCTCTGTTCAAAATTATGGTCTACAAATGTCTACAAATAAATGGTTCTCCTGATTTTGCTTACTTTCAGTTTATTCATTCAACACTGATTACTGCCCCTTATATGGCAAATCACTCTGAGCTACAAAAATAAAATAAAATAAAATGAGCAAGAGCCTTACCTGTAGATTGAGGTCCCTAAGTGAAGGAGCTCTAAGATACACGCAAATAAAGGAAAGAAGAAGAGAGTGGTTGGTTCTTACACCTGGCACTCTGCTCGCCACTACACCCCCACCCCTCACTCCTTGATTCTTTTGTTGTTGTTGTTTTTCTAGGTTGAGGTAAAATGCTGCCTCTTCCATGAATCCTTCCCCTTCAGTAAGAATGAACAAATGAAAAGGCGTTTATTATTAATCCATTCATTCATTCATTCATTCATTCATTTTATTATTTATTATTAAGCCTCATTATGTATGCAGGCCTATACTAAGCATTGGAGCTACAAAATACAAAACAAAAAAATAATTCCTGACCTCCAGGACCTTATATGCTAATATTAAGAAATCTTTTCATTATCCTCTGAACTTCCACAATGCTTAATGCAATACCAGGGATATCTCCACATATCTCAACGAATAGTATTCTCCATAGCAGTCTTCTTGGGAAGTCCTACATTTATTTCAGTGACAATTACTCTAGGTATATCTCAAATTTCATTTTGGGAGTGACCTTTGGAACTCCTTTACAAACCCCTAAGAAACAAAATCTCACTACTTAGTAATCAGACTTTATGCATAGCTAATTTGAGTTGTTCCCTAACAAATATAGAAAGCTCTAGGCGTCCTCCTAAATAGCTCTCTTTACTTGTCTCTTTACTTTCTCTTTACTCCATTTGTTATCCCTATCATAACATTTAAATAATGTTAATATATACTTTGCCAACAAAACAGTCAATATAAGCCTCCCAGTACTGAATAATCAAAAAATCCCCAAAAGTTCTTTTATTAATCCTTTGAAAGGACATGTCCTGATACAAGACTTGCTGAGCCTATTCTGTGGCTTAGGTTAAAGCTGTGTATTTTTAAGGAAATTTTAACAAGTAGCAATAAGTGATTTTATTTCTGTATGACTAATAATAGAAAAAACTGTCTGAAACCTAGAACTGTGGTAAACTTGTTGTGGTAAATTTTGCTTGGAACACTTTAAAATTAATCTTGGCCATCTAGACATCCACTAACGTTCTTAAATTCAAGTTGGAAAATAAGGGTTTATTTGCTAGACATTGATTCTACAATTATAAGGCCTATGCCCATTAGAGTTGATTCAAATATAACTGAAATGAATGATAATATTGAAGTTTGATCTGAAGCATTAACATTGATTTGGGAATCATAACTATCAGTGTAAGCTAGTAGATTTTACAGATGGAGAAACTGCGGCCCAATGAGACCAAGGTATTTTCCTTTGCAGTTACTTCGTTTCTGAACTAGTATTAAAAACCAAGTCTTCTAAATCACTTTCCCACAGTGATATTCGTGGATTATTGAACATTGATAAAGTGATATAATTTCTGTAAAGTGCTTAGGAGTGGATATAGCATAGTAAGATCTTAATAAATCATTTTAACCTTTTCTTTCTTCATTCCTCCACTAGATTTTTTTTTTAAACAAATGCTTTATTAACTTCTGTTTTACATCATTCATTTCTGCCAGATTTTGAGTTACAATCATTTACCCCCGGTTATTCCCCTACCCAAACTCCCAGAATAGCAGTCCCACAAGATATCACTTCCTCCAATCTGCTCTCTCCCATACCTTCTCCCATACCCCCTTCGACTTTTCCATTAGAAGAAGGTGAATCTTTGTGTCCCAATGCCTGCACATCTTATCTCCCTATTACAAGCAAAAGAGTATTAATAATAGTATTTATATATATTTGAAACATTTAATGTTACGACCTCAAATTTCAGATCCCTTTCCTTCCTCCCTTGTCACCCATTCCCTCTGGGGAGATAAGTAATTCAGTATATGTTGTACATGTCTAGCTATGCAAAACATTATCATAGTAGATATATTGTACAAGGCTGCTTATAATTCCCTCCCACTCATCCCACCCCCACCTGGTCCATTCCCTACATGATCCTGTCCCTCTTCTATAGTGGGTACTTCCAACCTCCCCTCCCCCCAAGGATGCCCTCCCATTCATCATCCCTCCTCTCATCCCCTTTCCCCCTATTCTGCCGCAGGTTGAGATATTCCATTTAGTATGTATGTCATTCTCTCCCTGAACCAAATTCAATAAGAATATGGTTTTGCCTTTTTTGCCTTCCTATTCTCCTCCTCCCTTGCAACCACTTCCCCTTGCTTCTTCTACATGGGATAGTTTACCCTACCCTGTCTCTCCCCATCTCCTCTTACCACTTTCCTCTCTCACCTCATAATTTCATCCCTTGAGTATTCTCCCTTCCCAACAAATTCAACCTATGCCCTCTATCCATATATAACTGTAACCATATACACACACATTCACATATGTATTCATATGACCACACCCCCTTCTTCCATTATTTTCATAGTGAGAAAGATATCATCAGTCACAGTTATTACTTTTCCATATAGGCATGTAAATAGTTCAACTTTGATAAGTTCCCCTTGATCTCTCTTCCCCGATTACCTTCTCAGGCATCTCTTCCTTCTTGTGTCTGGATGTCAAATTTTCTATTCAATTCTGGTTTTTTCCTCAAGAATGCTTGAAAGTCCTTTATTCCACTGAATGACCATATTTTCCCCTGAAACAAAATATAGGTTAGCTCTTTTGACCTATGGAATATCATAGTCCATGCCCTTTGATCCCTCAGTGTAGAAGCTACCAGGTCCTGGGCTATTCTGATTGTGTTTCCACAATATTGAAATTGTTTCTTCCTGGCTGCTTGTAGTATTTTCTCCTTGATCTGGGGATTCTGGAACCTCGCTATAATATTCCTGGGAGTTTTCTTTTTGGGATCTTTTTCAGGAGGTGATCAGTGGATTCTTTCAACCTCTATTTTGCCCTCTGGGTCTAAAACATCAGGGCAGTTTTCCTTGAGAATTTCTAGAAGGGTGATTTCTAGGTTCTTTCTTTGATCATGGCTTTCAGGTAGTCCAATAATTTTTAAATTGTCTCTCTTGGATCTATTTTCCAGGTCAGTGGTTTTTCCCATGAGATATTTTACATTGCCTTCTAATCTTTCATTTGTTTGGATCTCTTTAACAGTATCTTGATTTCTCATAAAGTCATTAGCTTCCATTTGCTCCAGTCTAACTCTGAAGGAATGAATCTCCTCAGTGAACTTTTGAGATTCTTTTTCCATCTGGCAAATTCGACTTTTTAAGGCATTCTTCTCCTCATTGCCCTTTTGGGCCTCCTTTGCCATTTGAGTTAATCTATTTTTTAAGGTGTTGTTTTCCTCATTCAGGCTGTTGACCCTCATTTCATACTTTTCCTGCATCCTTCTCATTTCTCTTTCCAATTTTTCCTCCACTTCTCTTATTTGATTTTTAAAGTCCTTCTTAAGGTCCTCTATGGCCTGCAAGCCACTCATGTTTTCCCCTGGGGCTTTTGGAGCAGGACTTCTGACCTCACAGTCCTTTTCCTGCTCTATGCCCCCCAAATAGCAGTCTAGGGTTGCATTTTTCTGTTTCCTTTGCCTTGGCATTTTGCCACTTAACTACTTGACTTTTGGGCTTGTTGCCACACCATGGCTTTAAGGCCAGATAGAGGAATTTTCATCCCGAACGTGTGGGGGGCAACTTCCGTTTCTGGCAAGCTGTAAACCCACCCACAACTTCCACCCTAGATCACAATCCAGATCCAGGGAGGTTTTAGCAAGAGCGATTACCCCTCAAGACTGATCACTGGATCTCCCTACAGTTAGCATGCAGGACAGGAGCTGGAGCTGCCTCTGAAAACTACAAAATGGCGTGTCTCCTTAGCAGCTTCTAGCCCCCAGGGGAGGGAGCCGATGCATTCCCCAAATACTGGTCCCAAAATCCATAGGACGCTAACCTCTTACTTTGTCCTAGGCATGTCTATGTTGATAATTCTGGAATCTCCACAGCTGCTGGTGTTCTGGGGTTCCTCCAAATGGCTGCTGGCCCTGCCACCCTGGGGCTAAAACCTCGACTCACTGGGACCTGGGCTCAGCTCGCTGGCTGCGTGCTGCCGGCTGCCAGACAGCTGTGCTGGTCCTCCCTGCAGGCACTGTCCTCAGTGCAAGGTTAGCTTCTCTGTGTTGTTCTGTGGGTGCTGGGGCTCCAGAAGTTGTTCAGAGTCCCCCTCTACATAGTTTGGGGGGAATCTGGGGGCAGAGTGGCTTGGATGAGCTGTTTCTACTCCGCCATCTTGGCTCTGCCCCCCTCCACTAGATTCTTGAATCAGCTTGTGGTAGAACAGAGTGTTGGACTTTCAGTCAAGCATACATGAGTTCAAATCTGGCCTAGGACACTTACTAGTTGCATGACCCTGGGCAAGTCACTTAACCTGTATCTGCCTCAGTTTTTTTCAAGGCTAAAATATGCATCATTATATCACACAAATCCCAGGTTTCTCATGAAGATCAAATGAAACAATACTTGTAATGTACTTCACTGTCTACTTCTAATAAATGTTTGTTTCTTTCCTTCTTTAAACTTTAGATGTAATTAAATTTGGGGGTTATATGTTCTAAATACCTCTTTGGCTGTTAAAATTTCAACTTTCTTCCATGAAAGGTGACTAGGTGCAAGTCGACCTTTTCAGATGGGGTGCATCAGAGTAGCTAAAATGTAATGGAAGAAACCTTTGGTTTCTAACTTAGAACTAATTGGGACTTTACTTTCTATCCATAGCAACACGATACAGTGGATAGAGAACTAGCCTTGGAATTGGGAAGGCCTCCACTCAAATCCCTCCTCAGTCACATTGAGCATAGGACCCACAGCAAGTCATATTATCTCTCAGCAGCTCTATGTTACAGAAGAGTTGGTGAGTTATATTTGCATGCAGTGTTTAGTTTCCTCACCAGAGTTCCTGTTCCCTACAAAAAAGGTGTCATTATTATGAACAGTCCTAGAAGTAAGAATAACTATCAAGTCACTTTTCAGACATTATATTGTTTGAGCCTGTGATAGTCAAGTACTGTTATCCCTTTACAAAAAAGGATACTGAGGCTCAATGATGTTGTCTCTTGCCCAGAGTTGCCCATATTGTAAATGTCAAAGAGATCGAATATATACCTAAGTCTTCTGGGTTTCAGGTACAGTACTCTATTGAGTGACCTCATAAGGCCTCAGGCTGCATTTCTTTGGGGATTTCTTCTTTTCCTACTGTAAGCAAGGTAGCTGAAATACTGGCTTGCTCCACAGACTCCAGGCTATTCAGACTACTCTAATTCTGAAAATAATTCCTACAAGAACATTAGTAATGTACAATATGTTATATGTCTTATAGAAATAATAAAGAGGTACCAAGCTCTCTTTAAATTGCAGTATTTCTGTTTCATGTTCATTGTTAATTTTTTTTTTCTTATCCTTAACCTCGACATTATTAAAACTGCACCAGGAAATCTATTTTTAAAATCTTTCCTGTGACATTTCAGCAGTGGAAATGACCTTACCATTTTATAGGTACTGCAGTAATTTGGCAGAATACAACTTGTATTTTTCCTTCAGTAAATCAGCCCTCTAGAAAATGCTTATTTTAAATGGCTTTATAAGATGCAATAGTGTATAGTAAAAGGAGCACTGTATTTGGAGCCAGGGGACTTGTTTTTAAATCAGGATTTCCTCCTCATTATTAGCCATGTGAACTTTGATAACAACCCAATCCTTATTTTCCTTATCTGTAAAATGGGAAAGAGAAAAGGGACTGAGTTGGAAGTCTTTTCTGAGTATCAAGTCTTTTCCCACCATAACAATCTAGAAGTTTATTATTAATAGAGCTATGACAGTCCATGAGTCCACACTTTTTAATCATAGATCTTAAATACTAATAATATCACTGATGTTGGAAAAACAAACCACAGAGCTTGCAAACCCAAGGTGACATTTCACCATGCATCAGTAACAAGTTAGTTGTTAAATTGTCAAGTAACAATCTCTCTGGGACTCAGTTTCTTCTGTAAAATGATGTCCAGTGTGGGACTAACATCTTATCAGTTTATAGGATATAAATATATCCTATAATTTCAAATATAGCATATATTTATAATATATAATATTAATATTTTATCAACCAAATAATATATTAGTATTAATTAATATTAATAACTAATAATATATAATATTATATATAAATATAAAATTATAGATTTAAGGTCCTAGATTTCTGTTCTTCATGGAAATTCTTACAAGTCAAGTCCCTTGAGTATTAAATAAAATATTTTCTTAGGTGAAAAGAATGAGGAACAGCAGGACTTTGAGTGTTTTGGTGGGGCACATCCAACAACAAATCCTTAACTATTGTTGTGTTTTCCATGATGTCTGACCTTATAGTTCTATACCCCCTTTTTATTATGTTTATAAAAACATGCTTTAACTGAAAGTGGTATCCTTTGTTTTAACAAATCTATACTTGCTATAGAATATATGTGTGCTAATATACATTTATATATATATATATATATATATATATATATATATATATATATATATATATATATATATATATATATATATGGCAATGGGGGTAGAGTCAAGATGGTATAGAAAAGGTAGCAACTAACTTGAGTCTCCCCTAAACCACCCCAAACACCATTCAGTAATGCTAGGAAATAAATTCTGTAGTAACAGAATAGACAAAAGTACAGGGTGAAACAATTATTTCCCTTCCACAGATAATGTAGAAGGTTAGCAGGAAAGGTCTGTGGCACCAGGGTGAGAGTAGAGCACAATTCAATTCAGTCTGTGCCAGTACAGGCCTAGACTGAGCAAACCAGGAGTAGACTTTGAGAGCCACTGAATCAGTAGAACGAGCAGCCTCTTCAAAAACTCTCAGTCCACAGGTGGTATTCTACAGAGGGGTCAAAAAACTGGTCAGAAGAAGATTACAGGAGGCTCTTTGATAGCACTGAGGTAGGACTCTGTTGCTTTGAATATACTCAGATCTAGGTCCCAATGCTTGGGGCTGTCCAAGGGTGAGGAGGAACACTAGTACACCAGAGATCATAGCCACAGAGGAACAAGGACCATGTCCTACTTTAACAAAAAACTAAAAGTCAAGAAATAGGATGGGAAAATGAGCAAACAGCAGAAAAAATTCTGGCCATAGGAAATTAATAGGTGGCAAGGAAGATCAAAATATACATTCAGAATAACATAATGAAGTCAAAGATTCTACATTTAAAGCCTACAAGAGAAATATGAATTGGTTTCAAGCCATGGAAGAAAAGAAAAAGGGTTTGTAAGAGAGGTAGAAGAAAAATTGGGAAGAGAAATGAGAGTGATGCAAGAAAATCATGAAAAACAAGTCAATAGCTTGGTAAAAGAGACACACAAAAATACTGAAGAAAATAACACATTAAAAAAAGAACTAAATCAAATGGTAAAAGAAGTAGAAAATTTTCTTGAAGGAAAATAAGCAAACAATCTCCTTAACAAGTGGATTTGGCCAAATGGAAAGGGAGGTACAAAAACTCACTGAAGAAAACAATTCCTTAAAAATTAAAATTGAGCAAATGGAAGCTAATGGCTTTACGATTAACCAACAAATAATAGAACAAAAACCAAAAAATGAAAAAATAGAAGACAATATGAAATATTTCATTGCAAAAACAACTGACCTGGAAAATAGATCTAGAGGAGGTAATTCACAAATTATTGTATTCCTTGAAAGTCAGAGTAAAAAAGAAAAGAAAAAAGTAAAGAAAAAGGGCTATCATCTTTCAAGAAATGATCAAGGAAGATGGCACTGGTTTTCTAGAACCAGAGGGTAAAATAGAAATTGAAAGAATCTACCTATCACATCCTGAAAGAGAGCCCAGCATGAAAATTCCCAGGAGTATTGTAGCCAAATTCCAGAGCTCTCAAAACAAGGAGAGAATATTGCAGGCAGTCAGACAGAAACACTTCAAGTATCATGGAGCCACAGTCAGGATAACATAAGATTTAGCAATTTCTACATTAAAGGATCAGAGGTCTTGGGATATGATATTCCAGAGGGCAAGAGAGCTAGGTTTACAACCTCACCCACCCAGCAAAACTGAGTATAATCCTTCAGGGGGGAAATGGATATTCAAAGGACTTTCTACAATTTTTATGAAAAGAGGAGAGCTGAATAAAAATTTTGACTTTCAAATATAAAACTTGGGAGAAGCATAAAAAGTTAAGTAGCAAAGGGAAATCAAAAGGGACTTAATAAGGTTAAACTGTTTGCATTCCTACATGGGAGTATGATACTTTTAACTCACAAAACTTTCTAGTTATTAGGACAATTAGGGAAAAAAAATATATATATATATAGAGAGAGAGAGAGAGAGAGAGGGCATATGTGTGAGTTGGATATGAAGGTATGATATCTAAAAAATAAAATTAAGGGGTGAGAGAGAAATGTACTGGGAGAAAGGAAAAGGGAGAAATAGAATGGGATAAATTATCTTACATAAAAGGGGCAACAAAAATCTTTTACAGTGTAGGGGAAGAGGAAGTGTGAGTAAATCTTATTCTCATCATGAATGGCTCAAAGAGGGAATAACATACACACTCAGTTGGATATAGAAATCTATCTTACCCTACAGTAAAGTAGGAGGGGAGGGGAATAAGAGAAGGAGGGGCGATAGAAAGTAGGGCAGATTGGGGGATGTATTAGTCAGAAGTGAAACACTTTTGATGACAGAAGGAATGAAAAGAGAGAAAGATAGATTAAACAGAGAGGAATAATATGGAGGGAAATACAGTTAGCAATCATAATTGGGAAACATTTTTAATCATGTCTCAAACATAGAGAACTGAGTATAATTTATAAAAGTAGGATCCATTCCCCAAATGATAAATGATCAAAAGATGGAATAAGTTTTCTGATGAAGTAATCAAAGCTATCTATAGCCATATGAAAAAATACTCTGATTCACTGTTCATTGGAGAAATGCAAATTAAAACAATTCTGAGGTACTACCTAATATCTACAGTGTCTAATAGGACAGAAAAAGAAAATAACAAATGTTGGAAGGGATGTCGGAAAAATAAAATATTAATGGACTGTTGGTGGAGTTATGAATTGATCCAATCATTATGTAGAGCAATTTGGAACTATGCTAGAAGTCTATAAAACCATGCATACTCTTAGACCTAGTAATACCACTATTAGGTCTGTATCCCAAAAGAGATTAAAAAAGAAAGAAAGAAAAGGACCTTCATGTAAAATCAAAATATTTCACACAGCTCTTTTCTTGGAGCAAAGAATTGGAAACTGAGGGAAAACCCATCAATTGGGGAATGGATGAACAAAGTATGACTTGTGATTATGATGGAATACTATCGTGCTATAAGAAATGAAGAGCAAGGTGCTCTCAGAAAAACATAGAAAAGCTTACATGATCTGATGCAAAGAAAAATGTACTGCATATACATTAACAGCAATATTATAAGATGATCAGCTATATATGACTTAGACATTCTGAGGAATAAAAATGATCCAAGACAACCCTGAAGGATTTCTGACAACAAATGTAACCATCCCCAAAGCAAGAAGGGATGGTGTCTCAATACAGATTATAGCATACTTTTTTTTACTTCCTTTCTTTTTCTTGAGGTTTTTTTTTAAATTTTTTTTTTATTTTGGTTTATGTTTTCTTTCACAGCATGGATGATATGGAAATGTTTTGCATGACTCCACATGTATAACCTATATCAAATTACTAAGCTTCTCAATGAGGGTTGGGGAGTATGGAGGGAGGGAGGAAGAGAATTAGGAAGTCCAAGTTTTAAAAACAAATATTAAAAATTGTTTTTAGATGTAACGGGAAAAATAAAATTCTATTTTTAAAAGTAAAACTAAATAACCCTATGTTATTATCCTTGAAGTTGGGAGTGTATATCTTTCCCCACCTCTATGAAATTTGAATTAGCATTTCACATGTAGAATCTCAACCCATTATCCCCCCTGCAAAGAAAACAACAACTTAAGTACCTCTGTAATATCTTTGATTACTTATTTAGGAGACTAACCAAAGACTTTTCTTCGGTCACTTCATCCCCATCAGATAATGGGGATGTATCCCTTACTTTTTTTCACGCCAAAGTAAAAAATGTCTAGGCTTCTTTTCCCAGAAAATTTCATAGATGAGGGATCCTCTGGTCCCAGATTCCCCATGACACCTTACATCATAGTTAATAACTTCCTTGTTACCCAAACTTGAGTAAATCAGGAAGCAGCAAACTCCCATTTCATATCCCCTCAATAAATGACTATATTTAAAGATCCACAAATTAGAAATAATACATTCCTCTATTATTAATTAATCATGCTGGAATAACCCTTTCCCCCACAAAAATTAGAGATCACATCTAACACACATCAGAGATAGGGCATTTCCTATGCAAACAAAGCTGAGAAGATGTCTTTGGAAATGTCACAGACTCCCAAACTGGGAATTATTGTACCATTACCCTTATAGGACAGAGATATGAATGCCACAACATTATTCACCTCCCTTAATCTCATTGAAAAGAAAATATTTTAATAAATCTCATTTGGACACATAAATCTGGTCCTTGAGTTTCTTTTTCCTCTCCCTGTTGAGGAGATGTAGGGTAGCTTATACTCACTTACGAGAAGAGGTCTTTGACATTAGATGAAGGATTCAAAATGGGTAGCAAAAAACTGATAAAATCTCCTCCCTAAGGGATATTAAAAAATTCTCAGTCTTCTAAGACCCTCATTCTAATTGCTTCAGTGAATGAACCTAATTTATTTTAATTTATGAGCTATAGGAGAGAGGGAGAGAATCAGTAGCAGTAGGTTAGCATAGTGCATTGCACACAAGCATCCAAATGGCCACTGTTCAAGAAATAAGGAAATAATTTGAGACTTTGAGAAGAATGGCACATAGGCTAAAAAGCAAGCTCTCAGTTACCCAGGGTGGTCTATTCACTCTGTGAATTATTCGTGACAATGTTTCAATGCTTGCCTGACTTCTCACCACTCAGTAAATTCTGGGCTGCTTTTGCCCACCTTTGGGGAATGCACTCATCTTAACATCACTGCTAGACAGACTATGAAACTTATATTTGATGCCAAAAAAAGAAAGGGAAAAACCCATAAGCTACAATCCAAAACAATAGAAAAATATTTTGCTATTGGTTTTCCTGGATTTTTCAGAGTATACTTCTTTTTATTAGCAAGCCTGGATAATTGAGAGTTCATTATTTAAATAATGATATGGTAAAAATTCATTTTTTCATTCAACATATATTTGATTTTTTTAATGACAGTTAAGAAGATTTGTGTCACTGCCATTTTCTACTCCTACACCAAGAGATCAAGTTAAACTACAGACTGTGGTTAAAAAAAAGTCCCATGGTCTTTGGGAGAGACAAACTCTGCCACAGCTAAGTTGTGGCAAGTTCAACATTTTGGTAAGTAATTATTTGGAGCTTGGTGGCCTGGGAGTGATTTAGTTACTGAGGGAACCAGCTCTGCTCTCTGAAGCATTTCATTGAAATCCTGGCTTCAAAATACTCTTTAAAAGGGAAACTGAATTTTGAGTTAAGATTTCAGAGGTTCAGCACCAACAGAATTTAATTCCCACTTCTCTTTAAAGTCCTTCATAGGAGCCAACATTCTATATACTAAAGCTGGGGGAAATAGTCTTCTGCCTGTCTTGTATATATTTTAGTTCTGTTCATGGAATGCTTAATCACTTTTTGAAATATTAGTGGATTGTCAACAAGACCTTGATTCTTACTTTGACTCCTTTCCACAACAGCATATAGTCATCTAGACTTCTGGCGTGTGTGTGTGTGTGTGTGTGTGTGTGTGTGTGTGTGTGTGTTTTGGGTCAGTTGTTTGATTTTGATAAGAAAAACTATAATCAGTTGAATAAAGCAATTAATTTACTTATTAATGCAAAGATGTATTTATTTATATGAATAGAGCAATTGATTTATATGTATATACGCATTTACATGTGCATGTGTATTTATTGTTTGTTTCTTATAATTAATATATGTATTGATTTATTATGCACATACATATAAGTTTATTGTTCTATTCAACAGATTAAAACATATGTGCAAATGTGTGTTTATATGTGTAATTTCAACCTGTGTGAAATGGAATTTTGAAGAACATTTTGATCTTGCCATGAGATCACAGAGAACATAGAGGAAATGATGGTTACCACAATCAGAAAGTCAGGGCAGTTGAGCTCTTGGGACAGAAAGGGAGCAGCTGTTGTCAGTATCAATGACAAATGCACCAGTCTCTTTACCATGAGGCTGCCTGAAGATAGCACATAAAAGCAGAGAGAAAAAAAAATAATTCTCTGTAACTGTTTGATAGCTGGCCAAGTCACACTGCTAGGGTAGAAAGAGTGTGTGGTCAATGGAGAAGGGGAAGAGATAGGGTCAAGTGGAATTTCATCATGACATGAAAGAATAACCTCTATGGTCTGGTGTTCCTGGGTGACTTTCCCAGAGTGTCTCTATTTACAGTATTTATCCTCAAAGAAGTCTTATTTTCAGGTCATGCTTCTAAGGTGTTTATGATGTTAGGTAGAGAGAGCACTATGGGCTTTATCCTCATATGGAATTCACCCCTTCCACTCATCTAACTGTCCAGCCCATCTTTTAATGTCTGCCTCTTCTAAGATGTTTTTCTTTACTCATTACTAATATGGAACAATTCTGTTTACAGATCTCACATAATACTTCTTCCTAACTCCACTGAACTTATATAAAACATTGGGCATTATAAATACTTACGTTCGCTTCCTATCCCCCTACTAGACAGTAAGCTATATGAAGGAAAAGAAACATAAATGTTTTGCATATGAGAATATGTAGCAGCAAGCACCCCAGCATCCCCAGAGTGGCTGCCAACACAGGGTCTTAGATCTGCTTTTGTAAAGGAAAGCAACTCAAAATCAGTTAAGTTTACTTTAATCAAACAAAAGTATATTACCTAGTTCAGGGGAAAAAGGTCAGCACCCTGAACTTCAGAGTTACAGAACTTACAGATCAAACAGACAGGCTTCCAAACTGTCCAACCATTATATCAATACCAAATCACAGTTACCAGAGAGGGAAGCATCAACATCTGGGTTTTCAAAGCCGGGGGGCTCTCAACAACGGCTTCCCAGAGTCTCATCTGGTCAAATCACACAACACTTCTCAAAGTGAGCCCCAAAGCAAAGCCTCTCATCAGAGTTTATATAGCCTTCTCCTGGCTCAAAGATTGTAACAACCTCCTTGACCCACTGCCCAATCACAAAGTATCAAGGTGTGGGCTTTCCTGAAAAACAAGCCTTCCACCACAGGCTCCAGGTGCACTTAAGCTAGGGACAGGGAAGATCTTTAAATTTGCATTTCCATTACAGAATAGTACATGAAAACTAAATAGATAGAGACAGATAGGTGGCATAGTGGATAGAACACTGAACTGGAAGTCAGGAAGACTATGATTCAAATTTGACCTCAGACATTGAGTAGCTTTTTTACTCTGAGCACATTACTTAACCTCTCTCTACTTTGGTTTTTCCATATCTAATAATGGAGATAATATTTTTTTAAAAAACCTCCCTGGGTTGTTGTGAGTATAAAATGAAAAGTAATTATATAAAGTGGCACTTTAGGAGAAATAGTAGAACAAAGAATAAAGATTATGAGAATTACCCATGATTGGGAATCGGCAGGGTGGAATTTTAAACTAGCAGCCAACTCATCTTGGAAATTGACCCCAGGTTGGTAGAGATAATTCTTGGGAAGTCAAGGGATAAATATTATGATAGGAAGGAAAAGTAGATTCCATAATAGTGAGGTAGTTGAAGTAGAGATTATACCAGAGAGGGAGATTTTAGAGAATATTTAAGTGTTTATCAATCGTTGTTTAATCTGAAAAGGAGGTACAAAAGCTCACTGAAGAAAATAATTCCTTAAAAATTAGAATTGAGCAAATAAAAACTAACGACTTTATGAGGAATCAACAACCACAAAAAAAAAAAAATTGAAAAAATAGAAGGCTAAGTGAAACATCTCATTGGAAAAAACAACTGACCTGGAAAATAAATCCAGGAAAGAAATTTTAAAAATTATTGGCTTCTTGAAAGCCACAATAAGAAAAAAAAAAAGCCTAGACATCATCTTTCAAGAAGTGATCAAAGAAAATTGCTCTGATATTCTAGAACCAGAGAGTAAAATAGAAATTGAAAAAATCCAACACTCACCTCCTGAACTGGATCCCAAAATGAAAACTCCTAGGAATTTAAAGCTACATTCCAGAGCTCCCAGGTCAAAGAGAGACTATTGCAAGCAGAATGAAATTTAAAAAAAAAAATCAAATATCATGTAACCAGTCAGAATAACACAAGATATAGCATCTTCTATGTTAAAGGACAAGAGGACAAAGATTATGATATTCCAGAGAGCAAAGGAGTTAGGATTACAACCAAGAATCACCTACCAGCAAAACTGACTATACTCCTTCAGTAGAAAAATGACATTCAATGAAAAAGAGAACTTTGAAGCATTCTTGATGAAAAGAACGGAACTGAAGAGGAAATTTTACTTTCAAAGAAAAGACTCAAGAGAAGTATAAAAAGGGTAAACAGGAAAGAGAAATAATAAGGGACTTAATAAGGCTAAATTGTTTATATTGCTGCATGGGAAAATGATACTTGTAACATAAGAATTTTCTCATCATTAGGGCACTTGGAAGGAATATATATATATATAGAAAGAGAGCACAGATGTAAGTTGAATATGAAGGGGTGCTATCTTAAAATTTTTTTAAATAAGGGTTGAGAGAGCAATGTACTGGGAGAAAGAAAAAGAGAAAGGTGGAATTGGATAATAACATAAAAGATGCAAAAAAAAAGTTTTTACAGTGGAGGGGAAGAGAGGAAAGATGGGAATGTGAGGGAGAATGAGTTAACCTTACTCCCATCAGAATTGGCTCAAAGAGGGAATAACATACACACTCAATTGGGTATAAAAATCCATCTTACTCTACAGGAAAATAGGAGGGGAAGAGGATGAAAGAGGGGGTATAGAATGGAGGGTAGATTGGTGGAGGGGGTTGTCAGAAGGAAAACACTTTTTAGTAAGGACAGGATGAAAGAAGAGAGAGGAGAATAGGATAAAAGGGGGGGCAGAAATACAGTTAACAATAGCAACTGTGAAAAAAATTGAAGCAAATTTATCTGATAAAGGCCTCATTTCTAAAACAAATAGAGAATTGAGTCAAATTTATAAAAGAAGCATTCCCCAAATGGTAAATGATCAAAAGTTATAATAAGTTTTCAGATGAAGTAATCAAAGTTATCTATACCCAGATGAAAAACATGATAACTAACTATTGATTGGAGAAATGGAAAGTAAACTATTCTGAGGTGCTACCTATTATCTATTAGGTACTACCTATTGTCTATTATGGGACAGAAAAAGAAAATGACAAATGTTGGAGTAGATGTGGAAAAAAATGAGACATAAATGCACTGTTGCTAGAGTTGTGAAGTGATTCAATAATTCTGTAAAGCAATTTGGAATTATGTCAAGGGGCTATAATGCCATGCATAACCTTTGACCTAGCAATATCATTGCTGGGTACATTTCCCAAAAAAGATAAAAAAATGAAAAGAAAAAGGACATAGATGTAAAAAATAATATATTTACAACAGCTATTGGGCGGCTAGGTGGCGAAGTGAGTAGAGTGCCGGCCCTGGAATCAGAAGGACCTGAGTTTGGATCCGGCCTCAGACAATTAACACACAAAAAACCTAGCCGTGTGACCTTGGGCAAGTTACTTAACCCTAATTGCCCTCCAAAAGGAAAAAAAAAACAGCTATTTTCTGGGAGCAAAGAATTGGAAACTGAGGGAAAGCCAATCAATTGGGGGGGTGACTGAGTAAATTGTGGTATGTGATTATGATGAAATTTTATTGTCTTATATAGAAGACATGATGATCAGGATCCTCTTAGAAAAGCCGGGAAAGACTTATTTGGGGAACACATCGGCTTCCTCCCCTGGGGGCTAGAAGCTGCTGAGGAGACACGCCATTTTGTAGTTTTCAGAGGCAGCTCCAGCTCCTGGCCTGTGAACTGTAGGGAGATCCAGCAATCAGTCTTGGGGGATAATCGTGCTTGTTTTAACCTTCCTGGATCTGGATTGTGATCTGGGGTGGAGGTCGTGGGTGGGTTTGCAGCTTGCCAGAAACAGAAGTTGCCCCCCCACCCACATGTTCGGGATGAAAGTTCCCATCTGGCACCAGGCCATACTGTGTCAACAAGCCCAAAAGTCAAGTAATTAAGTGGCAATATGCCAAGGCAAAAGAAATAAATTAAACAGAAAAATGCAACCTTAGACTCCTACTTTGGGGGCAAAGAGGATTGAAGCATAGAGTGAGAGGAGGGCTGTGAGGTGAGAAGAGCTGCTCCAAAAGCCCCAGGGGAAAACATGAGTGGGTTGCAGGCCATAGAGGACCTCAAGAAGGACTTTAAAAATCAAATAAGACAAGTGGATGAAAAATTGGAAATAGAAATGAGAAAGATGCAGGAAAAGTATGAATTGAGGGTCAACAGCCTGACTGAGGAAAACTACACCTTAAAAAATAGACTAACTCAAATGGCAAAGGAGGCCCAAAAGAGCAATGAGGAGAAGAATGCCTTAAAAAGTCGAATTTGCCAGATGGAAAAAGAATGTCAAAAGTTCACTGAGGAGATTCATTCCTTCAGAGTTAGACTGGAGCAAATGGAAGCTAATGACTTTATGAGAAATCAAGATACTGTTAAAGAGATCCAAACAAATGAAAGATTAGAAGGCAATGTAAAATATCTCATGGGAAAAACCACTGACCTGGAAAATAGATCCAAGAGAGACAATTTAAAAATTATTGGACTACCTGAAAGCCATGATCAAAGAAAGAACCTAGAAATCACCCTTCTAGAAATTCTCAAGGAAAATTGCCCTAATGTTTTAGATCCAGAGGGCAAAATAGAGGTTGAAGGAATCCACTGATCACCTCCTGAAAAAGATCCCAAAAAGAAAACTCCCAGGAATATTATAGCCAGGTTCCAGAATCCCCAGATCAAGGAGAAAATACTACAAGCAGCCAGGAAGAAACCATTTCAATATTGTGGAAACACAATCAGAATAGCCCAGGACCTGGCAGCTTCTACACTGAGGGATATAAGGGCGTGGAATATGATATTCCAGAGGGCAAAAGAGCTGGGAATGAACCCAAGGGTCACCTACCCAGCAAAACTGAGTATATTGTTTCAGGGGAAAATATGGTCATTCAGTGGAATAGAGGAGTTCCAAGCACTCTTGAGGAAAAAACCAGAATTGAATAGAAAATTTGACATCCAGACACAAGAACCAAGAGATGCCTGAGAAGGTAATCAGGGAAAAGAAATCAAAAGGAAATTATCAAAGTTGAACTATTTACATTCCTATATGGAAAAACAATAACTCTGACTGAGGAAATCTTTCTCACTATGAAAATAATGGAAGAAGGGTGTATAGTCATGTGAATACATATGTGAATGTGTGTGTATATGGTTACAGTTATATATGGATAGAGGGCATAGGTTGAATTTGTTGGGAAGGGAGGATACTCAAGGGGTGAAGTTGTGAGGTGCGAGAGGAAAGTGGCAGGAGGAGATGGGGAGAGACAGGTTGGGGTAAATTATCTCATGTAGAAGAAACAAGGGGAAGTGGTTGCAAGGGAGGGGAAGAATAGGAAGGCAAAAAGGCAAAACCACATTCTCATTGAATTTGGTTCTGGGAGAGAATGACATACATACTAAATGGAATATCTCAACCTGCAACAGAATAGGGGGAAGGGGGATGAGAGGAGGGATGATGGATGGGAGGGCATCCTTGGGGGGAGGGGAGGTTGGAAGTACCCACTATAGAAGAGGGACAGGATCAAGTAGGGAATGGACCAGGTCGGGGGTGAGATGAGTGGGGGGGAATTATAAGCAGCCTTGTATAATATATCTACTATGGTAATGTTTTGCATAGCTAGACATGTACAACATATACCGAATTACTTATCTTCCCAGAGGGAATGGGTGACACGAGAGGAAGGAAATGGATCTGAAATTTGAGGTCTTAAGATTAAATGTTTCAAATATATATAAATACTATTATTAATACTCTTTTGCTTGTAATTGGGAGATAACATGTGCAGGCATTGGGACACAAAGATTCACCTTCCTCTAATGGAAAAGTCGAAGGGGGTATGTGAGAAGATATGGGAGCAGATTGGAGGAAGCGATATCTTGTGGGACTGCTATTCTGGGAGGGTGGGTAGGGTAAAAAGGGGGGGAAATAATTGTAACTCAAAATCTGGTGGAAATGAATGATGTAAAACAGAAGTTATTAAAAATTTCCATCCCCTTTGGAAAAAAACATAATAAAAATTTAAAAAAAAGAAAAGAAAACAAAGAAAAATGCTATCTATCCCCAGTATCTGAGTACAGATTGAAGCATACATTTTTAAACTTTATTTATTTTTCCTGAGGTTTTATTTTTGTCTAAGTTTCTTTCACAATATGGATAATATGGAAATGCTCTGCATGATCCCATCAAATTGTTTGTCTTCTCAATGGGGAGGGAATGGAGTAGGGGGAAGGGCGAGAATTTGTAGCTCAAAATTTTCAAAACAAATGTTAAAATTTGTTTTTACATGTAACTGGAAAAATAAAATCCCAAATAAAAAAAATTTAATCTAATCTTGCTTCTCTTTCCAGATTTGAGTAGGAAATATCATTCTAACTCATCCTAAATAATTCCCCATGATTTAAAATCATTTTTTGCAGGTATAGTACTGAAGTTCAGAATATCAGGGCATCAAAAACCCTTGTAGTACTAAGAGAGATACTTGACAACTTCCAACTTTGTGAGGGCAAAAGAGAAACAGACAGAGAATACAGTTAACTTGTTAACACTTCTAATTGATTCCTTCATTATCATCAAGAAGAAAAGCAGAAAAAACTTCAGAGCATTTGATTTTCCTCATTAAAACTGTGTTCATCCCCCCCTGCCCCCCGCCCCTTCCCCCCTCTCCGGGGCCTGGGGGTGACATTGCGCCGTGCCCCTACTGGGGCAGAATTCGATCCCCCCACCCCGGCTAGCTGCCCCCCACACCCTTCCCTTGTAGGTTCCTGTCCTCCCCTTGCTCCCCTTCCCACCTTCCCCCAGCCCACCCCCTAAGCCCAGCCATGGGGGCCGCTGTCTTTTTCGGATGTACTTTCGTGGCTTCGGCCCGGCCTTCTCGCTCTTTCTGTTTACGGTGGCCGGGGACCCGCTTCGGGTCATCATTCTGGTGGCCGGGGCATTTTTTTGGCTGGTCTCCCTACTTTTGGCCTCTGTGGTCTGGTTCATCTTGGTCCATGTGACTGATCAGTCAGACACCCGACTCCAATATGGCCTCCTCATCTTTGGTGCTGCGGTTTCTGTCCTTCTACAGGAGGTTTTCAGATTTGCCTACTACAAGCTTCTTAAGAAGGCAGATGAGAGGTTAGCATCGCTGAGTGAGGATGGAAGATCTCCCATCTCCATCCGACAGATGGCCTATGTTTCTGGTCTATCTTTTGGCATCATCAGTGGCGTCTTTTCTGTTATCAACATCTTGGCTGATGCACTTGGTCCAGGTGTGGTTGGTATTCATGGAGATTCACCCTATTATTTCTTAACCTCAGCATTTCTGACACCAGCCATCATTTTGCTTCATACCTTTTGGGGGATTATGTTTTTTGATGCCTGTGAGAGGAGACGATATTGGGCCTTGGGCTTGGTTGTTGGTAGTCACCTACTGACATCAGGACTGACATTTCTGAATCCCTGGTATGAAGCCAGCGTGTTGCCCATCTATGCAGTTACTCTATCCATGGGGATCTGGGCATTCATCACAGCTGGAGGCTCCCTCCGAAGTATCCAGCGCAGCCTCTCGTGCCGACGGCAGGAGGACAGTCCGGTGATGGTGTATTCTGCCCTGTGCATCCCACCCGAGGACTGAGGGGACCTGGGGGAAACCCTGAGGGCCAGGGCACCCTCTTTGTCTCCTGTCTTTCTCTCCATCTCCAACTATGGACAGCTGCTAAGGGAGGTGGCCTAGCTTAGTCATTACCCAGGAGATAAAATTGGGGTACCCAAGGGTAAAGAGATTACTGGGGTTTGCAGGGATCTGAGAAGTTCCCTGTTATCTGTCCCTTTTGCTCTCTTCCCTCCCCCCACCCGAATTGGATATCTCTCTTTTTCTCAGGTCTGAGGGAAATAATTTTTGGTTTGACAAAGACTCCAAACTGCCTCTTGGGGGGAGGGGAGTTTGGAGCTGCTTCCTCCAAAATTTCTTGGCCTATTTTCCCAATTCTTCAAGTCCCCCTGTCCACCATCTTTTCCCTTTTCTCCCATTGACCAGAGATCCTAGGGAGCAGAATAAGGAGTGTGTTAGGGAGATAGTAATCTCTGCTCCTCATCTCTCTTTCTCTTTCTTTCTCCCTTTCTCTTCCCAGCAACTGGGATGACTGGAACTTAATAATCTTTATCCTACAGTGAGAGAGCTGAGGTGGCCCAGAGTACCATAGGGCCACAGTGCCCCTGAGGGTTAGGACCTATAAAGATTTGGGGAGGGACAGCAGGAATTTTTTTCTAGTTTTTAATGGGGAGGGAGGGGAAATGGGGAGGGAGAAAAGAGGGACTGACTTTTCTATAAAATATATTATTTTCTGCTGGGGATGGTATATCCCATCTTTTTAATCAAAGTAAGTGTGATTTTTGACTAATAAAAGGATTTTATAACTAAAAAAAAACTGTTCATCTTTTTTTTACAACAGAACTCTTTTAAAAATAGCTATTTTTTTTAAGATATAAGGAATTTTCTTCAAAGTATCCCTTAGAATCTCACTTTCTGCCAAGGAATGGATGAATTAATATAAGTCAAAATGTTAACAGTTGATAAAGTTTTAATGCATCAGTCCATCAGACAACTAACATTTATTATGTTCCTACTGTGTTCAACACTGTACCAATTACTGGTAATATTTTTTATTTTAACATATACCTTCAATCTTTCTTTTTGCTTTTTGGAGGGCAATTGGGATTAAGTAACTTGCCCAAGGTCACATGGCTAGGTTTTTGTTTGTGTGTGCCTTAAGTGTCTGAGGCTGGATCCTAACTCAGGTCCTTCTGACTCCAGGGCTGACGCTCTACTCACCACACCACCTAGCTGCCCCTGAAATAATTTCTTTCTTTCTTTCTTTTTTTTTTTTTTTTTTTTTTGTCTTTTTGAAAGGGGGAAGGCAGGTAGGAAATGACTTGTGGGTAAATGACTTGCTCTAGGTCACACAGCTAGTAAGTATTAAGTCTCTGAGGCTGGATTTGAACTCAGGTCCTCCTGATTCCAAGGCCAGTGCTCTACTCACTGTGCCACCTAGCCACCCCTCTCTTGAATCTTAATATAAGGAAGTTGAGTCTATGATGAGAATGCGATACCCAAGGAGATTTCTCTTTACATTGGGCCCCTGCATTTTCCCCTTCATTTAGTATTTTATTTTTTCCCAGTTACATGTAAAAATAATTTTAAAATTAATTTTAAAAAATTTGAGTGCCCAAGTCTCTCCCTTCCATCTTCCCCTCCCCCACTTTAAGAAGCAAGCAGTTTGATGAGGGGCCATGTATAGTTTTGAAAACAATTCCATTATAGTCATGTCATGAAAGAACATAGACCAAAAATAAAAAGAAACCCTCAAGAAAAATAAAAAAAATCTATGCTTCAATCTGTATTGAGATACCAACAGTTCTTTCCCTGGGGATGGATAGCATTTTTCATCATAAGTCCTTCAGAGTTGTCTTGGATCTTTGTATTGCTGGGAATAGCTAAGTAATTCACAGCTGATAATCTTACAATATTGCTGTTACTTTCTACACTGTACATTTCATTTTGCATCAGTTCATGTAAGTCTTTCTATTTTTTTTTTCTGAGAGCAACCTACTCTCATTTCTTATAGCACAATAGTATTTCAATAAAAATGCATGTCACGGTGTGTTCATTCACTCCCCAATTGATGGCTTCCCCTCACTTTCCAATTTTTTGCTCCCAGAAAAGAGCTGTTGTGGTTTTTTTACATATACAACCTCTTTTTAAAAAATCTCTTTGAGGAGACAGTCCTAATAGTGATATTGCCATGTCAAAGGGTATGCATGGTTTTATAGCCCTTTCACATAGTTCCAAATCACTCTACAGAATGATTGAATCAGTCCACAACTCCAACAATGGTGCATTAGTGATTCATTTTTCCCACATCCCCTCCAACATTTGTCATTTTCTTTTTCCGTCCAATTAGATATTCTAATAGATATTGGCTAGTACCTCAAAATTGTTTTAATTTGCATTTCTCCAGTCAATGGTGATTTAAAGCATTTTTTTCCCATATGGCTATACATAGCTTTGATTATTTAACCTGAAAATTATTCATATCTTTTGATCATTTATCAAATGGGAATGACTCATATTCTCATATTCTTAGAAATTTGACTCAGTTCTCTATATGTTTGAGAAATGAGGCCTTTATCAAAGAAACTTGCTTTAATTCTTTTTCTCAGTTTCTAATGCTAATTATATTTCCTTTTTTTTTTTGCTTTTTGGAGTGGGGGAGGTAGGGCAGTTGGGGTTAAATGCCTTGCCCAAGGTCACATGGCTAATTTTGTGTTAGGTGTCTGAGGCCAGATTTGAGCTCAGGTCCTCCTGACTCCAGGGATTGTGCTCTATTCACTGCAACACCTAGCCACCCCTGTATTTCTTTTCATCTTATTCCTCCTACTGTTTATTTTAATCTCTCTCTCTCTCTCTCTCTCTCTCTCTCTCTCTCTCTCTCTCTCTCTCTCTCTCACCTGTTCCTCCTCAAAAGTGTTTTGTTTGTGACTACCACCTCCCCCAATGTGCCCTTCTTTCTGTCACCCCTACTTCTCTTACACCTTTCCCCTCCTACTTTCCTGGATATTTCTATACCTATTTTAGGGTGTATGTTATTAACTATTTGAGCCAGTTTTGATGAGAGTAAAGTTCACTCATTCCTCCTAACCTTCCTCCTCTTTCCCCCCACTATAAAAGCTTTCTCCTGCCTTTTTTATGCAAGATAATTCACCCCATTCTACCTCTCCATTTCTCTTTTTCCCAGTACTTTGCTCTCTTAGCCCCCCCTTTTTTTTTTTGCCTTTTTGGAGGGCAATTGGGGTTAAGTAACTTGCCCAAGGTCACACAGCTAGGTTTTTGTTTGTGTGCGTTAAGTGTCTGGGGCCGGATCCGAACTCAGGTCCTTCTGAATCCAGGGCCGACGCTCTACTCACTGCGCCACCTAGCCGCCCCTTTTTTCTTTTCTTTTTTTTTTTTAGCCCTTATTTTTTTAAGACAGCATCCCTTCATATTGAACCTATACCTTTGCGCGCTCTCTCTCTCTCTCTCTCTCTCTCTCTCTCTCTCTCTCTCTCTATATATATATATATATATATATATATGATCCTGGATTTTAGGTAGTCCAAGAATTTTTAAATTGTCTCCCCTATATCTATTTTCCAGGTCATTTGTCTTCCCAATGAGATATTACAAATTGTCTCCCATTTTTCTTCATTATTTTAGTTTTGTTTCATTGTTTCTTGATTTCTCATAAAATCATTAGCTTCCATTTGCTCAAATTTAATTTTTAAGGAATTATCTTCTTCAGTGACCTTTTTTTAAACTGCTTTCCATTTGGCCAATTCTACTTTCTACGGCATTCTCCTCCTCATTGGCTTTTTGGACCTCTTTTGCCATTTGGGTTAGTCTAGTTTTAAGGTCTTGTTTTCTTCAGCATTTTGGGGGTCTCCTTTAGCAAGCTGTTGACTCATTTTTCATGATTTTCTTGCATCACTTTCATTTTTTCCCATTTTTTTCTTTACCTCTCTTACTTGATTTTCAAAATCCTTTTTGAGCTCCTCCATGACCTTAGACCAATTCATATTTTTCTTGGAGGCTTTAAATATAGTAGTTTTCATTTTGTTATTTTCTTCTCAGTGGATGATTTGGTCTTCCTTATCATCATAGCAATTTCCTCTGGCCAGATTTTGTTTGTTTGTTTATTTGTTTGTTTGCTTATTTTCCCAGAATATTATTTTAATTTTAACTGTTTGTTAAAGTAGGACTTTGCTTCCAGGGTGAAGGGTGCACTGTCCCAAGCTTTGGCAATTTTGCCCAGCTGTTTTCAGGGATACTTCTAAGGGACCTGTAAGTTTTCAGTTATCCAGAATGGTATGATCTGATGAGAGGTGTGTTTACTTCTCTCCTGCACTATGCTCTGGTCTATGAGTAACCACAAGCACTCTTTTCTGCCCTAGAACTGTGAAAAGGGTCCCTGTTACCCTATGGCTTCAAGCTCTGGAGTGCTAGTGGTCCTCCTTGCCCTGAAAATTCCACCCAGGTCTAGGACTCATATCTATATATGGGCAAAGTAACATAGTCCTGCTTCAGTGCTGGCAAAGAGACCCCTATAATATATGACTATTTTTCAACCACCAGTGCTGCCAGTGATTCAGACAACTAAGCCCTGCTCCTGTTTTGCTGGGGCCAGGTCCTCACTGGCTCAGCCTCTATTGGACTGTGCTCCTTTCTCACCCTCTGGCAGCTGACCTTTCCTTCCCATTTTCCAAGTTGTTTGTGGCTAAAAAACTTGTTTCGTTCCCTCTTTTTGTGGATTCTGCCACTCTAGAATTTGTTTGTTAGAATTTGTTTAATGGTATTTAGAGGAGTTTGGAGGAGAGCTTATGCAAGGCTCTGCCTTTACTCTGTCATCTTGCTTCTGCCTCTGGGCTCCCATTTCTTGGTATATTGCAATTATAATATAATGGAATGAAGAATGCTATTATGAATCTTTATTATGACACTTATAAATGTGATCATGGAGATGGATTATACTGTTTTTGAAAAATATTTTTATTTGTAAATGTGGATAATAATATTTATATTATCATTTATGGAAAATCCCCCCAATGGCACTTGAATTTGTGAATTGGGTACACTGATTGTAGCTGTTTTCTTGGCACTCAGTATAATTTTATGCACTGCTGCTCCTAATAGTGTGGTCCCTGAGTCCCCACTAGTGTGCTTCCAATTAAACATTATCCTTAACTCATTGAACTTTTAGAAAAGACAT
This sequence comes from Gymnobelideus leadbeateri, assembly GCA_011680675.1. Lineage (NCBI taxonomy): Eukaryota > Metazoa > Chordata > Mammalia > Diprotodontia > Petauridae > Gymnobelideus > Gymnobelideus leadbeateri. Next base: position 364,007 of record WOXC01005137.1, read on the forward strand.
TCAACTGAACTAAGTGTTATCATAAATACTTTATAAAAACATCTCCCCCAACATAAACCTCTATTGTATTTTTCCACAAATGCACACAATGTCAATAGGGAAAGTAGGTTCAAAATTAAAGTATAATATCAGCGAAGCACATGTATAAAATATATGTGTGGCAAATGGTAATTCAAAACTCCTGGTACCTGAAATTATTTTTCTCTTTGTAGTATTTTTTTGCAATTCCATTTAGTTCCAGCTCTATCCTGGTTGGGCCACTTCTAGGTTCTGTTCCTTTCTTGCTTCCATATTCAAGACTCTTCTCTGCTGTGGTGGTATAGAAGAAAGAATCACATTATTTGAAGCTGCTTTATGTTTCCAGTGACTATAATTCCACAGTTATGTGTCTAGGTTTTCTTCAATGGCTCTTAGAACCTAGATGATATGAATAATAAGGGGCTAGATGGGAAAATGTCCCCTCCTATATATGCCTAAGTGGTGTCTCCAAAAAGTGCTCACAAATCTGGAACTCTATTAGATAGATATATAGATATAGATACATAGGGATATATATATATATATATATATATATATATATATATATATATATATATATATATATATATATATATATACACATATAGAGAGAGAGAGGTAGATATATATAGATATAGAGAAATATATATGTTTCTATACATACATAAACATATAGATAGAGTATATATATATATATATATATATATGTTACATGTCTACAGATATAGATGTAGCTATAGATATCCAAACAAATATTTCCTGTGTGATGCCAAGCTCTCTATCCAATGGCTATAGCCCTATATTTCTCTCTAATTGATTAAAGAATTAATCATACATTATGGTTGGTTTGGAAGAAAATTCCTTTGTACCAACTTTACACACTGTGCTAGGCATTGTATTGCTACATGTTTGGTGTTGGTATTGCATCTCTTTCCCTTACAATTATCTACTTCTTATTTTATTAGTGTTACATTAATGTACTTTGTATTCCTTAGGAATTTCAGTACTCCAATGGATCTGTAAGCTCTTGGATGTGGATGATTTCTCTAATGGCACAGAAAACAATTCATCCATACCTTTCCATCTGTGAGACTTGTATCTTTGTCCTCCCATATCTCTGCCACATAAGGTCTCTTTATCGTCATGTAAATACATATGTGGGATCTCTCTCTCTCTCTCTCTCTCTCTCTCTCTCTCTCTCTCTCTCTCTCCTTCCTTCCCTCCTTCCCTATCTCCTTTTCTTAGTTTTCTCATCAGTAAGATCATAGGATCACATCAATGGCTTCTTCCAGTTTTAATGAGGTCCCTTCCAGCTCTGGATTTATGATCCTCTGGTCTTATTGATTTTCTTAGTGGTAGGGGGAAGAGATCCTAATGCTAAAATAAAGAATTGACTAATGTTCCTTTTTGATATACAGGGTAATTTAATTTGTCTATAGATCTTATTGAAGTTTACAAAAGGTGTTTCCTCCAGATACTAATTCATTTGTTCCTAGTTTATGGTCTGAACATTCAATTATAAGCTCCAGGGGTTGAATGTAATTTCCTTCATTGTTTTTGGTGTTTTCAAAGTCTAGAAAGACCTGTCATCTTTTCAAGTAGCACTCAAATGCAAGTAAAAAATATTTGAGATTTTCAGAGTGTCTATTAGTGTCTGTTATGTATTGATTAACCTCAGTGGCATCAAAGTGTCTATTGATGCTACTTAAACTCTTGTAAGATATGCAGTTTATATGTTTTCTCTTGTCTAGTCCCTTTGGCTTGAAGATAAACTGAAGTTCAAAATTTATTGCAAGAAAGGATCTAAATGGGTTACATCATATTAAAAATTATTTTGAGTAGCCTGTATTTTAATGCAAATAATCATTGTTGAATCCCTAATCATCTGAGAAATTCCAATTCAAATGTAGCCTCTTTCAGGAAGCCTACCCTCATATTTTCATTTAGCAATGATCCACCATTGCCACTTAGAACTCATAAAACACTTTACCTGTCCATCTCTTAAGTCTTGAAGCTACCAGCCTAAGAGCAATCATCTCTACGATTTAAGATCATCTAAACTAATACCTTAATTTTGAAGGTAAGGAAGTTGAAGCTCAGAGAAATCCATCAGCTTGCCCATAGTCTTTGCAGAGCCAAGATGTAATCCTAAATCCTTGGAATATTTCACCATGGAACTTTGAACCATTCCACATTGCTTCATTTAATTTATCCTGTATTATTTCATAATTTTGTAATTTTTATATGCTGTTTTTCAATTTGACTACAAGTTTGATAACATTGTGGTAACAATGTGTTTCACCAAGTACCCAACTTGTGTTATGCTCAGTAGTGCGTTAATGAATTTTTTAACAATCATCTCCCCATCCCCAAAATTATATATAATATATGCATATACATTTAATATGTATACTAACTACACACTAAGTATAATCTGAATTATTAACCTTCTTGTCTTGTCTGTCTCTTTCTTAGGTTGAGACAATGAATAAAACAATAAATCAAGTCCTGATTTGTTGTTTCTGCCAAATAGCTGAAATGTAAGATCATACTACAAATTCAATTGTCAGCTCTCTTAAGCCAGCTTGAGATGGTACCAGCACACCATTGGTTCTATCTTCAGCACCTAATAGCATATTGAAATTTCTATCATTAATTAGTAGTTCTATGACTGATCAGTGATTGTAGGCCTCATTTAAAGTATTACATCTTTTTGCATTTTTTAGTGTCATTGCAGAGATGGGTATATCTATATCATTCATTTAAAATTGATTCCCCCCAAATTTTTCCTACACACTTTCCACCTCTTGCTCTGACCATAGGCAAATCAATAATACAATAATCTCAAATCAACATTACCTATGAATGTCAATGTACTCTGTGTTATAGCTACCAATTTTTTATCTAATAACATAACTCCTTTCCTTGGTCAACACTTTCTCTATTGTCCCCCCTTTAGAAAGTAAGTTCCTTGAAGGCAGGGACTGTTGGTCCTTTTTAGTATTTATTTTTGTATTTATGTCTCCAGTGCTTAGCACAGCATTGGCAAGTAGCAAGTCCTTAATAAATATTTTTCATTTATCTTTCCATCCATCTATCCATCCATCCATCCATCCATCCATCCATCCATCCATCCATCCATAGTCCTGCTTCACTTAAATCCAATTCACTTGCAAGTCAAAATATCACCAACCTTATGTCATTGGTCCTCTTTGAGAACAAAGGAAAAATGACAGTTTCCAACTATTCATTTCTAATCAAGAAATTTGGCAAATGATTACTGTTATGTTTGGGATTCTCTCTCAAATGAGAAAGGATTCATTTTCTTTTCAAATCCTATAGTAGGAGTAGTATAATAGGAGTAAGAGTAGGAGTAGTACTGCTGCTGCTACTACTATTATTAATAATAAATGCAATTGATTAAAGTTCCTTTTAAATTTTAAGGTTTAAAAACATTTTACACATAGTTTCATTGCCTAGTCCTAGTATATTATAATTGAACAATTTTGCCATAGATGATTTGCTTACTAAAACACATAAGTTTGGGAATGAGGTTACATAAAATATTCTTTAAAATACCTTATCAAATTCAAGTAGCACTCTCCATTTCTACTCATACTTAATATATTTATAATAATATACATATTCATTTTTAGGATTTGTGTTTTTCATTTCATGATAATAGGCATTTTAGTAAATAGAATATTAGACTTTGGAGTCAGGAAAACACTGACCTTGAATCCTTGCTCAGATATTTAGTATATGTTTGATTCTGGGCAAGTAACAACCACTGTCTGTCTCCATTTTTTCTTCCATAAAAAGGCAGTAATAATAGTGTTTAGCTCAGTATTATGAAGACCAAATAAGATAAGAATATATACACTCTTTACCAATCTCATAAGCACATATAAATATTCTTTATTATTCTTCTCAAAATTTTTTGGGGGGTGGAGATTTTTCATTTGAGGTCTTGAAACATAGATTGACAAGACAGGCAAAAAAGCAGGCCCTTTATGATCCACAAGAGTCCTAGTCCTGTAAATATTTTTGGTCCAAATTAGATGATCCAAGTAAATAAAAAGGAATTCAAGAAAGTCCTTTAAATCACACGGAGATTCTATTTGGCAGCAGGAAAATTCATTAGCTTTCCATTTCTGCAGTCTGAATGCTCATTTAAAAGAAAAATGAATTGTTTACTTGGTAACTACATGTCATTAGAGGAGCATTTTTAAACAGTGGAAGCTGAAATGCATTTGTAAAACTTCTACACCAAGACATCAGCCCTCATAAGGTGAAATCTATTTGTTTTGGCAATTATCTGGTCTGAGAGAGATTTTCTGAAATTGGGAGTAAAGAATTCTCAGGAGGGATACCAAACAAGTGCTGAGATTATCCTCAATGATGTTCATACCCAACCCCAGGTTTTTAAAAATAGTGACCAAAGATACTATAGACTCTTCTACTTTGTCTTATTTTAATTTTCTGTTATGTTATGCTATTCTATACTATATTGTCATGTCATATAATTTTATGTCAAATCATGTTATGCTATATTCTTTTTACTAGGTAGATTGAGGATTACAATTTTTTTATTTCTAAGGAAAGGTCATTCCCCATACCAGAGATGTTCTCTCTAGCCTTCCACCTCATTGAATCACTGTTTCCTTCAAGAGATTTCAATTACTACCTTCATGAAGTTTTTCCTCTCTCTCTCTCTCTCTCTCTCTCTCTCTCTCTCTCTCTCTCTCTCTCTCTCTCTCTCTCTCTCTCTTTCTCTCTCTCTCATATTAACTTATATTTAACTATTCTATATTTATTTCCTCTACTCATTTATGTTAATTTTAGATTGTTCTTTTCATTAGAATGGAAGCTGCTTGTGAGTAGGAATTCTTTTTATCTTTGTATTTGTGTCCTTGGCATCTATCATAGTGCTTGTCATATAGTAATTGCTGAATAAATAATCATTGATTAATTGATTTTGAAAGATCTGTAGTGTTCATGCTACTTTTTAGGTTGACCAACTGTATTAGAGTTGGAGAACAGTTTTTGTTGGAATGAGGGAGCAGAAGAAAACCAAATGAGAGTTCTTTGAGCCAGTGAATCTGTAGATTCTGGTCACCTGAATGACTTCCCTTGTACGAATGTTGTTTGTGATTCTCATGTGTTTTATATGTCCCCAGAGGAGGATTATTTTTCAGGCTTATTCTGAAAGTCAATGAAGGTCTTGGGTCTATAAAATACTGAAAGGAACAGTGAAGGTGATTGTATTTCTCAAAAACAGTGACAGCTATAACCTTGGCATCATCTCTGGGTCTCCCACATTCCCTTAGGCATGACTGTCAGATGTTATTGAATGCTAGTAGCCAAAAACTATGAAGCACATACACTGTCATTGATTGGAATGTCTCCATGTTTCTGGAATTTCTGTGAGAAAAAATAACCAACCTCACATGTGCAAACTTGTATTAATGAAATTCTGAAGGCAGCTAGTCTGGTCCTTGAATAAGAGAATCATAGTATTTCTGTGGGACCACAATTGAAGATATGGCATTTTGTTAAGTCCTATAAGACTTTATTGCATGTTCCACTTTTTAGCATATCTTTTGATCCAAAATGAAAAACGGATGTCATTCCTTCAACAGAATATATTAAATGTCTGCTTTATGCCAGGCATTGTGCAAAGAACTGGTGATACAAATGTTAAAACAAAATAATACTGGCCTCAGAAAGTTTACTTTCTTTTGGGAGGACTTAACATGGATAGAGATAATTAAATATTAGAATTTTTCACCCCCATGAAACATAAAATATTGAAATAAAATACTTGAGTGTGTGTTAATTCTATAAGAAGAGAACCTGTGTCTTTTATTTCTTGTGCATGCCTAATCATGCCTGGTGTGTGGTTTAACACCCACTAGATGCTTAATAAGTTCTTTTTAGCTAATTGAGAAATACTAGCCTGACATCTGTTCCCTTTGTCTCTTTTTTATTCATCTTCTCATATTTGAAATGTCAAGCCTATAAAAAAAAGGGTTGGGGGCGGAGCCAAGATGGCGGAGTAGAAACAGCTCTTCCAAGCCTCTCTGCCCCCAGATTCTCCACAAACTATGTAAAAAAAGACTCTGAAAAACTTCTGGAGCCCCAGCACCCACAGAACGACACAGAGAAGCTAACCTCCCGCTGAGGACAGCCCAGCACCCTGCAGGAAGGACCAGCGCAGTGGTCTGGGAGCCGGCAGCGCGCAGAGCCGAGCCGAGCCGAGCCCAGGTCCACGGGAGCCGAGGTTTTAGCCCCAGGGCGGCAGGGCCAGCAGCCGGCTGGAGGAACCCCAGAACACCAGGAACTGTGGAGATTCCAGAATTATCAACACAGACTTGCCTAGGACAAAGTAAGAGGTTAGTGTCCTATGGACTTTGGGACCTGTATTTGGGGAATGCGTCAGCTCCCTCCCCTGGGGGCTAGAAGCCACTGAGGAGACGCGCCATTTTGTAGTTTTCAGAGGCATTTCCGGCTCCCAGCCTACAAATCGTGGGGAGATCCAGCGATCAGTCTTGGGGGGTAATCGCTCTTGCTTTAACCTCCCTGGATCTGGATTGTGATCTAGGGTGGAAGTTGTGGGTGGGTTTACAGCTTGCCAGAAACGGAAGTTGCCCCCACACGTTCGGGACGAAAATTCCTCTATCTGGCCTTAAAGCCATAGTGTGGCAACAAGCCCAAAAGTCAAGCAATTAAGTGGCAACATGCCAAGGCAAAGGAAACAGAAAAATGCAACCCTAGACTCCTATTTTGGGGGCATAGAGCGGGAAAAGGACTGTGAGGTCAGAAGTCCTGCTCCAAAAGCCCCAGGGGAAAACATGAGCGGGTTGCAGGCCATAGAGGACCTTAAGAAGGACTTTAAAAATCAAATAAGAGAAGTGGAGGAAAAATTAGAAAGAGAAATGAGAAGGATGCAGAAAAGTATGAAATGAGGGTCAACAGCCTGACTGAGGAAAACAACACCTTAAAAAATAGACTAACTCAAATGGCAAAGGAGGCCCAAAAGGGCAATGAGGAGAAGAATGCCTTAAAAAGTCGAATTTGCCAGATGGAAAAAGAATCTCAAAAGTTCACTGAGGAGATTCATTCCTTCAGAGTTAGACTGGAGCCAATGGAAGCTAATGACTTTATGAGAAATCAAGATGCTGTTAAGCAGATCCAAACAAATGAAAGATTAGAAGGCAATGTGAAATATCTCATGGGAAAAACCACTGACCTGGAAAATAGATCCAGGAGAGACAATTTAAAAATTATTGGACTACCTGAAAGCCATGATCAAAGAAAGAACCTAGAAATCACCCTTCAAGAAATTCTCAAGGAAAATTGCCCTGATGTTTTAGATCCAGAGGGCAAAATAGAGGTTGAAAGAATCCACAGATCACCTCCTGAAAAAGATCCCCAAAAAGAAAACTCCCAGGAATATTATAGCCAGGTTCCAGAATCCCCAGATCAAGGAGAAAATACTACAAGCAGCCAGGAAGAAACAATTTCAATATTGTGAAACACAATCAGAATAGCCCAGGACCTGGCAGCTTCTACACTGAGGGATCGAAGGGCATGGAATATGATATTCCAGAGGGCAAAAGAACTGGGAATGAACCCAAGGGTCACCTACCCAGCAAAACTGAGTATTTTGTTTCAGGGGAAAATATGGTCATTCAGTGGAATAGAGGACTTTCAAGCATTCTTGAGGAAAAAACCAGAATTGAATAGAAAATTTGACATCCAGACACAAGAAGGAAGAGATGCCTGAGAAGGTAATCAGGGAAAAGAAATCAAAAGGAACTTATCAAAGTTGAACTATTTACATTCCTATATGGAAAAGCAATATCTGTGACTGATGATATCTTTCTCACTATGAAAATAATGGAAGAAGGGGGTGTGGTCATACAAATACATATGTGAATGTGTGTGTATATGGCTACAGTTATATATGGATAGAGGGCATAGGTTGATTTTGTTGGGAAGGGAGAGTACTCAAGGGATGAAATTATGAGGTGAGAGAGGAAAGTGGCAAGAGGAGATGGGGAGAGACATGGTAGGGTAAACTATCTCATGTAGGGGAAGTGGGTGCAAAGGAGGGGAGAATAAGGAAGGCTAAAAAGGCAAAACCACATTCACATTGAATTTGGTTCAGGGAGAAAATGACATACATACTAAATGGGATATCTCAACCTGCAGCAGGATAAGGGGAAGGGGAATGAGAGGAGGGATGATGGATGGGAGGGCATCCTGGGGTGAGGGGAGGTTGGAAGTACCCACTATAGAAGAGGGACAGGATCATGTAGGGAATGGACCAGGTGGGGGGTTGGATGAGTGGGAGGGAATTATAAGCAGCCTTGTACAATATATCTACTATGATAATGTTTTGCATAGCTAGACATGTACAACATATACTGAATTACTTATATCCCAAGAAGGAATGGGTGACAAGGGACGAAGGAAATGGATCTGAAATTCAAGGTCGTAACATTAAATGTTTCAAATATAAAAAAAAAAAAAAAAAAAAAAAAGGTTTGGTCAGTTTTCATTTGAAGAAATTTTGAAATAAAAAGAAAACATTGTAAATGACTTAGACTATTTTGATCCTTACTTTAACTTAGCTTTTTCATTTTATTCCCTTTTTTATCTCTTTCCCTCCCTTGTTTCAACTGCTGCTGCTTTTAAAGTAATTAAAGAAAAAAAAATAACTTGCCAACAGCTTTATTGTCATAATCCCAAAATGTCATTTGACTGGTTTAGCCATTAGTTTAAAACTCCAGGAAGATACACAGTGAATGGAGAGTAGGAAAAGGTGGTGGTGGGGGTATGTGATTAATTAAAATATTTGAAAATTAAACTATTTATTTCTGGGGTTTTTTGTTTGTCTGTTTCAGTGAGATGAAGTTACCTTTACCATCATAAAGAGATATACAAATTTTGTTTACCATTAAGTCCTGTGAGCTTCATAAGGGCAAGAATTTTACTTTGTTTTCTTTTTGCCTTTGAATCTCTGGAACTAGTAAAATATTTTACACATGATAAGAGCCTAACAAATATTATTGATTTAAAGTGCAATGAAATCCAAAAGAAAACAGATAAAGAGATAGGAAACATAATTAGATATCTATCTTCTTTAAATGAGGAAATGCTTCCCCAACTCAGACATAGAGGAAAAATACAGGAATCCAGGAAACACTAGATAGTATTAAATTTTAGAGTTAGGGAGTTATTATCCACTGTGTTAAAGTAGAGAATGGATTAATATTCAAAACTTCAAAATCGTAACTTATTAAGAGTCATTAAAGAAGCAAGAAGATGCATTGTGGAGTTAGATAGAAAGATAGATATAGAGGTGGGTATAGATATAGGTATAGACATATGTTGAGTACCTAGGTACTTTTTACATTAACAATATTGCCTAATTAATCTCAGAAACAAGATTGCCACAGTATTCATCAACTTCTTATTCAGAACTCATTAATTCTGTAAAGTAACTCAAATTCTTCTCATTCCCTTTATTTTGGAGAAAGACTGACAAACTCATCTTATTCCTTAGTATTCACTAGAAAAGAAACCAACACTATTTGAAACTTGGAGACGAATGAGTTTTTTAAGTCCCTCAATTCAAATCAATATAATTCATTGCAATGAAATGTGATTTAACAAACATTTATTAAGGATTACACTGGGGATAAAAAGACAAAAATGAAATGGTCTGCATTTAAGGAGCTTATATTCTATTGGGGGAGGGCAACATGGAAGCTAGCACTTAGAAAAAGGAGTAACTGTGTTTCTTCTTTCCTTATGCTTATATTCTCAATTTTTATTTCTTAATTTACTGCTATAGCTAGCTTTTTTATTTGGTGTTAAGTGACTTGCCCAAAGTCACATGGTTAGTGTGTCTGAGGCCAGATTTGAGCTCAGGTCCTCCTGACTCCAGGGCAGGTGCTCTATTCACTGTGCCACCTAGCTGCCCCAATAATGGTAACGTTTGATCTTAAATATATACTATTTGTCATCTTAAGGAAAGATCCATTTATTCCTATGTGTTCTAGGTTTTTGTTTTGTTTTTACCAAAATGAGTGTTGAATTTTGTCAAAAGCTGGTCCTGCATCAACTGATTAAATTATATGACTTGTTGATATTATTATCTATATGGTTAATTAATTTCATAAATTTCCTAACATAAAACTAGCCTGACATTATCAGTATAGAACTGAACTGGTATAGACCTGGGCTAGTGTAAATTATTTTTGACATATTGTTTTAGTCTCATTGAAAATTATTTGAATGTTATCTGTGTTCATTATTGATATTATCTACAGTTTTCTTTGGATTTTATTCTTCTTGGTTTTTGTATGAACAATATATCTCTGTCATAGAAGAAAATTGATGAGACCCCTTCTTTTACTATTTTGACAATGTATATAACATCAGAATAAATTATTTGATTGTTTGATATAATTCATTTATGAATCCATTTTCCCTCTTTGAAAGTCCTTTATAGCTTGTTAAATTTCTTCTTCTGAAATTAGGTTGCTTAAATTCTCCATTTCTTGTTCTGTTAATTTTGATATTTAACATTTTTGGTAAATATTCATTTATGTCATTTTAGATGTTGAATTAATTGACGTAGTTCAGCAAAATAGTTTCTATGTATATCTTTTATTCTTTCTTCATTTTTTGTGAATTAATATTTTTAAACATTTTTTGATATTGGTCATTTGATTTTCCTCTTTTAAAAATCAAATTAGTTAATAGTTTATCTATTTTATTGTGCTTTAAGTAGTTTTTGTAGATTTACTGTTTAACTGATTTACCTGCAAATGGATTACAATCACACTAAAAAGCATTTTAAAATTATACATGAAAGTTACTAAACAATTTATATCTTTTAACCTGGCTAGCAAAGGGGAAAAGTAAGAAAGTAAATTGTGTTTTTACATTGAAAGAACTCTGAGAACTCTGTTCAATATAACGATCATTTATGAATCTGAGGATTGATTAAAATGCTATCAATTACTGAGAGGTGACGATCTTAGATGCAAATTAATTTCTAATAATAAAATAAATCATAATAAATAATTCATATGCAGGCATTGAGGGAATTTATTTTGCTTGTCTCGGCATATTTGAACAAGAAATTTGTTTTTCTTTTCTTGTTTCCCCCAATGGAATTGGAGGTAGAAAAGATATGGTTGTTTTTTATGGGGGGGGAGGAGTTCTTATTGTTGTCATTTTTGTTGAATTGAAGGGACGTTCCAGTTGTGAAATGCTGCATGCCATTTCAGATGAAATCATTGTATTATGCACTTTTTGCTTTGTTTGCAAAAGAGTCCCTCATAAATTGAGAGTAAATCTATAAAAGTTTGCAATGTAAAAACACAATTTACTTTATATATAATATAATTAATATAATATAACATGGCATAACATAACATAAGAAACACAATAAAACTTAAAACAAAAGAAGGTTGCATTTGAATTACACAATGAAGGAAGTGACGGATTCCAAGAGACAGAAATGAAGTTTAAGCATTCCAGACATGGTTCATGGTCAACTGCCTGTGAAAAAGCATTTTGTGCTAATTTCAACTTGACCCAGAAAAACCATACTTTAATAGATTTGAAACTGACATCCAAAAAAAAAATGTCCTCTTAATGGTGATATGATGGGAAGAGCTAATAAAAATTCAACGAATGCTATTTAGAAGTGTACTTTTTGGTTACTTTAGTCTTTTTCTAAATGCTCTCTAGGCAGCTTTGATAATTTGAGGGTAAATATTTTTGTCAATCAATCAAATCGGTATTTATTAAGGACCTAATGTGTGCCAGTCATTGTGATAGGTTAGTGTTGGGGAAACAAAAACAAAAACAAAAAAATGAAGCTGCCTCTTCTCTCAGGGAGCAGACATCTGAGGAGAGAAAATATTTACCTATCTAAAAATATACAATATAAATATATACTGAATACATACAAAATAATGAAAGGTAGTTGAAATGCAAAGTAGTTGATACAGTGAGGTGAGCCATTGGTGAGCAAGAGTCAGGAAAGATTTAGGGTGGAATGTGGTCATTGGACTGATTTTTGAAGGAAATAAGAGATTTTATGAGAAGCAAGAGCTTTCCAGCGGTGGATGATGACAAAGTCTTAGAGATGGAAGAGTGTGATATGTAAAAAGGGCAATTTACAATATAGTTTGACCAGACTGCAAGAAGAATAATAATGTATAATGAAGCTGAAAAGACAGTCTGGCAGAATCTGCCTTGGTACCTCATTGGGCCCTATATTTCTCTGGCACTGTTACTCCTTCCACTAATATAAATCACAAACTGTCCAAGTTTAGTAGTCTAGTCTGAGTCTTCTCCTTGTTTCATGACCCCTCAATAGGGAGCCTCCAGTACCTCACCAATCCCCCACCCAACCTTTTTAAGCATCTCAGAAGGCACCAATGTACTACTCAGGTTATCCAGCTATTATATTCTTACTTTGTGATCAAATTATGTCCTTTCTTGGAGATAATGTAGTTTAAATTTTCACCAACAAATAAAGCAAAAGTTCCAGAGTTAAAATTTGATACTAATATTTAGAGTAAAATAAAGGATATAGTCTGAGTCTTAAATCAATCCACATGCTTTCCTTTTCTTAATTATATATTATATCATATTCAAATTTTATTTAAGGAAACATAATAGAAAACTAACAGCTTTCCAATCAGTTTTTTGTTACCTTTATATTGTTAATTATTGTTAATTACTTGTTTGGGGCATTAATATATTCTTAACCTTACTTAGATAAAACATTATACAGTAGTTAATTAAAATGATTAAGGCAATTAGGCTGCTTTAGGTCACCTAACATTACATTAACTAAAAACTGATGCGTTGAAAGGATATGTTTTAGTTATTTTTATTAAAGACCAGATGACATGCTCCAATTTTCAGCACCACAATCAACTCTGAAAGGCTGAAGAATTTTACTTAAAGCATGAAATAGAGGTTATGTTGTTTAACACCATCCAGAGTAAAGAGTTACAGAAAAAAGCAATTAGGTTGATGTATTGTTTAGATTCCTGGAAGTAGGTACCAGTTGAAGATGAGAGATAAGCCTGCATCTGCTTAAGAATCCAGGTCTTTCTAAGGAAGACATGAGTACGTCATACAATTATACCTTGTTGTAAGACTGCAGATAGGAAAGCAGATTTGTATATTGTACACATGAAATCTTGTCCTAGGAAGCAGCCACTTCTAGGTATTTTTGTGTGTTTTGTTTTGTTTTGTTTTGTTTTTAATAACACAGTGCACCTGCCAAGTGAGTGTTGGTTTTCTTCCTGACACCAGCAATTTTTAAAGAGGTGATGTGCCATGTGATATCAATGTCTTCTGTATCCCATTGTCTTAAAGTTTTTTAATTAGCTTTGTTAATTAACCCATTAGAATCCCTAAAAGGTAAAGTAGATAAGAATAAACATCTTCCCTGAACTATTTCTCCTATGCATGATGCCATCTTTGAAAGCTGATTCTCAAAAGGGGAAGCAAAGTCATTTAATCTAACTAAAGATATAGATGGTGGACTGGGAAAGCTTTAGTTCACATAAATGACTAATTGTCAAAAGTGCCAGTAAAGAACCATCCTTGATATTATTCAATTGGCTGATTTAGAAGCAATTTTGACATTGTTAATGTCCCTAGAAAATGCTGCCATTGCCAAACATTGCATCAATTTATTCTTTCTTGTGGATTCAGTGACTACATTTGAGGGAGAGTTCTGAATCTGGGGTGTGTGAATATTAAAGACAGGTAGATAAATAAATACATATAGATATAGATATACACACACATATATATATATATATATACAGACATACATATATACTTACATATTGATAATTACATTTAAATATAATTAGTTTCTTTCATCACCCTGTATATTTTATTTTATGAATGTATATATTCTCTTCTGAGAAGGGTTTACCAGATTGACAAAGTGTTAAATGATACAAAAGAAAATTTAATAACTCTGGTATTGTAAGGTATTGGTTGTTTCTCACTAATTTTTGCTTTTCCTTACTTGGCTGGTTGGTGAACTTGGCATCAGACAAGGAGAACTATTTATAAGACCAAAGGAAGCTTTAAGATAAGTAGAAGATTGAGGTACTGTCCATGTCACCAAATACTACAGAAAATCACTCACTTATCTGTGGCCCTTATGCAAGGGCATTGAAAAATCCTATAGGACAAAGTGATCCCAATCTGGGGAACATAATTGGCTTATCTCTGATCCAGCCTGCTTGACCTTTAAAGATTTGAAATCTGCACAAACATTCAAAGCTAATTTTTTTTTTCCTACAGGTGCATTAGCTAAAGCGGAGAGCTTGAACTCTTTCTGATCCACCTTGTCACCTCAGTCTGATTTCCTAAGAACACCACTAAAAATTAAACTTTGTGCTTTCTAAGTGCCATTTTAATTGACCGTCCCATTTGATAATGTTACAGGTGGATGTGTAGGTCCTGATATATGATAACATTACCTCTTTAAGTGCAGAAGGAATATGACCTGTACCTAAGGACCCAAAAGAAACAGACTGCCCATTTCTTTGAAGATCAGAGCAAATAGCTTATTTGGCTTTTCCCAATTCAGTATGGTCTATGCCTCTGATTCTCATTTTTGAATAATTGAATGAATGAAAAACAATTTAAATGCCTACTAAACTACAGGCATTATATTATGCCCTGGGAATATGGAGAAAAATATGATAGTCCATGCTTTCTAGAAGCTTGAATTCTAATTGGGGATGCAATGCATATAGGAATGACCAAAGAAGGGAGATTTTAACTGAGGAATAACAAAAATAGCAAGTGATATAGAAGCAGTAGAAGTATTGATTTGATGTCTTTTTCAAGAGGTAGAAGGTGAGAAGTGTCTTGGGGGAAGAGACAGAGAAAGGTAAATGTAAGATGTCAAAGAATGGATGTGAACTAGGGTCTGGGGGAAGGTAGGGAAAGATGGTCTCTATATATTCCATATGTGGCTGGGAGTCACCCATTGGCAGAACAGATGACAAACTATCAATTCTGCTCTCTCTGGCTCTGATTTAAACCAAGAATGAGACTCAATCTACTAGGTTATCCACCACTCATTATACAGCTTCTTAACCAAATTCCACCCCCTCATATAAACTTATCCTCTGTTTTCTGATCAATGTTAGGTGACTAGTTGCAATATCAAACTTGTGAAAAACATGTGCTTTGATTTTCAAAGAGTCTGGGGCCTAACAATGACTGAGATTCTTTGAATCTGTTACCCCTGGATAGAGTTGAATGTGCATGGTGGCGGGGAGGGTGATTGTTAGCTTGTCAATGATGAACTTTTCACTTGAATTTAGCTAGTTAAAAATACATATTTCTAACAAATTATGTATAATATATGCATGTATCATGTAGTTAAAACTTACTTTTCCAGACTCATTCAATCATATTATCAATATAAAACAAGAAAATATCCTCACTGTCAAAGAAGATATTTGCACAATATCCAAATGGAAAAGGAATTCCCTATAGATGCACCTCCAGATGGCTCACCAGATGCCCCTGTTTGCATAGAGTATTTTGCTGATTACATCAAGCCCCTGGATCAAGGCTTCCTCAGTGAGATACACAGACATTCAAAAAAGATAAAATGAATAATCTTCAAAGGAAAAATCAAGTGTATTATTTTATTTTTAAAATTTAATATTTATTTTTAATGTTATTTTTTTTTTTAATTTTGAATTTCAAATTCTCTCCCTTGCTTCCACCCTTTCCTCACCCACTAAGAAGACAAGGGAAATAACATCAGTTATATATATGAAATCATACAAAACATTTCCATATTAGCTATATCACAAAAAGCATACAACAGTAACATAATTCACATTCATATGACACTTCACAGTTTGCAAACGACCTTGCATTTTATTCTAATGAAGAGTCATATTGGTGGTATGATGGATATATAGAATATAGAACGTGGAGACAAGAAGACCTGAGTTCAAATCCTGCCTATAATATTTTATAGGTAGTTGCATGACCTTGGCCAAGTCATTTAAGCTCTTGGACTCATTTTCCACATCTTCAAGATGGAGATAATAATAATACATACCTCATAGAGTTGTTGGGAGAATTAAATATAATATATAAATCAGTTTAAAAACCCTACAATTGTTTATAAATTCTAGCCAAAACCAACACTGTAAATTAGTGCTATTTTCAGCTCCATTTCACATATGAGGAGGCTGAAATTAACAAAAAGGCCCAAGGTCACAAAGAAGGAATTTTCTGAGCTAGTATTTGAACTTACATTCTTTTTTTACTCCAATCTAGTGCTCTATACAATTTACAACAATACCTCTCTTGTCTAGATTAGCCTATGCAATTAAATGAGGAAATTTAACCTTTTAGTACAAATATTTAGTACAAATATTTGGCCATATATATTGAACAGGCATTGATAGCTCTGAGATATAGCTCCAACACCTGGGAGATTAAACATGAAGAGGAAACTCAGCAAGATTATAACTGGGAAATTGTTTGGCATTTTCAGTGAAGTTAAATTGATCCCAGTTATCAAGGATCACATTTTAAACACCAACATTCTATGTATATGATGTGCTTAAGTAGCCTGCAAGTACATCACCAATGATGATTTGTCTTTAAGAAGTGGTGTAAAAAATAATAAAGACATATGAAATGGACTTGTGATTTCATTGACACAGGGAATTCTCAGTGAAAAAGAAAAATGCCCTCTAGATATGTAGATTCAAACTTCTCTACAACCCACAGTATTAAAGAGTTACAGACAGTACTAAAAGATTAAGTTATTTTTTCAAGGTAGGATGAGCCAGGTGACTTTGCTGGTGCTAAGACTGGCTCTCTAATGAGATGAATTAAAAGCCTGAAAGACAGAATTCCTGAAAAATCAATAATCAATTTATTAATTAGGCCAGCAAATAATCAATAAATATCGAAGATTAGTGATCTCTCTCCATAAGCAAAGACAAATCCATGGAGATCCCTGAATGCTTAAATATCTTTCAAAAAGGAGGTACCCCTGACAGGTGAAAAACAATACTGTTTGGTGAATGATTAATGAGAGTATGGACATATTAATGAGGAGGAGGGCCAAAAGTCTTTAGCTCTTTCTACTGACAAAGTGACTTGATCATGAGACTCAGTTACCTCTAGCAATCTGGACAAAGGAATCCAGATTCTTCCACCCAAATCACTCTGACTGAATCTTTATGGATTCAAAGTACAGAGACTAATGTTTTGGGGCTGGAATTCACCTAGATTAGATTCTATTTACACTTCAATCAAAAGTAAGCTCTCCTAATTGGGTGGGGTCCAACCCAAGATTGTGGAGAATGTTCCTGGAGGATTAGGTCAATCTCATCATCAGCCCAGTCCATCAGAGACTAGCTAAACTACAAGGACTTGTCCCTGAATGAGGAAATAGAAAGAAAACTCAATACTGGATTATTAATATAATAGAAAAATCATCATTTTTCTCACTAACCAACACTAAATTATGCATACTAATCAATGGCCTATATGATCAAGAAAGAAGGTGAGCCCACCAAACATCTTAGTGAAGGATAACATATAGACCAAGAATGGCAAGAGTATCAGTAAAATATTCAAAGCTCAAAAAAAAAAAAAAGAAAGAAAGAAAGAGGAAGGAAGGAAGGAAGGAAGGAAGGAAGGAAGGAAGAGAGACAGAGAGAGAGACAGAGAGAGAGACAGAGAGAGAGAGAGACAGAGAGAGAGACAGAGGGAGAGACAGAGAGAGAGAGAGAGAGAGAGAGAGAGAGAGAGAGAGAGAGAGAGAGAGAGAGAGAGAACTAGAGATTAGATTCAGTTTTCACCAAGCATTTGTGGAAAGGCATAGACAAGAATATGATAGGATAAGAAGATAAGGTTACAACCTGTTCTCTTCAAAGGAAAACCCACACCTGGGAGATTGAAGGTCATTTGAAATATCAAATATGAACTATTACATATGATTTATAGAACATTTTAAGAGAAAAAAATATTTCATTATTTTGGATGACCCCAAACTTGCTTCATTCTCTTGGTAAAATGAAGGGGTGGGACTCAGTAAGAGTCCTTCTAGCTCTGACATTCTATGCTTCTCTTTCATAAGCATATGGGATTATAGGAATTAATGGGAAAGCAAATGCCTTGCCATGCCTGCTTGGATGAATATATAAAATGATCATTTGTCATAGGTATCTCAATAATTTGCATGCAAATGACTGTTTACTGAAGTGCTTAAAAAAGTTAAATATTTTAAAAAGGGTAAATATTCCTCCTGAAGTGTTATTCACAATCTTAAATTTGCTTACAAGTTTGTGAAAATACAAAGACTAGCTTAAGACCAACCTAGCCTAAATGATGAATTTCAAATAAGGGAAGTGAAATCCAAATTGATTAAATTTTGAGAGATAAAATATTTTAATGACAGATCAATACATATAATAATAGCTGACATAATTCATTGAATCTATGATCTCATAATAATAATGAATCAAATGGCCTCCTAATTATTCTCCCCAATTCTAGCATTTCCTCTTTTCATTCTATATTATAAGAAGGATGAAAATTACTTTCCCAAGATACAGACCTGACTATGTCAGTTACCTGCTCAAAAAAATTCCAATGGATCCCCAGTACAACCAGAATAAAATACAACTCGACCTCACATTCAAGACTAACCATAATCTGAATCCTGCTTTGTTTTCCAGGCTTTTTTTATATCACTGCTCCTATTCCTACTACTACTAATAAAAATAATACAAATTAGTTATTATTTAATATAAGCTAGCTAATATTTATATACCATTTATATATTAATAAACAAGATAGCTAGTACTTGTAGATTGTTTTAAGGTTTGCAAAACACTTTACACATGTTTCATTTGATCCTCAAAATAACCTTTGGAGGTAGGCTCTATTATTATCTCATTTTACAGATAAAAAAACTGAGGCTGAGTGATATTAAGTGATTTTCCCAGTTTCAGAGCTAGTAATTACCTAATGTCATATTTGAACTCAGGTCTTCCTGAATGTCTACCTATATAGCTGACTATGTTCTAAATAAACTAATAATAAATAAATAAATAAATAAACTAAATAAACAATGACTACTTTGTGTTTTCTTCCCCCATTAGAATGTAAGCTCTTTCAGACAGGTGCTATCTTTCATTTTGTTAACATTTATATTCCCAGCACTTAGCATAACACCTGACACATAGTAGTTAATTAATAAATGCTTGTTGATTTGATTAACTGTTCCTAAAATTCTACATACCCTTTCCTGCCTCCAAGTATATGTATAGCTCTTAGACCTGGGATGTTCTTCCTTTTCAAATTTAGCTTTCAAAATACTTGGCTTCCTTCCAGTGTCAGCAGAGGAGCCACCTCCTATGTTGAATCTTTTCCTGCTACTACCTCTCAATGGTTTGTGCTCTCCACCTCTTAAGTGACAAATATGTATCCATGTCTCTATTATCTGTGTCATTCAGATCTATCTCTATAATCCAAACACATATATAAAAAATATATGCAGATATATATATATATAAGTGAATATTATATGTACATACAAATATGCATATAACTAAATGAATCTATACATGTGTATCTTTGTGTGACTATATGTGCATATGTAAAACATAAATATGTATATACTTATGTCTATATAAGGGCTTATTCCTCAATAGAATATCCTGAAGATAAAGGCTTTCTTTTTTTTTGTCTTCTCTTTAGATTGCAGTAAAATTAGCACAGTACCTTGCATATAGTAGGTATTGAATAATTCCTTATTTAATTGAATTTCATTGAATGTAATTGGTGAGAAAATAACTGCTTCTTTTCTTGAACTATTCTTGTCCATGTCTCTCTGTAAAACCTCCACTGAGGAGCTACCCAGCATACCTTTCTCTGGTTTCTCTAATAAAATATCTTGAAAGATTTGAGGTAGAGGATATGATGTTGAAGTCAATTTTGTTTTCTGAATCAGAATGAGCTTGCCTACAAATAATGTATCTAAAGACTCAATCAGAATGGAGGCAGTATTAATCAAGATGTTCAACCTCCTCCTGAACCAGAGTGTACAGCTTTGGTGACAGTTAAACCATATTGGTCTACGCAAATTTGTCTCATCTCTGGTAGACAGATGTTGTGACTGATTAAATTTGAAGGGGAAAGAATACATGTAATTTCATTATCTCCTCTGAGTGGGTGTAAGCAGAGATAATCTTATTTTCTCAAATGGAAGAATTGCTTCAATAAGTAGAAAAAAAAAGTTGAGCTGAGGGCAGTAGAGAGTGATAGATATTAATGACACTGCCCAACTAGATGTTTGACCACATTATTCCCCCTTATTTTAACATTATCTTAGGGTGTGTGTGTGTGTGTGTGTGTGTGTGTGTGTGTGTGTGTAAAATGCCTTAGACATGCACAACATGATATATAGTAGGTCCTCTTTGGGTGTCACTAAAATATGATGCACTATTATACTTGATGAGACAAAAATGAAGATATTCCTTTGGTGTTCTAGTGTTTCTCTCTCTCTCTCTCTCTCTCTCTCTCTCTCTCTCTCTCTCTCTCTCTCTCTCTCTCCTCTCAGGAAGATCATTTTCTAGATGCAAGTAAAGACATAGCTTTATTTTCCTGTCTGGTCTTTAACTTCCTAATCATTAAATATAACTTTCCTTTTCTCTTGTTGAGAATATAAAAGTTTTATCACTAAGTCTAAGAGAGTCCTAAAGAAACCAAAAAGTGGCATGACTTTGAACCAGATTCTAAAATACTCTACACAACAGATGGGAAATGTGTCAGTGCATATACTACTTTGCTTCTTTGCTCTATGTACCAGCACACCCTAAGCAAAAAAAAAATAATAGAACATTTTTTTTTTACTGAAATATAAGATTTACAGAAGTTTCTAAGCAAACCATACAAAATGGCCACAAACTTTTCTTCAAGGGAGATTTCTACCCTTACAAGCTGAAACACAATATTAGTAAGAGATTGATTTTGAATGTTTCCGTTTCTGTTCACAGATCCAATTTGCTCATCTTCAGGAGATATTATTAATATGTATATGTATGTGATGTATGCCTTCTTAAGTCTAGTGGAGCCTATGGTCCCCTTTCTAAATGTATGAAATAAAATATATAGCATTTACAAAGGAAACTAGTTATTTGTTGTCATTTTAAATTTAATTTTTTAGTTTATATTTTAATGTTTTTCCAATTCATGTCAAAAAAGTTTTTACATTTGGTTTTTCTTTTGTAATTTTTAGTTCCAAGTTCCTTCCCTCCCTTCCTCCTCTTCCCTCTCATTAAGAAGGTAATCAATTTGATATAGGCTGTACTTGTACAGTCACACAAAACATATTTCCTTACTAGTCATGTTGTGGAAAAAAAAAAAACAAGAAAGATAAAGTTTTTAAAAAAATGGTTCAATCTAAATTCAGATTCCTTCAGTTTCCTTTCCCCACCCCCACCCCAGAGATGCATAGCATTTTTATCATATATTCTTCAGAATTGTATTGAATCATTGTATTGCTGAGAGGTCATTCAGAGTTGATCATTATACAATATTGTTGTCACTATGTGTAATGTTGTCCTAATTCTTCTCATTTCATTTGCATCAGTTCATGTGAATCTTTCTGTGCTTTTCTGAGATCATCTTGCTTGTCATATCTCATAACACAATAATATTCTATCACAATCATATACCATAAACTGTTGACCCATTTTCTAATTGATGGCCATCACCTCTTTTTTCCAATTCTTTGCTACCACTAAAAAAAGCTGCTATACATATTTTTCTACATGTAGGTCCTTTTCTTTCTCTTTCTTCCTTCCTTCCTTCCTTTCTTTCTTTCCCTTTCTTTCTTTCTTTCTTTCTTTCTTTCTTTCTTTCTTTCTTTCTTTCTTTCTTTTTCTTTCTTTCTCTTTCCTTCCTTCTTTCTCTTTCCTTCTTTCTTTCTCTTTCTTTCTTTCTTTCTTTCTTTCTTTCTTTCTTTCTTTCTTTCTTTCTTTCTCTTTCTTTCCTTCTTTCTTTTTCTTTCTTTCCTTCTTTCTTTTTCTTTCTTTCCTTCCTTCCTTCCTTCCTTCCTTCCTTCCTTCCTTCCTTCCTTCCTTCCTTCTTTCTTTCTTTCTCTTTAGAATACAGACCTAGTAGTAGTATTGCAGGATCGAAGGGTATATATGGCTTTTTTATTTAGCCTTTTAGGTATAGTTCCTAATTGCTCTACCAAATGGTTGAATCAGTTCACACTCCACCAGCGATGAATTAGTGTTTCAATTTTCCCACATATCTTCCAAAATTTCCATTTCACTTTTCTGTCATATTAGCTCTTCTGGCAGGTATGGGGTGTTCCCTCAGAGTTGTTTTCATTTTCATTTCTCTAATTAAGTGATTTAGAACATTTTTTTTCAATATGACTATATACAATTTTAATTTCTTCTTCTGAAAACAATTTTTCATGTCCTTTAGCAATTTTTCAATTGGGGAATGTCTCTTTTTCTTTTTATAAATTTGACTCAATTCTCTATATGTTTCAGAAATGCAGACTTTATCAGAGAAAGTTGCTCTATTTTTTTCACAGCTATGAGTATTAGTTGTATTTCCATCCACCCTGTTTTCCCCTTATTTATCTTATTCTCTCTCTCTCTCTCTCTCTCTCTCTCTCTCTCTCTCTCTCTCTCTCTCTCTCTCTCTCTCTCTCTCTCTCTCGTCATATCTCATAGCACAATAATATTCTATCACAATCATATACCATAAACTGTTGACCCATTTTCTAATTGATGGCCATCACCTCTTTTTTCCAATTCTTTGCTACCACTAAAAAAGCTGCTATACATATTTTTCTACATGTAGGTCCTTTTCTGTGCAGCTTATTGCCTATTTGAGTCAATTCCAATGAGAGTAAGATTCAGAAGCTTTTCCCCACCTCCCCCATCTTCCCCTCCATTGTAAAATATTTTTTGCATCTCTTTTATGAGATATCATCTATGGTTCTAGGATGTGATGGCAGTTTTTCCTTGACAATTTCTGGAAATACATAATGTCTAGACTCTTTTTTATTATTTTGTAGCTTTCAGTTAGTCCAATAATTTTTAAATTATGTCTTCTTGATCTGTTTTCCAGTTCAGTTGTTTTTTAATTATATATTTCACATTTTATCCTGTTTTCTCATTCTTTTGATCCCCACTCCACTGGGACTTCAAGTTCTGGCACACTAATGACTCAGGAATAAAATTGGAATTAAAATATGGGCAATGCAGTAGAATCTTGCACCCAGGGCCCCAAAGATACCCCTGTAATTTCCTTTGGACCAGTTGCCCTAACCCTTTACCATCTGGCAATGTCAGTTCTGGAATCAGTCACTGACTCTGTTGATTCAGTCACTCTCAATATCTGTTTGTTTTCTGAAGCTGGTGTAGCTCCAGAAGTGCTTCCTTCTTACACCAATGTGATAGACATTTCCTGATGACTTTATAAGTTGTCTTAGGTAGGAAATTTGTTTCACCATGTCCTTTTGTGAGTTTTTCTACTCCAGAATTTGTTTTGAGGTTATTAAAGGTGGTTGGAGGGGAATTTAAAAGAGCTCAGGAGAGTCACTGCCTTTTCTCTGCCATCTTGGTTCTACACCTCAACCTATTTCTTGACTTTTAAATTACTTTTAAAGTTGGATTCTTCTCCCAGTATGAAGGGGGCATTGTCTTAAGTTCAAGTTTTTTTTTGTGATGCTGTTTTCAGAGCTAATTCTGGGGATCTGTAAGTTTTCAATTGTTCCAAAATCATATGATATAAGGAGAGGTGTGGTCACTGCTTTCCTAGCTTCTGTTTCAGTCTGTGAATTTCAACAATCACTCTTTTCTGCACTGGAACTGAGACCAAGATCACTGTTTCTTCTAGTGCTCCTCTTTGTCCTGAGCCAATTACTGGGAACCACATATAATCAAAGCAAGAGTGTCTTGGTCCTAGTCCCTTGGTCCCTCAGTCCCTAGCAAAAGATCCCCTGTAATCTTCTGCCCAGTTGCCTGAGTCATTTACTATCTGTGGGCTAAAAGTTCCAGAAACTGGTTCTGGACAACTGGTCCATATGAAGTGTGCATTCAGAGGTGTGGATGTACACCCCCCCCCCCCAAAAGTCAGCTGCTGGCTTGCTTCATATGATCTGCACTGTACTGCACTCTATTCTCACTATAGGAAGATGGCCCTTTTCTTTTCTTTTCTTTTAATTTAAAAAGTGGATTTTATTACCACAGGACTATCAGGGTACATGGTCACTCAAATCAGACAGTGCTTTGGCACAGAGATTGTGCCGGTTTTATAGAGGTTCCATAGCCAGGTTAAGTAAAGCTGAAATTACAGTGATGTAAGCTGAAACCACAGTGATTGATCAGTGTACATTTGAATTTCCCGCCAGGGTGAAATCCTAGGCTGGGACTGGGGAAAGCAAGAGGTGGGAGTCTTGCCTGTTTACAGATCAATTAAGGGAGAAGAAGGTTGAGTTGCCTGCTTTACAAATCAATGAAGGAAGGGGAAAGTGGAGTAGTGTCCAACATTCCCTACTCTTCCTTGTAGGTATGTCAAACCTTTGACATGGTTGGGGTCACATCTAGATTACCCAATTCTGTTCCTAAAGAATGGGGGGGGTGTCCCTGATAATTAACATTAATGGAGTTAACACGGGATTTGACAAATTGTAGAAAGCACTTAATGAGATAGGTTCCTACAGTTAGGGCTAAGATCAGGAGGAGAGGCTAATACCAAAACTAATACCAAGGCTGATATCAATTTAGGGAGTTAGGGGGATGTTCCAGGGGAACAGGAACTGATACCCATTCTCAGAATTTTCCAGCTCCCTCTGTCTATTAGCAATATTCTGGCTTACCAACTTCAGACTCTCCCTCACCACTCCAGAGTTGTTTGCATAGAAGCAACAAGCCTCACCAAGGACTGCACATAGGCCACCCTGTTTAAAAAGGTCAAGGCCTCGGTGGTTCTGAAGAACCACCTCTGCCAGAGAGTCCACTTGTCTTTCCAGGGCTGAGATGGACTGCTCTATGTGGGAGGGGTCAATATTTACCTGTGTACTTAAGGCCTGGTATTTGACCTCCCCCTTAATCAAGGCTGCCATCCCAGTCACTGCAGAACCCACAAGGCCCAAGCCCACTGAGATGGGAATGAGGAGTGGTACTGCCTGCCTTAGTTGGTGACTCAGTTGCCCTTCTGGGAAAAGTAATGCCAACCTTGTTCACCTGGGAGAAGCGTGACCTGTGGAATTATGGCCACTAGGATACCCAGGGGGCCCTCAGTGTGTTGTTGTCTGAGGAACACTGTAAGAGAGACACACTGGGTAAGGCCATTGTGGCATGCCCACCAGGCTCCTAGAGGGGCGGGGAAGTAGTCTGAGGTAGAGGCCTGAATCATGTGGGTTTTTCCACAAATTGAGCTATACTGAGAGCTGGATAAAGGAGTGATGGATGATATGAAGCAGAAACCTGTTCCCTGTACATCCCTGAGAGAGAGCCTTGGGTGGTCCCAATCACAATTCTCTGTGTTGGAAATAGGGGTGACTGAAGCATTTAGTGCCACCCCTACATAGTAAGGAGGCTGGGGTTCAACACAAATCCAGAAATCTTTTCCCAACATGTGGTTAGAGCTGTTAAGTGTTTTATGAACACCTGACAGAAGGGTAATTAAGGGGACCTGATAATTGGGAGATTCCTGAATCTTTGAAGATGGAAGGGGGGGGTGTATTACCTGACTGGGGCCAATGTGGTGACATCTGGTATTGTGATTTGGACATCAGGGTTCTCTATTGGGGCAAAGATAGCTAAGCAATGGGATGACGATGGGGGAGGGGCACAGGAGGCTTCTTGGCACTTGCCCTCCCTCCTCCTGCTCCTCAGGGACTATGACTCCCAGGACTCAAGAAATAGGGATTCCCCAGGCTGAGTCAAAGGGGTTTTGAATGGTGAGATTTGGGCATGGGTTGCTAGGGGTCAGACCCGATTGTGTATAGATTCAGAACAATAGGTCCGATCCCTCACTACCACCTGCCCAGTAGCACAGGGAGGCACCAGGACTAGGAGAGGGTAGATGGTAAGCTGTGACACAAGCACAGGTGCACAGGCATCCTATATCTGAACAGAGCAGGCTGGTGGGGCCCCAAATAGTCCAGTTCTGGGGAACAGGGAGTTGAAGGGGAGCTGTGTGCTCCAGGTTCTGGAAGGTCCAGGATTGTCCATTTCCTGTGGTTACCACCCAGGTATAGCTTGGTCTGGGGGCATGGGAATAGTGGGAGACCACACAAGGAGGTAAAAGGGGGAACAGGGAGAGAATCGGATAAGTCTTAGCTTTAGGGGGTCCTCATGGACTTCTGCTTTCCATTCTGAGGTGACAGCAGGCTTCACTCTGGTGTAATGGAGCCACGTGGGAATAGAGTCCACTTTGACAGCAGTAGGTGTAGTGGGGATCATGACGTGTGGTCCCTTCCACCTCGGCTCTAGACCATGAATTTCTTTTTACTAGCCAGAATCCCCAGGTTGAAATAGGTGAGCTGAGGCTGAACTCGGATCAGGATAAGGAGGGTGGGAGGAATTTTTCTGAGTGGCCTGTAGACCCTGTAGGAACTTGATGAGTTAGTGATTTCAGCTTTTAGGTCTTCCCAGATTAGAGGAAGAATGGGTGGTGGTCTTCCAAATATATGTTAGGGAATGGTCTGGATTTTCTCAGCCTTGATTTCTGAGTTCTGAGGAAATTTCAGATGCTGGCTGCTCAAGGAAGTCAAAGCTGAGAGTCCGAGGACCTGACTCAATTCTCATGGGGAAGCCATACCTTTTTATCTGCTTTGTTCAACTTTTCATAAATAGACTTTAAAGACAGTTTGAATTAACCTGGTGTTAAAAATGATATCTTTCTTTTCTCTCAACTAAAGTATCTCTGATTAAACTGAATATCAAGCACCCATATACCTCATCATTCCAAGCACCTGATCATTCACCCCTTAAACAGCTGGGACCCAAAATCATTTGGGTAGATCTGTCTGTGTTGTATCTGTTTCATAGGGGCCTGGGAGATGGACCTTTTCTACATGCTAAGTTGTCTTAGACTGTAAAATTACACATACACACCCCCCTATTTTTTTTTTGCTTCTGCTACTTCAGAAATCATTTTCAGGCATTATTTTAATGTTGTTTGGGAAAAAAAAATTGGGAGAGTTCAGTCAAGTTGTTGCATTTACTCTGCCATCTTGACTCTGCATCCTTATGATTTTTAAATTTAATTAAATTTTTAAATTTTAAATTGTTTTAAAAATAACAGACCCTAACTTAAGAACACCTGATGCAGTATCTAATGAGTTAGACTTGGATAGAATGTAATTTCTAAAGTATAACTGGTTAGCTGAATTAATCAATGCAGTTAGTATCACACTAAAAATGGAAATCGAGCTCACATAACTAAAGTCACCATCTTGCAACTAACTGACAAAGACTTTCACTCTCCATGCTTATTCTTAAACTATGATGGGGTAGATAAATAAAAGTAGAGACATGCAACTGCTTTTAAACAACTTCACAACAAACCAGATGATACTTCTAGTCCCTTCTCCTGTATTACAACAGTAAATCAGGACAAGACATAGATTTGTTAAAGTGCATTTAATCATAAAGGAGTGAACACAGTATGCATTTGCATTCTGTAATGTTTCAAAGACTGTCTATTGAATACCAGCAAAAGAAAGGAAAAGATTTTGGCAGGAAAAGGAAATGATGCTCACTTGATGTTGAGATTGAATTAAAGTATTATTCATAATAAAAACATTAGTCCATACTCTGGATCTTTTAATGACTCAGCTTCCTTGGTCTTTCACTGGTTTGTTCCATCATTTCCTAATGGATTGCCTCAAATTGGAGCACAACTAAAGTATAGACTGAGAGCCACATTGTATAGATCTGGTACTTGTGAGACCATTTATCTTTCAAAATACCTAAACATACTATTCTCAACTTGTCTACATTAGGGTAATACATTTTAGTTATAAAATATACTTTAGGAACTACAATTGGATATTCTTCTGAGGAAATAGTTTCATTTTCAAAACTCCTCTTCCAAATAAGGAATCCTGTGGACTTGCAGTGACTATATGATAATGATATGCATTAATTCCATCTGGTTCCACTTCGGGAGTTATTTGCCAGAGAATGTTGACTTACCTAGATAATTCTGACAGGCAGTCCAGCCATCTTCTTGATCCAGAATTGATAGCTGAGTCTTGTTCCTCCTCTCCCTCTTTCTCTCTTCTTTTCTTCATTCTTTTCCTCTATTGCTTCTCATGGATATCAAATGAATCAAAGCCATTTATCATTTACCATGTTCTTTGGCCTTCAGCTTCAGACACAAAGGATCATAGAATTAGAACTTGCATAAACCTTAATAAACAACTTGATACAACAATTTTATAAATGACAGGAAAAATGAAGTTCAAAGAAGTAAGTTTTTCAAGATCACACAAGGTAGCTAAGTGGAAGAATTGGTACCTGAACCCAGGTCCTCCAACCTCAAATCCACTGTTGTTCTATGTCCCATATGTCAACAGCAGTGCTGTTGTATCAAGACAAAAAAATGAAAAGTGCTATCTAGACACAAAAATGAAAAGCATCAACAATATTTAAAAGTAGTAGGGGCGGCTAGGTGGCGCAGTGAGTAAGAGCGCCGGCCTCGGAGTTTGGATGACCCGAGATCAGATCCGGCCTCAGAAAATGAGCACCCACGCATAAATAATGACTAGCTGTGTAACCGAGCAAGTTACTTAACCCCAATTGCTTTAAAATATATATATATATATATATATATATATATATATATATATATATATATATATATATATATTTAAAAGTAGTAAAATCAAGGTGGAAAGAGTGAGTGCAAATATTTCCCAATATTTTGAAATAAGTTGCAGAAAATTAGGAGCAGAACCAACTATTAGATCTTTAGGTTAATGAAACGTATGAAAATACAAATTTGAAACAATTTTAGATTAAGGGTTTATTATTTACATTCCACAAAACATAAACAACTTTCTGGGTTTGAGAAAACCTCTCATAATCATCTGTCACCTTATTCCTCTTGTCATGGCCTAAAAATAACTCTTGCCCATGACCTGTATATTTCCATATTATCTAGGTCAAAGTTATGTCCTGGCCCTTTGAAGATTCAGACATATCATTATAGCTTTTAACTATGAGGCAGCTGTCCCTCTCCTGCTTCCCTTAGCCCAGGCTTCATGACTCCTTGGGTGTCTCATGTGAAGTGCCTTTTCATGTGCAAATGAAAAATATGCCCGGAAAAAAGGTCATTGCTTTTAGCATGGTTGACTATAGAACTAGAGCTGTCAGGCACCTTAGAAGCCATCTAGTCCAGTATCTTTAATTTTTCAGAGGAATAATGTGAAGCCCTAGAGGGTAAGTGACTTGTTTAAGGTTATATAGTACTAAGTAATAAAACTGGGATTTGAATATAGGTTCCATGACTCCAAAACCAGAGTTCATTCCTAAAAGTATAAAGCAAGCAAACTGTAGTAAATCTTGTATCAAGACACAAACATTATGAGAGCTAATCACGTTTGTTGTTGCCCAGAATTGAGCTTAGGCCCTATGGCTCCAGGTTCAATTTCTGCTACAGTACACTTCTTGTGTGGAAATCTCCATGCCTCAAAAATCAGTTTAGGACTGTTTAGGAGAACATTTCTGGAATAAGATATTCATGATTTCTTCATGACTTTTCTCCATGAATAATGACACCTAACTTAAAACCCGTTTCTTTAGACAATGCAAATTGACTAATAGATATTATATGAAGACAAATTCTTTGATAGGGAATAGCCCTTTCATTTTGCTCAATATGAACTGTTGGTTCAAAAACAAAATACCAAGGTCACTTGTATATTTAATCAGAAATGTCAGTAATATTAGATATATGATTTTTTATAAGTTGAAAATTTTAGTTTAATCATGTCTTTCAAAGAGCAGAGAGAGACAGACAGACCGACAGAGACAGAGACAGAGAGACAGAAAGTCAGAAAAAGGGAGAGAGATGAACTTTCTCCATAAAAGTTTATCCACGATTTAAAAAAAAATTCAGTGTATCCATAATTATCTGAGAATTGGATATGAAAAATGGAGGCTTCTTTATTTAGATCTTTCTACTTAATGCAGCAATGGGGAGCGATTTCATGGGAATGTACAATTTAATATAATTGAGTAAGGGAATTAGAATGTTACATTTACTCTGCTATTAATGGCATGGTTCTTAAGATAGTTGAGGACATTATGTTAAAGCCAGGCAGAGATTTCCCAGAGAACAAAAAGTGAAAACAGATAAAATAGTAAATCTTAGGCACAAAGGACAAAAATGGGAAAGTGGGAAAGGAAAATTTCATAAATTTGAGGAAAGTATGGTCAAATAAAGGCATTATGTGGGCATCAAGATAAAAGTTGAATTAGCCTGCAAATAAATACTGAAGGCTAAGCATTTCTCCCAGCTTTTTCTCCTTTGAGAGCTCCACCACTAGGGAACATTAAACTTCTTTGACATGTAGTTGACAGTGTTGTTTTCTTGGATGGGAACATAGCTGCCTTTTCATAATGTTATTTGCAGAGTTTAATCTAAGGAAAAGAAAAATTCAGATTAAATTGAAGGTGGACAGCAAATAATTTATAGTCAGAATTTTCCATGTGAGAAGAGCCTTAGATGATTTAATCCAGCCCCAACATTTTATGGATGGGAAACTGAGAAGAAGATAATACATTGAATGTGAATTGGGATCCAGAATGATAATGACTGGTTACAAAATGGTTCTGAATCTAATAAAATGGCATTTAATGGACTAAAAAAATAATTAAACAAATAAAGAGCAGTATAGTGTGATGGAAATAAATTTAGAGTCAGAGGATCTAGATTTAAATCCAATCTCTAATGCTTAAAGCTTGTGAGACTTTAAGTAAGTGACTTCACCTGTCTAATTTTCAGTTTCTTTAGCAAGTAGGTAAGAATTGGACCCTGAGTCAGGAAAATCTGAGTTCAAATTTAGCCTTAGACATTTACTAGCTATATAAAAGTGGGCAAATCATTTAAGGTCTATATTCTTCCATTTCCTCATTTATAAAATGAAGATTATAATAACACCTTATGCACAGGGTTGCTATGAGAATAAAATTAGGTTGCATAAATTTAAATACATATATATGTACATATACATATATGTATACACCTACATTCCTATATGTGAATATATAGGTAGTTTTGTAGCCTTAAAGTGTTGTATAAATGTTTATTATTATAATTTTTAATGAGGAAGCTGGACTAAATATCCTCTAAGGTCCTTTCCCCTCGAAATTTTATAATTTTTGGTTGTTATAGAACATAAGGGAAATGTTGCATGAAAATAGTCCATGTGGGAAAAAAAATCTTCAAATTCCATGTGTGTCAACAGAGGGAGGGGGAGGTCAAAAGCAAACTTAGGCTACATTTAATTTCAATTATAAAAATATTTCTTAAGTACCTACCTATTATGTATAAGGTACTGTACTAGGTTCTGGGTACACAGAGACAAAAATGAAAAAAAGCTTACATATTCTGGGGAGAATATAACCATTTACAAATAAGCAAAATGAAGTGAACTGATTGGATTTTGAGTCATCAGTGTGATATGATAGCAAAAGAAAATGTGTGAATTTAGTTCAATTAATAGAGTCAGAGGGTGTTGAAAGAGAGAACTGAGAATTCAGCTGCACTGATTCCTGGTCAGGTCTTCTCTAGAACATTAAACTCAATTCTGAGAGTCATGTCTAAGTAAGCCTTGGTCAAACTGGGGCTTATGCAGAGGATGGTCAGAATAGCTAGGAGCCTCAGTCATGCCATATGATTAGATGAACTGAAGAGATTTAACATAGAGAAGAGAAGATTAAGAAGAAAGATTTCCCCCAGGGAGTAGAAGTAGAAACAATGGGTGAAAATCACAGAAATAGCTGTTTTGGTTTCCTATAAGAGGTCATATGGTACAAAAACAAACAAACAAACAAACAAACAAAAAAATCACTATATCTCTGGTGTCAGAATCAGTCAGTCAACAAGCATTTATTAAGTGCTTATTGTCAGTTCAAATCCTGCTTCTGCTGTTTACCACATCTGTGACACTGACAAGTCATTTAAACTTTACTGGCTCTCCTGTCCTGATCTATGAATTGGGTGTATTGGACTAGATAGCCTTTGAAGTTTTTTCCAGATCTAAATATTTGGTCCTATGATCCTAAAATGGTAATCCCTCAAGGTAAGTTGACAATAAGTACATACTATGTTCCAGGAACTATGCTAAGAACCAAGAGCACAACAAAGGGGTGGGGGTGGGGTTAGTCATTGCTGTGCAGGATCACATTCTATACTGGGTAAAGGAGGACATGCAATGTAAATGACTACATACAAACAAGATTGATATAGGACAAATTGCAGATAATCAACAGAAGGAAGGTACTGGGAAAGACTTCTGGCACATGGGGGGATTTTACTGATATTTGAAGGAAGCCAGGGAAGCTATATACTTAAGTTTATTAAAAGAAAAATGAAATATTTAGGAGTGTGTGTGTGTGTATGTGTCTGTGTGTAGTTAAATCATTAAACATCATGAAAGAGAGCCTCTAGTTTACCCCTTTTGGGGGATATTAAAGAGGGAATTGCTTACTCTTCTGGCATGAGTTATGCTAGTCCCCTCCCCCACTGAAAGTATCTGTGATTTACACTATCCAAAGAAGTAAAATGATTTACATAAGATGCATATAATGAGTTAGTCACAATTTTAAGACTAAAATTTATGGTTGCTAGGAGAGCATGTGGATAGTGGAGAAACCTGGACATGGAGTTACAGATACCTGGGTTCAAGTCCCAACTCTTAAATTTACTCCCTTTGTGACTATGGACAAATCACCTAACCTTTCTCAGTCTCAGATTGCTTAGTTGTAAAGTGAGGATGACAGACCTATTACTATAGGTGTCTTATATATACTATACTATATTACTATATTATATTATACTATATTACTCTCTTCCTGGCTGCTTGTAATATTTTCTCCTTGATCTGGGAAGTCCAGAACCTGGGTATAATATTCCTAGGAGTTTTCTT
Source organism: Gymnobelideus leadbeateri (assembly GCA_011680675.1). Classification (NCBI taxonomy): domain Eukaryota; kingdom Metazoa; phylum Chordata; class Mammalia; order Diprotodontia; family Petauridae; genus Gymnobelideus; species Gymnobelideus leadbeateri. The sequence continues at coordinate 397,287 of WOXC01005137.1, forward strand.
TTTGGGATATTTTTCAGGAGGTGATTGGTGGATTCTTTCAACCTCTATTTTGCGCTCTGGTTCTAAAATGTCAGGGCAATTTTCCTTTAGAATTTCTTGGAGGATGATTTCTAGGTTCTTTTTTGATCATGACTTTTAGGTCGTCCAATAATTTTTAAATTATCTCTGCTGGATCTATTTTCCAGGTCAGTGGTTTTCCAATGAAATATTTCATATTACCTTCTATTTTTTTTATTTGTTTGGATCTGTTTAATAGTATCTTGATTTCTCATAAAGTCACTAGCTTCCATTTGCTCCAATCTAATTCTGAAGGAATTATTCTGTTCAGTGAGCTTTTGTTTTTTAGTTTTTATGTTATTTTTATTTTTTTTATTTTTTTGCTTTTTTGAGGACAATTGGAGTTAAGTAACTTGCCCAAGGTCACACGGCTAGGTTTTTGTTTGTGTGTACGTTAAGTGTCTGAGGCTGGATCACAATTCAGGTCCTTCTGACTCCAGGGCCGACGCTCTACTCACTGCGCCACCTAGCCACCCCTTCAGTGAGCTTTCGAAATTCTTTTTTCTATCTGGCAAATTTGGCTTTTTTTTTTTTTTTTTTTTTTGAAAAAAAACAACAACATTTTATTAAGCATTCACTATGTGCCATTAAGTAGATGCTGGTGATCCAAATAGACAGAAGTCAGACAGTCCTTGCTCTCAAGGAGCTCACCCTGGGAATAGGGGAGACAGTGAAGCTGAGGGCAGATGGCAAGGGCCGAAGGAGCTAAGCTGACTGGGCCAGGAGATAGAAGGGTGTCGAGCCAGGATAGACGGGAAGGCTTGGAGTCCAGCCAGTGCATTCAAAGGAATTGACTTGGAGCTTCCCTCTCATGCCAAGTCTGTGAGCAGCCCAGGCAAGGGAGGAAAGGAAGAAGGGCAGACCAGGGGTAGGGGTTCTCCCCAACGCCTGGCCATCCCTAGCTGGGTCTCCACCCCTGAGAACTTGCTGATGTCCCATCTCCTCCCTCAGCTCCTTTCCAGAGGCAGCCACCTCGTTGGCTTTCCCTACCTCATGGCCTCAGGGCATGCCAACCCTTCCAGCATGGCCTACCCACATCAGAGAAGGTACTGGGCTCTGTGAGCAAAGCAGAAGTGAAACAGCTCAAAGGAAACACAGGACAGGCAAATTGAGAGAATCCAGGCCAAATGTTCACATGGATTATTGGTGCCTTCCCCCACCCCCCCAGCATCCTGAGCTTCTACTGGTCTGATCAGCCAGTCAGACACATGTAACTTGACTCTAACATAATGGTGTAAGTTCCATCCTCTTCAAGAATGTAGGACAACAACCAGCCAGCCAGCTATGTGTCCCAACTAGTTCCTGGAGGCAGGGAGATGCACCCTGGCACCCCAGCCACCTCGAAGCTCCCTGAACTCGCCCCCCAGGAGCTGTGCGCCTTCGTGAGTGGGGTGGCTGCCCGAATCTTGAGGACCCTGCAGCCCAGGAAGGCTCGACCTCCCCGGAGAAAACCCAACCACCGGAGATTCCTCTACAACCAGTTGTGCAGGTGAGGGCCAGAGGAAGAGGCAGGGGCAAAAGTGTGGCCCCGGGCTTGGATTGGACTTGTCTCTTTCCATCAGGCGCCCCCCACACCTCGCTTGCGCCTGCCCAAATTTGGCTTTTTAAGGCATTCTTCTCCTCATTGCCTTTTTGAGTCTCTTTTGCCATCTGTATTAGTCTATTTTTTAAGATGTTATTTTCTTCAGTCAGGTTATTTACTCTCTTTTCATAAATTTCTTGCATCATTCTCATTTCTCTTCCAAATTTTTTCTCCACTTCTCTTATTTGTTTTCAAAATCCTTTTTAAGCTCCTCTATGCCCTGTAACCAACTCATATTTTTCTTGGAAGCTTTTGGTTCAGGAGTTCTAACTTTGCTGTCTTCCTCCTGTTCCATGCTTTGATCCTTTTTGTCCCCAAAATAGGAGTCTAATATCAGATTGCTCTGTTTGCTTTGCTTCCTTTACTTGCTCATGTTGCCATTCAATTACTTCACTTTTGAGCCTTTTGCCACAGTAGAACTCTGCTACCAGAAAGGGGAGCTTTATCCCAATTGCTGGGGTTTTTCACAGCTGCTAGGGCTATTAGTTGGATGCGCTATCTGAAGCCTCAACATGCTCTGGTAAACTGGTCACACACCACAAGACCTCTGCCCTAGACACTGATCCAGACCCAATCAGGTTAGAGCAAGAGTGATTACCCCTCAGAGTGGTTGCTTGGTCCCTCTATAATCTGCAGGCCAGGGGCTCTGAAGCAGCACAGCCACAGATTCTCAGCTGCTTCCCGCCCTGGGGGCAAAGGCCAGATCACACTCGAGAACTCCCTGTTCCTGCAATGTGTACACTGACCTCTCACTTTGTCTTTTGCATGTATGGGTTAATAATTCCGGAAACCACCACAGCTGCTGGTGATCTGAAGTCCCTCCAGCAGGTGGCTGTTCAGGCTTTCCTGAGGCTAAAACCTTGGGATCACATGGGGCTGGGGTCAGCACCCAAATTGTTGAGTTGGCTCCTTCCTGCTGGCCTGCTGGGCTGTCTTCAGCAGGCGGTTAGCTCCTTTCTGTCATTTTGAGGGTTCTGTAGCTCCAGAGCTTGTCTAAAGTCATTTTTTACATGAATTGGAGGAGGTAGAAGCCAGAGCCCCACAGCAGTCCTATTTCTACTCCACCATCTTGACTCCACCCCCCAGGATAGATATCTAGTTAGTCACTGGAGAGAGAAGCACCAATATCTGGGTTTTCAAAGCCAGGGGGCTCAATGGTTGCCCAGAGTTTTATCTGGCCAAATCACACAACTTTTCCCAAAGTGAGCCCCAAAGCAAAACCTCACTTCAGAGGTATATATAGCCTTCTCCAGGGTCAGAGAACATCACAACCCTCTTGACTCACTTCACTACAAAGTAACAAAAATTGTGTTTTCCTGAAAAACACGCCCTCCTCCCATAGTACCTCTCTTGCAGGATTGTTGTGGGACTCCAGTGAGATAATGTATTTAAAAACTTTAGAAACTCTCATGTAATACCTGAACAGAAAAGAGGACAATGGTAATATCAATTTCCTCTTTGAATGAAAGAACAAAAAGCATTTATAAAGTGAATCCTATGTGCCAAGCACATAAAGCTTGGGGATAAAAATAGAAACAAACAAAACAATCTCTCCCCCAAAAATTTCTATTCTAGAAGGAATGGTGATCTGTCATGAATGTTTTGGTCTGATAAGTCAAATGAGTATTCATTGGGACCATGAGGAAATAAGTTGACGTGACCTAGAAGCAATGGTACTATTGATTCAATTATGGTAACTAGTACAATAAGGGAAAAGGGTGGTAAAGGGAGGTATGGGTTCTTTACTAGGGCAGATGATAAGTAGATGGTTGAAGTGAACTATTGGAAGGGATATGAAGGTTGGATTCTAAAGTTGGCTAGATATAGTGGACTATGTCTCTTTTTAGATACTATTAATATTATTTAATAAAAATCTTAATAAATTAATAGAAATTAATGTTTCCTCTGTATAATTAATAATTAACAAATTTACTTAATAAAATAAATATTCCAAAAATTAATAGACACTATTAGTATTAGTATGCTCCTATTTCTAAAGTCACATTATTTATATCTATGTCTATATGTATATCTATGTCTATATCTATATCTATCTGTCCATCCATCAATCTATCTATCAATCTATCTATCTATCTATCTATCTATCTATCTATCTACATATTTGCTTTGATCCCATGGTATTTACTCATTCAATTAAATTCAGCTCAGTTCAATTTATTGTATGTTGCATTTTTTCTATAGAATATATGTTATAAATTTGCTATCAAAATGTCAGTTATTATTACTGACTCATTTCAGAGTTCTGTCTTTTATACAACATAGCTTCTCCGGAGCATGTTCAAGATGTTTTAGGTGGGAAGCAAATAGGGGTTAGTAAAAGAAAGAATAAGCTTCCCCAGATTGTCATATTTGTTCTTTTACCTCTTCATAAGGGGAAGGACCAATATTTTCTGTTTCTTATGTATCCACATACAACTTTTGCACCACATTTGGAAAATAGTAGATAACGTATTAAAAGTGTGATGACTGGGTGATATATTTTTCTTTTAAAGGGAAAACATGTTTGTTTGTTTGTTTTTTAATATGAGGTTTTAGCCTCATGGAAAAGAGATTGAAAAGTTGATAAAAAGAAAGTGTCAGTATGGGAAAGGCTAAGTATATTAATTCACTATAAGCTGTGGATTGATCTGAACGTTCTACAAAGCAATTTAGAATTATGATAAAAAGTAGAATGACTGAGATTTCCATACCCTTTGACCTAGATATATGCATGCTAGGCATGTACCCAAAGGAGATCAAAGAGAGAAGGAAAAGTCCCATATTCACGAAAATATTTTAGCATTTATTTAAGTATTCATTCTTTAAAATATCAGCTGAAATTTGACTTTTTGCAGGAAGTTTTTTCCAGTTTTCTTAATACTAATTTCTTCCCTCAGAAATGGCCTCCTAATATGTATGTATACACTTATCTGTGTATGTATATAACAAGATTTTATGTATGTATCCATATGTATAGCTATATTCATGTATATGTATATAATATGATTATACATTATTCATATATATGTATATGATATGATTATTTTTCATTTATATGTATATAATATGATTATATATAACATATATCACTATCTCTCTAGTAATCTGGCAAACTGGCTAGCCCAATTCTTATTTGTATAGAACTATTTGCAGGAAGTCTCTCCTATTAGACTATAAGTTGATTTAAAGCAATGTCTGTTTTCACCTAACTTTATATCTTTAGTGTTTAGCACAGTCCCTGGTACATAATAAATGTTCAATGAATTATTTTTGACTACTGTTAACAAAACATCACTCTATGGGAGCAAAGAATTAGATACAGAGATGTCCATGCACTGGGGAATTGCTAAATAAGATGTAGTATATGAATAGAGAATATTACGGTTTTGTAAGAAATATGGAATATGAAGAATTCAGGGAACTATGGGAAATCTTTTATGAACTCAAGTGGAGAAAAAAGAGCAAAGATAAGAACACAATATACTATGAAAAAGAAAATGGAAAGAAAAACAAAAATGAAGCTGGATTCAGTGTAGTGCAGTATTCAGCCTTTGCTAAGAGTTGAGAGAATACACCTCCCTTCCATCTGCACAGAGACGGAGGACTATGGCTGTAGAATGTTGTATGTACCGTCAGGTTAAATTGTTTTACTAAACTACTTTTTCTTTCTTTTTAAATTTTGATATGAGATGGCTCATTCAGTAGGAAAGGTGGAGAGACATATTTGGAAAAAGATGATATAAAAATACCAATAAGATTTTTTTAAAGCAGAGGCATTCCTATAGATTATCTGTGCCAAATTGAACTTAGCTTATAGGATCATAGAAGTAGAGGTAAAAAGGACTTTAGAAGCTATGTAATCAAATCCTGTCATTTTATAGATAAGGATATTAAGGTCCTTTATCTAGAAAAGGCTTGCCAATAATTCTGTATGCCTTTTATCTCATTTGAATCTCATAATAATGGTGAGATAAATACCATCAATATCATCATTCCCTTTTCACAGATTAGGAAACCAAGGCTCCTTGAGGTAAAGTGATTTGAACATAGTTCCATGGATAATAAATGTCTGAGGTGGGATTGGAACCCAGGTTTCCTAACTTCATGCCCGGTATTCTATATACCAACCTCCACAGCATTTCCATTGACATAATGTTTAGTCTTAAATTAAAATCAATAATGTGTACCTTAGGGGGTGCACTTACCGCTCTTCTTTGGTTTTCTAAGAATTGTTCAATTAAGTCCCCAGGGTAGAATAAAATAGAAAACAAGATGGACTTGTGGAAAAGCATATTCCAAACTGCTGAGGGGTTTCCCCCTTTCTGAAGATCACTTTCCATGAAAAATTATGAGGATACAAAAAATATAAACCCTTTCAAAGTGTAGAGAGAATTTGAATTGTTTCCCAGTGGTGTGTGAGCCCTCCAGGAAAACAATTTTACTTTCAAAGGCTGCAAGTTACCACTGAAAACATGCTGGATTCAAAATCCTTATTGGGGAAGAGCAAACTGATGGCAATTGCTTTGTGAGCCATTTCACCTTTGGTGTCAAAGCAAATAACCTGAGAATGGAACATAGGTGGACAACCAGAGATAGGGGCTGTGGATCAGGTGTAATCTGGTAAAATACAATGAGGATATGCCCGTGGACTGCTTCACATTTCCTAGAACACCAGAAGGTCTGAGTCCCATCACAGGGAATCATTTGATTCTTAATGACACTAAAACCCTAGGTAGCTATCTTGACCAAAGTTTGTGGTGCCTGGAAAACAAGATCAGAAAGCCGCAAACTTTGAGTGTCTTAGTTGAAATGTCTGATCTGTTCTTCTCCAAAAAAGTTTTGGAAAGGATCTATTTTAGAAAGGTGACTAAGTTGGAAAAGGTCATTTAGTCACACATCTTATTCCTCAGCTCCAAAGAAATAGAGTGGTTTGTTCTGTCAGTCACCAGGCATTAAGTAAATGGACTTGCTTATAGCAGCCTTGCTATTAAAATGCCAAATAAGAAAAGCAGTATCATCTGGCAGCTTTCATTAATACACAGGAACATGGTTTGCATTAAAAATGTGCTTCTTGCTTGTACTTACTCCCAATTTAATAGGCCCATGGTTTAAAGGGGCATTATCTAGCACTGTGGGACTTAATACATGAAGCAATAGGCCTTTTCAAAGTAAGAGTTGCCTCTAAAGTTAATGGGGATGGCATTATGACTGATGGAATATTTCATGGCATTCTGTCCCCTTAGGACAGGAGAAGACATATGGATGAAAGGATGTATTATGCCTTCAGGCTACCAGCCCTTTTACCTACATCCCTACACTTCTATCCATGTTTGAATCTGAGCTCAAATGAAACCTTTCCCCCCCACAGTTATTCAGTGTTCTTTTACTAAAGAACTCCTCTGATGCCTCATTGAGTTCTCAAAGACTCTTTAAGGCTATGCCAATTGGGACACCAGCTCTGGCAGATCCTACCAATACAGAGAGGCTTCAAGTATCAGACCAGAGATGTTATCCAAAGACCAGCCTAAGTAACGCAAATGGGTTCATCACCAGAGGGTTGACCTCCAGGTGGCAAACTCTTCTGCCTTGTCAACTCATGAAACATAGATGACCTGTGATGTTTATCAGTGGAAGGAAGATCTACAAAAATAAAACATGAATTTTTCAAACTAAGTTCTCATTTGTTAGAACAAAAAGGAAGGAAATAGCATGTTATGTTACAGACCCACTTATACTCAAGCTCTAGTTTCATGTGGAAGGAGAGGAACAGTTGGAGTCAAGAGGACTTGGGTTCAAGTATAGCCTCAGATACATACAGTTAGTTTTCGAGGGCCTTTAAGGAAACGTCTAACTTTGAATCTTACATCTTGGCTTTACCGCTTTTTAACTGTGTGACCTTTGCTTAATCACAAATTCTATGGGCTATTTCCTCATCTGTAAAGTGAAGGAGTTCAACAAATTGATCTATAATTTAATCCCTGATATTAATTTGTGTCTCTGTCCTTAAGTTTTCTCTGTTTGGCTGCAAATCCTTTGGAAGAAGAGAAGGTGATAAGTATTTATTTAGATACTACTAAGTGCCAGGCATTTGCCAAATGCTTTTTTATGGTATTTTTCATTTGATTCTCACAACAACCCTGTGAGGTAAGTACAATTATTATCCTCATTTTATCACTGAAGAAACTGAGGCAGAGATTAAGTGACTTGTCCAGAGTCACACAGTTAGTTAATGAATGAAGCTGGATTTGAACTCAAGTGTTCCTGATTCTAGGCCCAGTGCTCTATTTAATTCACCACCAGCTGCCTCTGGAGGTTCAGAATTATGCCATTCTGACATAAAATCAGTGCTCCTTCATCCCTATTATTGAAATTGTGAAATTACTCCATAAATCAATAAATTCAATTTGCACTCAATATCTCTGCTTAGGTGCACAGTATGGGGTACTGATCTACAATTCCACCCTAATCCTAACTCTACCCCTGCTCCCTAAATCAAAGTTCACCCAAGGAATAAACCCATCCCTTTAGGGATCAAGATTCACAAATTGTCACAGATCTTCATGTTGACATAGACATACTCACAAATCATGGCCACAAAACCACACTGTCTGAACATCTACAATCTACTAATTCTCTTTCTTTACAGGTCCAAGATACTATATCCATCTCTACACTAATATCCTAGTGTCCTGCTTAACAACTGCTCCATAATCTGACTTCACAAACCCATGGGCCAGTTTCTCAATCATATTCTCATCAGTGTAGACTGTCCTAATTAATTTGATGTTACAAAGAGGATAAATAACACTATGGGCAAATCATTTTCAGACCTTGTCTTATATCTAATTCCTCCTTCACAGTCAATTACAATAATGTACTGGAAGGAAAGCAGCTGGGATACTGCCCTAGTATTGTGACTTCCATGTTAGTTGCCTATAAGCAGTATATTTAAACAGGAGTGGCAACATAATCCATTTTAGTGTGTATGAAATGGCTTCTATCCTTACTGTATACACAGATCAACAGAATTGAAGGAATTGAGGAAAAAGAGCCTGGTATGATCTTTCAACTTAGCTGCAGCATTCATTCCAGTGTGGTCCCTGGGGCCATTCTCTTGCATGCTTGAGTTCATGTTCTCTGATGGGATTCCTCCCTTGCACAAAGTGAAGCAGCAGGCTATGCCCTATTTGTGTTCAGTCAGAAAATTTCGCATGTGATGACTGTGCTGTTGGAGCTACTTTGAGGCCTAGGTATTTAACAAGCCATCTGAGCATCAGACTGTGATGAATGTGTGAAACAGGGTCATTGAGAGTTGTGCCTCTGAAAGTCTGCTCTGAAATCATTCTCTCTCTTAGTGAGAGAGTGTGTGTGTGTGTGTGTGTGTTTGTGTCAGAGATCTGGGACATTGGATGGATGTTTTCCTTTTTTGTAACTTCCTATCTGAAGAAGAGAAGCTAGCTGATTTTAAGAGAGAAAACTTAGAAGTACAACTCTTTGCTACCCCTCAGAATCACAGATATAAGAGACACATTTAATGCATCCACTCAGAGAGAAAAGAATTGACAGTCATTTGGCTTTCCTTTGAACTCCTAGAGCATATTACTTGCACCTCTCTTGTGCCATTTTCTGAGCTCCCTCTGTCCCTATCATATCTTCTCTAATATTATATTTGTGTGCAGGCTCTATCCCCTCTTGGTTATAAGCTTCTTGAGAGGAGAACCTGTATTTCATCTTTATATTCCATATACCTGACACAGTGCATTCAATTGCAAACTCAACAGACATTTATTTATTATATTCAAGGTGATATGCTGTGTGACAGTGTATAGAGGGCTGTAAACTAGAATAGATGGAATAGGTAATGGATAGGAGGCTAGCCTTAGAGCTTGAATTTGAAGGCTAGACTTAGAATTTGAAGCCAAAAGAACCTGTGTTCAAATGCTTCTACTATACACATACTAGCTGTGTTAAAATTGGAAAGCTGGGGAAGCTAGGTGGTGCAGTGAACAGGTCTTGTAGTCAGGAGGACCTGAGTTCAAAACTGGCCTCAGACACTTGACACTTAACTAGCTGTGTGACCTTGGACAAGTCACTTAACCCCAATTGCCCTGCCTTCCCCCCTTCAAGAAAATATAGGGAAATTGATTAACCTCTAAGTTTCCAAAAGAAACTCTCTAGCTATCTAAGAATACTAATCTATGTCACAGAAGGGATTTTCTATACCAAGAGTTTATTATCCTGATTAAGTAAAAAGTTTACATTTTTTAAAAGCAATTGGGGTTTAGTAACTTGCTCAAGGTTACACGGCCAATCATTATTTAGGTGTGGGTGCTCATTTTCTGAGGCCAGAACCGATCCCGGGTTGTCGTAACTCCAAGGCCAACACTCTTACTCACTGAGCCACCTAGCCACACCCAAGTTTAGATTTTTTTTAACAAATGCTTTATTAACTTCTGGTTTACCTCATTCATTTCCACCAGATTTTGAGTTACATTTTTTTCCCCATTTTTCCCCTACTCAACACCCTAGAATAGCAGTCCCACTAGATATCCCCTCATGTAATCTGCTCTCTCCCATATCTTCTCCCATACCCCCCTCGTCTTTGCCATTAGGGCAAGGTGAATCTCTGAGCCCCAATGCCTGAACATCGTATCTCCCAATTACATGCAAAATAGTATTAATAAAAGTATTTATATACATTTGAAACACTTAATTTTAAGACTTCAAATTTCAGATCCATTCCCTTCCTCCCTTGTCACCCACTCCCTCTGGAAAGATAAGCAATTCAGTATATGTTGTACATGTATAGCTATGCAAAACATTACCATAGTAGATATACTGTAAAAGACTGCTTATATTTCCCTCCCATCCTTCCCACCCCCCACCTGGTCCATTCCCTACTTTGATCCTGTCCCTCTTCAAGAGTGGGTACTTCCAACCTCCTCTCCCCCTAAAATGCCCTCCCCTCCATCATCCCCGCTCTCATCCCCCTTCCCCCTACTCTCCTGCAGGGTGAGATATCCCATTTAGTATATATCCCATTTAGTATGTATATGATTCTCTCCCTGAGCCAAATTCAATGAGAATATGGTTTTGCCTTTTAGCCTTCCTGTTCTTCCCCTCCCCTGCAACTACTTCCCCTTGCCTCTTCTACATGAGATAGTATACCCTACCCTATCTCTCCCCATCTCCTCTTCTCACTTTCCTCTCTCACCTCTCAACTTCACCCCTTAAGTATCATTCCTTCCCACCAAATTCAACCTGGGCCCTCTATCCATGTATACCTGTAAACATTTATACACACATTCACATATGTATTCATATGTCCATAGACCCTTCTTCAATTATTTTCATAACGAGAAAGGTTTCATCAGACACAGTTATTGTTTTTCCATGTAGGAATGTAAATAGTTCAACTTTGAAAAGTTCCTTTTGATTTCTTTTCCCTGATTACCTTCTCAAGCATCTCTTGCTTCTTGTGTCTTTATGTCGAATTTTCTATTCAACTCTGGTATTTCCCTCAAGAATGCTTGAAAGTCCTCTATTCCACTGAATGACCATATTTTCCCCTGAAACAAGATATTCAGTTTTGCTGGCTAGGTGACCCTTGGCTTCAATCCCAGCTCTTTTGCCCTCTGGAATATCATATCCTATGCCCTTTGATCCCTCAGTGTAGAAACTGCCAGGTCCTGGGCTATTCTGATTGTGTTTCCTCAATATTGGAATTGTTTCTTCCTGGCTGCTTGTAGTATTTTCTCCTTGATCTGGGAGTTCTGGAACCTGGCTATAATATTCCTAGGAATTTTCTTATTGGGATCCTTTTCAGGAGGTGATCAGTGGATCCTTTCAACCTCTATTTTGCCCTCTGGGTCTAAAACATCAGGGCAATTTTCCTTGAGAATTTCTTGAAGGATGATTTCTAGGTTCTTTCTTTGATCATGACTTTCAGGTAGTCCAATAATTTTTAAGTTATCTCTCCTGGATCTATTTTCCAGGTCAGTGGTTTTTCCCATGAGATATTTCACATTGCCTTCTAATCTTTCATTTGCTTGGATCTGTTTAATAGTATCTTGATTTCTCATAAAGTCACTAGCTTCCATTTGCTCCAGTCTAATTCTGAAGGAATGATTCTCCTCAGTGAGCTTTTGAGATTCATTTTCCATCTGGAAAATTCGGCTGTTTAAGGCATTCTTCTCCTCATTGCTTTTCTGAGCCTCTTTTGCCATTTGAGTTAGTCTATTTTTTAAGGTGTTATTTTCCTCAGTCAGGCTGTTGACTGTCATTTCATACTTTTCTGGCATCTTTCTCATTTCTCTTCCCAATTTTCCCCCCACTTCTCTTATCTGCTTCTTAAGGTCCTCTATGGCCTGTAGCCAGCTTGTACTTTCATTTGGGGCTTTTGGTGCAGGAGTTCTGACCTCACAGTCCTCCTCCTGTTCCATGCTTTGATCCTCTTTGGCCCCAAAATAGGAGTCTAAAGTTGCATTTTTCTGTTTATTTTATTTCCTTTGCCTAAGCATACTGCCACTTAATTACTTGATTTTGGGGCTTGTTGCCACTGTGGGACTCTGTCACCAGATAGGAGAGCTTCTGTCCCAAACGTGGGGTCTTCACAACTTCTGGAGGTTGGGTGGCCTCTGTAAAGCCTCCACCCGCTCTGGCAAATTGGATACCCACCCCAGACCTCCACCCAAGACCACAATCTAGATTCAAACAGGTTAAAGCAAGAGCAATTAACCCCCAGACTGATTGCTGGATCTCTGTACAGTTCGCAGACCAGGAGCTGGAGCTACCACTGATGCTGCAAAATGGCCTTTGTGCAGCATTTCCTCAGCAGCTTTTCGCCCCCTGGGGAGGAAGCCTGAAGTGTTCCCCAAATACTGGTCCCAAAGTCCATAGGGCACTAACCTCTCACTTTGTCCTAGGCATATCTGTGCTGATAATTCTGGAAATGCCACAGCTGCTGGTGTTCTGAGGTCCTTCCAGCTGGCTGCTGGTCCGACTTCCCTGGGGCTAAAACTGCGGATGTTGCGGGCCTGGGCTGGTGTCCCAGAGTGCTGCTCTGTCGGTTCCCAGCTCACTGTGCTGCCCGCTCTCAGAGCGCTGCGCTGGCCACTCCCTTCAGGGCTGCTGGGCTGTCCTCAGCAGGAGGTTAGCTTCTCTGTGTCATTCTGTGGGTGCTGGGGCTCCAGAAGTTGTTCAGATTCCCCTTTTACATTGTTTGGAAGTGGTATGGGGCAGAGAACCTTGGAAGTGCTGTTCCTGCTCTGCCATCTTGGCTCCACCCCCCCAAGATTTTTTTTTAAGAAGTAATAATGTACAAGGCACTTAAAGAGAGATGTGATAAGAAGCTGAACTATTGTGATTGCCATGTGAGTGGAGAGAAGGAGGTATTTGTTATAGAAAAAAATTGATAGGATTTAAGCTGTTGATTAGATATGGGGAGTGAAGGAGATAATGACTCCAAGGTTAAAAATATAGGTGATTCAAAAGGATGTCGTCAAAGGAATATACCATTTGGGGAGGTTATGGGTTGTGCGTGTTGTGGGTAGGGAGATAGGAAGGAGGTAGATAATGAGTTTTTGTTTTATGTATTTATTGATTTTGAGATACACATCTAGGTACATATGTTAGCAGGCAGTTGGTGACTGGAGACATGCGTTCAGAACAGATATTAAGTTTGGATACATACTGTTCAATTCTATGTATTCAGATATGTAGAGATGGTGATTGCACCTATGGGAACAAGTGACGTCACGGGGGAGAATGTAGAGGGAAAAGCAGACCTAAGATACAGTCCCATGCTCATACCTTGGAACAGGATATGGATAATGATCCAGAAGAATGGACAGAAGGAAGAAGACCTGAGAAAGCAGAGTCACGAGTATAAGGAGAAAGAATAGTATCCTTATGAAGGAGGTGGTCAATTAAGTCAATAGCTTCAGAGAGGAGAGGATATAGAGGATGAAGATAGAGAAAAGGCCATATAGTTTGCCATCAAACTCATTTTTAAGCTTTGAGAAATTTGTCTCATTAGAATGGTGGGTTCAGGAGTCACATTGGAAGGAGTTGATAATTGAGTAGGGAATGAAGAAATGAAGGTGACTTTTCCTAGAAAAATAACTTGAGAGAATGCAAGGGTCAATGAAAAGTTGGTCTTTGTCTACTTTTTAATTTTTTTTTTTTTAGAATTAGCAGAATCTGGACATTTTTATAGGGGGGATATAGAAGGAGTCAGTGAATGAGGAAAATCTGAAGATTACATAGGAAAAAAGAATGATAAATGGGATAAACCCCTAGAGAAATTAGGAAGGTATAGGATTATGGGGACAAAGAGTAGTGTTAGTTTTAGCCAGGAAAACTCCAACCTCTTCCTCCAAAGGGAAGAAAGTAGGTGAATGTGAATAGGGGTTTTGAGGTGTGCTGTACAGGTGATGAGGGATTTTGTGAAGGATGGCTTCAATTTTCTCACTAAAATAGCTGGTCATATGCTAAGAGGAAAGTGAATGAGGAGATGAATTGGGCTCTTGAGGAGAGTGGGAAAGAGTTAGAACAGCTGCTGAGAAAAGTATGATAGAGAGCCAAACTGGGGATAATTAAAGGTTGTGCTGGGCAGTGAGGGCCCACATGCAATTAGATGATGTGAATTTGTAGTGGAAACAGTCAGCATGGTTGGATGACTTTCTCCAGAAGCATTCAGCAGCATAGGACTAGGTTTAGCTTTTCAAGACCTTCAAAACCCCATCTTTCTAGTCTCCTTGGATATTACTACCCTTCCCACACTCTGCAACACATTCAAACTAGTCATGTCTCTATTTATCACTTACAAGACTCTGGTTATGGTCTTTGTGTTTTTGCACTGACCACCCCTCATCTCTGGAATGTCCTCCTCCTTCCTACCACCATGCAGAGTCCCTCTTCTCCTTTAGGAGACCCCATTTCTTTGTCATTAATCTTTCTTGTCCCACTCCCAAATGTTATGACCCTTCCTCCAAAACTCTCTTGGATTTATCTACTTTGAATATGTTTTTTATTTACTAATTTTATAGACTGTATACATTTTATATGAATTTCTTGTCTCCCAAAAGGTCACACAACTATTAAGTATAAAGTATCTGAGGCCAGATTCCAACTCAAGTCCTCTTGACTTCAGGGCCAGTGCTCTATCTACTGCACTACCTGGCTGCCCCAGTTTTATTTTTTTCCATTTTAACTCAATTTTTTAAAAAGTATTTCTTATAGATTGCAAATTTTTTAGTTTTTTTCCTATTATCGGTCCTGCCATTCTCCTTTACTTTATTGGAAAGTTTAATTCATTCACATTTAAGATGATAATTGTTAGGTTTATATTCTCTTCTTTTGATTAATTTTGTATTTGTTCTTATTTTTCTCTTCACCTTTTAAGTCAGCAATTTGTCCGTCTAAATAAATATAATAATTTGATCCCATCTTTTCCTCAAAGTTTTCTTTTTTCTCCCAGTTCCCACTTATCTCTTCTATTCTAGGTTCTTTTACTTCACTTAAATTGTTTATCTTCCTGTCCTTCCTTCCTTCTTTCCTTCCTTCCTCCTTTTCTCTCTTTTTTCTTTCTTTTTCTTTCCTACTTATTCTGCTATACCCCAGAATTTCTTTTTATTCTACTGTTTAACTTTCTCTGCCTAAATAATAATTTAATTCCATTTTCTCCCACTGCTGGGCCCCAGCATCCTAAGTAACATTAATTTATGGCACCTTTTTTTAAAGAATTGCTATTTTCCTCTGTTTCTCCCTGCATTTCAATATCCAACTAGGTTATTCTGAATTATTATTTCCATTCATGATTTATACATCTAAATGGTTCTTACTTATTCCCTCTTTATCTCTCACATAGAGAAGAGCTTCTGAAATAAAGGTCTGCTTTATTCTCTATTATATTTCCATATTTTCATGTATATAGATCTCACTCTTCTCTCCCTTTTGCATATTTTCTTGTGATGTGTGTATGTGTGGGTGTGCCTCTGTGTGTGTGTGTGTGTGTGTGTGTGTGTGTGTGTGTTTGGAAGAAGGGAGGGTAATTATTCTGTTGTGTGCCATGCAAATAAATGTCATTGAAAGAGGCAATGCAGGGTTTGGGGTATTCCTCTGAGTCATGAACCATGAAGACCAATCTTTACTCTTTCCCTTCCCATTTTTAAATTTATGACCTTATCCTGCACACTGACCACCCCCAATGACCTATATACGATGCACCACTTCTTCTGAGTAGGAAAGAATTCCTAGGCATTCCAACCCTTGATTGCCAAAAGCTGGCACAAGACATTATTCTGAAACATTATTCACTATGAAGCCCCTGGCAGTCCTGCCACTCTGTGGGAATACCCATCGATGTCTTCCCAATTGTTTTTTTTTTTTTTTCTCTCTTCTTGGGCAAGATTAGTCTCCCACTCCCACAGGTCACTATTGACTTACCCCTGCTTCTCTGATTCTCCTACCTTTGTGACATATGCTTCTCAATCTCCTTATTCTTATTCTGTCCCCATGTGCATGTGTAAAAGAGGGTTTTATCCTTGGCTATCTTTGCTTTGCTCTCTCTGCTTGATCATTTCATCAGTCCCCTTGGGTTCAGTTATCATCATTATACAGATGATTCACAAATCTATATATACAGCTAACATGTCTGTGCTGAACTCAAAAAGTACATCTCCAGTCCTTTGCTAGAAATCTCCACAAATATATCCCAGAGCCATCTCAAACTAAATAGATTCAAAACCATACTCTTAATCTTTTCCCCTAAGTCATTTCTTTATCTTAACTTGAGGATAGCACCATTCTTCTAAGTAAACTAGGATTACTTTAACCTAAGAGTCTTCCTCAATTATTCCTTCTCACTCATACCCTACATATCATTAGTACTTGATTCAATCTTTACAATACTGCTTACATTGTACCCTTCTCTCCTCTCATACTACAACCATTCAAGTTCAGGCCTTCAGCAGATCTTATCTGCACTGCTGCAATAGCCTCCTAATCAGCCTCACTATATTTAGTTTCTTTCCTTCTCTAATACATTCTCCCATATAGATACTTTATTGGTATTCCTAAATCACAAATCTTATCATGTCACTCACTTATTCAAGAAGTTTCAATGGCTCCCTATTGATTGTAGGATAAAATACAAACTCCTCTGTTTGACATTTAAAGCCCTGCATAATCGGTTCTCAGTTTATCTTACCAGGCTAACTAAAGGTTACTTTCCCCTCATATACTCTATTTTCCAGTCAATCGTGTAGAATATAAAATATTCTGTCTCTTACTCCTGTTCTTCATGCTTGGAATGCTCTTTCCTCACTTCTGTCTTTTGGAATCTCTAACTCATTTCAAGGATCAGTTCAAGTGTCATCCCCTTGCAAGATCCTTTCCTAATACACCTTGTTCTTAGCACTACCACACCCCAAATGACTTATATTTTTATGAAGCATATGTTGTTTTTGTTATGTATCTTGTAATTGAGAGGCAAGGTGACATAATGGATAGAGACTTGGCCTCAGAGACTGGAAGATCTGCTTCAGTATCATCTCTGACACACTTCTGTGTGACTCTTGGCAAGTCACTTGATCATTTAGGTCAACACTCTGACACTACAAGTTGTATAGAAGGTGACAAGCTATATTGGTAGAGGGAGCTATGGCATCTGGGAGTTCCCTGTACCAAGGAAATTCAGGTCCAGTCTCTATCCCTATCCTACAATTTGCATTAAATTATTTGTACAGTGACTGTGTCTATTCCCACTAGATTATAAACTCTATGAGGGAAGGATTTTTTTTTCATTCCCAGAGACTAGCACAGTTCCTGGTATATAGTGGGCACTTAAAATATGTTTACTGATTTGTCCAAAGATCAAAGAAATCACTATGCCTTCTTTTCTCAAAACAAGGACAGGTGTTAATGCTTCTCTGTCTCCTCTGTGTCTTATATTCTCTCATAATGTAAAAGAAATGCCCCTTGTCATTCTACAATGACATACATATATGCATAATGTATATGTGTATGTACATATACAGGTAAATATATATGTGCACACATATAAATGCACACTCATATACATATAGATATACATAGGCATAGGTAGGTAAATATACACATATGTGTACATATGTATGTGTGTATACATGTACATATATCACCTTTGTATATATTTTCTATTTCTACCTAGCTACCTATACACACACACACACACACACACACACATACACACACACACACACATGCCTATGCACAGAGGTGTGTATATTAGAATGAGAATGCCAAAATCTAGTAGAGACAGAGGATGACTGAGAGTAGATAAGATAAATGAAGATTCAAGGATGGAGAAAGATAATAGAAGCTAATGGGAGAAAGATAACTATATCATAGGGATTACTGGATTAGAAAGTGGGACAAGAGAAGTGTCAATAAGCTAGGGCTGGGG
This sequence comes from Gymnobelideus leadbeateri, assembly GCA_011680675.1. Classification (NCBI taxonomy): domain Eukaryota; kingdom Metazoa; phylum Chordata; class Mammalia; order Diprotodontia; family Petauridae; genus Gymnobelideus; species Gymnobelideus leadbeateri. The sequence goes on from WOXC01005137.1 coordinate 415,373, forward strand.
TCCTTTGATAATACAGAGCAGAGCCATTAGGAGTAGGGAGTGGCATTTATCTATCACAGAGTACAATTTTATTTGGGGCATCAACCCTAAAGACTTTTCCTAAGAAAGCAGAGGAATATTTACCTGGGACCCACACCATTTAAACTAGTTTAATTCTTTTCCTTAAAAGGTATTGAAACTGATCTGGAGACAATTGACTCAGGAAACTAAAGACTTAATATTAATTTAGTTTCTTGGGAGTTCTAACTGCTTTCTCTGGATTCACTAGCCGACCACAATGGACAGCACAGAGGCAGGGAAACTGAGTCAATCAAAACTCTTATCTTTGTAGCATATGTTTTCCCTCTTCTGAATATTCATTTCTTGAGATGACTAAGTGAGCTTCATTTTATTAACTTTCAGATGTTCTACAAGTTTATCATTTTGTTCTATTCTTAAGTATGAGGTACCAGTTTGGCCTAGGGTAAGATGACTTACTACACAGATATCTACTCAGAAGAGAACCCACTGGGTGAACTTTTCAGGGGAATCTAGATAATATAATTTTGACTGGGTCAGGTAATTTGAGGTTGGACTCTAGGATAGATACATTACACATAATACACATTTAGTAAATGTTGAATGAATGGGGTCTTTCTCCCATTAGAATTTCTGATGGACATATCTTTTGGTTTCCACTTTAAAGGGATTTATAATCTAGTGGAGGAGATGTCTAATTAATACTTAAAAATCTTCAAGTACCTAATGTGGTATATTGCTCAGAGTTGACATTCAATAAATTATTTGTTGAATGATGAATGGATGAGCAAATAAATAGATGGATGGAAGGAGAATTATGAATTTTCTTGTAGAACTTATTAATTTTATAGATAAACTTGTTTTAAAGAGGGAAAGCAATTTGCACAAAGTTGTACTGCCAAAAAGGAGAGAAACTAAAACCAGAATTTAGGCATCCTGATTCCTAGTCTACTGTTCTATCTTACTATAAGATCAGTATCAACATGTTTTCAGATTATCATGATTTCAGTATTTGAAAATCATATATGTCTTTGCCATTTTTTTTTGCTATTTTTGAAACTACCTCCCTCATTTTTTCTTACAGCTAAATAGTATTCCACCACAATTATATCTCATAAGTCACTCACTCATTCTGCAATTGATGAGCGTCATCTCAATTTCCAATTATTTACCACTACAAAAAGAGCTACTGTAAATATTTTTTGTGAGTTTTTCTCCTTTTTCTTTGATCTCTTTAGGATATAGACCTAGTAGTGGAATAGCTAGCTATGCAGTTTTATAGTCTTTTGGGTCTAGTTCCAAATTGTTCTCCAGAATGGTTAGATCAGTTCACAATTCTGAAGTTTAACAGTGTACCTATTTTTCCTCATCCTCTCCTGCATTTGTCATTTCTAATAAGTATGAGGTTATAGGTCAAAGTTGTTTTTTTTGCCTTTCCCTATTCAGTAGTGATTTAGAGAATCATTTTCTTATGACTATAAATATCTTTGATTTCTTCTTCTAAAAAGTGCTTGCTTATATCCGTTGACCAAATGGCTGTTTGGAACATTCATCAGTTGGTTAGTGGCTCTTATTTTTATAAATTTGACTCACTTATATACTCAATATATATTTGAGAAGTGAGGCCTTTATTGGAGAAACTTGCTGCATTTTTTTATATTACTTCATGTCTATGATATCTTTTAAGATAATGTAATTTCCCTGATTATCATTTTTAATTAAGTCTTTGTCTAACACCATGATGGTTACGCCTGCCTTACTTATATCAGCTGAAAAATATTAGATTCTGCCCCAGGACTTTCTTTTTTAAATCGATATGTATCTTTCCATTTTAAATATGTTTTCTGTACACAACCTATTGTTGAATTCTAGTTTCTAATGCATTCTACCATCTATTTCTTTTTTATGGGTGAGCTCATGTCATTGACATTCACAGTTATGATTACTGTGTATTTCCTTCCAACCCCTCCCCTCCGTCTCTGTGTTTGTCTGTCTCTGTCTCTCTGTCTTTGTCTCTGTCTCTGTCTCTCTGTTTCCATCTCTCTCTGTCTCTGTCTCTTTCTCTCCTGGCCCTCCTCAAAAATCTATTTTGCTCCTAAACACTGCATCTCTGAACCTGTCTTCCCTTTTCTTATGCCCTCGCTTCTTCTTATCTTTCCATTTCCCTGTTGGTTAAGCTACATTTCTATACACAATTATGTGTGTGTCTATATACACACACACACACACACACACACACATTTCCCTCTTTGAACCAATTCTGATGAAAGTGAGATTCAAACATTGTCCACCACCTTCCCCCACTTTCCACTCCATTGTAAAAAATCTTCCTTGTACACCTCTTTTGTGTGATTTTTTTCCATTCTACCTCTCCCTTCCCCCTTCTCAATCCATCCCCCCTTTCTCACTCTTTCATTTATTTTTTTTAGATTATTCAAATAATCAACTCTCTGTTTAGGTAAATTCCTTTTAACCACCCTAATAATAATAAAGTTCTTAGGAGTTAGATGTATTATCTTCCCATATGATAATGTAAACAGGTTAACTTTAATGAGTGATGCTTCTCTTGAGTCTTCTGTTTAAAAGTCAAATTTTCTATTCAGCTCTAGCCTTTTCATCAGGAATGTTTGAAAGTTCTCTATTTCATCAAATATCCATTTTTCTCCAGAAGGATTAGACTCATTTTTTGCTGGATAGATTATTTTTGGTGAGAATATTAGATTTTTTTTTGCCTTCCAGAATATCATATCCCAAGCCCCTTAATATGGAAGCCACTAAATCTTCTGTGATCCTGACTGTGACTCTTGATATTTGATTATTTTTTTTTTTGCTTTCTGAAGTAATTCCTCTTAAACCTAAGAGCTCTTGAATTTGGCCATAATATTCCTAATTGTTTTGGGGACCTCTTTCAGGAGGTGATTAAATTCTTTCAATATCTATTTTACCCTTTGAATTTCTTTCCTTGATCATGGTTTTCAGGTAGGTAGACCAATATTTTTAAAATTATCTCTCCTCCATTTATTTTCCAGGTCAGTTTTTTTTTTATGTTAAGATATTTCAAAATTGGGAAAGAATTTTTACAACTTGTGTCTCTGATAAAGGACTCATTTCTAAAATTTATAGAGAATTGAGCCAAATCTATATGAATACAAGTCATTCCCCAATTGAGAAATGGTCAAAGGATATGAATAGGAAGTTTTCAGAAAAAGAAATTAAAGATATCTATAAGCATATGAAGAAATGCTCTAAATCACTATTAATTAGAGAAATGCAAATCAAAACAACTCTGAGATACCACATCTCTCCAGTCAGATTGGCTAAGATGACAAAACAAGAAAGTGACAAATGCTGGAGAGGATGTGGGCAAATTGGAACGCTAATACATTGCTGGTGAAGTTGTGAACTTATCCAACCATTCTGGAGAGCAATCTGGAATTATGCCCAAAGGATTATAAATAATTTCATACCCTTTGACCCAGCCATACCACTGCTAGGGTTATATCCCAAAGAGATCATAGTAGTGGGAGGAAGAACCATATGTACAAAAATATTTTTAGCAGCCCTTTTTGTGGTTGCAAAAAATTGGAAACTAAAGGGGTGCCCATCAATTGGGGAATGGCTAAACAAGTTGTGGTATATGAATGTAATGGAATATCATTGTGCTATAAGAAACGAGGAGGAGACGCATTTCATAATTACCTGGAGAGACTTATACAAACTGATGCTGAGCGAGAAGAGTAGAATCAGAAGAAATTTGTATACAATCACAGACATACCATATCTGTGACGACCAACTATGACAGACTGGACTCTTTTCAGCAATGCAGTGATATAAGTTAATCCCGAATGACTCAAGAAAGTGAGAAATGCGCCATCCAGAGGTATAACTAGAAAAAACTGAGCCTGAATCCTGATGGAAGCAAACTAAATGATCTTGTTCTTCTCATTGTTTGGTTTTACCACCTTTCATCCCACCTAGTACAATATGCCTTTGTAATTGGAATATTGTTTAATATGAATGCATTTGCAGACCCTATACTGTACTATACGCTGTCATGAGGGGAGGGGGGAGGGAAGTAAAGGAAATTTGAAAATCAAGGAAAAAAAAAAGATATTTCACATTTCACATCTTCTATTTTTTTTTACTCGGTTTTACTCTTTTTTAATTTTTCCTGACGTCTTATGGAGTAATTAGCTTCAAACTGTCCAATTCTAATTTTTAAGGAATGACTTCCTTCAGTGAATTTTTGTCCCTCTTTTATCATTAGGCCAATTCTGTTGTTGATGTTGTTGCTTTTAGTTGTTATTTTCTTTAGGATTTTTGTTCATCTTTTATCAAACTGTTAATTATCATTTCATAATGTTCTTATATAACTTTCATTACTTTTTCCAATTTGTCCTTTACCACTCTCATTTTTTTCTTTAAATATTCCAGGAATTGGGGCGGCTAGGTGGGGCAGTGAGTAGAGCATCGGCCCTGAAGTCAGAAGTACCTGAGTTCGGTTTAGGCCTCAGACACTTAAAGCACACACAAACAAAAATTGTGTAACCTTGGGCAAGTTATTTAACCCCAATTGCCCTCCAAAAAGCAAAAAAAAAGAAAAAAAAAATCTTCCAGGAAATTTGTTGGCCTTGCTTCCAATTGCATTTTTCTTTGAAACTTTGTTTGTAGCTGTTTTCACATTGTTGTCTTCTTCTGAGTTTCTGTATTGGTCTTCCTGCCACCATAGTGGCATTTTTAGGGTCAAATTCCTTTTTTAATTTATTTTTGCTCATTTTGCCAGTCTGTTGGTTTTTTGTTTTTGGTTTTTTGTTTTTGTTTTTTTTTACTTTGAAGTTTATTTTACTTAGGCTCTGCTCATCTTGGGGTGGGAAAGCACTATGTCAAGCCTTGGACTTGTTTGTGCTGCTGTTTTCAGAAAGAGAAGGTTTTGGGAGTCTGCAAGTTTTGGGTTCTTCCAAGGTCATGTGATACTATGAGCAGTGTGGTCATTGTTTTCTTGCTCTCCTCTGTGGTCTTTACCCAGGAAGGACCTCTGGTCCCTTGAGATTGTAAGTGCTAGCACTCCTCTATACTTTGGTACCATGACCAGGGCTCCTACTCCCTTGTGACTAACTAGCAGTACTCCTCTATACCCTGGAACTCAGAACTGCTGACGATACATGTATTATTAATATAATTGTCAATCAGTGTCAGTTGCAGCTAGTGATGCAAAGACTCCCCTGTAATCTCCTGATCATTTCCCCAACCCTCTTACCATGTCTGTTCTGTGAGTTCCCAAAGCTGCTGAAGCAGAGTGTATAGGCTTCAGATAGTCCTCTACCTCAAAATGCCACAGACTTCTCATTCAGAACTCTTAAGTTTTCTCAAGACCGAAAATGTCTCACTCCAAATTTAGTTGGCTCTAATGATCCAAAATTTTATTCAAGGCATTATTTTAAGGTTGTTTGCAGGGCAATGTTGGGCTCAGCTGGGTATCTGTTCATAATCTGCCATCTTAGCTCCCCAGTTTTTTGTTTGTTTGTTTGTGTGTTTGTTTTTTAAGGTAAAGTGCTACATTTATTGTTTATCTTCTAGTAAGAGGAGGAGCACTCATTGCATCTCCTCCAGTTTCCTATACTGTTGTGACCTCTAACTATGTGCAGTAGTCAATAATTTTACCAGCCCAGCCCAGGGGAACCAGGGAAAAGGCCTCACAGCAGATTAAGCAGCAGCTTGAGGTCTTGGATTCAGTCGCTACTTATTATAGAATTTTTTTTTTTAAAGCAATTGGGGTTAAGTAACTTGCCCAAGGTTACAGGGCTAGGTTTTGTTTGTGTGGATTAAGTGTCGGGCCGGCTCCGAACTCAGGTCCTTCTGACTCCAGGGCCGGCGCTCTATTCACTGTGCCACCTAGCCGCCCCTTATTATAGGATTTCTTAACCACACAACATGTGCGAAATTGTTACCATTTTTATTAGGTTCTTAAAATTTTTTCAATGTGTCACTGACAAAATTTTTGAGTGTTACATACCTAACCCTATTTTTCTCATAAGGCCTGTGCCTTTTTATTAATAATTTTGCATAGCTATGATGATTTTTAGAAATACACACACACACACACACATTTCTTTCTTTCTTTTTTTGTTTATTTATGTTCAGTTATAGAAAACTGTCTTTCTTCCTGGCTACTGCTTACAGCAAATCAAAGGGCAGCTGCATTTCCAACCCCAGAGAAGAAAGAAGAAAACACCCAGGGGCCCAGATCACATCTGCCACTCTATTGTGAAAGTACCTTGACAGTATCTCTATAACCCTCCTATTTATCTTTCTATCCCACTGTTCTGTGATAATAACTATGGTTATAGTTGGTAGAGAAATGCATGTAGTTAGAGAAACTTTTGTCCAAAATCTCTAGTGAGTCTGCACAGGACCTCAGGTAGCCCCTCTACGTAAGTACTAGAGTTTATAGGATCACACATTTAAAGCTAAAAGAGAATTTAAAAGTCAACTAGCCAAATTTCCTTATTTTACAGATAAGGAGGCCAAAGTACAGAGAAGGTAAATTTCTTTCCCAGGGTCACATAAAAAGGAAGAAAGGAAGGGAAGAAAGAAGGAAGGAAGGAAGGAAGGAAGGAAGGAAGGAAGGAAGGAAGGAAGGAAGGAAGGAAGGAAAGGAAGGAAGAAAGGAAGGAAGGAAGGAAGGAAGGAAGGAAGGAAGGAAGGAAGGAAGGAAGAAATTACCATATTTAATATGTTCCAGGTACTCTGATAAGTATTTTACAAACATCTCATTTAATCCTCACAACAATATGCTATTATCATCCTAATTTTACAAGTGAGGAAACTGAGGCAGACAGAAATAAAGAGACTCAAGGTCACAGAAACGTAGTATCCGAAGCTACATGTGAATTACTGACTCCAGGACCAATGTTCTATCCAATGCACCAACTAGCTGGCTATTGATAGCTACATCTGGTTACAATATTTTGGGCCATACAAGCAGTAACTTATGTGTATGGTAAGTGCCTAATTCAAATCAGTTCAACAAACATTTATTAACTCAGGTTTCTGAGAACAAACTCCTAATAAATGCTTAGGGATTGTGGTGATAATGGTGATTTTATTAAAACATTCTATATTGACACACGTTCGATTTTTTTTAATTGGGCATATTTTTACAATTAGTTTACATTTTAACTTAGATTGTTGTGAGGCCATGCTGTTTTATTTTGTTTAGTTGGTATAGGCAGTGGGGAGAAGAAAGAGACTTAAAAATGATTTTGCTTCCTTTACTTAAAGCTAAAGTATTTCTTGGGGAATTGGGAGATAAATGAGATAAGTGTTACAAATATCATCAAAAGGACTGTCTGTGCACTTAGTAGATTTGTGACAAGCCCATTCCCATGTTGTTTAGGAGAAAAACACCAATATCAAAGAACTTACCTTTAATTATGCAACATCTCCACTACTTGTTGATGTCCACACTCATTGTCAACATAATACATTTCTTCTTTTTAGTTAATTTATTTTTGGTTTTCAATATTTACTTCCATAAGTTTTAATTTTTCCTCCTCCTTCCCCCCTCTCTCCCCAAGACGGTCTGCAATCTGATACTGACGGGGTACTTGGGATGTATATATGTTCGTAACATCAATCTATGTAACATCAGTTTGTAAATGGGGTGCTTTGGAATCTATGTCTGTAAAATCAATTTGTAAAAGCAGTCTGTAAAATCACACTTCCCCCTCCCCAGTCTCAAAGCATTAACTCTGCCCCTTCCCCCTGCCAGCACTCTGCCCAGCAACAACTCATGAACTGTTTATCTCTGCTTGAAACAATAAGCTACTTATGAATTCTTCGCAAAACTATCTATAAACATTTTTAGCTTAGGCAAATGTTATCTCCCTTAGTTAGAGTGGCCAGCTGCACCATTAATTCTTCAGTGCCCTATCTATAGGGTAACTCCTTAGTCAATTATACCCACATTGTGTCTCTGACGGCCTTGGTTCCCAACATCTATCTTGTCAAGCCTGACATTGAGGGGTGCCAGACTGGGCCCTCCTTAGTAGCCGTGACCAAGGATTGACTTTAGTGACCTGTCAGGCCTAAAATCACACCTCCAGGTAGCCCCCCCCACTTATGCTATTTCCCAGTGAATCATGGGCAATAACGCCTTCCCAGTTGATATTAAAAGTGCATGGTCCTTTAAGCACTGACCACTCCTTAACTCCTCCCTGATCCCACCTAGTTAGCAGAATTGACACCTGATTTACTATCTTGACTCCTTAAAACTATGCCTGTGTTTTCTTTAGGTTTGCAGGTTCCATAAGGACCCTAGCCCGCTGTACTGTGCAGCATAACAATAAACTTTATATACTCGACTTCAAAGTCTGCTTGAGCCTGGTGAATTCTTTCCAGACTGAATTGCAGGGTTTCTGGTCACTGATAGTGATCAGGGTCCCTGGCAGAACCTATTACCCTTCCCTATCCTTATCACCCTTTTCCTCTTCAATACAGGTTCTACATATACATTCCTATTAAACATTTTCACATTAGTCATATTGTAAAGAAAATTTATAATGAATGGGATAAAGTATGGGAGAGAAAGTAAAAAGTTTCCTTCACTCTGCATTCAGACTCCAAAATTCTTCCTCTGAATATGGATGACATTTTCCATCATGAGTCCTTTGGAACTGCTTTAGGTCCTTGAATTATTGACAAGGACAAAGGCTATCAAAATCAGGCACTGAAGACTGTGGCTATTACTGTGTGTGTCATGTTCTCCTGATTCTGCTCACTGCACTTAGTATCAGTTCATATAAATCTTTTCAGGTTTTTCTGAAGTCCACCTGTTCATCATTTTATATAGCATACTAGTATTCCATTACATTCATATACCACAACTCATTCAGTCATTCCCTAAATGATAGGCATCCCCTCGGTTTTCAGGTCTTGGCCACCACAAAGAGAGCTGCTATAAATGTACCTGTGGGTCCTTTTCCCATTTTAATGATCTCTTTGGGATATAGTCCTAGAAGTGGTTTGCTAGTCAAAGGGTATGCACATTTTAATAACCCTTTAGGCATAGTTCCAAATTGCTTTCCAGAATGGTGTCATCAGCTCACAGCTCCACCAACAATGAATTAGTGTTCCAACTTTCCCACATCTTCTCCAACATGTATCATTCTACTGTTTTATCATGTTACCAATGTGATAGGTGTGAAGCTGTAACTCAGAGTTGTTTTGATTTTCATCTCTCTAATCAATAGTGATTTAGAGCATTTTTTCATATGGATATAGATGACTTTACCTCCTCTGAAAACTGCCTATTCATATCCTTTGACCAATAATCAATTAGGGAATGACTTGTATTCTTGTAAATTTAACTGTTTTCTCTTTATCTTAGAAATGAGGCCTTTATCAGAGACACTATTTATAAAAATTCTTCCCTGGTTTTTTCTTTCCACCCTAATCTTGGTTGTATTGACTTTGTTTTTACAAAAACTTTTCAATTTAGTGTAATTAAAATTTTCCATTTTGTATTTTATAATGTTTTTTATCTATTGTTTCATCATAAATTCCACCATTTTACATAATTTTGACAAACTATTCCTTCCTCCTCTAATTTGTTTATAGTTTCAGCCTTTATATCTAAATCACATAAACATTTGGACGTAATTCTAGCATACGGTATCAAATGTTAATCTATGCCCAGTTTCTACCATACTATTTTCCAGTTTTCCCAGAAGTTTTTTTTCTCAAGTAGTGAGTTCTTATCCCAGAAGCTGGAGTCTTTGAGTTTATCAACAATAGATTATTATAATCATTGACTACTGTGTCTTGTGTGCCTAACCTATTCTACTGATCTAGCTCTCTATTTCTTAGCCAGTACCAATTGGCTTTGAAGACAGCTGCTTTATGATACAATTTAAGATTTAGTATGGAGGGGCAGAACCAAGATGGCGGGGTAGAAACAGCTCATCCAAGCCTCTTTACCCCTAGATTCCCCCCAAATTATGTAAAAGGGGACTCTAAACAACTTCTGGAGCCCCAGCACCCACAGAATGACACAGAGAAGCTAACCTCCCGCTGAGGACAGCCCATCAGCCCTGCAGGAAGGACCAGCGCAGCGGTCTGGGACCTGGCAGCGTGCAGAGCGCAGAGTGCAGGAGCCGAGCCTGGCCCAGGTCTTCATGAGCCAAGGTTTTAGCCCCAGGGCGGCAGGGCCAGCAGCCGGCTGGAGGAACCCCAGAACACCAGGAGCTGTGGTGATTCCAGAATTATCAACATAGACATGCCTAGGACAAAGTAAGAGGTTAGTGTCCTATGGACTTTGGGACCTGTATTTGGGGAATGAGTCAGCTCCCTCCCCTGGGGGCTAGAAGCTGCTGAGGAGACACGCCATTTTGTAGTTTTCATAGGCATTTCCAGCTCCCAGCCTACAAATTGTGGGGAGATCCAGCGATCAGTCTTGGGGGGTAATCGCTCTTGCTTTAACCTCCCTGGATCTGGATTGTAATCTAGGGTGGAAGTCGTGGGTGGGTTTACAGCTTGCCAGAAACGGAAGTTGCCCCCCACACGTTCGGGACGAAAATTCCTCTATCTGGCCTTAAAGCCATAGTGTGGCAAGAAGCCCAAAAGTCAAGCAATTAAGTGGCAACATGCCAAGGCAAAGGAAACAGAAAAATGCAACCCTAGACTCCTATTTTGGGGGCATAGAGCGGGAAAAGGACTGTGAGGTCAGAAGTCCTGCTCCAAAAGGCCCAGGGGAAAACATGAGTGGGTTGCAGGCCATAGAGGACCTTAAGAAGGACTTTAAAAATCAAATAAGAGAAGTGGAGGAAAAATTAGAAAGAGAAATGAGAAGGATACAGGAAAAGTATGAAATGAGGGTCAACAGCCTGACTGAGGAAAACAACACCTTAAAAAATAGACTAACTCAAATGGCAAAGAAAGCCCAAAAGGGCAATGAGGAGAAGAATGCCTGAAAAAGTCGAATTTGCCAGATGGAAAAAGAATCTCAAAAGTTCACTGAGGAGATTCATTCCTTCAGAGTTAGACTGGAGCAAATGGAAGGTAATGACTTTATGAGAAATCAAGATGCTGTTAAGCAGATCCAAACAAATGAAAGATTAGAAGGCAATGTGAAATATATCATGGGAAAAACCACTGACCTGGAAAATAGATCCAGGAGAGACAATTTAAAAAGTATTGGACTACCTGAAAGCCATGATCAAGGAAAGAACCTAGAAATCACCCTTCAAGAAATTCTCAAGGAAAACTGCCCTGATGTTTTAAATCCAGAGGGCAAAATAGAGGTTGAAAGAATCCACCGATCACCTCCTGAAAAAGATCCCAAAAAAGAAAACTCCCAGAAATATTATAGCCAGGTTCCAGAATCCCCAGATCAAGGAGAAAATACTACAAGCAGCCAGGAAGAAACCATTTCAATATTGTGGAAACACAATCAGAATAGCCCAGGACCTGGCAGCTTCTACACTGAGGGATAGAAGGGCATGGAATATGATATTCCAGAGGGCAAAAGAACTGGGAATGAACCCAAGGGTCACTTACCCAGCAAAACTGAGTATATTGTTTCAGGGGAAAATATGGTCATTCAGTGGAATAGAGGACTTTCAAGCATTCTTGAGGAAAAAACCAGAATTGAATAGAAAATTTGACATCCAGACACAAGAAGGAAGAGATGCCTGAGAAGGTAATCAGGGAAAAGAAATCAAAAGGAACTTATCAAAGTTGAATTATTTACATTCCTATATGGAAAAGCAATAACTGTGACTGATGATATCTTTCTCACTATGAAAATAATGGAAGAAGGGTGTGTGGTCATATGAATACATATGTGAATGTGTGTGTATATGGTTACAGTTATATATGGATAGAGGGCATAGGTTGAATTTGTTAGGAAGGGAGAATACTCAAGGGATGAAATTATGAGGTGAGAGAGGAAAGTGGCAAGAGGAGATGGGGAGAGACAGGGTAGGGTAAACTATCCCATGTAGAAGAAGCAAGGGGAAGTGGTTGCAAGGGAGGGGGAGAATAAGAAGGCTAAAAAGGCAAAACCACATTCACATTGAATTTGGTTCAGGGAGAGAATGACATACATACCAAATGGGATATCTCAACCTGCAGCAGGATAGGGGGAAGGGGGATGAGAGGAGGGATGATGGATGGGAGGGCATCCTTGGGGTGAGGGGAGGTTGGAAGTACCCACTATAGAAGAGGGACAGGATCATGTAGGGAATGGACCAGGTGGGGGTGTAATGGAAATGCAGATTTAAAGATCTTCCCTGCCCCTAGCTTAAGTGCACCTGGAGCCTGTGGTGGGAGGCTTCTTTTTCAGAAAAGCCCACACCTTGATACTTTGTGATTGGTCAGTGGGTCCAGAAGGTTGTTACATTCTCTGAGCCTGGAGAAGGGTATATAAACCCTTAGGAGAGGCTTTGCTTTGGGGCTCACTTTGAGAAGTGTTGTGTTATTTGACCAGATGAGACTCTGGGAAGCCGTTGTTGAGAGCCCCCCAGCTTTGAAAACCCAGAAGTTGATGCTTCCCTCTCTGGTAACTGTGATTTAGTACTGATGTAATGGTTGGACAGTTTGGAAGCCTGTCTGTTTGATCTGTAAGTTCTGTAACTCTGAAGTTCGGGGTGCTGACCTTTACCCCTGAACTAGGTAATGTATGTTTGTTTGATTAAAGTAAGCTTGTTAACCCATTTTGAGTTGCTTTCCTTTTGAGAAGCAGATCTAAGAACCTATATTGGCAGCTACTCTGGGGATATTGGGGTGCTTGCTGCTACAGAGGGGTGGGATGAGTGGGAGGGAATTATAAGCAGCCTTGTACAATATATCTACTAGGATAATGTTTTGCATAACTACACATGTACAACATATACTGAATTACTTATCTTCCCAGAGAGAATGGGTGACAAGGGAGGAAGGAAATGGATCTGAAATTCGAGGTCGTAACATTAAATGTTTCAAATATATATAAATATTATTATTAATACTCTTTTGCTTGTAATAGGGAGATAAGAGGTGCAGGCATTGGGACACAAAGATTCACCTTCCTCTAATGGAAAAGTCGATGGGGGTATGGGAGAAGGTATGGGAGAGAGCAGATTGGAGGAAGCGATATCTTGTAGGACTACTATTCTGGGAGGTTGGGTAGGGGAATAATTGGGGGAAAATGATTGTAACTCAAAATCTGGCAGAAATGAATGATGTAAAACAGAAGTTAATAAAGCATTTGTTTAAAAAAAAAAAGATTTAGTATGGCTAAGCCAACTTCCCTAGCATTTCTTTTCCTTAATCCCCTTGATATTCTGGACCTTTGGTTCTTCCAGATGAATTTTGATATTATTTTCTAGCTCCATAAAATAATTTTGGTAGTTTAATTGGTATGGCACTGAATAAGTAAATTAATTTAGGTATAATTATTATTTTTATTGTATTAGTTCAGCCTACCCACAAGCAACTGATGTTTTTCCAATTATTTAGATCTGAATTTATTTATGTGAAAGTTTTTTTAATTGTTATCATATAGTCCCTGAGTTTGTTTTGGCAGGTAAACTCCCAAATATTTTACAATATCTACAGTAACTTTAAATGGAATTTCTCTTTCTATATCTTGCTACTGGGCTTTTGTTAGTAAAATACAGAAACGCTGAGAATTTATGGAGATTTATTTTATTATTTGCAACTTTGCTAAAGTTGTTTATTATTTCAAGTAGTTTTTACTTGATTCTCTAGGATTCTCTAAGTATATCATCATGTCATCTGCAAAGAGTGATACATTAGTTTCTATTTTGCCTATTCTAATTCCTTCAATTTCTTTTTCTTCTCTTATTGCTAAAGTTAACATTTCTAAGACCATATTGAATGACAGTAGGGATAATGGACATCCTTGTTTCATCGATGATCTTATTGGAAATTCATCTATCTTATTTCTATTACATAATATGCCTGCTGAAGGCTTTAGGTAGATACAACTTATCCTTTTAAGGAAGGCTCCATTTATTCCTATGATCTCTAATGTTTTTAAAAGAATGGAGATTGGGGGGCAGAGCCAAGATGGCAGAGTAGAAACAGCATTCCCAATGTGCTCTGCCCCACACAAATTTCAAACAATGTGAAAAGGGACCCCGAACAACTTCTGAAGCCACAGCACCCATAGAATTGCACAGAGAAACTAACCTCCTGCTGAGGACAACCCAACAGCCCCGAAGGGAGTGGCCAGTGCATCTCTCTGAGAGCAGGCAGCACAGTGCACTGGGAACCAACAGCACAACTCACAGAGCCGAGCCCAGGTCCGTGGTTGTAGCCCCAGGGTGGCCAGGCCTTCAGCCTGCTGGGGGGACCCCAGAACACCAGCAATTGTGGCGATTCCATAATTATCAGCACAGAAATGCCTAGGACAAAGTGAGAGGTTAGTGCCCTATGGACTTTGGGACCAGTATTTGGGGAATACTTCAGGCTTCCTCCCCTGGGGATGAAAAGCTGCTGAGGAAATGTGGCACAAAGGCCATTTTGCAGCATCAGTGGCAGCACCAGCTCCTGGTCTGCAAACTGTAGGGAGATCCAGCAATCAGTCTGGGGGTTAATTGCTCTTGCTTTAAACTGCCTGGATCTGGATTGTGGTCTGGGGGGGAAGTTTAGGGTGGGTATCCAATTTGCCAGAGTGGGTGGAGGCTTTATAGAGGCCACACAACTGGCGGAAGTTGTGAAGACCCCATGTTTGGGACAGAAGCTCTCCTGTCTGGTGTCAGAGTCCTACTGTGGCAACAAGCCCAAAAATCAAGGAATTAAGTGGCAACATGCCTAGGCAAATGAAACAAAATAAACAGAAAAGTTCAACATTAGACTGCTATTTTAGGGGCAAAGAGGCTCAAAGCATGGAGGAGGACTGTGAGATCAGAACTCCTGCACCAAAAGCCCCAAATGAAAATACAAGCTGGCTACAGGCCATAGAGGACCTTAAGAAGCAGATAAGAGAAGTGCGGGAAAATTTGGGAAGAGAAATAGAAAAGATGCAAGAAAAGTATGAAATGACAGTCAACAGCCTGACTGAGGAAAATAATACCTTAAAAAATAGACTAACTCAAATGGCAAAAGAGGCCCAAAAGAGCAATGAGAAGAATGCCTTAAAAAGCCAAATTTGCCAGATGGAAAAAGAGTCTCAAAAGCTCACTAAGGAGATTCGTTCCTTCAGAGTTAGACTGGAGCAAATGGAAGCTAGTGACTTTATGAGAAATCAAGATACTATTAAACAGGTCCAAACAAATGAAAGACTAGAAGGCAATGTGAAATATCTCATGGGAAAAACCATTGACCTGGAAAATAGATCCAGGAGAGATAATTTAAAAATTATTGGACTACCTGAAAGCCATGATCAAAGAAAGAACTTAGAAATCATCCTTAGAGAAATCCTCAAGGAAAATTGCCCTGATGTTTTAGACCCAGTGGGGGAAATAGAGGTTGAAAGAATTCACCGATCGCCTCCTGAAAAAGATCCCAAAAAGAAAACTCCTAGGAATATTATAGCCAGGCCCCAGATCTCCCAGATCAAGGAGAAAATACTACAAGCAGCCAGGAAGAAACAATTTCAATATTGTGGAAACACAATCAGAATAGCCCAGCACCTGGCAGCTTCTACACTGAGGGATCGAAGTGCATGGAATATGACATTCCAGAGGGCAAAAGAGCTGTGATTGAAGCCAAGGGTCACCTACCCAGCAAAACTGAGTTTCTTGTTTCAGGGGAAAATATGGTTATTCAGTGGAATAGAGGACTTTCAAGCATTCTTGATAAAAGAATGGAGATGGTATTTTGCCAAAAGCTGTTTCTGCATCTATCGTGATAATCATGTTTCTGTTAGTTTTGTTGTTGATATGATCGATTATGCTGATAGTTTTCTTAATAATGAACCAGCCCTGCATTCTTGGTATAAATCCTACCTCATCAAAAAACATTATTCTTATGAAAAGTTGTTGTAACCCTTTTGCTAATATTTTACTTAAAATTTTTCATCTATGTTAATTAGGGAAATTGATCTTTAGTTTTCTTTCTCTGTTTTGGCTCTTCCCTGTTTAGGTATCAGTAATATATTTGTATCATAAAAAGAATTTGGAAGGAATTATTCATCACCAATTTTCCCAAATAGACTATATAATATTGGAATTAATTGTTCTTTAAATGTTTGATAAATTGTGCTTGTAAATCCATTTGTCCCTGGAGATTTTTTTCCTAGGTAGGTCATTGATGGCTTCTTCAATTTCTTTTTTCTGAGATGGGGTTATTTAAGTATTTTACTTACTCTTCTGTTAACCTTGGAAATTTCTATTTTTGCAAATATTTATCCTTTTCCCTAAAATTATTAACTTTCTGGGTCTAAAATTGGGCAAAATTATTCCTAATTATTGTTTTAATTCCCTCTTCATTGGAGGTGAATTCACCCTTTTCATTTTTGATACTGGTAATTTGTTTTTGTTTTGTTTTTTAGTCAAAGTGACCAAAGTTTTATCAATTTTGTTTTTTTTTTTCTCCATAAAACTAGCTCTTAGTTTTATTTATTAGTTCAATAGTTTTCCTAATTTCAATTTTATTTATCTCTCCTTTGGTTTTCAGTATTTCTAATTTGGTATTTAATTGGAGATTTTCAAATTGTTCTTTTTCTAGGTTTTTCAGTTGCAATCCCAATTTATTGATCTCCTCTTTCTCTACTATTTTTATGTAATCCTGTAGAGATATAAAACTTCCCCTAAGAACTGCTTTTACTGCATCCCATAAGTTTTTATATGTTGTCTCGTTACTGTCATTCTGTTGACTGAATTTATTGATTGTTGCTATGATGTGTTATTTGATCAACTCATTTGGTAGGATTGGATTATTTGGTTTCCAATTAATTTTTAGTCCTTTTTTTATGGACCTTTATTCCATGTAATTTTTATTGTATCATGATCTGAAAAAGATACATCTAATATTTCTGCCTTTCTGCCCTGGATTGTAAGGATTTTATTCCCCAGTACATGATCAATTTTTCCATATGTGCCATATACCACTGAGAAAAAGATATATTCCTACCTCTCCAGAGGTCTATCATAACTCCTTTCCTAAAATTCTTTTCACCTCCTTAACTTCTTTCTTATTTATTTTGAGGTTAGATTTATCAAGTTCAGAGAGGGAGAGGTTGAGGTCACCCAGTAGAATAGTTTTGCTATTTCTTCTTATTAACTCCCTTAACTTCACATCTAAGAATTTAGAAGGTATACCACTTGGTGCATATAAATTAATTAATTATCTTATTTCATTGTCTATGGTGCCTTTTAGCAGGATATAGTTTTCTTCCTTATCTCTTTTGATTAGATTTTTTTTTTTTTTGCTTTTGCTTTGTCTGAGGTTAGGAATGTTACCCCTGCTTTTGTTTCACTTTAGCTGAATCGTAATATATTCTATGCCAGCCTTTTACCTTTACCCTGTTTGTATCCCCCTGTTTCAAATGTGTTTCTTGTAAACAGTATATTCTGGTTTTTAATCTACTCTGCTATCTGCCTCTATTTTATGGGAGAGTTAATTCCATTCACATTTATAGTTATGATTACTATCTATGTCTTTCCCTCCCTTCCTATTTCCTTTCCCCATTTATGTTTTTTATTTCTCCTTTCTCCCTTCTCTCTTAGTCTCCTCAAAAGAATTTTCCTTCTGACCACCACCTCCCTCAATCTTCCCTCACTTCTATCAGCCCCCCTCCCTTTTCTTTCCCCTTTCCCCTCCTACTGCCTGTAGGGCAAGTTAGATTTTTATTCTTAACTGAGTTTGTTATTCTCCTCTTAAACCAAATGAAAGTAAAGTTCAAACAATGCTCCTCTCCCTCCCTTCATTCCCTCTATTATAATATTTTTGTGCCTCTTCATGTGCCCACTTCATGTAATGCAATTTATTTTTCTGCCTCCTCCTTTCCTCTTCTTCCATAACAATCCCTTTGCACCCTTTACTTACATTTTTTATCATCATATCAGTTAATTTATACCCCTACAACGTCTATCTATGTATATCACTTTTAAATGTATAATAATAAATATATAATTCTCAAATTTGCAAGTATCATCCTCCTATATAGTTATGTAAACTGCTTGCTCTTATTAAATAATGTTTTCTTTTATTTCTTTTTTTTCACTGTTTATCATTTCTCATGCCTCTCTTGATTCCTGTATTTGAAGATCACATTTTCCATTGAGCTCTGGTCTTTTCATCAGGAAACTATGGAAGTCTCTTATTTCATTGAATGTCCATCTTCTTCCCTGAAAGACCAGACTCATTTTTACTGGGTAGTTTATCCTTGGTGGTAATCTAAGTTTCATTGCATTATTGAATATCATATTCTGAGCCCTCCAATCTTTTAATGAGAAGCTGGAAGGTCCTGCATGATCCTGATGGTGGTTCTGTTCATATTTGAATTGTTTCTTTCTAGACGCTTGTAGTATTTTCTCCTTAATCTGATAATTCTGGAATTTAGTGATAATATTCCTTGGCATTTTCAATTTGGGATCTCCTTCAAGAAGTGATTGGTGGATTCTTTCAATGACTATTTTACCCTCTGTTTCAAGTACCTCAGGGCAGTTTTCCTTGATGATTTTTTGAAAGATGCTGTCCAGGCAGGTAGAACAATAATTCTTAAATTCTCTCTCCTGGATCTATTTTCCAGGATATTCCAGTTGTTTTTATAATGAGGTATTTTACATTTTCTTCTATTTTTTCATTCTTTCAATTTTGTTTGACTAATTTTTGATGTCTCAGAGTCATTAGCTTCCAGATGCCTAATACTAATTTTTAATGAATTATTTTTTTCACTTAGCTTTTGTACCTCCTTTTCCTACTTTTTAAGGAGTTTTCTTCAGTCTACTTTTTTTTTTCATTTTGTCAATTACATTTTAAAATTGTTCTTCTACATCTATTATTTGACTCTTAAAATCCTTCTTGAGATCTTCCAAGAAGGCTTGTTTGCACTTGAGTTCACATTCCCCTTTGAGGTTTCAGATGTGGGAATATTAACCATGTTGTCCCCTCCTGAATTTATGTTTTGATCTTCCCTGTCACCAAAATATTTCTCTATGGTCATTGATTTTTTTTTATTCTTCTTGCTTATGTTGTTTACCTCTCTCTTTTTGGCTTTTAAATTTGATCTCTGCTTCTGGGGCCCAGGTGTCACTGTCCCAGACTTCTTGTGCTGCAGACTAGGGGCCTGGTTACTGGTTTTCTGTGCTGGGGCCTCGGGTGCTTGCAATTTTATGTTGTAGTGGTCTGGTATTTTACTTGGTGCTGAGCTGGAGGCAGTGTGTAACTGGTGTTGGCACTTGCCTGCTACTCCACTCTGGCACTCAGGATCTATTGCTTGTTTGCTGAGGTGGGGCTGATGCTGGCCTACTGCAATGCCTCCCATCCTTCACTGGTCTCCTTCAACCACAGCAAGTGGGAGCTTTCCTGTTAATCCCCTCACATCCTGAGCTAGAGATAAAAGACTGCCATAACCTGTCTTTCTGCTTGTTCCACCATTCCAGGATTTTTCTTGGGGCAATATTCTTTGGGTTTTTTAAGGTCAAAGGAGGGTGAGAGCAAGTTATTGTTTATTCAATTGGCTCCTAGAAGTTTAATTAGGTCACTTTCTAACACTCAGTCTGTGGGCTGATAGCCCCAGGAGTAGCTGTTGCCACCATCACTGCAAGCCTAGAATATTGCCTCTCTCTCATCCAGCTCCAACAGAGCCCTCTCCTGCACTAAGAGGTCTGGGAGTTGCCACTGCTGCCAATGATTCAGTCCACTGGGGTCCACTCTGGCATCACTATGATTAGGTCTATGGGTGTAGCCTGCATGCTAGAATGAGCTCCTCTCCCAGCCCAGCGTAACAGATCCTTCTTGTCAACCCTCAAGACTGTCTTGGGCTATACATCTGACACACTCTGTCTCTTTGTGGATTCCATTGCTCTAAAATTTGTTCAGATTCACTTTTTAGAGGTATCTGAAGGAGTCTGTCAGAGAGCTCAGGTGAATACCTGCTTTCACTCTGCCATCTTCAACATAGTACATTTCTTTTGGTCACTGTGTAGAATATAACTGTATGAAGTCCTCTTAATAACAGAAACAGAAATGTCACAGAATGCAGAAGTCCTGCTTCTTTCTCCTCTTGATTTCTCTTTTCCAATTCTAGAAGTAATTGGAGAAGAAAATGTTCCCTCTCCTTCTCCTATAGGAGAAGTATAGCCATTCTCTGTCCCTGCCATCCCCCATCCCCACCATTATCTACTCAATTCAATTCCCTTCCCCCAAAAAAGAAACCCTCCAAAAAAACCCACATTTACCTCCTTCTATGGGCAAGATTCTTACTGTGAAATTTCATCATTTTTATATAGGTTATGAAAGAGACCTTGGATGATTGCATTCTGTATCATGGAAGTGCAACCTCTAGCAGGTAGCAGTATCCTAGATTTTAAAGCTTTAAGAGATCTCAGAGAATATTTGATTGAACCCCCTCATATTATAAAAGAGAAACCTGAAGCCCAAAGATATTGTCATTATCAAGTCATTAACAAGTCATTGTCAAAGGTTACAGAAGTAGTAAGTAGCACAACCATGATTTGAAACCAGGTACTCTGACTCCAAAGTGAATGCTCTTTCCAGTACACAATTTCTTTTATAGGTTCAGTGATACATAGCATGTCTGTTGTCTGAGGATCAGTATACTTAATTTGCAAAGTTTATCACTAGGTTGGCCACAAAATAATGTTATTTTTAGGCATATAAATCCTCAAATTCAATCTAATAAGTCATTGAAGAAAGAGGGTATAATCTTCATTAGTGGAAAGATCAACAACCTTCATTCATTCATTCATTGATTAATTAAAGTCATTTATTATGTAGCTACTACATATAAGACCCTGAGGAATGTGTAGAGGACATAAAAGCTAAGAGGAAAAATGGCTTAAGTCTTGCCCTAAAGGAACTTACAGTCTAATAAGGCATTGAAGATATGTACACAAAAAATTATAATAAAAGTTAAGAAATGATCAATGCCACTTTTAAAGGCTGTGTTTTCCTGTTGAGGGGATTCTATCCTACAGATGCAGATTGTCAGCTCATCTGTGGGGTGATCACACACCTAGATGACAAGAACTGAACGTAGATTCCCCCTGATGCTAATGTGGACCCTCTTTTGTCTACCCCTGCTTCTCTGTTAGATGCATAGGGAAGGTAAAAAGAATGGTTTAAGAGAATCTAGGAGGCAGTGATCATTCTCCTATTGAGTAGTGTCAAGCAAAGCAATTAAGGAAAGATTTATATAGAAGATAGCACCCGAATTGGGTCTTAAAGGAGAAAAAGATTGTCAATGTTCACAGCCGTGGGAGGAGTTCATTTGTGGCATAGGGAGATACTGTGTGCAAAGAAAGCATGGGCTGAGAGTAGGAAGACTAACTCTAGTAAATCTGTGGAAGGAAAATACTTAGCTTTTCTGGGACATTTTCTTCATACCAATAAATAAACCACCATAATTATAAATGCACTTTAACTCTGACTTTTTCCTGGTATTTTTGTCCAACTCAGAAGATCAAAGGCCCTGCAATCCATTTAAGCCAGTCCCCAAAATAAATATGTTTAGGATACCTTTCAAAGTACTTATATTAAAAGAACCACTTCCTTCAGATGCTCCTTTGGTGAGAATAGGGGCAAACAAAAATAAAAAAAAAATATTTTTTCTCTAGCATTTGCTTTCATTTGTTTGTTTGTTTATGCTGAGTGATTCTCTGAGAACCAGAGGCTACTCATTTGGGATTCTTTGATCCTTAAATAGCTAAAAACAGGAGCTCTGAAGTTTTCATTCTAGGACTGAAAAATATGTGCAAAAGCATTCTCTCAGACCTAGATTCATAGATCTAGACCTAGAAAAGACTCTCAAATACATCTTTCCAACTCCTTATTTTACAGAGACCAAAACTAAGGTCCAGGGAGCTTGTGACTTACCCAAGATAGCAAGAGCAGTAAGCAACAAATATGGGATTCAAAACCAGGTCCTCTAACTCCAGAGTCACCTTCTTTTAGTATTCTTTATTGCACTGACACATTCAGCAAAGAGAGCAACAGGTACATACCATAGCATTGATGTGCCATGTGCCAATTAATAATTGCTCACTCTAGTGTTTTTGTTAGTCACAAACTAGCCATGCTGTCACTCAAGATATATATTCCTTTAGTAATCTATAACATTTAAGGTTTGGAAATGATCATTTGTGATTGTTATAACTTAATGACTTTTCAGAAAGGACCAGATACTCAGGGAAGCAAAACATACACAGTCAATTGGGTATCTTACCCTAGAGGAAAGTAGGGGGGAAGGGGATGAGAGGAGTGATAATAGAAGGGAAGGCAGAATGGGGGGAGGGTAGTTGGAAGCACATACTTTTGGAAAGGGACAGGGCCAAAGTAGAAAATAGAATGTGTTGGGGTGGGATAGGATGGAGGGAAATATAGTTAGTCTTTTACAATATATTTATTATGGAAATGTTTCATGCAACTACACATGTACAACCTATATTGAATCACTTATCTTCCCAGTAGGGGTGGGTGACTAGGTAAGAAGGAAAAGAATCTGGAAATCAAAGTCTTAAAAACAAATGTTAAAAATAAAATTGTGTGTTCTTTTTTTATATGCAACTGGGAAATAAGATATATAGACTGGGTACAGAAATCCATCTTGCCCTACTAGAAAGTCAGAGAGGGAATGGGGGAAGATGTAAGAGAGAGTAGATTGGGTGAAGGGGTATTCAGTAAGATCACTATTTTGGGGTGGGGATATGGGAAAAACAGGGAGAAAATCTCTAACTCAAAATCTTGTGGAAATGAATGTTGAAAACTAAAAATAAACAAATTTTTAAAAACAAATTTTTAAAAAGCACCTACTATGTGTCAGGTACTGTGGCAAGTGCTGGGAACACATTAAAACATATCAGAGACAAGTATTTCTTGTGCTTTGTTTTGTTTTGTTTTTTGACCCAGGAAGTGACTTTTTAACGTATGCTGACATATAATTGTATTAACATCTGATCTAATAAGAAAAGAAAAGTGGTTGAAATCACATTCTCTAAACATCCCATACCTATCCACTAAACTCCAAGGACAAGATTTTAGAATTGGAAAAGTACTCAGAAATCATATAGTCCACCTTCTTTGTGTCACAAATGAGATCAATTATATAAAGAACTTACTGTTGCTCAGTAAGTGCAGGGGTGAATGGGAGAGATTCCCTCCTTTTTTTTTTCCCACTGCTATCATTATTCACCTAGGGACTGTTTTATGGGAAGTGACTGGTTCAGTGCCTGGCCCAGACCTCCAGTCATTGCAGTCTAATGCTTGCTTTGGGTCCCAGAAGATAAAATACAAGGACCCATTAGTTCTGGAGACCTGAGTGGCCCCACTCCAATGGGTGCCTTTTACTAGAAACACCGTACCAAGTAAAACCTTCAGAAAGGCCATTGAGAGAGAATACAGAGAGACCCATGAGTCAGGGCAATATGCTATAATTAAAAAAAAAAAAGGAAAAAAGACAGTCACAGCTGTTCTGCTCTGATGAAGGGGAAATAAGTAAAATTTACTTCACACTCTCCAGATGAAAATGATTAAAAATAATTGAGGCTAGGCTGTTTACTGGGAATAAATATGGTATGCTTAGCATGGAGGTTTGGGGACTTCATTGAAGGGCCTTTAAGGAGTCAAACAAATGTTTTATTCACAAAATTGAAGGGATCCTTAGTGGGAAAGAATATGTCCTAACTCTAAATAGTGTGAAAATTTGGCAAGTACCTTGACACTTGAGATTTAGTAAAATAATAAATGCTTGTGTTGCATCCAACCTGATCTGGTGTCTGATATTGATTTCTCTTGGGTGGACAGTGGGGCTACATCAGGATTCATGATCTCCAGCTGTACCACTGACAGAAGCACATGAAATCTTGTTGGTTAGCTGACTTCTCTCTTCCCTTTTGCCTTAGAGATCTGGGAGGTCAAACTCATTCTTGTTGCTTCCCCTTCTTCCTTAATCTTGACTGAAACTGAGAAATGAGGCTTCATATGAAATGGGAGTGCACTCTAGTAGCCAAAAGAAAGAGGGAAATCAACCTTGCTAACCATGATGTATAGGGTGTGTTCGAATCTGGAGAAGGGTCACTTAGGAGCAGAGTCATACAACAGTGAGACAAACAGAGCTTTGTCCCCAGGTTCAGAAATTTAAAGAGGATGACATTTTTTTTTCATCAAGTAGAAACAACCTAAGTACCTAATAAGAAAGGATAAATATTTTTTTTTTAAATAGGAAGTTATCAAATAGCTGCTTTCTCCTGTAGAATCCCTGTCTCCCTAACTCTCTATCTTGGATCTGGCCTCTTTCCTCCTTCAGCAGCTCCTACAGAGTAATGACTTTCTAGTTCTGGAGTCTTTGCCCATAGGGACAAAGACCCCTTTCTAAGGTCTTTGTTGCTTTTCCTTAGGATCACACTCCAAGGTCCCTGCCATGACTTGTTTCACAAGTTTCTAGTTCTCTTCTTTCTTCATAACCCCCTACAAAAATAACCAGCATCACCATAATCTAAATTTTATTTATTTATTTGTTTGTTTATTGCTTTTTGGAGGGGGAAAGGTAGGGAAATTGGGGTTAAGTGACTTGCCCAAAGTCACAGGACTACTTTTTTGTGTCAAGTGTCTGAGGCCAGATTTGAACTCAGGTCCACCCCTAAAATTTATTTTTCCTATAAGCAATTTGTGAAATATTTGGCATAGGCATCAAAGCTGTAGCATTTCCTACATTCTTCACATATATTTTTTCATACCTTATTAGAAAAGAAAGGCATCATGATATTACAGAAAATATACTAAACTACGAGTCAGGAAACATTGCTTCAGTTCTCAGCTTCAACATATACTACTATGATCCTGGGATCTGAGTTGTGTGATTTTGGACAAGTCAGATAGGGTTCTAAATCTCAATGTCTTCATGTATGCTAGAAATACACTAATATCGCCTTGTGGGGTGGTTAGCAGAAAGCGACTTTGTAAAACTTAAAATATTACTTAAATTATTATATATTTTTAATTTAATAAAACAATTATTTTATATGATATCATGTTTCACTTGACTGAAATTCATATAGTCTACCTCCCAACTAAACTGTTCTACTTGCTCCTCCACTTACAGTACATTTCATACCCAACTTTTCTGCCTTTTGCATATGATATCTCGCATTCCTGACATTCTCTACCTCCTACATGTTCTTAGAATCCCTAAGTTCCTTCAAGTTTAACTCAAGTGCTACCTTTCTCCTAAGGTCTTTCTTTCATATTCTCCTGTAATATTTCTTAGTGTCTGTCCCTTAAAAATGCTTTTTATTCATATTTGTGTGTATATATATATATATATATATATATACTTATCTGTATACATGCCATTTCCCCAAGTAGAATGTAAGTTCCTTGAGGACAGGAATTGTTTTATTTTTGTCTTTGTATTTCTAGAGCCTCATAGTGCCTGGAGGATAATGGTGCTTAATTCATGCTTCTTGAATTTAAATGTTAAATTGTGTTATAAACACCAAGTTAGAACTGGAATTCTTCCTGGAAGAATTGATGTCAAAGCCTTCTACTAGAGATATAATACAATGTCCCCATCTCCTTTCCTTTTTTCTTTCTTTTTTTGTTTCCTTACAATACCTTTCCTTCAGTAATCTCTTTCCTTTTCTCTATAATGAAAAAGCAATAGCAGCAGCAGGTTGCTGGTAATATAGGTTTGTTTTGTTTTCAATCTTTTTTTATTATTTAACCTGCACCCATAGGGAGGTGAGCTGATACCCTATCGTGGAAGCCTTTTTGGAACAGATAGACAAACTTACCTTATGGTCAAGGGAATTGTTCAGAATCACAGCCATCTAGAAATTCCAGGTCAGGATTTGCTTGGGCTGGAAGATTTAATTTGCCAGACTTCTGGCCTGTCAAAAGTTTCGGCAGTAACCACTTGGGTGCTCATAAAGCAGAAACAGCACAGGAGGAAAATGAGATCCTCGATCAATTTCTCTGTTTGGAGACCTTAACTTATGTACAGAGTGCACACACACACACACACACACACACACACACACACACACACACACATCCTTGTGCAATTGCTCTGACAGATTAGCCAAGGAAACTATGCATTTGTTTATAAGAATCATAATGAAATGAATCGAGTCACTTCCATATGGGATGAAGTGATTTCTTAGGGAGAAAATCCAGTAGTGTTATGAATTGAATTGAACTGAACTGAATTTAAATGAATTGGATCCATAGATGCACAAACATTTATTTACTGCTTACTAAGCTCAAGGCAGGCTACTTTTCTCCTAAGATATCACACCAACCTATAAGTAATTTGGGGAAATGCAAAGTCTTCTGGGTAAGGCTTCAAGTGTCATCAAATGAAGTGATATCCCTAAATGCCCCAATGTGTTTATGGCCAGGGATTGGGGCCATAGTGTCAAAATGTCCCTTTTGGAAATAGGCTGTGTATGCCTCATGTATCACATAGACCTGCATCCCATTAAAGTCAGAGACCAGTGGAAACTGTCAAACTGCTCTCATGCCCCTGCCTTCTGGGAAGATAATCCTGCACTTGCCTTGCAATCCCTTTTTAACCAGTCATTTGCAGAGCCAGGACAAAGTGTTTGGGGACTGGAGCTTGACAGGAGCTGGAAGAAACAGCTTAAGAGCAGACACCAGAGCATTTCACCTTTCTTGCTGATCTAACACAGCCTATAGTAACAGTAGTCCCCCACCCTTTCTGGGGCATGTGTAACAGGGCTCAAAGCAGTTCCTTTTGGCCCATCTAAACCCAAGAGGGAACAATACTGCTCATTAGTCTTTGGGGATGAAACCAAGCACGTACATGTATGAAGACTCTCTAGCAAAACCTCTCAGAGTCCCCCTGCACAGAGATGGTATCAGTCATTATTACATTGATAAATAGCTCTGCACTAAGTCTAGGCAATAACGCCCTGAAAAGTATAACTTACACTCCTAAGACTATGAACTTTATCCTATTTTCTATATTTACATCAAAACTAAAATCACTAGCAGATCAAAAGGACAAGTGACATTGAGCAAAAGAATAGTCTCATAAATAAATTAATTAAGTGCATAACACATAGGGGTTACTATATTTCAACCATGGTTCAAATAATCTTGCCCTCCAGCTTCCTGTGGATAGTTTTAAAAGCATTCATCGATTTAATTAAATTCAATTCAACAAGCATTTAATGAACGCCTGCTATGTATAAGGCCCTCTGCTGGGCCCTGGGGAAGCAAAAATGAAATAAGTTTTTATTTGTATTTTTTTAATTGCCCTCAAAGAGTTTCTAGTCTAAGAGAAGAGAGAGTCACATTTTGGACTCAGTAGTGTTAGCAGTTAATTCAGGGGCAGAAGAACAGAGTTGGGACTATGCACTAAAGGTGAGTTCATGGGGTGACATTCACATCTGAGGGATGTGAAAATATAGGGAAAATACAGGAATTTAAGTTTGCTTATCACTTAAGTAATATTCTACCATTTTCATACTGATACATTATTTTTAAAGGTTCATAGTACATCATGTGAGAAAGTACAGAAGCAAATGACCAAAGAAGGCTTTGAGAAGCTTTTGCAAGTTGGCTTGAGGTTCTGGGTTCTCTTTCATGTCTCCTTCCATGTTGTATACCACTCTGGGTATACACATCTCTAGAGAAGGAAGCCATGAACTTATATGATATATGTTTCATCCCTCAAGTGGCTTGTGTGGTCCGTAGAATTGAGCCCTACTACAGTAGGATGAAAGACTATATCCAAGAGGATCTTAGTAGGACTGTTTGGAGGGGAAGTGTTACACAGTGGATAAGATTTTGGGTTTGTTGCCAGGAAGATCTGAATTCAAATGCTACCTCAGACTAAGTACCATGTTCTAGCCAGATCACAGATAAGTCACCAACTTCTCTGAAGCTTCTTTCTCTATAAAATGAGAAATTTTGATTGATTGATCTCGAAGGTCCCTTCTGACTCTAAATCTATGACCATATGACTTGTGTGATACCTTCCTCCTGAGGTCTGAACATTTGACCCTCAATGACTTACCTCAAAGCCTTGTCATTGGGGAAGATTTCCCAACAATGAGTGTCTTCTTGAAACACAGATATTATGACTGAGCATAAACAGGATAAGAATATTATCTCAGGGATGGGGAGGGACAGGGGCAGGGGTAAAATATCTCATGTAGAAGAGACAAGGGGAAGTAATCGCAGGGGAGGGGAAGAACAGGAAGGCAAAAAGGCAAAACCATATTCTCATTGAATTTGGCTCAGGGAGAGAATGACATACATACAAAATAGGATATCTCACCCTTCAGAAGAGTAGGAGGGCATGCTGAGGGGAGGGGAGGTTGGAGGCACTCACTTTTCTTTTTTTTTTTTTTTTCCGCTCTGCGCGCTGCCGGCTCCCAGACTGCTGCGCTGGTCCTTCCTGCGGGGCTGCTGGGCTGTCCTCAGCGGGAGGTTAGCTTCTCTGTGTCGTTCTGTGGGTGCTGGGGCTCCAGAAGTTGTTCAGAGTCCTTTTTTACATAGTTTGGGGGGAATCTGGGGGCAGAGAGGCTTGGATGAGCTGTTTCTACTCCGCCATCTTGGCTCCGCCAGAGGCACTCACTTTTAAAGAGGGACAGGATCAAAGTAGGGAATGGACCAGGTGGAGGGTGGGATGGGTGGGAGGGAAATATAGTCAGTCTTTTACAATATATCTACTATGGTAATGTTTTGCATAGCTATACATCTACAACATGTATTGAATTGCTTATCTTCCCAGTGGGAGTGGGTGACAAGGGATGAAGGGAATAAATCAGGAATTTGAAGTTCTAAAATTAAATGTTTCAAATATATATAAATACTATTATTAATACTATTTTGCATGTAACTGGGAGATAAGATGTGCAGTCATTGGGGCACAGAGATTCATCTTGCCCTAATGGCAAAGTCGAAGGAGATATGGGAGAAGATATGGGAGAGAGCAGATTGAATGAGGGGATATCCTGTGGGACTGCTATTCTGGGGTGGTGGGTAGGGGAAAAATGGGGAAAAAATGTAACTCAAAATCTGGCAGAAATGAATGATATAGACCAGAAGTTAATAAAGCATTTGAAAAAAAAAAAGAATATTATCTCAGGAATGATCATGTTCTTTATTCCCACATAAAGTAAATAAGAAGGGGGTGAGGAAGACATAATGGGGGGAGAGGAGAGAGGAGGAGGAGGAGGAGGAGAGAGAGAGAGAGAGAGAGAGAGAGAGAGAGAGAGAGAGAGAGAAGTATTTATAATTGTAGCAAGAAATAAAAGGGAGGCAGAGATGGAGGCCTGTTCTTGTTGCAGTTTAAACCTTAGGGATGCCAAAAAATTGTGGTAGGGGCTCTTCCCACCCAAAAATTCTTCGGCTTCATGATATGTTGAGGTGGAATCATCTCAAAGAATTAAGAATCAGACTACCTCTGATACAAGTATAGGCATTTACTGAGATTGACACCTCTTATGGAACAGACTAAGTTCCAAGAGAAATTAGCAATATCAGAGAAAGCAAGATGGATTTTTATATGGTAAAGGTTATATGATCAAAATTTTAATAGAATATAAGAATATGATTAATATGAAAAAGTCAGGAGGAGTTTGTTAAGGGATTAGGTAATGGAGGAGGGGTCCCATCTATGGTTTGTTGGTTGAACATTGTGGTCATGCTGCCCTCCAACTGGCTAGCTATTGTAATCCTATCTGGTCAAGATAAATAGTGAGGTCTTGTGGTCCTGTCTTGGGTTAGATGGATGATGTGATTATGGTTGAGTACAACAACACACCTGTTTCTGTGGGAATTGGTCTAGGGGCAGTGACTAGGTAGAGACAGTAGCTGGGTTCCCAACACATGGGCATGCTTACTGTTTCTGCGTGAACTGAGTTCAGGGACACAGCTGTTGTTCCAGTGAGCAGTGAGGCATATATGAAGTTAGGACATTGGCAGGGGAGCTAGGTAAGTATAATGGGCCTGATGTTGAGTGGGACCAGGCCTATAATGAAGTTAGAATATTGTGACTGGGGGCAGCTTTATTAGGATTCCATCATTCTCATTAAAGAAGCATGGAACAGGAAAGCTATGTCCAAAAGTGACAAATACAGAATACAGTTTCATATGGGAAAGCAACTAGGAAATACATTGATCAAGGTTTTGCATGAGGAACTGCTAGTGGAAAGAAAGAAGTACAAGACAGGCCCTAGTTAGAAATAGCTTGATGTAATGACTGGCAGTCAAGCATTTACCTCAAACAGTTAAAATCTCAAATAATAAAACCAAGTTGGACAACTGAACAAATTAGTATCATTGTCGGGGCAGCTAGGTGGCACAGTGAGTAGAGCTCTGGCCCTGGAGTCAGAAGGACTGAGTTCGGATCTGGCCTCAGACACTTAACACACACACACACACACACAAACAAAAACCTAGCCGTGTGACCTCGGGCAATTTACTTAACCCCAATCGGCCTCCAAAAAGCAAAAAAAAAAAAAAAAAAAATTAGTACCATCATTTAGTTGTATTGTGCCAAGAGGAAAGAGATTTAGTATTTAGTTTGGCTCCTGCCATTAATTAGATGAGTGACCTTGGTAAAGTCACCCCTTCCACCCTGGGCCTCCGTTTGCTCACCTTTACAATAAAAGGGTTGAACTAGATCATTTTTACAGAATGAGCCAGAGCGCCAGTGTTATGTAGTTAATTGCACAATTTACTTGGATTTAAGAAGATCTGGGTTCAAAAATCACGTCAGCTTTACCTGCAGCATGGCATGAGAACTCAACCTCTGTGAGCCTCAGGTTTTTTTTTTCAACTTCACAATGAGAATAATAATGCCTGAAGAATCCACCTGATAAGAATGTTGAGAAGACTGATTGAAAGAATATATGGAGAATGCTTTCTCAATTTTAAAGTGCTCTATGATGTTCTGACGTTAGCTATCACCTCATCCACCTGTCTACTTTTTCTTAAACATCAATAACAGGTGGTCATCTTGCCAGCGCTCAAATACTTCTCAGGATAGCAACTAACCAGATGACACAATATTCCATTTCATCTAGATAATTCTCTAGTTTAAATACTAATCTTAATAACAAGTTAATAATAAGTATAGTACTTTAAAGTTTGCAAAGTGCTTTTAACAAATGTTATCTCACTTTATCTTAACAAAAAACCTAAGAGGTAGGTGTTATTGTTGTCCTCATTCTATAGATGGGGAAACCAAGGCAAGCTGAAGTTATATGACTTGCTCAGGGTCACACAGCCAGTACATACCTGATGCCAGATTTTGTCTCAGGTCTTTTTGATTCCAGGTAGAGTGTTCTATTCACTGGGTTGCCTAGCTACAGCAGGTAGATGAAGCAAAACAAAGCTTTGGAGTCCCCTATCTATAGAATATACTGAAGAGGACAGCAAGATTGGTGAAAGGCTTCACAAACACATCATATAGGAATCACTTAACAGAAATAAAGAGCGAGATTTAGACTAAAGGAGAATTGTAGAGGGGAAATGCACAATGGCTGTCATCAAGTCCAGAAAAGTCAGGTAGGAGACTTATTCTGCTTGGCCTCAGAGGTGAGAACTAGGAGAAATATATAGAAGAGGTGATTTAAGATCTTGAACAGAGACATCCAGAAGTGGACTGGGCTGCCTCAACAGGAATCTTCAAGCAAAGAGTGGATGATTGCCCACACAGGATTTTGTAAAGGGAATTCTTGTTCATGTAAAGGTTAGACCAAATGGCCTCTCAGGACCTTTCCAACTCTAGGATTCTGGGATTCTGTTACTAGTCAATTACAAAGTCAGGGTCTAGTTTGCATGCCAATAGTTTTTGTGGAGGATAAAACTGTAGCAATTCAAACATAACAATCTCATCAGAAAAGGTCAATTAGATTGGGATTAGGGATACAAGAAACAAAAGTCTCATTTAAAAAGAAAAGCTTTCAGGAAAAACATGGATTTTCAGCCTTTTTTGCTTATGTAAAACTTTGCCTAAAGCCACAGAAGTATTTATACTTGTAAGAAGAAACAAAAGGGAGGCCAAGATAGAGGCCTCTTCTCATTAAAGAAGTAGGGGACAGGAAAGCAACAATCTCTCTCTCTCTCTCACTCTCTCTCTCTCTCTCTCTCTCTCTCTCTCTCTCTCTCTCTCTCTCTCTATATATATATATATATATATATATCTGTTTCTATCTCTATCTTTGCGTGTCTCTCTCTCTTGCTCCCTCCCTTTCCCTCCTTCACACCCTTTCTTCTACTCCTTCCTCCCATTTCTTAGAGGTAGGCAGAAAAAAGGACAGATTTGACAGTGAGGATGTTCTTCATTCTTCTAGGAAGATAGATTGATTTGTAGGATTAGCCAACATAGCAAAATAAACATATTAACAAATTTGGAGTCAGAAGATTTGGGATTGATTTCTGGTTCTTTACATTTACTTTTATTTCAAAGTCCTTCATAGTTCCAAAGTTCTCTTCTTCCATAATAAAGTGTCAGAGGTTGCCCAGAAAAGGTTCCCTATCGATTTAATGAGCTTAACAGAAGGAAACCTTTGTTGGGAATCTGATATGATTCATATTGTTTCCTAAGAGGGCAAAAGACAACTGCTGGTTAAATCTGAGTGACTAGGGCTGCTCCAAGATTTATTGGCTGCTTGAAAACTATCCCTTGATAGTTCCTAGGATTGTGGCAGACAACACATGCCTGTAAAATCAATTCGTTTGGGTAAAATTTTGGGGAGGATAAGTCTTTTTGGAAGGAGTGATTCTTACCTTAGTTCTGGTTTATATAAAAGAGAAAATAGAACTCCTCAGCCCTTTTTGTGCTTCCTCCTACACCTCTTACTTCCCATCCTTTTCTTTCCCCTCTTCCCTCACCTTCCATCCCAGTTCTTTCATTTTCTCTTTTTCTTCCTAGATATGTATTGTTTCAGATATCATAGTTGAGTCCAGTGCTTATAGGAAAATACAGTATAACTCAAAAATATTGTTGGAGATCTTTATTTGGCTGCCCTCTGCAAACCTCTAATACTGATAGTAATATTAACGGAATTTTAGGAAATTACTCTTGGGTTAAAAAAAAGACCTTATATTGTTAGTTGTCCCCAAAATGTCATGGCCTGGGCTCCCTTGGATGTATGTATATATGTATATATGTGTATGTGTGTATATGCACATGTATATTTATATATTTATCTATCTATCTATCTATCTATCTATCTATATTTATATTTAATGTTCGTGAAGTTAACGCTAGTTGTTGTGATCATGTTTGCATAACAGATTAGAAGGAGCTAACTGCATAAGGGAGAAGCTGCTGCTAGTCCTTTCTTCACAAGCATGTAGACATGAAGTATTTTAATCTTGGTATCAGACAGCTACACATAACAAGCTCCTATAGTACAGAGAAATAAAACATTACCTCCTTGTAATTCTGCCCTTGGATCCTCACACCCCTCAAAAGATATTGGAGGGAAGGTAAAATATTAAAAAAAAACATAAAAACTTGGGAGCATTTTCCTAGATTTTTCAATGATAAATGAATAATAAATTCTACTCAAAACCTATTGTCTCATGTCAGTAGAGTTCATTTAAAAAGCTATTAAGTTCATTTTGTCAAGCTTTTGGTACTCTCCCAGTTTATGCCATTAATTACCAACCAGAATAAAGTACCAAAGTCATAACCTGATTCCTTAATGAGTTTCCCATAAATGTGGTCGATTCATTAGAGGTCAAATTGATAACCACTTAGAGGGAATATCAATGCTTTATGTAGTTCTACAACGGATATGATTATAATAACAAAATGGCATCTCTCCAGAGTTTCAGAAAATTGCAACTTCAAATACATATAACTGATAACTAATATCATAACTTATAAAGTAATATGGGCATTTCATTAGACAAATGCACAGAGATTAATCATTATAGATATTTACAATCTCACAATAAAATTGTTAGACATTAAATCAGATTTGAATTTATAAATTTTTCCCCCAGTAATTTTTGCCCTGCAACAAATGGCTCCAAATTTAAAACCACACACAGAATTCCCCATTGCTTCTCAGATCTTTAATTTGTCAAATACCATGTAGTCAGGGGTGATACAGGTATTTTCCAAAATAGAGGCCCTGGCCTTCCAGGAGTTGAGACTAGGACGGTAGCTTGAGGGGAAAAAAGGTAACTTTTCCTCTTTGAAACAAGCCATAAGCATTTAAAACGTGAAACCAAGAGTTAAGTTTAATTTGATTCTATAGTAAATTAGATGAAATAGCTCCTCAGAGCACAATAATTTATCCAGCGAGAGAGCAAACATTTAGGACATTTTTTTCTCTTCCCTCTTCATCTTGACCAAGAGAGCATGATTTTATTTTAGTTTTTATAAGCCTGTACCAGAATCAAAGTTTTTTTGTTTGTTTGTTTGTTTGTTTTGTTTTGTTTTTTACTTTTTAAACAAATGCTTTATTAACTCCTGTTTTACATAATTCATTTCTGCCAGATTTTGAGTGACGATTTTTTCCCCGTTTTTCGCCTACCCACCCTCCCAGAATAGCAGTCCCACAAGATATTGCTTCCTCCACCCTGCTCTCTCCCATATCTTCTCCCTTACCTCCTTCGACTTTTCCATTGGAGCAAGGTGAATCTCTGTGCCCCGATGCCTGTACATCTTATCTCCTAATTACATGCAAAAGAGTATTAATAATAGTATATATATATATATATATACACACACACACACACACACACACACACACACACACACACACACACATATATATATATATGTATATATATATATATAATATATATATATATATATATATATATATATATATATATATATGAAACATTTCATTGTAAGACCTCGAATTTCAGATCCATTCCCTTCCTCCCTTGTCACCCATTCCCACTGGGAAGATAAGTAATTCAGTATATGTTGTACATGCCTAGCAATGCAAAACATTACCATAGTGAATATATTGTACAAGGATGCTTATAATTCCCTCCCACCCATCCCACCCCCCACCTGATCCATTCCCTACTTGATCCTGTCCCTCTTCCATAGTGGGTATTTCCAACCTCCCCTCCCCACAAGAATGCCCTCCCATGCATCATCCCACCTCTCATGCCCCTTCCCCCTATTCTGCTGCAGGTTGAGATATCCCATGTAGTATGTATGTCATTCTCTCCCTGAACCAAATTCAATGAGAATGTGGTTTTGCCTTTTTGCCTTCCTATTCTTCCCCTCCTCTGCAGCCACTTCCCCTTGCTTCTTCTACATGGGATAGGTTACCCCGCCCTGTCTCTCCCCATCTCCTCTTGCCACTTGCCTCTCTCACCTCATAATTTCAACCCTTAGGTAACATCCCTTCCCAACAAACTCAACCTATGCCCTCTATCCATGTATAACTGTAAACATATATGCACACATTTGCATTTGTATTCATGTGACCATATAACCTTCTTCCATTATTTTCATACTGAGAAAAGTTTCATCAGTCTCAGTTATTGTTTTTCCATGTAGGAATGTAAATAGGTTAACTTTGATAAGTTCCTTTTGATTTCCTTTCACTGATTACCTTCTCAGGTATCTCTTGCTTCTAGTGTCTGGATGTCAAATTTTCTATTCAACTCTGTTTTATTCCTCAAGAATGATTGAAAGTCCTCTATTCCACTAAATGACCATATTTTCCCCTGAAACAAAATACTCAGTTTTGCTGGGTAGGTGACCCTTGGGTTCAGTCCCAGCTCTTTTGCCCTCTGGAATATCATATTCCATGCCCTTCGATCCCACAGTGTAGAAGCTGCCAGGTCCTGTGTTATTCTTATTGTGTTTCCACAATATTGAAATTGTTTCTTCCTGGCTGCTTGTAGTATTTTCTCCTTGATCTGGGGATTCTGGAAGCTGGCTATAATATTCCTGGGAGTTATCTTTTTGGGATCTTTTTCAGGAGGTGATCAACCTCAATTTTGCCCTCTGGATCTAAAACATCAGGGCAATTTTCCTTGAGAATTTCTTGAAGGGTGATTTCTAGATTCTTTCTTTGATCATGGCTTTCAGGTAGTCCAGTAATTTTTAAATTATCTCTCCTGGATCTATTTTCCAGGTCAGTGGTTTTTCCCATGAGATATTTCACATTACCTTCTATTCTTTCATTTGTTTGCATCTGCTTAACAGCATCTTAATTTCTCATAAAGTCACTAGCTTCTATTTGCTCCAGTCTAACTCTGAAGGAATGAATCTCCTCAGTGAGCTTTTGAGATTCTTTTTCCATCTGGCAAATTCGACTTTTTAAGGCATTCTTCTCCTCATTGCCCTTTTGGGCCTCCTTTGCCATTTGAGTTAGTGTATTTTTTAAGGTGCTGTTTTCCTCAGTCAGGCTGTTGACCCTCATTTCATACTTTTCCTGCATCCTTCTCATTTCTCTTCCCAATTTTTCTTCCACTTCTCTTATTTGATTTTTAAAGTCCTTCTTAAGGTTCTCTATGGCCTCTAACCCACTCATATTTTCCTTTGGGCCTTTTGGAGCAGGATTTCTGACCTCACAGTCCTCCTCCTCCATTCTTCGATCCTCTTTGCCCCCAAAATAGGATTCTAATGTTTTATTTTTCTGTTTATTTTGTTTCCTTTGCCTTGGCATGTTGCCACTTAATTACTTGACTTTTGGGCTTATTGCCACAGTAGAACTCTGCCACCAGACAGGGGAGCTTCATCCTGAACATGTGGGGGGACAACTTCCATTTCTGTCAAGCTGGAAACCCTCCCCAAGACCTCCCCGCCAGACCACAATCTAGATCCAGGGTGGTTAAAGCAAGAGCGATTACCCCCGAGACTGCTTGCTGGATCTCCCTACAGTTCACAGGCCAGGAGCTGGAGCTGCCACTGAAAACTGCCAAATGGCGTGTCTCTTCAGCAGCTTCTAGCCCCCAGGGGAGGAAGCCGATGCATTCCCCAAATACTGGTCCCAAAATCCATAGGGCATTAACCTCTCACTTTGTCCTAGGCATGTCTGTGTTGACCATTCTGGAATCACCACAGCTGCTGGTGTTCTGGGATCCCTCCAGCAGGCTGCTGGCCCAGCCATCCTGGGGCTAAAACCGTGGCTCATGTGGACCTGGGCTCAGCTCAGCTTGCTGTGCTGCCCGCTCCCAGAGCACTGTGCTGGCCCTTCCTGCAGGGCTGCTGGGCTGTCCTCAGTGGGAGGTTAGCTTCTCTGTGTCGTTCTTTGGGTGCTGGGGCTCCAGAAGTTGTTCAAAGTCCCCTTTTACATAGTTTGGAGGTAATCTGGTGGGAGAGAGCCTTGGACGTGCTGTTTCTACTCCACCATCTTGGCTCCCCCAGAATCAAAGTTTTAAAAAAATTGAGATAATTTCTGAATGTAAAGAGAACAAGAATTAAGGTCAGAAAAATTTGGTCTGAATGTCCTACCATGTGCTCTCACTCTGCACCACTGGTATACCTCTAATAGAAAGGTAGGAGACATATTTCACTGTCAGTGTTTCAAAGTAAATCTTGAGGATGACTTTAATCCAAATTAATCCTGTCTTTCAAGTTGTTTTCTCTTAATTATGACCATTTTATAAATTGATCTGCTGGTCCTATTTACTTTGCTCCATATTCCTTCATAAAATTTTCCCAAGATTTTCTATTTCCTCAAATTTGTCTTTATTATAACACTTTCCTTGTGGCACACATGAAATCCATATGCCAAAATTTGTTTAGCCAATTCTGCTATTGATGGGTACTCACTTCGCTTCTAGTTATTTGGTACCACAAAAGTGCTCTTTAAGTCTCCTCTTCCTCCTCCTCCTCCTCCTTCTCCTCCTCCTCCTCCTCCTCCTCCTCCTCCTCCTCCTCCTTCTTCTTCTTCTTCTTCTTCATTTTCTTTCTTCTTCCTCTTCTTCTTCCTCTTTCTCTTCTGTCTTCTTCCTTCTTCTTCTCCCCCCCCCCTTTTCCTTCTTCTCTTTTGCCAATATTATCATAATATATTTCCTTTACCCCTGACATTAACCTCCTCAGTACATGTGATTAGTAATGGGATTCTGGGACCAAAGAGTTTGTATAATTTAGTGATTTTTATGGCAAAGTTGCACATTGTTTCCAGAGCAGATGAACTCATAAATGGCTCCAATAATATATGAATTTTCAATGTTCTCAACCCCCAATATGTGTTATTTTCATTTTTTTATGTCTTTGCTGATCTGATGACTTGATGTTAAACCTCAAAGGTGTTTTTTTTTTTTTTTTTTTTTTAAAGCAATTGGGGTTAAGTAACTTGCTCAAGGTTACACGGCTAGTCATTCTTTATGCGTGGGTGCTCATTTTCTGAGCCCGGATCTGATCTCGGGTCATCCAAACTCCGAGGCCGGCGCTCTTACTCACTGCGCCACCTAGCCGCCCCTTTAGGGCAATTGGGGTTAAGTAACTTGCCCAAGGTTACACGGCTAGGTTTTTGTTTGTGCGGATTAAGTGTTGGAGGCCGGCTCCGAACTCAGGTCCTTCTGATTCCAGGGCCGGCGCTCTATTCACTGCGCCACCTAGCCGCCCCTCAAAGGTGTTTTTGATTTGTATAGCTTTTATTACTAAACACTTAGTAATACTTTCATATAATTATTGACAATTTATTGTTTTTCCAATTATTCTATTTATATCCTTTGACCATTTGTGTATTTGGGGACTTTTTTGTCCTTTTATAAATTTGTATAAAGACATAGAAAAATATAAGTATACTTTGATGTATACATGTGTATATGTTAATATACATAATATATGCTAATAAATATGTATGCAGATATACATGTATACATCTATGTCTGTATGTCTAGATGTATAAGCATGCATATATATGTATATGTGTAAATGTGTATATAAGTATATGTATAGGGAATATTAGAGGATTATAGCTAAAGGGAGAATTGTGGACCAAAACAAAAATAGAGATGATCATAAGAAATAAAAAAAGCAATTTCAATTATGTAATTTTAAAATGGCACAGGTAGGTTGAACGGTGGACAGAATGTTAGGCCTGGAGTCAAGATGACTCATTTTGCTAAGTGCAAATATGAACTCAGAAACTTACTGGCTATATGACCCTTCACCCTGCTTGTCTCAGTTTCCTCAACTATAAAATGAGTTAGAGGAGGAAATGTCAGACTACTCTAGTTTCTTTGCCAAGAAAACCCCAAATGATGTCAAGAAGAATCAGACATAACTGAAAGTAACTGAAAACAACAAATGTATATATGTAAATATAGATTTGTATACATGTAAACATGTGTATATATGTGTATATGTATGTGTGTGTAATCATAAAACATAAACATTTGGAGTCCCTTCCCATTTCCCTCAGACACTTGCTATCTGTGTGACCCTGGGCAAGTCACTTAACCTCTCTTTGCCTAGGAGGCAGCTAGTTGACTCAGTGGACAGAGTGTTAGACATGGAATCAGAAAGACCTGAGTTCAAACGAGGCCTCAAATACTATTTGTCTTTTAACCTCTATACATGTCACTTAACCTCTGGAGGAGGAAATGGCAAACCAGTCCAGTGTCTTTGCCAAGAAAACCCCAGAGACAGTTTAGACAGAGTCAAGAAGACTTGGGCATGAATAAAGAACAGCAACATATTAATATATAGCATTCAAGGATTTAATGAACACTGGGCTACTTTATTCAATTTCTTTTGAGCTTTTCTTAATGTCCATTGATTGACTTTTATATTTTTTCTTTTCTCTTTTAATTTATTTTGAGATTTCAACTTTCATTTCCACAAGATTTTGAGTTACAAATTTTTCCCTGTCTTTCCCCTACTCCCACCCCAAGACAAAAGCCTACTGAATACCCCTTATCCCAATCTGCTCTCTCTTATATCCTCCCCCATCCCACTTCTAACTTTCTAGTAAGGCAAGATGGATGTTTACACCCCAGTGCTTGTATATCTTATTTCCCAGTTGCATGTAAAAAACAATTTTTTTCAAAATTTGTTTTTAAAACTTTGATTTCCAGATTCTTTCTATTCTTCTGTCCTCACCCACAACCACTGGGAAGATAAGCAAATCAATATAGGTTGTACAAGTGTAGTTACGCAAAACATTTCCATAGTAGTTATATTGTGAAAGACTAACTATATTTCCTTCCATCCTATTCTGCCCCCCCACTTATTCTATTTTCTACTTTGACCCTGTCCCTTTTCAAATATATGTGTTTCTAACTACCCTCTCCTCCAATCAGCCCTCCCTTCTATCATCCCCCCTCTTATCCTGTTCCCCCCTACTTTCCTGTAGGGTGAGATACCCAAATGATTATTTACCTTATTCCCTCATTAAGCCAAATTCAATAAGAGTAACTTTGACTCATTCCATTTCACCTTCCTGTTCTTCCCCTCTATTGTAACAGGTTTCTCTTGCCTCTTTTATATAAGATAATTTACCCTATTCTATCTCTCCCTATCTCCTTCTCTTATTATATTCCTATTTCACCTCTTAATTTTATTTTTTAGATATCATCCCTTCCTATTCGACTGATCCTGGGCCCTCTGTCTATGTATACATGTATACACATATACACACACCCACATATATATTTATATATACATACACCCCTTTATATATATATATATATATATATATATATTCCCTTCAACTATACTCATACTGAGAAAAGACTTATGAGTTACAATTATTATTTTTTTTTTATTTTTTTTTAAACAAATACTTTATTAACTTCTGTTTTACATCATTCATTTCTGCCAGATTTTGAGTTACAATCATTTTCCCCCCATTATTCCCCTACCCAACCTCCCAGAATAGCAGTCCCACAAGATATCGCTTCCTCCAATCTGCTCTCTCCCATACCCCCATCAACTTTTCCATTAGAGGAAGATGAATCTTTGTGTCCCAATGCCTGCACATCTTATCTCCCAATTAGAGGCAAAAGAGTATTAATAATAGTATTTATATATATATTTGAAACATTTAATGTTACGACCTTGAATTTCAGATCCATTTCCTTCCTCCCTTGTCACCCATTCCTTCTTGGGATAGAAGTAATTCAGTATATGTTGTACATGTCTAGCGATGCAAAACATTATCAGAGTAGATATATTGTGCAAGGCTGCTTATAATTCCCTCCCACTCATCCCACCCCCCAACTGGTCCATTCCCTACATGATCCTGTCCCTCTTCTATAGTGGGTACTTCCAACCTCCCCTCACCCCAAGGATGCCCTCCCATCCATCATCCCTCCTCTCATCCCCCTTCCCCATATCCTGCTGCAGGTTGAGATATCCCATTTAGTATGTATGTCATTTTCTCCCTGAACCAAATTCAATGTGAATGTGGTTTTGCCTTTTAGCCTTCCTTATTCTCCCCCTCCTTTGCAACCACTTCCCCTTGCTTCTTCTACATGGGATAGTTTACCCTACCCTGTCTCTCCCCATCTCCTCTTGCCACTTTCCTCTCTCACCTCATAATTTCATCCCTTGAGTATTCTCCCTTCCCAACAAATTCAACCTATGCCCTCTATCCATATATAACTGTAACCATATACACACACATTCACATATGTATTCTTATGACCACACCCCTTCTTCCATTATTTTCATAGTGAGAAAGATATCATCAGTCACAGATATTGCTTTTCCATATAGGAATGTAAATAGTTCAACTTTGATAAGTTCCTTTTGATTTCTTTTCCCTGATTACCTTCTCAGGCATCTCTTACTTCTTGCGTCTGGATGTCAAATTTTCTATTCAACTCTGGTTTTTCCTCAAGAATGCTTGAAAGTCCTCTATTCCACTGAATGACCATATTTTCCCCTGAAACAAAATACTCAGTTTTGCTGGGTAGGTGACCCTTGGGTTCATTCCCAGCTCTTTTGCCCTCTGGAATATCATATTCCATGCCCTTCTATCCCTCAGTGTAGAAGCTGCCAGGTCCTGGGCTATTCTGATTGTGTTTCCACAATATTGAAATTGTTTCTTCCTGGCTGCTTGTAGTATTTTCTCCTTGATCTTGGGATTCTGGAACCTGGCTATAATATTCCTGGGAGTTTTCTTTTTGGGATCTTTTTCAGGAGGTGATCAGTGGATTCTTTCAACCTCTATTTTGCCCTCTGGATCTAAAACATCAGGGCAGTTTTCCTTGAGAATTTCTTGAAGGGTGATTTCTAGGTTCTTTCCTTGATCATGGCTTTCAGGTAGTCCAATAATTTTTAAATTGTCTCTCCTGGATCTATTCTCCAGGTCAGTGGTTTTTCCCATGAGATATTTCACATTGCCTTCTAATCTTTCATTTGTTTGGATCTGCTTAACAGCATCTTGATTTCTCATAAAGTCACTAGCTTCCATTTGCTCCAGTCTAACTCTGAAGGAATGAATCTCCTCAGTGAACTTTTGAGATTCTTTTTCCATCTGGCAAATTCGACTTTTTAAGGCATTCTTCTCCTCATTGCCCTTTTGGGCCTCCTTTGCCATTTGAGTTAGTCTATTTTTTAAGGTGTTGTTTTCCTCAGTCAGGATGTTGACCCTCATTTCATACTTTTCCTGCATCCTTCTCATTTCTCTTTCTAATTTTTCCTCCACTTCTCTTATTTGATTTTTAAAGTCCTTCTTAAGGTCCTCTATGGCCTGCAACCCACTCATGTTTTCCCCTGGGGCTTTTGGAGCAGGACTTCTGACCTCACAGTCCTTTTCCCGCTCTATGCCCCCAAAATAGGAGTCTAGGGTTGCATTTTTCTGTTTCCTTTGCCTTGGCATGTTGCCACTTAATTGCTTGACTTTTGGGCTTGTTGCCACACTATGGCTTTAAGGCCAGATAGAGGAATTTTCGTCCCGAACGTGTGGGGGGCAACTTCCGTTTCTGGCAAGCTGTAAACCCACCCACAACTTCCACCCTAGATCACAATCCAGATCCAGGGAGGTTAAAGCAAGAGCGATTACCCCCCAAGACTGATCGCTGGATCTCCCCACAATTTGTAGGCTGGGAGCCGGAAATGCCTCTGAAAACTACAAAATGGCGTGTCTCCTCAGCAGCTTCTAGCCCCCAGGGGAGGGAGCTGACGCATTCCCCAAATACAGGTCCCAAAGTCCATAGGACACTAACCTCTTACTTTGTCCTAGGCAAGTCTATGTTGATAATTCTGGCGTCTCCACAGTTCCTGGTGTTCTGGGGTTCCTCCAGCCGGCTGCTGGCCCTGCCGCCCTGGGGCTAAAACCTCGGCTCACGTGGACCTGGGCTCAGCTCGGCTCCTGCGTTCTGCGCGCTGCCGGCTCCCAGACCACTGCGCTGGTCCTTCCTGCAGGGTGCTGGGCTGTCCTCAGCGGGAGGTTAGCTTCTCTATGTCGTTCTGTGGGTGCTGGGGCTCCAGAAGATTTTCAGAGTCCTTTTTTTACATAGTTTGTGGAGAATCTGGGGGCAGAGAGGCTTGGACGAGCTGTTTCTACTCCGCCATCTTGGCTCCGCCTACAATTATTATTTTTCCAAGTAGGAATGTAAATAGTTCAACTTTAATAAATTCCTTATGGGAGGCAACTGGGTGGTGCAGTAAATAGAGAACTGGCCCTGGAATCAGGAGGACTTGAATTCAAATCCGGCCTCAGACACTTGGCACAATTACTAGCCATGCTACCTCAGGCAAGTCACTTAACTCCAATTCCCCTCCAAAAAAGCAAAAAAAAAAAAAAACCAATAAATAAATTCCTTATGATTTCTTTTTCCTGTTTACTTTCTCATGCTTCTCTTGTTTCTTATATTTGAAAGTGAAATTTTCTATTTAACTGTTTTTTTTTCAAGAATTCTTGAAAGTTATCTGTTACATTGAATGATCACATTTTCCCCTGAAACATTATACTCAGTTTTTCTGGGTAGGTGATTCTTGGTTTTAATCCTTGCTCATTTGACTTCTGGAATATCCTATTCCAAGCCCTAATGTAGAAACTGCAATATCTAGTATAATCCTGATTGTGTTCCACAATATTAAAAATTGTTTCTTCCTGACAGCTTGTAATGTTTGCTCCTTTACCTGTGGACTCTG
Organism: Gymnobelideus leadbeateri; assembly: GCA_011680675.1. Taxonomy (NCBI): domain Eukaryota; kingdom Metazoa; phylum Chordata; class Mammalia; order Diprotodontia; family Petauridae; genus Gymnobelideus; species Gymnobelideus leadbeateri. Next base: position 459,550 of record WOXC01005137.1, read on the forward strand.
GTATTTGGCTAAAATATTCATAGAAGTTTTGTTTTGGAGATCTTTTTTCAAGAGACAATTGATGAATTCATTCAATTTTTATTTTGCCATCTGGTTCTAGAATATCACAGCAATTGTGCTTGATAGTTTCTTGAATCGTGGTGTTTAGGATCTTTTTTGATCATGGCTTTCAGGTAGTCCAATAAATTTTAAATTTTCTCTCCTGGATCTATCTTCTAGGTCAGTGATTTTTCCAATGAAATATTACATATTGCCTTTTATTTTTTCATTTCTTTGGATTTGTTTTATAGTATCTTGATTTCTCATAAAGTTAATAGCTTCCATTTCCTCTAATCTAACTCTGAAGGAATTATTCTCTTTAGTGAGTTTTTGAAATTCCTTTTCCATATGGGCAATTTGGCTTTCAAAGGCATTTTTCTCCTCATTGGCATTTTGGGCCTCTTTTGATATTGGAATTAGTCTATTTTTTAAAAATTAATTTATTAGTTTAGATTCAGTTAACAAGATTCAATTCCATAGTTCCTTGGTTTTCAAATTTCCTTTACTTCCCTACCCCCTCCCCTCACGACAGCATATAGTACAGTATAGGGTCTGCAAATGCATTCATATTAGACATTATTCCAATTACAAAGGCATATTGTACTAGGTGGGATGAAAGATGGTAAAGAAGAAAAAAACCAAACAATGAAAAGAAAAAGATCATTTAGTTTGCTTCCATCAGGATTCAGGCTCAGTTCTTTCTAGTTATATCTCTGGATGGCATTTCTCACTTTCTTGAGTCATTCGGGATTAACTTATATCACTGCATTGCTGAGAAGAGTCCAGTCTGTCATAGTTGGTCATCACAGATATGGTATGTCTGTGATTGTATACAAATTTCTTCTGATTCTACTCTTCTTGCTCAGCATCAGTTTGTATAAGTCTCTCCAGGTAATTATGAAATCCGTCATCTCCTCATTTCTTATAGCACAATAAAATTCCATTACATTCATATACCACAACTTGTTTAGCCATTCCCCAATTGATGGGCACCCCTTTAGTTTCCAATTCTTTGCAACCACAAAAAGGGCTGCTAAAAATATTTTTGTACATATGGGTCTTCCTCCCACTTCTATGATCTCTTTGGGATATAACCCTAGAAGTGGTATGGCTGGGTCAAAGGGTATGAAATTATTTATAATCCTTTGGGCATAATTCCAGATTGCTCTCCAGAATGGTTGGATAAGTTCACAACTTCACCAGCAATGTATTAGTGTTCCAGTTTGTCCACATCCTCTTCAGCATTTGTCACTTTCTTGTTTTGTCATCTTAGCCAATCTGACTGGAGAGATGTGGTATCTCAGAGTTGCTTTGATTTGCATTTCTCTAATTAATAGTGATTTAGAGCATTTCTTCATATGCTTATAGATATATTTAAATTTGTTCTCTGAAAATTTCCTATTCATATCCTTTGACCATTTATCAATTGGGGAATGACTTGTATTCATATAGATTTGGCTCAAATCTCTATAAATTTTAGAAATGAGTCCTTTATCAGAGACACAAGTTGTAAAAATTCTTTCCCAATTTCCCACCTCCCTCTTGATCTTGCTTACATTGGCTTTGTTTGTGCAGAAGATTTTCAATTTAATGTAATCAAAATTATCCATTTTGCATTTTATAATGTTCTCTAATTCTTGTTTGGTCCTAAAATCTTCCCCTCTCCACAAGTCTGTCAGGTAAACTATTCCTTGCTTTCCCAAATTGCTTACAGTATCATCCTTTACACCTAGATCATGCACCCATTTAGACCTGATTTTGGGATATGGTGTTAGATAGTGATCTATACCCACTTTCTGCCATACTGTATTCCAGTTTTCCCAGCAGTTTTTGTCAAATAGTGCATTCTTATCCCAAAAACTGGGGTCTTTGGGTTTATCGAACAATAGAATTGCTATATTCATTAACTGCTGGGTCTCCTGCACCTAATCTATTCCATTGATCCACTACTCTACACCTCTGCCAGTACCAAGCTGTTTTGATGACGGCTGCTGTATAATACAGATTAAGATCTGGCATAGCTAGTCCACCTTCCCTAGCATTTCTTTTCATTAATTCCCTTGATATTCTAGACCGTTTGTTTCTCCAGATAAATTTTGTTATTATTTTGTCTAACTCTACAAAGTAGATTTTTGGTAAATTGATTGGTATGGCACTAAATATATAGTTTAGTTTGGGTAAAATTGTCATTTTTATTATTTTAACTCGACTCAGCCACGAGCAATTGATATTTTTCCAACTATATAGATCTGTTTTTATTTGTATGAGAAGTGTTTTGTAGTTTCGATCATATAGATTCTGGGTTTGTTTTGGCAAGTAGATTCCCAAATATTTTATAATGTCTACAGTGACTTTAAATGGCATTTCTCTTTCTATCTCTTCCTGTTGAGTTTTATTAGAGATGTACAGGAATGCTGAGGATTTATGTGGGTTTATTTTATATCCTGCAACTTTGCCAAATTTATTTATTGTCTCAAGTAGTTTTTACTTGATTCTCTAGGATTCTCTAAGTATATCATCATAACATCTGCAAAGAGTGACAGATTGGTCACTTCTTTGCCTAATTTGATTCCTTTGATTTCTTTTTCTTCTCTAATTGCTACTGCTAGTGTTTCTAGTACCAGATTGAATAAGAGGGGTGATAGTGGACACACTTGTTTCACTCCTGATCTTATGGGAAAGGCTTCTAGTTTATCCCCATTTCATATAATACTTGCTGATGGTTTTAAATAGATGCTAGCAACTATTTTAAGGAAGGCTCCATTTATTCCTATACTTTCTAGTGTTTTTAATAGGAATGGATGTTGTACTTTGTCAAAAGCCTTTTCTACATCTACTGAGATGATCATGTGGTTTCTGCTAGTTTTATTGTTGATATGCTCAATTATACTGATGGTTTTCCTAATATTAAACCATCCTTGCATTCCTGGAATGAATCCTACCTGATCAAAGTGTGTTATTTTTGTGATAAGTTGTTGGAGTCTTTTGGCTAATATTTTATTTAGAATTTTTGCGTCTATGATTTTCTTTCTCTGTTTTATCTCTTCCTGATTTAGGAATCAGTACCATATTTGTGTCATAGAAAGAGTTTGGTAGGACTCCTTCTTCACTAATTTTCCCAAATAGTTTGTAGAGTATTGGAATCAATTGTTCTTTAAATGTTTGATAGAATCCACTAGTGAACCCATCTGGCCCTGGAGATTTTTTCCTAGGGAGTTCATTGATGGCTCGTTTGATTTTTTTTTCTGAGATGGGGTTATTTAGGTAATTCACTTCCTCTTCAGTTAATCTGGACAATTTGTGATTTTGTAAATATTCATTCATTTCACTAAGATTGTCATATTTATGTGCATACAATTGGGAAAAATAATTCCTCATTATTATTTTGATTTCCTCTTCATTAGAGGTAGATTCACCCTTTTTATTTTTGATACTCATAATTTGGTTTTCTTCTTTCTTTTTTTATCATATTGACTAAGGGTCTATCAATTGTGTTGATTTTTTCATAAAACCAGCTCTTAGATTTATTTATTAATTCAATAGTTTTCTTAATTTCAATTTTATTAATCTCTCCCTTGGTTTTCAATATTTCTAATTTAGTACTAAATTGGGGATTTTCAATTTGTTCTTTTTCTAACTTTTTCAATTGCATGTCCAATTCATTGACCTCCCTTCTCTCTGCTTTAATTAAGTATGCACTCAGGGATATAAAACTTCCCCTGAGAACTGCCTTTAGTGCATCCCACAAATTTTGGTATGTTGTCTCATTATTATCATTCTCTTGAATGAAATTATTGATTGTTTCTATAATTTCTTGTTTGACCCACCAATTTTTTAGGATTAAATTGTTTAATTTCCAATTAGTTTTTAGTCTATCTTTCCCTGGCCCTTTATTGCATAGAATATTTATTGCATCATGATCTGAGATGATGCACTTAAGATTTCTGCCTTTCTGCACTGGATTGTGAGGTTTTTATGCCCTAGTACATGGTCTATTTTTGAGTATGTACCATGCACTGCTGAGAAGAAAGTAAATTCCTTTTTATCCCCATTCAGTTTTCTCCCGAGATCCATCATATCTAGTCTCTCTAAGATTCTATTCACCTCCTTAACCTCTTTCTTGTTTATTTTGAGGTTAGATTTATCGAGTTCAGAGAGGGGGAGATTAAGGTCCCCCACTAGTATAGTTTTGCTATCTATTTCTTCCTCTAATTCCTTTAACTTCTCCTCTAGGAATTTGGCTGCTATACCACTTGGTGCATATATATTAAGTAGTGATATTGCTTCATTCTCAATGGTGCCTTTTAGTAGGATATAGTTTCCTTCCTTATCTCTTTTAATTAGATCTATTTTTGCTTTTGCTTTATCTGAGATAAGTATTGCTACCCCTGCTTTTTTTACTTTAGCTGAGGCATAATAAATTTTACTCCAACCTTTTACCTTTACCCTGTGGGTATCCCTTTGTTTCAAATGTGTTTCTTGAAGACAGCATATTGTAGGATTATGGTTTTTAATCCATTCTGCTATCCGCCTCTGTTTTATGGGAAAGTTCATCCCATTCACATTCACAGTAATGATGACTATCTGTCTCCTCCCCTCCATCCTATTCCCTCCCCTGTTTATGTCTTTGTTTCTTCCTTCTCCCTTCCCCTCCTTGAAGTTTTCCCTTTTGACCGCCCCCTCCCTCAGTGTTCCCACCCAGTGACCCCCCTTCTTAACCTACCCTCTCCCCTTACTACTATTTCCCTCCCTTCTAATCCCTCCCTTTGGTCTCCTCTTTTTCACCCCCCCCCCCTTACCCTTCTGCTTTATATAGGACGCAATAAGTTTTTATACTTATCAGAGTGAATTACTCCCCGTTTGATTCCAAACCAATGAGAGTGAATTTCAAACAGTGCTCCTCTCCCTCCCTCCTTTTCCTCTTTTTAATGAATTTATGTGTCTATTCATGTTAGAATCTTAAACTTCACTGATTAATTTGATCCTTCTTTGAACCAGAACCAGTGAGAATAGTGTTTAAATGATGTTCTTCTCCCTCTTTCTTTCCCCTCTTCTATAGTGTGTTTTGATGCCTCTTCAGATGGCATATTTTACCTTTTCCTAGATCATCCTTTTCTTTTTCCCATTACAGTACCTTTGATCCTCTTAACTGTCTTTTTTTTTTAGACTCCATGTTAGTGCATTCATACCCACACCCTCTAAGTATAACCCTTTTGAAGGTCATGATAATCATAAAGATTTCGAATATTGACAGTTATCAGCTCCACATATAGGGATATGAACATTTTGCTCTTGTTGCATCCCAAGTAATGAGCGTGTGTTTGTGGGTGTGGGTGTGTGCACTTCTGCATATGTGAGTCTATGTTACCCTTGTTTACCTTTTTATGTCCTTCTGGCGTCTTGTAATTTGAGATCAAATTTTCCATTGAGTTCTGGCTTTTTCATCAGGAAAGTCTGGAAGTCCCTTACTTCATTAAACGTCCATCTCCTTGCCTGAATGATAATGCTCAGTTTTGCCGGGTAGTTAATCCTTGGTTGTAGTCCTAGCTCTCTTGCCCTATGAAATATCAAATTCCAGTCCCTCCACTCTTTTAATGTAGAAGCTGCTAGGTCCTGTGTGATCCTAACTGTAGTTCCTCGATGTTTGAATTGTTTCTAATTGGCTGCTTGTAGAATTTTTTCTTTAATCTTGTAATTCTTTAATTTGGCTACTATATTTCTTGGAGTTTTCATTTTGGGATCTCTTTCAGGAGGAGTCTTTCAGGTGAATTCTATCGATAGCTATTTTATCTTCTGATTCCAGGACCTCAGGACAGTTTTATTTAACAATCTCTTGGAGGATGTTGTCTAGACTGCTTTTTTCATCATGACTTTCTGGTAGACCAATAATTCTTAAGTTGTCTCTCCTGGATCTGTTCTCTAGGTCAGTTATTTTTCCAGTGAGATATTTTACATTTTCTTCCAATTTTTCGATCGTTTTGGTTTTTTTTTTTAATTGACTCCTGCTGCATCATAGAGTTCTGAGTTTCAGTTTGATTGTATCTAATTTTTAGTGAATTATGGTCTTCAGTTAGTTTTTGAAGTTCCTTTTCTAAGGAGGAATTTTCTTTTTCCAAGTCGGTCACTGCCTCCCTGATTTGGTCTTTAAAATTTTTCTTAAGCTCCTCTAGGAATGCTATTTGGTCTTGAGACCAGATCATGTTTCCTTCTGTGGTCTCTGGTGTGGGCAGAGAGTCTATATTATTCTATGTGTTTTGTTATTCTTGCCCTGCATAGTATGCTCGAATAGACTTTCTTGCCTTCCCCTTCTCCTTTTCAGCTTCCTTCCTTCCCATTGCAACTTACTGTTTCTTATTTTCTCAGGCTATGAGTTTGGGGCCTGATCCTTGACTTTGAATACCTCTGGGTGGCTAGTTTATGGCTAAGTCAGGGAAGTCAGTGAGGAATGTAGATGTGTAGGTGGGGATGAGTCTGACCACTTCAGATTTCTGCCTCTATACCCCTGGGCTATAAGTAGGCTTTTGTTGGTGAGGTGTGGCGGGGCTTGTTGCAACCCCTCCCTCTCTTCTCTTCAGATTCCTGGCTGTCTCAGTTATACCCCTTCTTGGAGATTCTCAAGCCTGAGGCTATTTCCATTAACTTTGGATTTCAATCTGGGTGGGAGACTTATCTTTGGGTTTTCTGCTTCATGAAGGAGGGATGGGAGGATCTGAGCAGCTAGAATTTACTTTGCCATTCCAGCCCCTGTATTATACAGGCAGGCAGTTTCTAAACTTCCAGGCTGGGGGCTAAATGCAGCCTGAGAAGCCACTCTCTCCACTGGGAGCCCGACTCTCCTACCTGGCTCCAATGATTTGTTCCCTCTGAGAGATGACTGCGATTCCTCTTTGGTAAGTCTGCAGGCTGGGGCTTTCTCTCTCTGGTGTAGTCTCCTTGTGTGCTCTTAGATCTGAGCTGTGCAGACCCCACTTGCTCTGCGCTCGACCAGTCTGGACACACTGGGCAACCTCCTGGGCTGGATTCTGCCACGCTCTGTCTTTCAGTGAGCTCTGTCACTCCGGAATCTGCTCAGATTCACCCTTTGAGACTTAGTGACAGAGGAGCTCAGCGAGGTTACTGCTTCCTTTCCGCCATCTTGGCTCCGCCCCCCAATCTGAATTAGTCTATTTTTTAAGGTGTTATTTTTGTATTTTGGGGGGTCACCTTTAGCACATTGTTGATTTTTTTTTTCATGATTTTCTTTTATCATTCTAATTTCTCTTCCCAGTTATTCCTCCACTTTTCTTACTTGATTTTCAAAATCCTTCTTGAACTCCTCCATGGCCTGTAATAGTTCATATTTTTCTTGGAAGCTTTTAATGCAAGAGTTTTGACTTTTTTGACTTCTTCTGGTTCCATGTGTTGATCCTTTTTGTCCCCAAAAAAGGATTTTTTTGGTCTGATTGTGCTTCCTTTGCTTGCTCGTCTTACCAGTCAATTATTTGACTTTTGATGTCTTTGCCATGGTAGAACTCTGCTTCCAGAGTGGAAAGAGTTGTGTCTTAAATTGCTGGTGTTTTCTCAAATGTCGTCAGAGTTCTGAGGAGTGTGCCCTCTCTACAGCCACCACAAGCTCTGGCAAACCATGATCCAGATCCAAGCAGGTCAAAGCAACAGCAATTACCCTCTGAATGGTGGCTTGGTCCCCCTACAATTTTGTAGGCAAGGATCTATGGAAGGCAGCCATGCCCTTCCACCCCCTCCTACCACTGGGGCCAGGGGTGGACCATGCTCTTCCATCACCCAGTTCCAACAGAATTCCCCACTGAACTTTTACTTTCTCTTTGGTGTTTAAGTATTGAGAAGTTTGGAAAATGGCATAGCTCCCAATGATTCACTCTCCTGAAGTCTGCTCTAGCCAGTCTGTGCCACTCATCAGGGCCTCACGAAGGTTGGAATTGCGCAACTCAGACTCGACTTCACTGGGCTTCCACATAGATGGGATAGACCCTACCTGTCAACCTGCCAGGCCGCCTTCAGCAGGAGATTTGTTTCTCTCTGTCACTTTGTGGGATCTGTAGCTCTAAAATTTGTTTAGAGTCATATTTTTTTTTTAAAGCAATTGGGGTTAAGTAACTTGCTCAAGGTTACACGGCTAGTCATTATTTATGCATGGGTGCTCATTTTCTGAGGCTGGATCTGATTTCGGGTCATCCCAACTCCAAGGCCAGCACTCTTACTCACTGCGCCACCTAGCCGCCGCTTTAGGGCAATTGGGGTTAAGTAACTTGCCCAAGGTTACACGGCTAGGTTTTTGTGTGGATTAAGTGTTTGAGGCTGGCTCTGAACTCAGGTCCTTCTGACTCCAGGGCCAGCGCTCTATTCACTTCGCCACCTAGCCGCCCCTAGAGTCATATTTTACAGGTATTGGAGGTGGTTGGAGTGGGAAGTCAGAAAATTTCCTGCTTTAACCCCTCTATTTTGAGTTTAATATTTTAAATCCATATCAAATAATTTTGGTAAATATTGCTGCATAATATAGTTTGGGATCTGGTAATTCTGAGCTTCCATCATTCCTACTTTTTAAAACTTATCTCATAACAATTTTTGATCTTTTGTTATTTCACATGTATGTTATTATAATTTTGCCTTGTTCTCCAAAGAAACACTTTAGTAGTTTGATTTTAAGGCATTAAAAAAGCTAAAAATTTATTTACATCATATTTTGATTATATTAGCTTGACATAAATATAAAAAATAAATATTCATCAGTTGTCTTCCTTTATTTTCATAAAAATGTTTTATGGTCATATTTACATAAATATAAAGGTATGCCCAAAAGTTTTATGCATTTTGTAGTTATTTACAATGAGATTTATTTTTCTATTTCTTCTTGATAAGTTTTATTAGTAAAATAAACAAAATACATGACTTTATAGTTTAATTTAATGTTCTAAAACTTTACTAAACATATTATTTTTATTTATCTTGAATATTTCATTTGAATATTTTATTACTTTTATTGTTTTTGAGTCTCTAAGTAACCTATGATATATATTGAGAAAATTTTGCATCTCTTTGTTTATACTCATTCCCTAATTTATTTTATGTTTTAATTTCTATAATTAGAATTCCTAGAGATATAAAAAAAAAATAGAAATAACAATAGATGCCTTTGCTTTCTCTCTTATCTGATTAGAAAGTCTTCCATTTTTTTTTCCTATTATACATATGAAAGCTCTTGGTTTAGGTAGATATTATTAGTCATATTAAGAACGGACAATTTATTCCTATACTTTTTTACTGTATTTTTTTCAATATAACTGCATACTGAATTTTGATAAATGTCTTTTATGAATTTATATAACAATGAGATTTTCTTTCAATAAAAAATATTATGTTTATAATTACCATAAAGTTGATTCACTCTTCCATTTTTTTTTTTTTTTGGCATAAATCTTATCTGATTTTATTGAACGATTCTGTGGATATATTTCCTTTTTTTTTTTTTCTTTTTGGAGGGCAATTGGAGTTAAGTAACTTGCCCAAGGTCACACGGCTAGGTTTTTATTTGTGTGTGCATTAAGTGTCTGAGGCCGGATCCGAACTCAGGTCCTTCTGACTCCAGGGCTAACGCTCTACTCACTGCGCCACCTAGCCTCCCCTGTGGATATATTCCTGTAGACTTTTTTTTCTAGTAATTTAATATTTTATATTACTATTTATTAGGGATATCAGTCCATAGTTTTCTTTCTCTGTTCTTTGTCTCTCTATTTTGGGTATCAGAAAGATATCTGTCTCTTAGAAGTAGTTTGGTAAAGCAAAAGATGCTGACACAAAACACCAAGACTATCCATTATGGTATTCTCTTTGGAATCTTAACTTCTTTCTTGTTTATCTTTCCATTAAATTTGCCTAAGTCTAAAAAGAGGGCAGTTTGAAGGGCCATGGAGCTGTTTTGTTTAATAGTCTAACTCTTCTTCTGCTTCAGTTAGCTTTTTAATATATTTAAATAGCATGCCAAACAGTGCATATACATATAATCTTGGTGTTTTGTTAACTATTGTTCCTTTAAATATAATGTAGTTTCATCACTAACCTCTCCTAAATCTAATATATTGTTATAGTTGTCTTCTAAAAAAAACTGTATCCTTTTATGGGAGAATTTAGATAAAACATAATAGATTATACTCCAACTCCAGATTTTTAACTCTATGGACCTTCTTGTTTTAAAGGGTGGAGGGGGTTGTTGTTTGTTTGTTGTTGTTTTTGGTTAATACATTATGATTTGTGATTCATAGTTTTGTTCTTTGTTGTTTTGGTTTTCCAGAAAAATGATTATAGTGGAGTTTTGTTTTGATTTTTTCTTCATCCATTTCTTAATATATTGTTTCACTGGGCACATTTTCTTGTTGTAGAAATGGTTTTATAGGGAGTAAATTAGTCTGGAACTTTCATGTCACTGTCTTTATTCATTAGTACAGTACTCTTTTTACTACAGAGTTTCCTTGCTGGCTTTGTAGGCCTCACTTTTTTTCTACTAAATAAAATTAGATGGGTGAAGTAGATGATTTCCATATCTTCACAGCTTTGATTTTCTAACATATAATTTTAATAGTCTAGCAGAGCCATAACTAGGAATCCTAACTTTGGCAGCAGGTAAACAGGACTTGCTTAAGATAGAATTATTTTTCTGCACAACTGAGGCAGATTGGTGAAAGATAGCTTGGTACTTTAGTAACTGGGAAGACAGCGAGTGACTTGAAGGTTGCCTGATGACAACAGCAAAGATATGAAATGGATAGGCTTTTCATTAAAGTAGGGACTGGAAAGTGAGAGCACTGAGTTGACTATGGTGGAATCATCAGCCAACCATGAAAATGCCTTTGTTGATTATCTCCCTGCTGATCTTAAGTTTTATACATTGTGTAGATTTACAAATAAGTCAACTTGTGAGGATAAGACTACTGGTACAGTTAGTTGGGAACCAGAAGAAGGCATGGAAACTAGAGAGTGGCAGACTTTGAGAATAAGTGACTCGGGGCCATCAATCCTAAGGAGAAGGAAGTTTATACCTAGAATGCTAATAAAACCTTCTGAGTTACCCCATCTGCTATGTCTGCTTTGTATGGGATCTCTGAAAGCAAAGCCCTGGCTTTCTCTTATTAGTTCAGGCCCTGCTCTCTGGAATCAAGCATTTCAGATATCAAACATTCTGCATGATATCTAGTTACCAGGAGTAACCTCGACTGAAAGAATGCCATTATATATAAACTGCATGACACACCTAGCATATGGAAAGACCTGTCGGGGGTAGAGAGGATATTTTTTTGGGGGGTGGAGGGTAAAGATAATTAATATTTTGGTTGGAAAAAGATAGTTATAATCATTCACTAAATGAGTGACAAGTCAGTCAAGTTCCTACTAGGTTAGAAAAAATCATTTTAATAAAAAGCAATTAAAAAGCATGACAGAGGGGGCGGCTAGGTGGCGCAGTGAATAGAGTGTCGGCCCTGGAGTCAGAAGGACCTGAGTTCAGTTCCGGCCTCAGACACTTAACGCACACACAAACAAAAAAACCTAGCCGTGTGACCTTGGGCAAGTTACTTAACCCCAATTGCCCTCCAAAAAAAAAAAAAGAAAAAAAAAGCATGACAGAATTGGGAAAGATTTATTATGTATGTATATATGTACATATGCATATATAATTAGCATATATGTATATATGTATATGCAGTTGTTTGTATATGTGTGTGTATATATACATATATATATATACTTACATGCATAAATATTTCACTCTGTGTGTGTGTGTGTGTGTGTGTGTGTGTGTGTGTGTGTGTGTGTGTGTGTCCCAAGACCAGAAAGAGAAAAAGAAAACTCTTTAAGAGTGAATCAAAGAGATTGGCTTTGCAGTTTGCAGGCTGAGAATCTCAAATAGCAATGCTTTACAAGCTGAACTTTGAAGATTTAACTCAAAATCGTACTTGGCAAGATTTAATTTTTTATTAGATTTTTTTGATTCAGAAACTAATGAGAGAATTCAAATATTTTATAAAGGCAGGGTTTTCAAATTTCTCCCTTCAACTTCCTCCACAATATCTACTCTCTGTAAGTATCCTCAAAGGCTCTGAAAATGATGACTTACTTTTTTAAAAAATAAAGAAAAGATATGATTGCCAGATGGGGTTGCTAGCTCTAATCATTAATATTATCTTAACCAAAAAAAATTGAAATATCAAAAACTCTTCCCAACATTTCTTATGTAAGAGTATAAGAGTGTACTTTTGTGACCCAATGAGTCTATTTCTATCTACAGTATTTTAACTACTTCCATTTTAATGGAAATTTTCCAATACTTATATTTTGAAATCTTCAAAAGAAATGGGAAGGAAATTGGCATTAAAGGTGAGGAGGGAATGCAAGATTAAACTCAAAGGTGCTCTGATGAAAAGAAACCAAACCTAAGGGATAAAAGACAGGGAAAGGTTTCCTTTTGAAATGATGATACTAGAAATAAGCTGCTTTCAGGTAGGAATTTAATTAAAGCTGTCCATCACACTAATTGCATAAGGTTAGACAGCATGACTCAGCAAACAGTATATTAGGATTGTGACTGTCCTGAACCTATTGATTGTCTTGGATTTTTGGCTTTCAAACTACAGCACCTCCTTCACAATCAAAGCAACATCCATTTGGTTCTCACTGCTACTTTAACCACAACAGAATATCGCAAATTGTTCTGTTCTGATGCCAGAACTTTAGAGCTAATCTAGAAGTTCATGGTATCCATGTGGTTCTGAAAAAAAAAAGCCTATTTCTGGATGTTTACACACCTTAAAATTCGGTCTTTAGTGGCAATAGTCTATCCTTGGTTCTTTGGCATTTCTTTCTAAAGTCACATTCCTCATGCCTTAGCCCCTCCCCCCTCTCCAACCCCTCATCCCTACCCATTGTGCTCGTCATATCTTATATACTGTTAGTCATTTTTGACTGGTTCCTGTCCAGAAATCCATTCTTTTCTCTCTCATTTTATTCCCCTTGGCCTCTTTATTTTCTCCCCACATAGGTATTGCTATGAAGTACCCGAGGCCCTGGGTACTACCTCATATCAGAATGTCTTCTTGTTTCTGTTTGGCTTTGATAGGATACAAAAACAAAACAATAAAAATATTAATAGTACCATTCACACATTTTATCTCATAGGACTTCACAGAGGAAAGGAGGGTAATAAAGGAGGTAGGAAAGTTAAAGGAGAAAATATAATTTAGAGCAAGCCAGGATAAGGTGACAGGTTTTTCAATATAACCAAACCGCCAGAGTTGAGGAGGACCTAATTAGATGAATAATGCTAAGTTCAATAAACAAGGATTACAGAAGTCAAATTACTTATCCTATTATAATTCAAATTAAATGAAAGAGTCAATGGCACCTTCTGACCCAAAGATTATTAGAAGCATGGTAGATGGCTTATTATGGAAAGTGAGCTAGCACATGTTAAATCTTATAAGCATCTGGTGCTCAGAAAGGATGGTGGATTGGTAGTGTGGCAGATAGGCGTCCTCTTCAGGACCTCAGAACAAAACAAGGAAGGAAGATCACCTTATGGAGGCAAGGGTATTGTGAAAATTGTCGAGAACCCTAGATTCTGGCTCTCCCTCTGCTGTTAACGAGCTATGTGGTTTCAGATAAAACACTTTGGCTCCCTGAGCCCCAGCTTTCTTATCTGCAGAAAAAATAGGAGCTTGAGTTGTGCTGGCTCTGAGTTCTCTTTTAGTACTAAGAAGCTAAGGTTCTGAACAATGTCATAATGTCATCACTCTCCTAAATATGACAGCTCTTTGTCTGTGTGACGTCTTCAAAAGGTCAGTGCATTCATTTCTTAGGAGAGTTGTCTCAAATAATGTTCAATTTAGTTTGTTTTGAGATGCTTCAATACTTTGGGGGCAGAGTCAAGATGGCAGAGTAAAAGCAGGGACTTGCTTAAGCTCTCCCCAAAACTGCTCCAAATAACTGTAAACCCATTATAATTCAAATTAAATGAAAGAAACATTTCTAAACAAATTCTAGAGCTTCAGAACCCAGAAAATGATGGAGTGAAATAAATCTCCAGCACAAGACAGCCTGGAAGGTTGACAGAAAGGGTATATCATACCAGTTGGGAGCAGAGTGTAATTCAGCATAGGCCACAGGGCATAGATGGCCCAGAGCAGGCCTCAGGGGACTGAATCACTGGTACCTGTGGTGGTTTCCAGACTTTTCAGCCCACAAATGCCAAAGAAGCATAGAAATTCTGTGGGGAAAACTATGTTGATCTGGGTGAGAGAGAAGCACAGTCTGACCCTGGGATGGTGGAGGAGGTGGCAGATGCAAGCAACAGCAGCAGCTATTTCTGGAGCTTCCAGCCCACAGACAGTACGGGGATTCAGTGGCTGATCAGAGGGAGCCTATAGGGATCTCTTTGCTGGCACTGAGGCAGGATTCTCTTGCTTTGCCCTGCTTGGATCTACATTAGAGTCCTGGGTGGTGGTTCTGAGGTAAGGAGGAACACTGACATGATAGAGCTTGTGATACTTCAATGTGTTAAGTATCTATAGTTTTATACATATGGACATGAAGAGAAGGTAACAACTTAATGGGTGCAGAGGTTCTTAACGTGGAAGTCTAGAACTTTACATAAACATACACACACATGCACACACGTCCCATGCCACACACATGTATATATGAATTTGTATATATATGCACACACATGTGTATACATATATGGATATATAAATATGTGTATGTGTATATATGTATCTATATAATAGCTGTATTTTTATACCATCTGTTTTACACTCCATTGTATTTTATTTATTTAGAAAGATTCTGAGGAGTCCATGGGTTTCACTAGGCTATTGAAGAAGTCCATAATACGAAAAAATGGTTAAAAACCTTATTTTAGTTACTGTTTTTATGAGGTGATATGATTAGAAAAAATCAGTAATGATTTCAAATTCTCTGGCCATGAGCCTAAATAGTCTGAACTCTCCTGAAGATCACTTCTGTTCCAAGACCTATGCTAAGAGTTGGCTTCTTCTTGGTATGACTTCGGAAATTGTTTTCAGATCCCACAGGATTCAGGAATCCAGGCTCACTTCCACACTACAGGAAGTCACTGGGGAGTTTACTGAGTTATGTTTTTTGAAATTGTCTAACATCAATTGATTCAAGTTTAGTCTATATATTTAAAAGTGTTTTAAAATTATTTGACAGTTGGTAGATGAGTCATTTACCTGTTCGTGGGGAAAACAATCAGTTGAACCAGTGAGTTAACATGAGAAGGGTAAAATTTATATATTTTTTATCTATATCTATCTATGTCATTTATATCTATACATGTGGGTAGAAGAGAGAACAAAATGAAATCCTTTGAACAAAGCCTGAGAGCAACAAAGCATGTATTGTTTTATAAGGGGAGAGTTGAAATTAATTTACTAAGATTGATTTTGATCATCAAAATAATCATCATTGAGATTAGAATGCAACCTCCTGAAGGGCACAGATTGCACCATATTTATTTTTTCTGTCCTGGCACCTGGCAGAGTAGACATATGTTTAATTCAATTCATTCAATCAAAAAAAAAAAACCCACATTTGCTTGAATAAGGAATATTGTTAGCTGAAAGAAAATTGGACCTTTTTAGTGATAACATGGAATCAACTGATGGACATTTTGAAATATATAATTATATAAGTATACATATATGTATGTGTGCATGCACAAATGAAAATTATTAAGTTTGATGAAGAAAAGTTGAATTATGTGTGTTCTAATAACATAAGCAGTATTGCAAATATGAGTGAAGTAATTGTTTTACAATAAAGGAATACCCAAAACATGCATTGTTAAAGTCATTTTAATAATGTGTGCATTGAGTTTTTTCCCAAATAGAAGCAATTCAAATAAGTAATTTAGTGGTAGTAATAAACTATGGATTTAATTTATACATTCATTAATTGTACAATTAAACAGAATACTAATTGACTGTAGAATTATAGCTAAATGGAACACTGCACCAGGGCAATTAGTTCTAGTTCTGTTTTTCATTGTGAACATAATTTTTGCTAGTCTTACTCTACCCAATTAGTTTTTGTTTGGTTTTATTGATACATAAACCATTCTAGCACAAAGATTGAATCCCGCAAATACAGGTAGACTGTTACAGTTCTGCAGTAAAAGGTTATCCTTTTAAAGAAAGGACATCAGATTACAGTAGCCAGGTATTTGGAGATGCTTTTCAGGAATGCAATTTCCAATAAATAATCTTCCACTAGAGGAAGAAAGCAATGTGCTGTAGGTCAGAAGTGATCTTATCATCATTTTGTCCAGGTGTGACATGATGGGGGCAGTAAGTTTGAATGAAGTCCTGGTGACGTTCACAACCAGCTCTCCAATTAGTGAAGGTTAAGTATAAAGTATTAGACTTAGCATTTTTCCCAGCTGAAATTTTGGAAACACAGGGACTTCTTATTTAAAATAGCAGTGATCACTTTCTAGCTCTATAAACCAAAGACAAGAACGCAGGCATGGGAAGAGAGAGGGAAGAAAATTGGATGAGTCCACTTCTGTGAAAACGAAGTGGCTCTGTCTCTGATGAGATCCCAAGGGACACATTGTGTGTTACAGATGCTATCACTAATGCTGTCCTCTGGAAGTTTAGAATGTGCCTCCAGAATACCCTAGTTTCTTTTAAATATAAGAAAAGGTGGTATGGCACAGTGAAATGCATACTGGACTTAGAATTTGGAGAAATTTAAGTTTAGTCCTCAGCCCTAATACTAATTTGCTCACCTAGCCTTTCCTTGAAACATACTTTCCTCATCTATAAAGTGGTGATTATAATCTACAGGGTTACAATGAGGAAAATGGTTTGTAAAACTTAAAGCTTTATAGAAATGTATTTATTATCAAAAACATCATCCTTCAATTTCTTTCAAGCTTCCTGCACAAATAATTTTATTTATTAATTTAGTATTTAATTTTTCCCGAATTACATATAAAAACAATTGGCAGCATTTGTTTTTAAGATTTTAATTTCCAAATTCTCTCCTTTCCTCCCTTTCCACCCCCCCATTGAGAAGGCAAGCAATTCCATATAAATTACATATGTGTAGTCATGTAAAACCTATCTATAATAGCCATGTTGTTAAAGAAAACACAGACAAACAAATAACAAGAAAAAAATTTAAAGTGAAAAAAAAGTTCCTTTGATTTATTCAGACACCAGTAGTTCTTTCTCTGGGGATAGATAGGATTTTTCATCTTGAGTCCTTCAGAGTTGTTATGGGTCATTGTATTCTTAAGAACAGCTAAATCATTTATAACTGAGATTATCTTACAATATTGCTATTACTATGTACTCAGTACATTTCACTATTCATTAACTCAAGTAAGTCTTTCTAGGTTTTCCTGAGAGCATCCTGATCATCACTTCTTATAGTGCAATAGTATTCCATCATAATTACATACCACAACTTATTCAGCCATTCCCCCACTGATGTACATTCCTTCAATTTCTAATTCTTTACCCCCAGAAAGGAGCTGATATAAATATTTTTGTACATATAAGTCCTTTTCTTTTTTTATCTCTTTTGGGATACAGACCAAGTAGTGGCATTGCTATGTCAAAGGGTATGCATAGTTTTATAGGCCTTTGGGCATAGCTACAGATTGCTCTATAGAATGGTTTAATCAATTCACAACTCCAGCAACAGTACAATAATGTCTCATTTTTCCCACATTACCTCCAACATATGTCATTTACCTTTTCTGTCTTATCATCTAACCTAATAGGTATGAGGTAGTACCTCAGAATTAACTTGCATTTCTCCAATTAATAGTGAGTTAGAATATATATTTTTTTCATATGGCTATAGATACCTTTAATTACTTCATCTGAAAACTGATTATATCTTTTGATCATTTATCAATTGGGAAATGTCTCTTATTTTTATACATTTGACACAATTCTTTATATGCCCTCCTCTAATCTGTCTTCCCTTTTATCCTTCCCCATTTATATTCTTCTCCCCTACCTGCAAGTATGGTAAAATAGATTTCCATACCCAATTGAATGTGTATGTTATCCCCTCCTGAAGTCAATTCTGATGAGAATAAAACTCACTCATTCCCTCTCATCTCACCCTTCTCCTGCACTATAAAAGTTTTTTCTTATGTCTTTTTTACCCCATTCTACCTCTCCCTTTCTCCTTCTCTCTGTATATTCTTCTCTCACCCCTTAATTTTATTTTTTAAATATCATCCCCTCATATTCAATTCACCCTGTACCCTCTGTCTATATTCATTCCCTCCAACTACCCTAATACTGAGAAAGGTCTCATGACTTAGAAATATCATCTTTTCATGTAGGAATTTAAGCAATTCAACTTTAATAAGTCCCTTATGATTTCTCTTTCCTGTTTATCTTTTCATGCTTCTCTTGAGTCTTGTATTTGAAAATCAAATTATCTATTTAGCTCTGGTCTTTTCTCAAGATACCTTAAATTCCTCTACTTTGTTGAATAATATTTTTCCCCTCATGTATTACATTAAATTTTTTCTGGGTAGATGATTCTTGGCTTTAATACTAGCTCCTTTGACCTCTGGAATATCATATTCCATACCCTCTGATTCCTTAATATACAAACTGCTACATCTTGTGTTATCCTGATTGTGGTTCCACAATACTTGAATTGCTTCTTTCTGCCTGCTTGCAATATTTTCTACTTGACCTGGGAACTCTAGAATTTGACTATAATAATCCTGGAGGCTTTCATTTTGGGATCTCTCCAAGAAGGTGATTGATGAATTCTTTCAATTTCTATTTTACCCTCTTTTTCTAGAATATCAGGGAAGTTTTCCTTGATAATTTTTTGAAAGATTATGAGTAGGCTCTATTTTTGATCATGGCCTTCAGATACTCCAATAATTTTAATTATCTCTCCTGGATCTATTTTCTAGGTCAGTTGTTTTTCCAATGAGAAATATCACATTGTCTTCTATTTTTTCATTATTTTGGTTTTCTTTTATAATTTCTCAATTTCTCATGAAGTCATTAGCTTCCATATGCTCCATTCTAATTATTAAGAAATTATTTTCTTCAGTGGGCTTTTGGACTTCTTTTCCCATTTGACCAATTTTGTTTCTTAGAGCATTCTTCTTCCCATTGGATTTTTGAACTTCTTTTGTCATTTGGTCTAGTCTGCTTTTTAAGGTGTTATTTTATTCAGCATTTGGGGGTGGGGATCTCCTTTGTCAAGCTGTTTACTTGTTTTCATAATTTTCTTGCATCACTCTAATTACTCTTCCCAATTTTTCCTCTACATCTCTTACTTGATTTTCAAAATCCTTTTTGAGCTCTTCCATTACCTGAGACCAGTTTATACTTTTCTAGGAGGTGTTCAATGTAGGAGCTTTGGCTTTTTTGTCTTCTTCTGAGTGTATGTTGGTTGTTTTTTTTTTTTTTTCAGAGGGGGAAGGTAGGGCAATTGGGGTTAAGTGACTTGCCCAAGGTCACACAGC
Organism: Gymnobelideus leadbeateri; assembly: GCA_011680675.1. Taxonomy (NCBI): domain Eukaryota; kingdom Metazoa; phylum Chordata; class Mammalia; order Diprotodontia; family Petauridae; genus Gymnobelideus; species Gymnobelideus leadbeateri. Next base: position 479,135 of record WOXC01005137.1, read on the forward strand.
TAGTTTTGTGTTAAGTGTCTGAGGCCAGATTTGAACTCAGATCCTCCTGACTACAGGGCCAGTGCTCTATTCACTGTGCTACCTAGCCACCCCCAAGTATATTGCTTGTCACCAATGTAAGTTTCTATAGTCTGATTTTTTCCTTCATTTATTTGATCATTAAGCTAGGACTCTGCTTCCAGTGTGGAGGACATACTATACCATGCTTCAGGGGTTTTATATAGCTCGTTTTAAAGATGCTTCTAGGGACCTGTAAGTTTTCAGTTCTTACAATGCTGTATGATCTAAGTAGAGGTATTTACTCCTGCCCTGGCCTGTGCTGTGGTCTGTGAGTAACCACAAGGACTTTTTTCTGTCCTGGAACTGTGAGGAGGGTTCCCTCTTCACTTTGCCACAAGCTCTGGTATACTAGTACTCCTCTTCACCTCAGGACTGCCACCAAGGCCTGCATTGTACTGTGCTCCTGTCTCAGCCTGGTGAAACTGATCTTTTCTGTCAACCTTTCAGGTTGTCTTGAGCTAGATATTTGTTTTACTCTGTCTTTTTGCGTATTCTGCTGCTCTAGGATTTATTTAGAGACATTTTTACAGTTATTTGGATGGATTTGGGGGAGAGTTTAGATGAGCCCCTGCCTTTATTTCACCATCTTGGCTCTGCCCCCTCTCCCAGACAATTTATTTATATTAAAGAAAGCAAGAGGATTGTGGAAAGGTCATTGCACAAAGGTCAAAGAAAAGTGTTTTTATTGTCCACCTGAGAAGGCATTTAACGTTACGAGGATAGAGTTGTGTCTGTGATAAAACAAAGATGGCAGAGCATAGGCAGCAACTCAGCTGAACTCCCCCAATATTCCCCTCCAAACAATTTCAGAATAATGCTTCAAATTGAATTCTGAAGTAGCAGAGCCAACTAAATGTCAAAGTGAGAAAATTTTTCCAGTCTAAGGCAGTTTAAGAGGTCTGAAGCAGAAATCTGTAACACAAAAGTGGATATTGGCCTAGAATGCAGTGCACAATACAGCAATAGGAGCAGCAAGCCTTAGAGGAAGCTACAAGAGCATCAGCTTTGGGAGATCTCAGTACACAAATGGTAAGAGAACTGGGCAACTGGTCAAAGAGAAATTGTGGGGGTCCTTTGCAGGAACTGGTGTTAGGACCTTGTGGAAACTGAGTATACATAGTTTTGGGTTGCAATGCATTTGCAAAAAACAGCAATAATACTTGTGGCCACAGGGGAGCAGAAGATCTTCCAGTGTGATCTTTCAGTGTGAAAAAAGAGTTCTTGTGGTCCCTCACAAGAGAGAAGTAGCCCTTGTCTCAATTCAAAGGTAGATAAAACTACTAGCATTTATAGCTATAAGGCAATAAAATCCCTTCTTAGGTAAAAACCAGAGCACCATCCAGGAGAAAGAAAGACCACATCTTTTTTATGGACCATATGACCTTGATAGCACAAAAAACTCATGAACCCCTAGAACTAACTGAAAACAACATCGAGAAAAATCTGAAGAAGCAGAAATTGCCCTGTTAGACCTAGGCCTAACTTTAACATAAAGTTAAGAGACAAGAAATAGTCTGGGAAAATGAGTAAATAAAAACAAAAGCAAAATAACTGGTCCCTAAAATGTTACTATAATGACAGGGAAAATCAAGACACAAACTCAGAATACATGGATATCAAAACAGTCATCAGCAAAGAATTGAGGAAAAATCTGAATTGGACACAAGCCCAAAAAGAATTCCTGGAAGAACTCAAAAAAGATTTTTTAACATCAAATAAGCAAAGTAAAGGAAAATGGGGAAAAGAAATAAGATGATGCAAGAAACTTATGAAAAGAGTCAAAAAGTTAGTAAAAGAGGAATGAAAAAATATTGAAGAAAATGACACATTAAAAAACAAATTTAACCTAATAATAAAATAGTACAAAATTTCACTAAAGAGATTTCTTTAAAAAGCAGAATCTGCCATGTGGGAAAAGATATATAAAAAATCACTGAAGCAAAGAACACTTTAAAAAATGGAATTTGCTAAATGGAAAGGTGATACAAAAGCTCACTGAAGAAAATCATTCCTAAAAATTAAAACCACCTAAGTGAAAGATAATGACTCCATGAGACATAGAGGAACAGGAAAACAGAGTCAAAGGAATAAAAAATCAAAGATAATATGAAATATCTCATCGGAAATATTAGTGACCTAGAAAATAGATCAAGAAGAGATCATGTAAGAATTATTAAACTATATGAATGTCATGATTAAACAAAAAAACAAAAACAAAAACAGAGCCTAGACATCATATTTCAAGAAATTATCAAGGCAAACTACCCTGATATCCAAGAACCAAAAGGTAAGTTATTATATTTTTCTATTGAAAGAATCCATCAATCACCTCCTGAAAGACATTGTAAATGAAAACTACTAGAAATTGTATAGCAAAATTCCAAAGCACTCATGCCAAAGAGATAACACTTTAAATAGCCAGAAAAACAATTCAAATATCATGGAGATATAATTACACAATATTTAGTTGCCTCCATTCTAAAGGTTTAGAGGGCTTGGAATATAATATTCTGGAGGGTAAAGGAGTTAAGATGACAAAAGTGACCTACTCAACTTTCAGGGGGAAAATGGATATTTAATGAAATAGAAGACTTTCAAACATTCCTGATGAAAAGATCAGAATTGGATAGAAAATGTGACTCCCCCCCAAAAAAAAAAGACAACAGAAGCATTAAAAAAATTTAGAGGGGTGGCTATGTGGCACAGTGAGTAGAGCACTGGCCCTGGAGGCAGGTGGACCCGAGTTCAAATCCATTCTCAGACACTTAGCACTTCCTAGCCCTGTTACCTTGGGTAAGTCACTTAACCCCAATTGCTCTGCCCTGCACCCTCCAAATAAAAGAAGAAAAAAAGGCATTTAGAAACAAAAGAGAAACTGTGAGAATTTAATAAAGTTAAACTGCTTATATTCCTATATTTACTTGTAACTGCCAAGAATTTTTCTCATTATTAGGATAGTTAGAAGATGTATACATAAAGCACACAGATATGAGTTGACTATAATGGAATGATCTCAAAAAAAAATTAAGGGATAAGAAAGAGGAGAAGAGGGAAGAGAGAGGAAGAGTGGGGGAAATTATCTCACAGTAGAGGTATGCAAGGAAGAATTTTTGCAGTGGAGGGGAAATGGGGGGAGGACATTCTCAAAGAAGTCTATGTATATTAGGAGATGATGTTTTTCCATGCAAGTGATTTGGATTTAAGTGTGTTTGTGGGGGAGGGGGGAGTAACAGGAGGAGTTGTGCAAGGTCACCAGCCTCACTTTCTCTTCTGGAGTCATCTGGGTCCAGTAGTTCAATATAGATTAGAACAACTGGAGATTGCCTGGGATGCAGTGGGAGACCTTGGCCTTTTTTTTATTTTCTTTTTGGAGGGCAATTGCGATTAAGTAACTTGCCCAAGGTCACACTGATAGGTTTTTGTTTCTGTGTGTTGTCTGAGGCCAAATCTGAACTCAGGTCCTTCTGACTCCTGGGCCAGGGCTCTACTCACTGTGCCACCTAGCCGCCCTGACCTTGGCCTTTTAAAGCTAAGGTCTTTAACATGTCTCAGTTTCACTGAGGTAGTGCTTATTCAGTAATTAAGGCTAGCTAAGAAAGGAGGCATCTAAAAAAAAAAATCAATCTAGGAGGGGAAGAACCTCAGGACTTCTGGCCAAAACAGAAACAATTTCTATTTACTTTCACTCTGACCCAATCAGGGCACAAACAATGATCAAGTGGGAATTGGCCTATTGTTGGCCAAGAGGGAATAACATACACATTCATTTGGGTATATAATTGGGTAAGTAAGCGGTAGTCAATGTGGATGCTAGAAGGGAAGAGAAAATTAAGGGAAGTAATGGTTAGAAGCAAAACAAATTTTTGAAGAGCTACTGATGAGGTATAGGCTCTGGGAGGCCCCTCTAGATCTCCTTGAGTCCTTCAGGTACAGGATCTGGTAACCTCCCTTGAACTCTTGATTAAATCATCCCATTTGATGATGCATTTGCATGAGGCAATAAGCCTTACACTGTAGCTAGGTCTAGACCTCTGGCCTAGTTAGTAACTACTAACTCTAGCTTAGTTACTAGCCTAGCCCTCCATTGTTCATCTACTTCCCACTCGAGCCTATCAAAATATCAATCCACCCTAGCCCATCATTGTCTATGGCCTCCAGTGACTTCCCACCCTTAATCACTTATTGACCTCATTAACTCCCCCTGAAGACCCTCCCTAAACTCCTCCCCCAGATTCCTCCTACAAACTTCTGTATATAAGACCCCATCCTATCTTCAAGTTTGTGAGTAAGCCATAGAATGCCATGTGGGTAAGAGTGACATAGAAGAGTGAGAGCACCATGGAATCATGAGAGCACTGTAGAATGACCTAGCACAGACTTAATCTGTGTCTAATACAAGCAAACTTTCAATAAATTTTACTTTTCTTTGGCTGAGAAGACTTGAGTCAAATTCATTCAGCATGACCCAGGGTATGGGTATGGGATGTCCAGAGCACCCCTAACCCTCATTTTTATGGGTCCCTGACTAGGAAACACTGCTAATCTTGAGTTGTTCTCCAGCCGGGACTAGAAGGTACATAAGCCTCTCTCTTTCCCTAGTACCTTGGAAGTGCCCTTTTTTTTTTTTTTTGGCCATTTTGTTTTATGTTTCTGTGTGTGTGTGTGTGTGTGTGTGTGTGTGTGTGTGTGTGTGTGGTTTTTTTGGACCTGACCTCTCAGGTCCCATTAAGTGAGATAGCTAGGATAATGTTTGTGCTCAGCCTGACCTCAGGTTTTCAGTCCTATTTGATTATTTTGGAGAACATGGTCATATACGCAGATTCTGAAGAATGGAAGAAAGGGAGAGATGCCCCATATGGAAGTGTAAGCCATATTCTTTTTTTTTCCAAATGCTTTATTAACTTCTGGTTTACATCATTCATTTCCGTCAGATTTTGAGTTACAATTTTTTCCCCATTTTTCCCCTACCCACCACCCTAGAATAACAGTCATACAGGATATCCCCTTATCCAATATGCACTCTCCCATCTCTTCTCCCATACCCCCTTCGACTTTTCCAGTAGGATGAGGTGAATCCCCGAGCCCCATTGCCTACACATCTTATTTACCAATTATATGCAAAATAGTATTAATCATATTATTTATATATTTTAAAAAATAGATTTTACAAGGAAGATAAGCAACTCAGTATATGCTGTACATGTGTAGCTATGCAAAACATTACCATAATAGATATATTGTAAGAGACTGACTATATTTCCCTCCCCCCCATCCCAACTTCCATCTGGTCCACTCTCCACCTTGATCCTGTCCCTTTTCAAAAGTGGGTGCTTCCAACTTCTCTCCCTCCAAGCCCACTCTCCCCTCCACCACCTACCCCCATCCCCCTCCCCACCACACTTCTATAGGGTGGGACACCCTGTTTAGTATGCATATCATTCTCTCCCAGAGCACTGTGCTGTCTGCTCCCAAAGTGCTGAGTTGGCCACTCCCTGCTGAGCTGCAGGGCTGTCCTCAGTGGGAGGTTAGCTTCTCTGTGTTATTCTGTGGGTGCTGGAGCTCCAGCAGCTGTTCAGAGTCCCCTTTTACATGATTTTGAAGTGGTGTGGGCTAGAGTGCAATGGAAGTGCTTTTTCTACTCTGCCATCATGGCTCCAACCCCCCATACTTAATATTTAATCCTTAATATTATTTTTTAATTAATGGTTATTTATTGATTGACCCTTGTCACAACCAAATAATGTGAAGGGAGGAACCAAGAACCAAACATATTGCTGTAATTAGAGGTATTGACCCCAGATGAGTTTCAATATCTAACTTAAAAAAAGATTCCAACCTTAATAGCATCCAGGAGGCACAATGGATTAAGTGCTGAGCCTGAAGTCAGGAAACTTTTGAGTTTGAATCCTCCCTTAGATACTTACTAGCTCTTTGACCTAGAACATGTTATTTAATATCTCTTAGCTTCAGTTTTCTTCTTTCTAAAACAGACATAATAATCTCCGTATCTATCCATAATCCTGTCTCATAGGATTATTGTGAGGATCAAATGAGAAAGCATATGTAACACACTTTACAAACCTTAAAGAGCTATAAAAATGACAACTTTCATCATTGCCAACACCACCATCACCACCTTCTTCTTTCTTCTCTGTCTCCTTCTCCTTGTCCCTCTCCTTCACCATCTAATTGACAAAGTGGCTCGGTTCCCCTGCAGCTTTCTGTAATTCCCAAGAGTATGAAAGCTCTTGTGCAGGCTTATATCAGGTTAAGCTATGTGGTGTTTCTCACCTCCCCATATCCAATCAGTTGCAGATTCTACCTTCATAACATTTCTTATATATGCCCCCTTCTATTCTCTGGCACTGTATCATGCTAATGCAGGCCCTCATCACGTCACTCCTGGACTCTTGCAATAGCCTTCTGGTTGGTATCACTGTCTCAAGACTTTCTTCAATTTAGTCCATTGTCTACTCAACTAATAAACTCATCTTTCTAAAGTATAGAATATCATCCCCTTATTTAATAAGTTCCAGTGCTACCTTAAAGAACTTTTCTACTTGACTTTTTTTTTTTTTTTTGGAGGGGGAAGGCAGGGCAATTTGAGTTAAGTGACTTGCCCAAGGTCACACAGCTAGTAAGTGTTAAGTGTCTGAGGCCAGACCCCAACTCAGGTCCTCCCGACTCCAGAGTCAGTGCTCTATTCACTGAATCACCTAGCTACCCCACCTACTTGATTTTTTTTTAAGTTTTCAAAATTCACTTGAGATTTCTAGATGTGAGGATGCATTTCCTATATGCCTTTAGTCTCTTTCTTTTTTTTTCTTTAATTAAACAAATGCTTTATTAACTTCTGGTTTACATCATTCATTTCCACCAGATTATGTGTTACATTTTTCCCCCATTTTTTCCCTACCCACCACCCCAGAATAGCAGTCCCACTAGATATCCCCTCATCCAATCTGCTCTCTCCCATATCTTCTCCCATATCCCCTTCGATTTTGCCATTAGGGCAAGGTGAATCTCTGAGCCCCAATACCTGGACTACTTATGAAACATTTAATTTTACAACTTCGATTTTCAGATCCATTACCTTCCTCCCTTGTCACCCACTTCCTCTGAGAAGATAAGCAATTCAGTATGTGCTGTACATGTATAGCTATGCAAAACATTACCATAGTAGATACATTGTAAAAGACTGCTTATATTTCCCTCCCATCTGTCTCACCTCCCACCTGGTCCATTCCCTACTTTGATCCTGTCCCTCTTTGATAGTGGGTACTTCCAACCTCCCCTCCCCCTAGAATGCTCTCCCCTCCATCATCCCCCCCCTCATCCCCCTTTCCCCTACTCAGGAGAGTGAGTGAGGGTGAGATATTCCATTTAGTATGTATGTGATTCTCACCTTGAGCCAACTTCAATGAGAATATGGTTTTGCCTTTTTGCCTTCCTGTTCTTTCCCTCCCCTGAAACTACCTCCCCTTGCCTCTCTCTCCATCTCCTCTTGCCACTTTCCTCTCTCACCTCTTGATTTCACCCCTTAAGAATCATCCCTTCCTTGGGGTGCAACAAGCAGAGCACTGGCCCTGGAGCCAGAAGGGCCCGAGCCTGGATCCGGCCCCAGACATCCAACACACAAACAAAAACCCAGCCGCGAGACCCCAGGCAAGTCACCCAACCCCAATTGCCCTCCAAAAAAAAAAAATCATCCCGTCCCGTCAAATTCAACCTGTGCCCTCTATCCATGTATACCTGTGAACATATGCCATGTACCCTTCTTCAATTATTTTCATAATGAGAAAGGTTTCATCAAACACAGTTATTGTTTTTCCATGTAGGAATGTAAATAGTCCAACGTGGATAAGTTCCTTTTGATTTATTTTCCTTGATTACCTTCTCAAGCATCTCTTGCTTCTTGCGTCTAAATGTCAAATTTTCTATTCAACTCTGTTTTTTTCATCAAGAATGCTTGAAAGTCCTCTATTCCACTGAATGACCATATTTTCCCCTGAAACAAGATACCCGGTTTTGCTGGGTAGGTGACCCTTGGCTTCAATCACAGCTCTTTTGCCCTCTGGAATATCATATCCCATGCCCTTTGATCCATCAGTGTAGAAGCTGCCATGTCCTGGGCTATTCTGACTGTGTTTCCACAGTATTGAAATTGTTTCTTCCTGGCCTCTTGTAGTATTTTCTCCTTGATCTGGGAGTTCTGGAGCCTGGCTATAATATTCCTAGGAGTTTTCTTTTTGGGACCTTTTTCAGGAGGCGATCAGTGAATTCTTTCAACCTCTATTTCCCCCACTGGGTCTAAAACATCAGGGCAATTTTCCTTGAGAATTTCTTTAAGGATGATTTCTAGGTTCTTTCTTTGATCATGGCTTTCAGGTAGTCCAATAATTTTTAAATTATCTCTCCTGGATCTATTTTCCAGGTCAATGGTTTTTCCCATGAGATATTTCACATTGCCTTCTATTCTTTCATTTCTTCGGATCTGTTTAATAATATCTTGATTTCTCATAAATTCACTAGCTTCCATTTGCTCCAGTCTAACTCTGAAGGAATGAATCTCCTCAGTGAGCTTTTGAGATTCTTTTTCCATCTGGCAAATTCGACTTTTTAAGACATTCTTCTCCTCATTGCCTTTCTGAGCCTCTTTTGCCATTTGAGTCAGTCTATTTTTTAAGGTGTTATTTTCCTCAGTCAGGCTTTTCACTGTCATTTTATACTTTTCTTGCATCTTTTTCATTTCTCTTCCCAAATTTTCCCGCACTTCTCTTATCTGCTTTTTAAGGTCCTCTATGGCCTGTAGCCAGCTTGTATTTTCATTTGGGGCTTTTGGTGCAGGAGTTCTGACCTCACAGTCCTCCTCCATGCTTTGAGCGTCTTTGCCCCTAAAATAGGAGTCCAATGTTGAACTCTTCTGTTTATTTTGTTTCGTTTGCTTAGGCATGTTGCCACTTTATTACTTGATTTGGGGGCTTGTTGCCACAGTAGGAGTCTGCCACCAGACAGGGGAGCCTCTGCCCAAATGTGGGATCTTCACAACTTCCACCAGTTGGGTGGTCTCTGTAAAGCCTCCACCCACTCTGGAAAATTGTATACCCACCCCAAACTTCCCCCCCCCAGACCACAATCCAGATCCAGGCAGTTTAAAGCAAGAGCGATTAACTCCCAGACTGATTGCTGGATCTCCCTACAGTTCGCAGACCAGGAGCTAGAGCCACTGCTGACACTGCAAAATGGCTTCTGTGCTGCGTTTCCTCAGCAGCTTTTTGCCCCCGGGGAGGAAGCCAATGCATTCCCCAAATACTGGTTCCAAAGTCCATAGGGCACTAACCTCTCACTTTGTCCTAGGCATATCTGTGCTGATAATTCTGGAATCGCCACAATTGCTGGTGTTTGGGGGTCCCTCCAGCTGGCTAAAGACCCAGCCGCCTTGGGGCTAAAACCTCGGACCTGGGCTCGGCTCTGCTCCTTGCGCTGTCGGTTACCTGCGCGCTGTGCTGCCTGCTCTCAGAGCACTCTGCTGGCCGCTCCCTGCAGGGCTGCTGGGCTGTCCTCAGCAGGAGGTTAGCTTCTCTGTGCCGTTCTATGGGTGCTGTGGCTCCAGAAGTTGTTCGGAGTCCCCTTTCACATTGTTTGAAATTTGTCAATCCTTAATATTATTAATCCTTAATATTTAAAATTTCTAATTTAATCTAGTAAATATTCCCCAAGCACAATACCAAGTATTTTTTTTTTCATTTGGATTGCACAGAATTGGGAAGGTGGTAATGAGATAGGCATAGTTATAATTCAGATGGAGGAAATTTTTTAAATATTGAAGGGTAAAATTGATGTCCATATCATTATGTACCCCATTTAAGTTAATTATTTTTGTTAATTACTAACTAGGTGTAAAAAGACCTATACAATTCCTTATACAAATCAAAAGATTTTAGCTGAAGATGTTGTCATGCTTCAAGAAACCAGTATAAAATGAAATGTTATCTGAAAACTAGATATTCTGAGGATATGACAGTAGAAAAGAAAGAGTGAGAATGTCTAGAGTTAGTTAGAAAGAATTGGCAACTCAAGGGCATTAGGTAAGAAAGGAAAAAGAAAGCAGCATTGAGCTATGGCAGAGAAGGTTCCTATCAGGGATGACCATACACAGACATCTCAAAGCAATAAACAGGGAGATGCTTCCCTTTATAACTTAAGGACTAATGGTAATCCCAAGAAAAGATATACTTTTTCTTTAAGTATCATCATCAATTAAATTTGGAGAAGTGGGAAAATTGGAACACTATTGCATTATTGGTGGAGTTGTGAACTGTTCCAACCATTCTGGGGAGAATTTAGAACTATGCTCAAAGAGCTATAAAATGGTGTATACCTTTGATTCAGCAATATCACTATTAGGTCTGTATCCCAAAGAGATCATAAAAAGGGAAAAGAACCCACATGAACAAAAATATTTGTAGCAGCTCTTTTTTGTGGTGGCCAAGAACTAGAAAACGTGGGGATGTTCATCAACTGGGGAAAGGCTGAACAAGCTGTGGTATATGGATGCAATGGAATACTTTGTTTTATAAGAAATGATGAAGAGGTGGATTTCAGAAAAACCTGGAAAGACATACATGAACTGATGCAGAGTAAATTGAGCAAAACCAGGAAACCATTGCACCCAATAAAGAGCAATATTGTGTGATGATCAACTATGATAAACTTAGCGCTTCTCAGAAGAGTGATCCAAGAAAATTCCAAAAAACTTGTGATGGAAAATGCTATCCACACCCACAGAAAGAATTATGGGGTCTGAATGCAAATTGAAGCATACTGTTTTCATTTTTTTCTTTCTTGTGCTTTTTCCCTTTTGTTCTGAACCTTTTTTCACAATATGACTATTATTGGGGGGGAGAGGAAGAATCATTATCATTTTATACCCTAGATCATGATCAGAGGAACCCCTTACAGGTATGTGAAGGATGTTGAATGTATTTCCCAAGGCACTTGAAGGCTGCCAGTCTAAGTTTATCTACACCTAAAAGAAGTTTGTGGCTAGTAGATGCCTGGAAATCTATGCCAGAATTACAGAGTGTATCTGCCTGCCCATTTCCTTAGGGAGGTACATTGGTACTGATTATCTACCCGTGTTTCCTCCTCTACTACCAATGTCAGGGGCAGGGTAAGCAGAAAAGGGGAAAACTAGTTACAATAGCTGGAATTCTTATATAAGCTGTCCCTCTTGTCTTGACTCACTAAGTCTAAAGGATCAAGATTTCTCAGAACTTCAATTTCAATATTATATATACCTATATACATATATAAATACATTTTCTGAAAATGTTTAAAATTTTTCATCTTTTTTTATTCAATTGCTCAGTATTACTGACAGGATAAACTAAAACTTCATAGCTTGACATTTAAAGTTTTCCACAAAGTGACTTCAACTTATCCTATCCAAATGTCCTATTAATCTCTTTCACTTGCACTATGTTTCAGTTGAACTCATTGAGCCTCTTCTTTCCTACATGCATTGATACAGATCAACCTATTCTTCGAATATTTTTTTAAATTTTTCTTTTTAGTTTTTTGCTTCAGGATCCATGATAAATCATCTCCATATCATTGAGATGGAAGAAACTTCTCTCTCTTCAAATATTCCTAGAGGATATTGTCTGGCTCACTACTTTGTCCTTTTCACACTTATCCTCATGTTAAACTTATTTGTGCATGTATCAAATTCCCCATAGAAAACTATAAATTCTTTGAAGGTAACAATTATACCATTTTCACCACTAGCTCCCCAGATCTTAACATAGTACCCAATATACAGTAAGTACTTATTAAATAATTGCTCTAATGAAATGAAATGAAATGTTTTCTCCTTTCATGGGGCACATTTTCCTAAAAGTAATAAAACAAAATTTCTCTTTAAATATTTTATAAATTCAGTGTTCCTTAATAGACTGAACACTCTCACAATTAGGTCAAATCACTGAGGGTTTTATTCTTTGTAGAAATTATGCAGTGCTTTCAATGATCCCATGCTGCTTGTTGCTGTGAAAGCCTGTGTTTTTAACACCTATATTCTCTTAGGGCTGCTATGTTGTTGAAAATCACAGAACACAATGATCTCAGAAGAATAAAAATTGCAGGTGACCCCAAAAGCAATGAAAAGATTCATGGTGGGTGTAAACACATTGCTTACATGCTATTTTTTTCTCACTGCCAACACCTTATTTCACATCCTCATTACCACCTGCCTGGACTATTGTAATAGCCTCCTAATATATATAGCCTACTTCCTCCACTTCTCTTTGTTCCTCCACTCTGTCTTTAATACCCATGCTATAAGAATCTCTTATTATTATCTTTTTCTCAGGTGTCTGCTCTGCTCACAAATATTCAAAAACTCACTCTGGCTTGCTAAATGAAATTGAAACTTGCTTTTCTGGCTTTCAAGGCCCTCTAAAATATGCTACTACACCTCCTATTCAAAGATTTTCTCATATTACAGTAATAGTAATGAAATTTGAAGTTCCTTTTGTATTGCTAAGTTGAGAGGTACTTAGCACCTAGTTCAAATTAAGCCTCTGATAAAGAAACAGAAGGTATGAACTCCTGTTGCTGATGTAACAGGAAGGGGCTGAAAAGGGAGAAGCAATACTGTATATAAGGAAAAGCTCCAGAGAGGGAGTGTCAGAACTTCTTGGGATAAGCTTCGTGGAGGCAGAAGCAGTTGCTGCTGCTGAGGCTGAAGAGGAAAGACTCACACTGAAGAACATGATTTTGATTCTGGGAACCAGCTGGAGCTTCTGCTGTGAGGTTACCAGCTTCTCCTGGGAGCTGCCAAAGACTGAGGAAGCATGACTGTGATTCTGGTACTTTGCATAAACCTGTTTGGGACTTTATTAAGCCTTGACTTCCTGGGAACAAAGACTGTGAAGGATATAAGGTGGACTGGACTCTGTGAGCTTCTGTGTGGTAGAGGAACTGCATGAAGAGCTGGACAAAGACGTGGGAGCTGTCTGCCATTGAATCCAAGTCACAGTTTGGTGAATTAAGGTAGGGGCTGGGACCATGGGAGGGGATCCAGGGAATCTGAGAGCATATCTCAGGTCAAGATGAAAAGACCTCTTCAGGAATACTGAGTAGTGACTGACCCTGATGTGAGGTTTTGCTTTGGGACTTACTTTGGGAAGAGTTGTGTGATTTGTCCAGATGAGACTCTCTGGGCAGCCATTGAGCTCCTGGCTTTGAAAACCCAGATGTTCGTGCTTCCCTCTCTGGTAACTAACTAGGTATAGACATAATGATAAGAGAGCTTGATAAGACAGCTGGAAGCCCTGTCTGCTGAATTGTGTAATTTATTTGAGATTGTACTTTGTGATTGAATTAAGGACTCTGTGATTGACTAAATGAATGTATTATCCAGGGGCAGAGTACTTTGACTTTTGTATTTTGTGTCCCTTAAGGATGATTGAATGATTGAGTTACTAAGTGATTGATTGACTAAATGATTGTACTTTGTTCAAAACCATGTGACCACTGAGGTGAACACTATGTGGCTATTTCTGTGATATGTTGTTGTGAATGCTCTCTTTTGATTTTCTGTGATAAGTTGTAACATTGTGAATGCTGTACCTTGATTTACTGTGAATGTTTTGCTCTGATTTGTTGTTTAATGTATAGAGTGTTCACTATACTATGTAATAAAAACTTTGAAAGCTGTACAAAACAGTAGTCCTCTGCAAAGTTGCTTGTGTGTGACTTTACAATTACCTAGAGCCATGTATAGAACTCAGTCAAGAAACCCATATGTTTTAGGACAAAAGAACTGTTCTCTACCTATTGAACATTGGCTATGCTATCTGGTCTCTGCATTTTTGCTCCTGCTATTTAGTTCCGTTCAACTCAACAAGCATCCATTAAAGTAAGCTGTCTCGTCTAATATATCCTAGGCTCTTTGAGAGAAGGCGCTATCTCAGCTTTTTATTTGTATCCCCATCTCTGAATCACTGTGACAAGGACACAATTGACTTTTAATAAATGTTCATTAATTTCACTAGCAAGGTAGTACGCAATATATGAGATACAAAATCCAAAATGAGATTTTACCGGTCCTGAACAAGCTAACATTTAACTGGATGTGGTACAACATGTATACTGATAAGTAGATACAAAGTTATTCAAACTAATTTTACTAAGGGGAGAGTACCACCAGCTTCAGTAATTTGGTAAGGTCAGGAGGTAGCAGCTGAACTATACTATGACTTTTTGTAAATAGCTCTACCCGGTTCCTATACTGGTCTCCTTTCCTATTTTTGCTTACTGAATTTCTACATGAACTTTAAAATGCCACCTCCTATGAAATCTCTGGTCTCTCTTGTTGGTAACAAACTTTTTAGTGAAACTGATTTAACATTAAAATATTTTTTCTAATGCATTTAACATGTACCATTATTATTATAGTTAACTGTGTTTATGTCTCATCCATTAATAGATGGAGAAACCCATAAGGAAAAGAATACGTTCTTTTCTCAACTTTTATCTTTCCACCACTGCCTACCATAATGTCCAATACTTACTAAGTGCTTAATAAATGCCCACTGACTAATTGACTATAAACTGTCTTCTTAAGTCTCTTCAGTCTGGTTTCTAATCTCGTCATTCCACCAAAATTGCTCTTAATCCTCTCTTAATTGACAAATCCAATAAATTTGTTGTTTTTTCTTTAATCTTCATCCTTTTTGACATTTTTTTCCTTTCTTTCTTTTTTGGGGGCAATTTGGGGTTAAGTGACTTGACCAAGGTCACATGGCTAGTTTTTGTATGTTAAGTGTCTGAGATCGGATTTGAACTCAGGTCCTCCTGACTCTAGGGTTGGTGCTCTATTCATTGCACCACGTAGCCACCCCTCTTATTGACCTTTTTCTCAGCCTTTGACACTACTGATCACCCTCTCCTTTTTGATTCTCTTCTCTAGGTTTTCAGGACACTATTCTCTCCTGGCCCTCTTCTGAGATATTTGACTACTCCTATTCAGTCTTCTTTGTAAATCTCCCTCTAAGTCAAGCCCTCTCACAATGGGTGTCACACAAGCCTCTATCCTGGGCCCTCTTTTCTTCTTCCACTATTTTATTTCTTGGTAACCTTATAAGCTACTATGGATTTAATTATCATCTCTATGTTTATCTATTTATCCAAGCTCTAACCTTATTATTGACCTCCAATCTCATATCTCCAATTGCCTGTTAGACATCTGGAACTAGATGTCCCTTAGTTGTCTTAAACACCGCATGTACAAAACTGAACTCACTGTTTTTCCACACAAATCCTCACCTCTTCTCTATTACTCTTAAGGACAAATCTTTGACTCAGTAACACTGGCCTCCCTGTTTTTCCTTAAACAAGACACTCTACCCCTTAGCTCTTGACACTTTCATTGGCTGTTTCCCATGCCTGGAATACTCTTTATTTCTGCCTCTTGGTTTCTTTAACTTCCTTCATGTCTAAGTCAAAATCCTATCTCCTAAAGTAAGCCTTTCCCAATCCCTTCTAATTAGAGTGCTTTCTCTCCATTGATTATTTTATATTTTCCTGCATATAGCTTTACATACTTCTTTATATATTATCTTCCCCATTAGGTTGTGAACTGTTAGAGGACAAGGACTTTTTTTTTCCATTCCTTATATTTCTAGGACTTAGAACAGTACCGGACAAATAATAGGGATTCAATAAATTCATATCAACTGGTGACACAGTAGTTGCTTAATAATATTCCTTAAATGAACAAATACCCTTATTGTCAGCTCTGCTTTGTGTGTTATAAGTAGCAGGGGGAAAATCATCAAAGACATTTCACAGGTAAAGAAGATAGTTTGGTTATCAAGCAATCAGTCAAGAGGCATTTTCTAAGCACTTACTTTATACTAGGCACTGTACTAAGCCATTAGGACATAAAGAAAGACAACAGACCATCTGAAGTTCAGGACCTCACAGTCTAATGGTAGAGACAACATAAAAATTACTATGTACAAATGATATAGACTGTATAAATTGGAGTAGTCTCAGATTGAACACACTAGCATTAAGGAGGATTGGGAAAGGCTTCTTCTGGAAGATTGTATTTTAACTGGAATATAAAAGAAGTTAGGAGGTAGAGACGACAAAGAAAATAGTTCTAGGCATGGAAGACAGCCAGTGAAAATATAGAGTGAAGAGATGGAACATTTTGTATGAGGAATAACCAGGGGGCCACTGGCATTGTATCACAGAACCCACAGCAGAGAATAAAATATAATGAAATTGGAAAGGTAGAAAGGCCGAAGTTATGAAGAACTTTGAATGCAGATTTTATATTTATATTTGTATTTGGTCATGGTGGTGATTTAATAGGGTGGGTGACACAGTTGTGTCTGCACTTTAGGAAGATCATGTTGACAGCTGAGTGAAGGATGGACTGAATTAGAGAGAGACTTGAGTTAGGAAGAACAATCAATAGTTCCTCGAGGTCATAAAACAGACTATAGAGAGTTAAAAAGAGAGGGAGAAGAAAATAAGTAGGAGTATCTATTTTAAATAGCCTTCTGAATGAATCTAGTTACAAGAGAGAAGAGATATGAGACAATAGCTATCATGGATAGGTGGAGGGGTTTCTTAAAGATGAGGCTATGCTTTTAGGCAGTAGTAAAGTAGTGAGTAAATAGAGACTGAAGATAAGAGAAAAACTGAGGAACACAGAAAAAAGATTTCCAACCAAAGGAGAGGTAAAATTGGATGAATTTGTTTTTTTGGAAAAGACACCAAGGTGACTCACCATAGTGAATCAATTAGAGAGATAATATGAGAGTCTCCTTACTAAAATTGAGGGCCTAGTTAAGATAATCTAACACAAATTTTAGTTCATCTAAGAAGCATAATCTGATGATTTTCTCATTTTCTTCAGTCACATGAGTAGGATTTAAGGCACAGGGTCCTGGGAGGAGTCAAAGGCTGAGCTTTGGCAGGACAAGATCAGTAACAGATTAAGGGGACTTTGGAGAAGAGGACAGCATAGAACCAAACAGGTTCATCAAGAGGTCAAGATGACAAAGGCTGGAGAGTATAGCCAGTGCAGGGATGACAGCCTGATAAAGAACTGAGGGGTCAAGAGGTCAGAGGTCACAGTAAAGATGAAGAGCAAGGTTGCAAGGCAGAGAGAATTGGAATGACAACAACTGATAATTGAATTTCAGAGCTCATGAACATGTTAGTAGTACATTCATGGATTACAGCAAGATGAAAGGTATGACCATCCTCTGTGTATAACTAGGTGGAATGGAGGAATAGGTCATTAGAAATGAATAAGTTGTGGTTAAGGGGGTATCAGTATATATGGTGAAGTCCCCTAGTATGAGAGTTGGACTTGTAGAAAAGAGAAAGACCATGAACCAGTCATTTATCTCTGTGAAGAAAGGACAATGTAGATAGCTACCAGAATTTTGATTAGATGGTAGATATAGATTCAGAAAAACTCAAAGGAAGAGGAGTTATTGAGGGATGATGGTTGCCAGTGAGTTTGGCAGTGACAATAGGGGGCAAAGAATATTCCAATTCTTCCACCTCAAACAGTGATTCTAAGGAATGAGTGAGAGTGTAATCAGCCCTGTGGGAAGAGTGGCCAGAAAGGCATTGTCATTAAGATGGATCCATTTCTCAATGAGAGCTAAACTATGGAATGAGTGGGAAAGGAAAGTATTTAATAAACCCAGGTCATTACCAAAAGAACAAGGATACTGGGGAGCACAGTGGAAGATGTGGGTAGAGAGGCGTGCTCATAACTGTCCCATTGTTAAATTTCTAGTGTTAGCACTTATACCTTGGAAATGAGCAGATGCTCCCGAATCAGAGCTTGATTTATTTTGTTTATTATTTACACTTAAGAAAGTGATGTAGAAAAAGTTAATAATGTAGATTAAAGTTAAAATTATATCCTGGGTACATCTGTTGTTTTTTTTTTTCTCAAAAGGTCAATTGTTAAACATTTAACAATAACTACTGGGAGGTTAGTTTCAGAATGGAATATTAGTGACTTTTTTTGGGGGGGGAAGGTAAGGCAATAGGGATGAAGTGATTTGCCCAAGGTTAGGTGGCTAGTAAGTGTTAAGTGTCTGAGACCAGATTTGAACTCAGGTACTCCTGACTCTGGAGTCAGTGCTCTACTCAGTGCACCACCTAGACACACCAATATATTAGTGACTTTTGAGGGGAATGAGAATAAGGGAGTTAGAAATGGGAGATAGAGAACAGGATTTGAATAAAGACAGTGTTCAGAATCACTAGGATGAGAAAGATATGATTGATGTGGGGAGGAGTTTCTAATCACTGATAAATGAGTTCAGGTGGGTTATCTATAGCACCAGGGGTTTAGCCTCACTATGGAGTTCTCCAAGTATGTTAGCAAGTGAGGGAACCAGTGTGGAAAATCAGTGGGATAGAATTTGTCTCATTGTTCTGCAGGCAAGCCGGGTTAGGTTGGATCAGGGTATATGAGTATCAATAAATAACTGGATATTAATCATTTATCAATCAACAAACACATTAAGTATATGCTCTGTGCTCAAGTGGAGAAAACAACACTTGTATTCCTACAAGATACGGAGAATATGGAAGGTAACTTTTGAGGAATATAACTCATTAGATTTATATTATATAATTCAATCATAACACATTTGCAACATTGTGACTGCCCAGCAAGAGAATTATCTCAGGTACCCCTAGAGCAAAGCACTTTAGGGACCAGGAAAGGATTGCTGAGGATAGTGTCTGTCTGTCTCTCTTTTGTTAGCTAATTAACTAGCTAAATGCATCAAAATGAGGGTCAAACCTTTTGTTGTTGTTGTTTAACAATACATAATATAATGAAATGACTGTGAGAGAATGGCTGCATGACTCTGAGCAAGTCATCTACCCTCTCAATGCTCTAGGCAGCTCACTGAAATTCTAAGTCCAAAAGGAAGTACTGACTTGTAATGGTAGAGTGTTTTCTTATACAAGAATTTTCCTTACCTGTGAAATCATTTCTATCCACCCCCCATCCCTCTCTAAAGTATTCCTTTTGTGCCATCTTCCCTGAAGTTATCTTTTTTTTATATATGAAAGGAAAGATATATGAAATGAAAACAGAAGATTCTGACAGGGAAGGGAATGGGTGTGATGAAAACATACCAAATTGTGGGAAAACAGATGTTACTTTTATGAGACCCTATACAATCCTTGCATTCACCAAAATATTCACTGTTGATTTGTTCCTCAAATCCGATCCCATTTAACATTAAAATGAAAGAAAAAATGTACTTCAGTGGATGAGGGATGCTCAAAAGCAGAAATCAATCATACTGGTGATGTAGCAAGCTATGTGAAGATCAGTTAGTATTTTGCATTATTTAAACCATACAAAGGCTAAATTCTCTTCAAAGCTAATTGATCTTATAGATGCAGGAAAGGAAGCTAAAAGAGGATGGGAAACTTGAAAGAATGTAGCTACCTTAAAGGTTATGATGGCTACAGGGAAAGTGGAAATTACCCCAAATATAATAAGTAAGACGGATTTACCATAATATTGCTTATGTAGCAGGGTTTCCAAAAGATATTCCTTATAATTATGACTGTAGGAAACATATTCCTTTTTGAAGCAAAAGAAAGTAAATGATTTTTTAATCTCTGAGCTACAAGCTATAACCTACCAAAAATTGTAGAAAGAAGGGCAATCTCAGGGGGGGACATATGCTAAACCATGAACACAGTGTGCCAAATGAATGGGTCTCCTCCTAATATATGATATATTTGTATATTGAGAAGGAGGTAAACTATGTGCAACTGAACAAAACAAGACTTTATTGTCATTTTAGGGGTGATATAAATGGGGTAAAGTTTGAATATTTTATCTTCCATGTGTATTAAAAAAAAAAGATACCTACAATGCTGTAATTGGATAAGCTTAGTCTATTTTGGCATCTACCTCTATAAGAAACTGAAAGATAAATAAAGTTCTCCTAATTCTTTCCCATAAAATTCTTCTCACATTGCATAAACAAGCCACTGTACTTTTCAATCTGCACTGAAAGTTTTCTACTACAGTAAATCACAATTAATAAAGAGACAGTCAATCACTTTTCATATATCTCCCTATAAATTTGGGAAGACAAAGTACAGTTAAAGAAAAATACATTTTATTGTACCTACTTATTGTATTATCCTTGCATCACAACCACAGAAGTATCTATTGTTCTGACTGTCAACCAGATTGTACTTCTGAAAGGAGTTTATTTAACTGAAAGTTACAGTAAAAATGATCTATATATTTGATGAAGAAAAATGAGAAAAAATGGTTAATCCAGTACATGTTAGTAAGCTGTAATCTCTTTTTAAGGGAAAATGATTATCTGTCACATGCTTTAGTTGAAACTGAGGAATCACCATAAAAAAGCAAAACATTTTATGTCAGAAGACCTGAGTTCAAATTCTAGCTATGTGACTTACGTGGTTTTCACTAAAACTTGCTTAGGGGAAAAAAGGTAGAGTCAAATAAGGACTACTTTTTAGCACTAAGAACTCAGTTCATATTATATATTATGAATTTGTAGTAGACTTATGGTGTCCCCTCAGACCATTTAGCAGCTTGAGAGCAAGAGCAGAAAAGTCATTTGAAAGGGGTGACACAAGATTATTAGTGGATGAGAGACAAGAGTCAGGAGAGTCAGTGATTTGAAGTTGAAGGAAGATGTATGAATGAGCAGATTAATTTCAGAGTCAAAACATCAAAGAGAAGAAAGAAAACACACAAGTCTGAGGTAGTAGCAGTCCAGGGAGAAGGAACTAGAGAGAAAGAAGAGGTCCAGGATTAGAGAAAAGGAGAGAGGAGAAGAAAAAAAAAACACCTAATTATCAAAGATAATTTTAGAATGAAAGACTTTAAAGTATCATTGTTATAAATGATGGTAAGGGTTAAGAGTAACCCATGGACAAGTGTCCCACAAGACTCTTGGGCTCAAATGGCTTGATCCAAAAGATCATTTTCTTTCTTTAGCTTATCCCCCACCAGACACCACTGGAGTCATCCATAGAAAATCTAATAGGATCCCTATCTCTGTAAAATTAGTGAAGATAAACAAGGTTTGCATCTCTTAAAATAGTCAAAATAATAATTATATAGGTTTCTGATGTGAATAACTTTAAATTCATGCCATGGAAAGAAAACAATATGCAAGGAACTCAAAGGAATCTATAAAAATTAAAAAAATACATAGACATCACCTACCTGCCCCCTTGCATTTCCCAAGATTATTTCAGATGATTTAAGAGTTCAAAACTCTGTTCATAATAATACTAAGATATTATGTGTGCATTAAAATATTTCTTCTTTTTCCAGCTACATTTTTATGAGGCAGCACTTTTTTCATATATTTCAACCAAATCAAGATATTGCAACAGCTTGAGAACAGAAGCACAAAAATAATGTAGCTGTCTCTTGTTCAGTTAAGCATTAAAGAGGCTTTCAAAAATATGTAAAGCAATGTTTTTCTTTTTTGTCTTTGAAAATATATTTAATTTTCATAAGATATATTAACATATAATTGTATTACTATTATTTAAGTGAATTAATAGATATTTTTAAAAATGCATTTCTAATTAATTTCTAAGATAGTAACTATCAATAGCTATAACTCACATAACGACTCCCCTCCACAAAAAAGCTCGTTGAGTCCTCAATAAATTTTCGTGTAATGGAATTTTAATGTGAAAAAGTTTAAGAACCCCTGATCCAAACGAAGAGAGGTTATTAATGGACTAGCAGGGGTTACTGTGGGCACAGTGGAAGGAGAAGACAGGAGGAAAGGGATTAGAGCCTGGAAGGGTTGAACTAAATAGAGACATGAGCATGAGAAGAAATAGCATGGAAAATAAGGTTTTGCCTCTGCAGATGGTGGCTCTGCATCACAAAGATTAAGGAGGCAGGGGTTATACACACTAGCCACCTGCAGAATCAAAGAATCATCAAATTAGAAGGGAACCTGACAGTAATGAGCAATAATTCCTACATGAATCATTAATTTCCTCTGCAACAGTTAATTGAAATGAACAACATTATTAAGCACCTATGCACTAGATGCAAGGCAAACACCAAAATGAAAGTATTTATTCTCAAAATATTCTTAGCTTCTGCTTTAACAATTTTAGGGATGGGGAACTCACTACTGAAAAGGCAGTTCATTCCATTTTCAGAAAGTTCTAGTTAACAGAGAATACGTTTTTTCTGAGCTGAAATCTTCCTTTTCATTTTCACTAAGTGGCCTGACTTCTAGCTTCTGAACATATAGAATGTCTCATCTTTCCAAGTAATAACCCTCAAGTTATCTGAAGGAAGCAAAAAGTAAATTTGTTTCTTTTTCCCTAACAAAGGAATAGAGTAAACATGCAGGATTGTGACTGAGTTGGTAACTGGATGGAAGCCAGAGGAGGGGGAGGACAAATGAGGAGGAGAAAGGGAAAAAAAAAACATTTATTAAGTATCTATAATATGCCAGGCACTGTGCTAAGAGCTTTAGAAATATTATTTAATTTGATCCTCACAACTCTGTGATATAGGTTCTATCATTATTCCCATTTTACGTTTGAGTAAATTGATCACCCCAGGATCATACAGCTAGTAAGTATCTGAGACAGAATTAGAACTCAGATCTGACTCCAGGTTCAGTACTTTATCCACCATACAATCTGGTTGCCTAGGAAGTACAGAGAAGCAGATTTGACATGAGATGGGGGGTGGGGTGGGAAGAGAAGTTCTAATTAGAGCAGGTGAATAAGTTAGTTCCAAGGGTAGTGAGCTCCTTATCGCTATAAACCTGAATAACTAATTGTTAGTGATATTGTAGAAGGGATTTGGTTGGTCTAGTTATTGGCCTCTGAGGTCCCTTCTGACTCTGAGATATTATAATTCTATGGCCTCACTATGAACAAATCACATTTCATGCTTTTAAGTGAACAGTTAACTTAAAATTCTACATTATTTTCAGTCAAAATGAGGCCTAAAGAGAAACAGGTATTTCTTAAAATATTACACTGTTCTTAATAACCTGTTCACTTTCCTTGTCTTGTGAAGACAAGTCAATCAATAATACATCCTTTAGAATCATTTAATAAGAACAATTCATCCTGCAAACTGTTATTGAGTGCCCTCTGTGTGCGTGCCACTATTCTTTGTTCCGAGTGCTTGTGGCAATTATGAAGTGATATCTCAGATTGCTTAACAAAACCACCAAGTGAAGTGTTATAATAAGTGGCTTCATATTGATTTTACCAAAGGTTTGATGATAATTTTTAATGTAAACCAATAGCCTACCATGTGCACTGTAATACCATATGTGGCTAATCATAGTTCAGCCTCTGAACAATTCACTTGTATTTTATTTGTATTCATCAGTTTATAAGACAGTATCAAGGAGTCATTCGTCAAGGTATCTATTTATTGTCTCTAACATTTGCATCAAATCTATATGTTCCTGACCCAGTTCAGCAAAGAATAGCTTTTCAGTCAGTGCTTATAGAGAAGTCTGGGACTAGTTACTGATCTGATTTTTTTTTTCTTTTGTAAGTAGATATTCAGCTGAAACCAAGTTGGGTCATGAAAACTGAGTCTCTTCCCTTCCATTATTAGACCTCCTGAGGATTCAAGGAACTTAGAGAACTAATGATAGTCTCTACCCCCATGTTAGACATTAATTCTGATTACAAGAGTCAATAACTCAGTTTACATGGATTCAGAAAGTATTTAGGGATTTTCTTTAAAAAAATCAGCTTTGGTTTTGAGTGAGAATTGTAGATTTCTTTAATCAGAGACCCTGAAAGCCACTGTGTAGTTCTAGGCTTAATTTTCCCACTCTGTATTCCCTAAGAGATATGGAGGGATAATTCTAATTAGCTTGGATTTTAGTAGGCCATGGGATAGGAGTGGAGAAGGTCAATAGCTTTTCAGTGTTTAGGTGAAATGATCCTGTCTCCTCGCCATATGTCCCCAGTGTCTTAGATCCTTAGAAGGTGCTGTGATAGAGGAAGGAACTTGAGAAAAGAGAAGGAAGAGACAAGAAGAAATCAATTAGAGGGATTATTCTCAGTGGCTAACACACCTAATTGTTCCCTTTTAACGAAGAGAAGTCTGGGATCATATTAAGTAGTGATTTTCAAATTGTCCCTGGCCTAACCCAATTCCTTTTGGCTACTATACACCAAATTAACTCAGCAGTTTTTCTGTCAGTTAACTTTCTGAATTTTCCATTAATTTAAGATCCCCTATCTGAGGAAATATCTCTATGTTATAGACTGCAGCTCAGGCAGAGCCTCAGTTAATTGCTACAGAGGACTTCATCCTATCAAGAAAATGTGAGTCCATAGCAGCTCTTTTGAAAGTATTAAAAAACTGGAAATTGAAGAGGAGACCCATCAATTGGGGAATAGCCGAATAAGTTGTGGCATATGATTATGATGTAATACTATTGTGCTATAAGAAATGATGAATAGAAGGATTTCAGGAAACCCTGTAATGACTTATATGAACTTATACAAAGGGAAGTGAGCAGAACTAGGAGTACGTTGTACACAGTAATAGCAATAGTGAATGATGAGTAACTATGAATGATTTAGCTATCCTGATTGATTTCCAAGACAATTCCATAGAACTTATAATGAAAAATGTTATCCACCTCCAGAAAAAAAAAAAAAATCTGATTACATCTGAATGCAGATCAAAGGATAGTTTTGGTGGGGTTTTTTTGGCTTTTTTCTGTCTGTGTGTTCTTTAATGACTAATGTGGAAATGTGTTTTCCATAACTGTACATGCATAATCTATATTAAATTGCTTTCCTTGTCAAGGAAAAAGGTGGGGAGGGAAAGAGGGAGATAATTGGGAACTCAAAGTTTAAAAAAATAACAAATGTCAAAAATTTTTACATATAATTGGAAAAAATAAAGTATAAAAAGAGTCAACAACTTGGTAAAGTAGAAACAACAACAACAAAAAAAAAAACCTGAAGAAAATAACACCTTAAAAAAAGAAAGTCTCTTTTTGGCTGACTTTAATACTTGCAAATTCAGGAAGGGTCAAGGTAGGTTTCAATGAGAAAGACCCAACCTAGGGAGGGTGACTAGGACAAGGAATCAAGGAATTCAGATATTATCATGGATGGAAATAGGCTTTAGCAGTGCTGACAGATTCATTCATATGCCTGTAGTTCAATGTTCCGTGGATCTTTCCTAAACAAAAATGTCTCCCACTCCTGTTGGTACTTCTGCTTATCCTATGCATCTATGTTAGTGATGGGGACTAGACAAGGTAAATGTTATTCTAATCCAATCCAACAAGTAAGTGACTACTTTATGGTGTACACTGTATTAGGCACTAGAAATACAAAGGTTAAATGAAAAAGAGTCTCTGACCTTGAGAAATACCAATTATATTGGGTGTTTATGTGAGGATAAAACAGATAAACAGGTCTGTAATTTGAGCACACGGTAATCTGAACAAGAAGGGAGTACAAATAACCAGGGTGATTAGGGAAGATTCCCTGGAAGATTAGGGGGTGACATATAAAACTACACTTGAATGAAAAGAGGGATTCTCAGAAATGGAAAAAAAAAGAATGCATTCTAAATTTGGGGAACAGCCTGTTCAAAGATATTTAGGTAAGGAGTGGAAATATCTGTAGAATTATTCTTGGATTTTTATTAAAAAAAGAAAACCAAGATGCAAGTTACATGAAAGATAGACAAACTAGTAAAGTTATATTCATTTTTTAGAGAATTATACGTATTAAAAATAATCCCTGAGGTCCTCAGTTATAGGCTGGATGGTATGCTGAACAGAGCACTAGATCTGGAATCAGGCAGCGGTTCTGCCTTAGAAATTTACTGTGTGACACAGGCAAATTTTGTAACATCTCTCAAATTTAGTTTCTCATCTGTAAAATGAGGATAATAATAGTATTTAGCTTTCAGAATTTTAATAAGGGGTCCAATATGGGAAATGACTTGCTTAAGATCACTCTGGTGTGGGAAAGAGCCAAGATGCTGGAAAAAAGTCTGAGTACTCCCCCAAATGCCTATAAACACCTTTAAACGATGCCATAAAACAATTCCTGGAACAGTAGAAGCCACAAAAGATAAGATAACATAATTTTTCTAGCCAAAGACAACTTAGAAGATCTGGAAAGCTCTGTTGCACCTGGGTGAAAATGGCACGCAGTCTGGTGCAGTCCCCACCAGAACAGATGTAGCCCCATCAAACCAAGAGCAGGCCTTGTGAGCCACTGAATCAGCAGTGGCATTAGCTACGTCCATAGTTCTCAGCCCACAGATCAAACAACTGGTTGGAAGGAGATTACAGGGGGATCTTTGTTTGCATTGAGACCTTGCTTTGCCCTTATTCAATTCTGGGTCACAGTCCTGGGTGGCAGTCCCAGGGTGAGGAGAAGCATTAGCACCACGGAGCTTACAGCTGCAATAGAGCAGGGACCCTCATTCCGGGGCAGAAAAGAGTGCTTGTGGTCAATCATGACCAGAGCACAGACCAAAAGAGTAGTAAACACACCTCTCCTTAAATCACACTACCTTGGAAGAACTGAAAATTTAGAGGTCCTAAACTATCTCTTGAAGCAGGTGTACAAAAACCCTGAAATTTGGGACAGTGCACCCACCACCCTGGAAACAGAGCCTTACTATAACAGGGAGTTAAAAATCAAGAAATAGGCTGGAGAAATGAGCAAATGGAAAAAAAAAATTCTGACCATAGAAAGTTACCATGGTCATAAGGAAGATCAAAATATACACTCAGGAAAACATTACAAAGTCAAAGATCCTATATCCAAAGCATCCAAGAAAAATATGAGTTTGTCATAGGTCACGGAAGAACTCAAAAAGAATTTTGAAAATTAGGTAAGAGCAGTAGAAGAAAAATTTGGAAGAAAAATGAGAGTGATGCAAGGAAAACATAAAAAATAGTCAATAGCTTGGTAAAGGACACACACACACACACACAC
The DNA here is from genome assembly GCA_011680675.1 of Gymnobelideus leadbeateri. Classification (NCBI taxonomy): domain Eukaryota; kingdom Metazoa; phylum Chordata; class Mammalia; order Diprotodontia; family Petauridae; genus Gymnobelideus; species Gymnobelideus leadbeateri. The sequence goes on from WOXC01005137.1 coordinate 506,258, forward strand.
ACACACACACACACACACACACACACAAAACACCCGAAGAAAATAACACTTTAAAAACAAAACAAAACAAAAAACAGACTGGGCCAAATGGTAAAAGAACTCAATGGGGAGAAGAATACCTTAAAAAAAAAAAAAAACAGAATTGGACGAATAGAAAAAGAGGCACAAAAACTTACTGAAGAAAAAACCATCCAACAAAGAAGAATTGGCCTAATAGGAAAGGAGGTACAAAAGCTCAGTGAAGAAAATAATGCCTTAAAATTAGAATGGAACAAATGGAAGTTTATGACTTTATGAGAAATCAAGAAACAAAATAAAACCAAAAGAATAAAAAAAGTAGAAGATAATATAAAATATCTCAGGTCCTTTTCTGGGGGGAGGGGAGGGCAATTTTGGGTTAAGTGACTTGCCCAAGGTCACACAGCTAGTTTTTATATTAAGTGTCTGAGGTTGGATTTGAACTCAGTTCCTCCTGACTCCAGGGCTGGTGCTCTTTGTACTGTATACCACCTAGCTACCCCCAATGTGAAATATCTCACTGGAAAAGCAACTAACCTGGAAAATAGATAAAGAGGAGCAACATCATCTTTCAAAAAGTTATCAAGGAAAACTGCCCTGATATTCTAGAACAAGGGGGTAATATAGACATTGAAAGCACCTACCAATCACCTTCTGAAAGAAATTCAAGAATGAAAACTCCCAGGAATATTATAGCCAAATTCCATAGTTCCCAGGTCAAGGAGAAAATTTTGCAAGCAGTCAGAAAAAAAAAACAATTCAAATACTGTGGCACCACAGTCAGGATAACACAAAATTTAGCAGCTTCTACATTAAAGAATAGGAGCACTTAGAATATGATATTCTGGAGACCAAAGGAGTTAGGATTACAACCAAGAATCACCTACCTAGCAAAACTGAGTATAATCCTTGGGGGGGTGGGGTGGAGAAATGTAATGAAATAGAGGACTTTCAACTATTCTTGATGAAAAGACCAGACCTGAGTAGAAAACTTGGCTTTCAAATAAGATTCAAGGGAGCATAAAAAGGTAAACAGGAAAAGGAAAACATAAGGGACTTAAGGTTAAACTGGTTACATTCCTATATGGGAAGATGATACTTGTAATTCATAAGAACATTCTCATTATTAGGGTAAATAGAAGGAGTATATAGAGAGGGTAAAGGTGTGAGTTGAATGAAAAGAAAATTAATGGGTGAGATAGAAAAATATTGGGAGAAACAGAAAGGGAGAGGTAGAGTTTGGTAAATTATCTCATACAAAAAAGAAAAAAACAAGAAAAAGCTTTTACAATGAAGGTGAAGAGGGGGAAGGTGAGGGCAAGTGAGTGAACCTTAATCTCATCAGAATTGGCTCAAAGAGGGAATAACATATGTACTCACTTAAGCATAGAAATCTGTCTTACTGGACAGCAAAGTAAAAGGGAAAGGGGACACAGGAAGTGGGTGGGGTTTTGATAGAAAGTTGGGCAGATTGGGGTAGGTAGTAATCAGAAGTAAAACCCTTATTTTTCTTTTTTATTTATTTTTAGTTTTCAACATTCACTTTTATAAGATGCAAAACACTTTTGAGCAGCATCAGGGTGAAAGGAGAGAGAGTAGAATAAACAGGGGCATGGAGGGGAATATAGTTATCAAGAGTAATTGTGAAAAAAATCTTGAAGCAAGTTTCTCTGATAAAGGCCTTATTTCTCAAACATATAGAGAACTGAGTCAAATTTCTAAAAATAAGAACCATTCCCCAATAGATAAATGATAAAAGATATGAACAGTTTTTAGGTGAAGCAATAAAAGCTATTTGTAGCCATAAGAAAAAAAAATGCTCTAAGTGGCTGCTGATTGGAGAAATGCAAATTAAAACAATTCTGAGGTACTACCTCATACCTACTAGATTGGCTAATAGGACAGAAAAGGGAAATGACAAATGTTGAAGGGGATGTGGGAAAAATGAGACATTAATGCATTGTTAACAGAGTTGTGAACTGATTCAAGCATTCTCTAGAACAATTTAGAACTATGCTCAAAGGGCTATAAAACCATGCATACCCTTTGAAGTAACAATACCATTTCTATGTTTATATCCATAAAGAGATAAAAAAAAAACCATAAAGGGAAAGAACTTATATTACAAGGGTATTTATAGTAGCTCTTTTCTACTGAAAAAGAACTGGAAACTGAGGGGAAGTCCATTGATTGGGAAAATGCTGAACGAATTATTGTATGTGGTTATGATGGAATACTATTGGGCAATACAAATTGATGAGCAGGATGCTCTCAGAAAAACCTAGAAAGACTTACATGAGCTGATGTAAAGTGAAATGTACTGTGAACAAAGTAACAGCAATGTTGTAGGATCATCAACTGTGAATGATCTAGCTATTGTCAGCAACACAGTGATCCAAGATAACTCTGAGGTACTTATGATGAAGAATGTTATCCATCCCCAGACAAAGAACTGACGATGTTTGAATACCGAGTTAAGCATATCTTTTTTTTTATTTTTTTACTTTATTTTTCTTACTAGCATTTTTTTTTTTAGAGCAATTGGGGTTAAGTAACTTGCTCAAGGTTACACGGCTAGTCATTATTTGTGTGTGGGTGCTCATTTTCAGAGGCCGGATTCGATCCCGGGTCATCCCAACTCTGAGGCCGGTGCTCTTACTCACTGCGCCACCTAGCCGCCCCGTACTTTATTTTTCTTGAGGGTTTTTGCTGGGGATTTTTAAACTAGTTTTCTTTTACAAGATGTCTAATATGGACATTTTTGCATCATTACACATGTATGACCTACACTGAATTGCTTCTCTTCTCAAGGGGGGCAGGGGAAGAAGAGAAAGGGAGAGAATTTGGAACTCAAAATTTTAAAACCAAATGTCAAAAAATGTTTTTCAATGTATCTGAGGAAAATAAAATACTAAATATAAGTAAATTTTTAAAAAAGAATTGCTCTAATGATCAATTAAGAATATCTATATACAAATAGCTGTGCATGTATTTTCAAACTTTAAAGGACTATATAAGTGTTAGCATTTTTACAATAGCTTAAATTTATAAGATAAAGCAATTGATGTCTACAGAGGTTAGGTAAATTTTTTTCCCAAATTAAAGACCTCTTAAGGAATTGTTCAAGATTTTGCATCTACAACATAGACTAGTCTTCCTCCTCATCTTCTCCTTTTGGAATCCTCAACTCCCTTCAAGATTCAGCTCCTGTTCTCCCTCCTACATGAGGTTCTTTCGGATCACTCCAGTTGTCAGTCTTTTTCTTCCTCCAAAAATAACTTTGGGTTACCTTCTATGTATTTTATATTTACTCCTCTGTGTACTTAACGCTTCCTCCTGATAGAACGTAAACCACTTGAGACCAGGAATGATTTCATTTTTGCCTTTGTATAATAACTGCTTAAAACAATAACTGATACATAGAATGTGTTTAATAGACACTAGTTGAATTTAAAGTCAATTTGCACTGTAAATTTTCATCTAGCCTAATTTTAATCCTTACATTCCTCCAGGAAAACATTATTTAAGTACTTTGTCCTCATCTCTTTTACAAACATGAACACTCCTACATTTTGTAATGACATACACATAGAAAATGGGCTTCATGGAAGGAGATCAAAGACTAAAAAACAGTGAAATATGGTGGTTGTCTTCATGTAAGGGTGAGGGTAAAGGTGATAAGGGATGGAATGGTTGCCTTAATGAATGAAACCACATGAAATTTGAAAATAAAAGCCCAGAATCAAAGTTTTGTTTTGTTTTGTTTTGTTTTTTACTCTGTCCTTATAGTTTCCAGGTACATTCATAATTTGGAAACCAAACAAATTTATTATAACATCTGATTAGAACATATGGGTAGGTGGGAGATTTGCTTAACAGTTGGGCTAATTTCATTTGGGTTGATTTGGTAGCTAAATGTCTGCCAACCACCTTTCCACCCCACTTAGTTGGATAACGGAGGCTACTGAGTTCAAAATAACACAAGAGAGACTTAGTACTAACAGTCTGTGAATGAAGCACCAGGAAGAGATACTCTTTTTCTTTCTGAACCCATCAGTCTGGCTCCAGAGTCTCTGGATGGCTTAATGGCCTTTCAACCTTGACAGCTCTCAACTCAACATGAGTCTGCTAGAAAATAGTTTGTAAAACTGCTCCCAAGACTCACTAGGCAGGGCTTATTTTTGCTTCCTCAGTCTCTTTCTTTTCCTCCTACTTCCTCATTTTGCTGCCCTTCAAAGATGGAAAAGTCCTTTACAAACATGGATTACCAATTGTTCCTCACAATGTCTCTGTGTGGTCTTCAGGAATCACTCATTTGGCTTGGGGAGTACAAAACTTGGGAAATGTCATCTATAAGACTAATGAAATGAGCACACTGGAGTTCACCTTTGAAGGGTCAGCTTGAAACCCCCTCCATTATAATGATTGCAACTAACTAGACCCTCACATTCCTAAATATCAAACTTCCTCAAACAAGCCTAGAACTGCATTTCTATTTTGCCAGAGCATATCATGAAGTCTGTAGGTAAGTTAACACTTGATAAGGTCAACGGGGTCATAAATGCCTTTAATCTTCCCTTCAGCCTGCTATAACATTCTTAACCTGTAGCACAGTAGCAGATAAAAAAAAGTGATTTTTTTCCCCTACCTTTGAAAACATCAAAAGAAGTCAAAGAAACATTTCCAATCTGAACTGTACACCACTGTGCAACATAAGCAGTAGAAAAACACATTGGGATCATCGGAAATGACTTCTGAAAAGCAAAATTTGAGCCATCTAACTGAATAATGCCAACAAGTATCCATCAGGGAAAACAAATTCCCTTCTTAAGTAAAGGTCTCTTTGGAGGGCATGAATGGAGCAAGCCAGGGTGAGGGTTCTTTTCAGAAAAGAACATTTCAAAAGGGAAATGGTTTGGATGGGGAAGGGGAAGTCAGCCACAGAACATGACACATTATGTGCAATTCATGAGCTGCTTTGGAGCACAAAGTCTCAAGTCTCATTTTGTAGCAGGGATATCCGGTTCAGAAACTATTTCTAATTTCGTGCATTGATTTCAATACAACTAGAGTGAGAGGTATTCAGCAGCAACAAAATCAAACAAAACAAGGAAGATGTGTGTGTGTGTGTGTGTGTGTGTGTGTGTGTGTGTATTTTCCAGACCTATTACAGAACCACATTTTATCAACATATTTCATTTTCATCCCAACCACAGAACATTTATATGACATATGCCCCCTTCTCCCCTTCTGCCATTGGTGAACTCCACCTGAGGTGTCCATTTATAGAAGGGCCTAAGCCAGACTTCTTTTTCCTAACAGTACTATTCCTGACTTCCCGACTTCAAAATCATGCCTCTTTAACAGGTAGTTTCTTCCCACCTTATACTTCCCCTTTGAGCTCACTTTTGCCTGTTTTCTTCCTCCATTAGGATATTAGCTCCTTAAGGGTAGGAACTGTCTTTTTTTCTTGTATTTGTACTCCATGGTGCCTGGCAAATAGTAAAGTATTGATAGATGCTTTTTTCCTTCCCTGGTTCTTCCTTCTTTTTTCTGTCCTTTTTTTCTCTTCCTTCCTTCCTTCCTTCAGAAGAAGAAGAAGAAAGGTATTCCATAAGAGATTTGTACTAGGTATCTAAGATACTTCCTAGCTCTAACAGCAGGATTCAAACATTCCAATCAATTAAACACTTACTAAGTATCTAAGTGTCTGTCATGGGCACACCATTTTCCTCAGGAATGAGGAAGAAAACAAAATATGGATAACATAAGGGTCATATTTTCATGGAACTTATTTATGAAAATATAGAAAAGAAAAGAACAATGAGAAGGAGTGGGGGTAGAAGAGAGACAATAAAAGATTGGCAGAAAGGACTGTTTGAAAAGATAGTGCTTACTAGTTACTACTGTGGTTCCTTTGCTTCTGGCCTGGTCCACAGAGTTGATCAGGGAACAGTTTGATAATAACTTTAGGAGGCCAAACCCAGTGCTTGTCTAATCACATGTGTGCAAGCAGACACATGGTATTTATAGACATTGAAGGGATCAGGTGCTGAAACCAAATTAGGGGAGGAGATTTGGACTACTAATACACACTCTCAAATTGTTATACTCTTTTTCTTAAAAATATCCTTTCCCTCGCACTTCCCAGAGTTCTTTTTGTTTTCTCCCTGCCTTGACCTTCTTAACATTTTTCTTATGTTTCTTTTCCTTTTGTGTTTGTCAGTAAGCTACACGAAGACAAGGCCTGTTCCTTGCATAAGCTTTAAATCAATCCCCTCCCCCCACCACCAAAGTACTCTACACACAGAATTCCTACTTTTGAAAACATCAAAGACAGTCAAGGAAGCTTTTGGAATCTGGACTACTACTGAGCAACACAAGCAATAGACACGCCCATCAAGATCATAAAAAACGGCTTCTGGAATGCAAAATTTGAACCTTGTAGTGGAATGGCATACTCATCAATGAATGCAACTTCCCCTTTTAACAAAAGTTTTCTTTGGAGAGGATGAGTAGAATGAGTCAAGGTGGGGATTCTTTTCAGAACAGGACATTTCAGAAGGGGAATGGTTTGAATGGAGGAGGGAAAGTTGTTAATTGGACTGGACTTCACAACCTCAGCTATTCCATGCCACTAGAACTCAGGTGATCACTTCTTCAAAAGCAACTAGCCTAGAGAAGAAACATTTATCGACCAAAGCCCTTCCTGGGCTCTTTTCTGGGATTTTTTTCCTCTTTATCCAGCAAGAAAGAATACAGAGTGATACTTCTGAGTTCATTGCTTTCTGACTCTCTCCACATTATCTAAAGGAGTAGTAATGCCCAACTGTAATATCCTGCTGTGGCAAGGAACAGTAGCAAAGCACTTTAAGATAACAATGCCCAACTAATAGAGTAAGCAAAGTACTTGAAAAATGGACTTGGAGCATCAAAGCATCAATCTCTTTCGTCTTTTTTCCTCCTTACTGTGTAGCTCTGTATTACTACTTGAGATGTTTTATTTAGCATTTTGTAATTGCAACGTGCCTTATACTGTTCTTCCTGAATGTTACCATTCATTCACACCACCTAACACTCTACAAGATGACTAAGGCAAAGCAATTGCTGGAAGTTAAGGAAATGAATTTAGGTTAACATGTTTTTACTCAACATCCCATCTATTGTTCTATTTTATATTTTGTAATAGAAACTTTGTTAGCCTGGCATTTCACATTATCAGTCATTTATGATATTCAGCCCATTTGACAGTGAAAGTGCTGAGTAATATTCTGTAGGGTATATAGACATTAGCATTCTGAAATCAAAAGCCATATAATAAGTGCATTTCAATTCACTTTCTATTAAAGTCTATGCTATCTACAGGCAAAAAGGATCTTTCTGAAAGGGGGAAAACCACACTTTTTATTCTTCATTGGAAAGTGTAATAGAGTTCTTTATACATCACAGAGTGCTATTCATTCTTCCTGAATGGGCACTAAAGTGTTGCCCTGTGTATATAAAATCCACATATTCTCTGTTCCCATGCAAAATACCCACTTTTGAGGAGCTGAATGGGTGCTCTTGGAAAAAAAAATCAGTTGAATATGTTGACACATTTCTCAATGCTTCACTATAGATGTGTCCTGTCAGAATAGCCTTGACCACTTAGCACTCTCCCTCTTGGGTAACCAGGGTGGGATTTAACCCACAATGATTTCTGACTGAAAAGAAGAGAGTCCCTTCAAGAAGAGACAAATGCAATTAGAAGTAGGAAATAAAAGAATCAAAATAAATTAACTTAAGTTCAAAATGTTGCTTTTATGATTTATTTTCTAAATACTGAATCTGTGAAAAATTAAGAGCCACAAGGGTCCAATTAGCTCAATGGAAGTCTAATTTATGTGGCGTGAAGTACTTGGGGGGAAATATAATCTGAAGGTATGTTTAGTAAGGCTAAATTGGTGAAACCTTGCTGGGGCACAGCTTGAAGTCTATCTGATGATGGGGATTTCATTAAACATCATCAACTTAGAGTGGGTTAGGTGATGAGAAGGACTGATCTGAACTTTGGGGCACAAGAAAAGCTGGAACTTTTTATTCTTAATGTCACTGTAAGCCATAGCTAAGAGACAGGAGCAGCATCGTTTTCCAAGACAGTGAGCACTGTGGTAAACAAGCTAGAAGAGACTGAGAGTCTTTCAGCCAGTAGCCTGGGAAAGTCCCTGGTGGCCTGGCAGTTAAAGCAAAAGTCGGCCCATTGGCCCATCGACTCCATACTTCAGATAGCCTGCAAGCCACTGCTGTGTGCTGCTATTGATTCAGGGTAGGCATGCACAAAGAAATCAATATACTCTGGCAGCTGAACTCTTCAGATATTTGCTGAAGAACTGGATAGTCATGTTTCTGCTGGCATAGATGCTGCCAGTTTGGAGGCCAGTTCTCTCTGATTAAATAACATCTCGTTTAGTGGTTATTGATAACTGACGGGTCAGCACAGGCACCAGTGTTTACTGTGATTAATCTAAACAAGAGCAGCCCATATTGACCTGTTCCTTTAGCATCCATGTAAGTGAAGAAAATTTGTCATTTGCTAGGTTAGAAGTATTTCCTTCCAACTAATGAGCTGCAGGACCTGAATAGAATATGTGTGTGCGTGTGTGTGTGTGTGTGTGTGTGTGTGTGTACACATATGTGTGTGGACACATATGTGTGTATATGTGTGTGTGTGTGAATGAAAAGTCCTAAGGCCATTAGAATGCAGTATGAAAACTGAAATACCACTGTTTTCAACACACACACACACACACACAAACACACACACACACACACAATGCAGTTATGCTACAAAGGTGTACCAAAGCACTTACCAAAGCATGTGCCACATTGGCAGTAGGTCAGTGTGTATGTATGAAAATGTGTATGTCCTTTAAAATAGAATTATAGGGGTGGATAGGTGACACAGTGAATAGACCACTGGCCCTGGAGTCAGGAGGACCTGAGTTCAAATCCTGCCTCAGACACTTAATATATTTACCAGCCTTGTGATTTTGGGCAAGTCACTTAAGCCAATTGCACTCAAAAAATCAAAAAAAGAAATGGAATTATGTATATTTATATAGATGCATACACACATAGATACATACATCTGTGTGTGTGTGTGTGTGTGTGTGTATTAATTTATGGAGGACAGATATAATAGCAACACTAGATTTGGACTCTGGCTTTGCATCTTGTCACATGTATACTTTTGAGCTACTCATTATATCTCTCTCAACTGGAAATGAGGGGCTTGGACTAGATGATATTGAAGAATCAGTTCTAAATCTATGAGCCTATTATAAATTATAAAGCCTCTGATGATAACATGAAGAATGACCAAGGTTTGTTTTAATGGTTGCAAAAAAGTTCACATATTCTACCTTATTTGAGTCTCACAACAATATTGTAAGTTAGGTACTAGATGAATGATTATATCCATCTTAAAATGAGGGGAAAAAAAGGAATACTAGGGTTAGGGGAAGAAGAAATGGAGGAAAAAAGGAAGGAAGGAAGGAAGGAAGGAAGGAAGGAAGGAAGGAAGGAAGGAAGGAAGGAAGGAAGAAAGAAAGAAAGGAAGGAAGGAAGGGAGGGAGGGAGGGAGGGAAGAGGGAAGGAAGGAAAGAAAGAAAGAAGAAACACAGGGGAGAAAGAAGGGAGGGAGAGAGGAAGAAAGGGAAAGAGAAGAAAAAGGGAGGAAGGAAAGAATGAAAGAAAGAAGGAACAAAGGAAAGAAAAAAAGAAAGGCAGAAATAAGGTCATTGAAGCATCATTTTATATTAAAAGAAGGTAGGCGGGGGCGGAGCCAAGATGGCGGAGTAGAAACAGCTCTTCCAAGCCTCTCTGCCCCCAGATTCTCCACAAACTATGTAAAAAAGGACTCTGAAAATCTTCTGGAGCCCCAGCACCCACAGAACGACACAGAGAAGCTAACCTCCCGCTGAGGACAGCCCAGCACCCTGCAGGAAGGACCAGCGCAGTGGTCTGGGAGCCGGCAGCGCGCAGAGCGCAGGAGCCGAGCCGAGCCCAGGTCCACGTGAGCCGAGGTTTTAGCCCCAGGGCGGCAGGGCCAGCAGCCGCTGGAGGAACCCCAGAACACCAGGAGCTGTGGCGATTCCAGAATTATCAACATAGACTTGCCTAGGACAAAGTAAGAGGTTAGTGTCCTATGGACTTTGGGACCTGTATTTGGGGAATGCGTCAGCTCCCTCCCCTGGGGGCTAGAAGCTGCTGAGGAGACAAGCCACTGTGTAGTTTTCAGAGGCATTTCCGGCTCCCAGCCTACAAATCGTGGGGAGATCCAGCAATCAGTCTTGGGGGGTAATCGCTCTTGCTTTAACCTCCCTGGATCTGGATTGTGATCTAGGGTGGAAGTTGTGGGTGGGTTTACAGCTTGCCAGAAACGGAAGTTGCCCCCCACACGCTCGGGACGAAAATTCCTCTATCTGGCCTTAAAGCCATAGTGTGGCAACAAGCCGAAAAGTCAAGCAATTAAGTGGCAACATGCCAAGGCAAAGGAAACAGAAAAATGCAACCCTAGACTCCTATTTTGGGGGCATAGAGCGGGAAAAGGACTGTGAGGTCAGAAGTCCCGCTCCAAAAGCCCCAGGGGAAATCATGAACGGGTTGCAGGCCATAGAAGACCTTAAGAAGGACTTTAAAAATCAAATAAGAGAAGTGGAGGAAAAATTAGAAAGAGAAATGAGAAGGATGCAGGAAAAGTATGAAATGAGGGTCAACAGCCTGACTGAGGAAAACAACACCTTAAAAAATAGACTAACTCAAATGGCAAAGGAGGCCCAAAAGGGCAATGAGGAGAAGAATGCCTTAAAAAGTCGAATTTGCCAGATGGAAAAAGAATCTCAAAAGTTCACTGAGGAGATTCATTCCTTCAGAGTTAGACTGGAGCAAATGGAAGCTAGTGACTTTATGAGAAATCAAGATGCTGTTAAGCAGATCCAAACAAACGAAAGATTAGAAGGCAATGTGAAATATCTCATGGGAAAAACCACTGACCTGGAAAATAGATCCAGGAGAGACAATTTAAAAATTATTGGACTACCTGAAAGCCATGATCAAAGAAAGAACCTAGAAATCACCCTTCAAGAAATTCTCAAGGAAAACTGCCCTGATGTTTTAGATCCAGAGGGCAAAATAGAGGTTGAAAGAATCCACCGATCACCTCCTGAAAAAGATCCCAAAAAGAAAACTCCCAGAAATATTACAGCCAGGTTCCAGAATCCCCAGATCAAGGAGAAAATACTACAAGCAGCCAGGAAGAAACAATTTCAATATTGTGGAAACACAATCAGAATAGCCCAGGACCTGGCAGCTTCTACACTGAGGGATCAAAGGGCATGGAATATGATATTCCAGAGGGCAAAAGAACTGGGAATGAACCCAAGGGTCACCTACCCAGCAAAACTGAGTATTTTGTTTCAGGGAAAATATGGTCATTCAGTGGAATAGAGGACTTTCAAGCATTCTTGAGGAAAAAACCAGAGTTGAATAGAAAATTTGACATCCAGACGCAAGAAGAGATGCCTGAGAAGGTAATCAGGGAAAAGAAATCAAAAGGAACTTATCAAAGTTGAACTATTTACATTCCTATATGGAAAAGCAATATCTGTGACTGATGATATCTTTCTCACTATGAAAATAATGGAAGAAGGGGTGTGGTCATACGAATACATATGTGAATGTGTGTGTATATGGTTACAGTTATATATGGATAGAGGGCATAGGTTGATTTTATTGGGAAGGGAGAGTACTCAAGGGATGAAATTATGAGGTGAGAGAGGAAAGTGGCAAGAGGAGATGGGGAGAGACATGGTAGGGTAAACTATCTCATGTAGGGGAAGTGGGTGCAAAGGAGGGGGAGAATAAGGAAGGCTAAAAAGGCAAAACCACATTCACATTGAATTTGGTTCAGGGAGAAAATGACATACATACTAAATGGGATATCTCAACCTGCAGCAGGATAGGGGGAAGGGGGATGAGAGGAGGGATGATGGATGGGAGGGCATCCTTGGGGTGAGGGAGGTTGGAAGTACCCACTATAGAAGAGGGACAGGATCATGTAGGGAATGGACCAGGTGGGGGGTGGGATCAGTGGGAGGGAATTATAAGCAGCCTTGTACAATATATCTACTATGACAATGTTTTGCATAGCTAGACATGTACAACATATACTGAATTACTTATATCCCAAGAAGGAATGGGTGACAAGGGAGGAAGGAAATGGATCTGAAATTCAAGGTCATAACATTAAATGTTTAAAATATATATATAAATACTATTATTAATACTCTTTTGCCTATAATTGGGAGATAAGATGTGCAGGCATTGGGACACAAAGATTCATCTTCCTCTAATGGAAAAGTCGATGGGGGTATGGGAGAAGGTATGGGAGAGAGCAGATTGGAGGAAGCGATATCTTGTGGGACTGCTATTCTGGGAGGTTGGGTAGGGGAATAATGGGGGGAAAATGATTGTAACTCAAAATCTGGCGGAAATGAATGATGTAAAACAGAAGTTAATAAAGTATTTGTTTAAAAAAAAAAAAAGAAGGTAGGCAAGGAAAAAAAACAAATAAGGTAGGCAAGGAAAAAAACACATAAGGTAGGCAAGGAAAAAAAAAACTCAAACAAAAACAGCTTTGAAAATTACAAGTTGAATTTACAGAAAAAGAAAAATGAGCTATACACAATAAATTTATGCAGTTTATCTGAAATCTGCATTATCAATTCTAATATATATGAGAAGTTTTGGTTCTTGATAAGAAAAATAATGCATTTTTAACAAATGCTTTATTAATTTCTGGTTTACATCATTCATTTACGCCAGATTTTGAGTTACGATTTTTCCCTACATTTTCCCCTACCCACCACCCCAGAATAGCAGTCCCACAAGATATCCCCTCATCCAATCTGCTCTCTCCCATATCTTCTCCCATAGCCTCTTTGACTTTACCATTAGGGCGAGGTGAGTCTCTGTGCCCCAATGCCTGAACATTTTTATCTCCCAATTACATGCAAAACAGTATTAATAATAGTATTTATATATATTTGAGACATTTAATTTTAAAAACTTGAATTTCAGATCCATTCCCTTCCTCCCTTGTCACCCATTCTGTCTGGGAAGATAAGCAATTCAGTATGTGTTGTACATGCATAGCTATGCAAAACATTACCATAATAGATATATTGTAAAAAGCTGCTTATAATTCCCTACTTTGATCCTGTCCCTTTTCTATAGTGGGTACTTCCAACCACCCAGAATAACCTCCTCTACATAATCCCCCCTCTCAGCCCCCTTCCCACTACTCTCCAGCAGGGTGAGATATCCCATTTATTATGTATGTCATTCTCTCCCTGAGCCAGATTCAATGAGAATATGGTTTTGCCTTTTTTGCCTTCCTGTTCTTCCCCTCCCCTGTAAACACTTTCCCTTGCTTCTTCTACATGAGATAGTTTACCCTACCCTGTCTCTCCTCATCTCCTCTTGCCACTTTCCTCTCTCACCTCATAACTTCACCCCTTAAGTATCATCCCTTCCTACCAAATTCAACCTGTGCCCTCTATCCATGTATAACTATAAACATATATACACACATTCACATATTGTATTCATATGCCCATATACTCTTCTTCCATTATTTTCATACTGAGAAAGGTTTCATCAGTCACAGTTATTGTTTTTCCATGTAGGAATGTAAATAGTTCAACTTTGATAAGTTCCTTTTGATTTCTTTTCCCTGATTACCTTCTCAGGCATCTCTTGCTTCTTGTGTCTGGATGTCAATTTTCTATTCAACTCAAAGTTTTTCCATCAAGAATGCTTGAAAGACCTCTATTCCACTGAATGACCATATTTTCCCCTGAAACATAATACTCATTTTTTCTGGGTAGGTAACCCTTGGCTTCAATCCCAGCTCTTTTGACCTCTGGAATATCATATTCCATGCCCTTTGATCCCTCAGTGTAGAAGCTGCCAGGTCCTGGGCTATTCTGATTATGTTTCCACAATATTGAAATTGTTTCTTCCTGGCTGCTTGTAGTATTTTCTCCTTGATCTGGGGATTCTGGAACGTGGCTATAATATTCCTAGGAGTTTTCTTTTTAGGATTTTTTTCAGGAAGTGATTGGTGGATTCATTCAACCTCTATTTTGCCCTCTGGATCTAAAACATCAGGGCAATTTTCCTTGAGAATTTCTTGAAGGGTGATTTCTAGGTTCTTTCTTTGATCATGGCTTTCAGGTAGTCCAATAATTTTTAAATTATCTCTCCTGGATCTATTTTCCAGGTCAGTGGTTTTCCCCATGAGATATTTCACATTGCCTTCTATTCTTTCATTTGTTTGGATCTGTTTAACAGCATCTTGATTTCTCATAAATTCATTAGCTTCCATTTGCTCCCATCTAACTCTGAAGGAATGAATCTCCTCAGTGAGCTTTTGAGATTCTTTTTCAGTCAGGCAAATTTGGCTTTTTAAGGCATTGTTCTCCTCATTGCCCTTTTGGGCCTCCTTTGCCATTTGAGTTAGTCTATTTATTAGGTTGTTATTTTCTCCAGTCAGGCTGTTGACTCTCATTTCATACTTTTCCTGCATCCTTCTCATTTGTCTTCCCAATTTTCCTCCATTTCTTTGATCTGCTTCTTAAGGTCCTCTATGGCCTGTAACCCACTCGTATTTTCCTTTGGGCCTTTTAAAGCAGGATTTCAGACCTCATAGTCCTCCTGTTCCCTGCTTCAATCCTCTTTGCCCCCAATATAGGAGTCTAATGTTTCACTTTTCTGTTTATTTTGTTTCCTTTGCCTTGGCATGTTGCCACTTGACTTCTTTTTTACTTGAATTTTGGACTTGTTGCCACAGTAGGACTCTGCCACCAGACAGGGGGGCTTCCGTCCGAAACTTGGGGTATTCACAACTTCTGGTTCTGGCAAGCTGGATACCCACCCCATGACCACCACCCCAGACCACAATCCAGATCCAGAGAGGTTATAGCAAAAGCGATTTCTCCCAAAGACTGATCGCCGGATCTCCCTACAGTTTGCAGGCCAGGAGCTGGAGCTGCCCCTGACAACTGCAAAATGACATGTCTCCTCAGTGGCTTCTAGCCCCCAGGGGAGGAAGCCGACATATTCCCCAAACACTGGTCCCAAAGTCCATAGGACACTAACCTCTCACTTTGTCCTAGGCATGTCTGTGTTGACCATTCTGGAATTGCCACAGCTGCTGGTGTTCTGGGGTCCCTCCAGCCGGCTGCTGGCCCGGGCACCCTGGGGCTATAACTGTGGCTCATGCGGACCTGGGCTCAGCTCTCCGTGTGCTGGACTGTCAGCTCCCAGAGTGCTGTCCTGACCCTCCCTTCAGGGCTGTTGGGGTGTCCTCAAAAGGCCGTCATCTTCTCTGTGTGGTTCTGTTGGTGCTGGGGCTCCAGAAGTTGTTAAGAGTCCCCTTTTACATGGTTTGGAAGAGGTCTTGTGGGAGAGCACCTTGGACATGCTGTTTCTACTCTACCCTCTTGGCTCCACCTCCAAAATAATGCATTTTAAAAGAAAAAGAAAAAAGTGAGCTCTGTTGTGACCCCTAAGCATAATTTTCAAAATTATTGTTATGGGTACTCTGCTCAAATAATATAGCTTGCAACCCATCTGTGTTGCAACCCATCTGGATTGTCTAACTCAAACACTTCTCCATAAAATACCATGAGTCTGCCACAGAGGGTCCACTGAAATACACTGAAAGCTTTCCACTCAATCTCTTGGCATATTGTGCCTACCAATGGAACATACAAGTTGTTCATTGTTTATGATTCATTCTTGCTATATAACCAGCCTGTTTTTTTTTTCTTAGTAAGATGCAGTGTACCAGAAGTATTAGTGCATTTTTAAATAACAAAGAAACTTTGTAGCTTAAAACTGTTTGGGAACCTTATGTTCTCTTATGTTCAGAATAATAATAGCTTGGCCTATTGAGGTTTACAAAGACCTTTAAAACAATCTAAACTTGTAAAGCTTTGTAAGATTCACAAAATGCTTTAACCACAAAACCTTATGAGATAAATAGGAAAAGTATTATTTTATCCATTTTGCAGATTAAGAAACAGATCCAGACAGAAAAAAAAATTATCTGCCTATGATCACACAGTAAGAAAAAAAAAAACATCACAGAGTTTGTAAATGGGAACACTGAATTCTAGGTATGCACTTGTAATTCTAAGTCTGGAACTCTTTCTTTGTATCATGCTGCCTCTATGCTATGGTTTACTAAAGCTCCTCTATTACTTAATGGTACCTCAATTTATAATCACTTGAAATACATGTATACTTCATATAGACCATACATGTGTTCATGTACACGTATAAATAAATACACTAAAAAGATGTATCATGATTCATATAGGTCTCCGTGGAAAGCTGTATTATCCTAATAGTAAATGCTACCCATAGTCAGGTAGAAGAACATTTTCCAAAGCTATTGTCTTTGTGGTCCATCCATTTAAAATTGCTCTCATGGAACTGACTCCTAGAAACACTGTTGTCTTTTCTCTTATCAATTAATCAATCATCAGAAATTTATTAAGCAACAACTATATGTCAAGTATTGTGCTAGGCATTGAAGATAAAAAATCCAAAATATAACAATTCATTCCTTTAAGGAGCTTATATTCTCTCGGTATCAGAGTTTGTATTGCTCTGATCACTCACAGTCTGACACATTGAAACTTGACTTTAGCATAGTGATGTCATTTTGGTCCTCCTTGAGAAAGAAGGACAACAGTCATTCTCATGGTGAGTGAGGGAATAAGATATTCACAAATAAGATAATATAGGATGAACTCAATATAAATAAAATAATTTAGCGGTGAGGAGCACTAATAACCAAGGGAATCAGAAAGATGGCTTGAGAGAGATGGCACTAGAATTGCACCATGAAGGGATTTAGGGATTCCAAGAGATAGAAAAGTGAGGAAGCATTATAAGTATGGGAGACAGACTGTGCCAAGGAAAGAGAATAGGAGGTAGAACACCAAATAGGCCAATTTGGCTTGAGCATAGAGTGAATAACACTTATGGTTGTGGGGAGTTATATAAATCATTCTGGAGAGATGAAGCCAGGTGGTGAAAGGTTTTGAATATCAAAGAGAAGAGTTTGCATTTTATCCTAAATCCAATGTAGAGTCACTGAAATTTCTTGAGCAGATGAGGGACATGGTGCAATTAACAGGTTAGGAATATCAATTCAGGGCAGCTGTATGGAGAACAGATGGCAAAGAGGAGTTACATGATTCATGGAAACCAAATAAGAAGCTATTTCATTTGTTCAGATGACAGATGATACTAGCCCGAACCAGGATGGTTTGGGTGTGACTGCAGAGGAAGCAAGAGAATGGGTGCAAGGTATACTGAAGAGGTAGAACTGACAAGACTGGGTAACTAATTGAATATAGGAATTGAATGTAAGTAAATAACTGAAAATAAGTCCTGGGTTCTGAACCTGGGTTATTGGAAGAATGGTGTTGCCCTTGTCAAAAAGAGAAAAATAAGGAAAAATGAAGGATTTAGAGAGATAAGTGATCTAAGTTTTGTACATGTTGAGTTTAAGATTTCAATAGGACACACAAGGAGTGTTTATTAGGAGAAAGTTGGAAATATGGAATTAGAACTCAGAAGAAAGGTTAGATTGTAGATATTAGAGTTATCAGCATAAATATGGTAATAAAATCTATGGAAACTGATGGGATAATTAAAAGAGAGAGAGTAGGGGGCAGAGCCAAGATGGCGGAGTAGAAACAGTTCATCCAAGCCACTCTGCCCCCAGATTCCCCCCAAATTATGTAAAAGGGGACTCTGATCAACTTCTGGAGCCCCAGAACCCACAGAACGACACAGAGAAGCTAACCTCCCGCTGAGGACAGCCCAGCAGCCCTGCAGGAAGGACCAGCGCAGCACTCTGGGAGCCGGCAGCGCAGAGCACGGGGAGCTAAGCCAGGTCCCCGTGAGCCAAGGTTTTAGGCCCAGGGCGGCACCCAGCAGCTGGCTGGAGAGACCCCAGAACACCAGCAGTTGTGGTGATTCCAGAATTATCAACATAGACATGCCTAGGACAAAGTAAGAGGTCAGTGCCCTATGGACTTTGGGACCAGTATCTGGGGAATGCGTCGGCTCCCTCCCCTGGGGGCTAGAAGCCTCTGAGGAGACACGCCATTTTGTAGATTTCAGAGGCAGCTCCAGCTCCTAGGCTGAGAACTGTAGGGACGTCCAGCAATCAGTCTTGTGGGGTAATCGCTCTTGCTTTAACCTCCCTGGAACTGGCTTGTGATGTAGGGTGGAAGTTGTGGGTCGGTTACAGCTTGTCAGAAACAGAAGTTGACCCCCACATTCGGGATGAAAATTCCTCTATCTAGCCTTAAAGCCATAGTGTGGCAACAAGCCCAAAAGTCAAGCAGTTAAGTGGCAACATGCCAAGGCAAAGGAAACAGAAAAATACAACCCTAGACTACAATTTTGGGGGCATAGAGCGGGAAAAAAACTGTGAGGTCAGAAGTCCTGCTCCAAAAGCCCCAGGGGAAAACATGAGTGGGTTGCAGGCCATAGAGGACCTTAAGAAGGACTTTAAAAATCAAATAAGAGAAGTAGAGGAAAAATTGGAAAGAGAAATGAGAAGGATACAGGAAAAGTATGAAATGAGGGTCAACAGCCTGACTGAGGAAAACTACACCTTAAAAAATAGACTAACTCAAATGGCAAAGGAGGCCCAAAAGGGCAATGAGGAGAAGAATGCCTTAAAAAGTCGAATTTGCCAGATGGAAAAAGAATCTCAAAAGTTCACTGAGGAGATTCATTCCTTCAGAGGTAGACTGGAGCAAATGGAAGCTAATGAATTTATGAGAAATCAAGATGCTGTTAAGCAGATCCAAACAAATGAAAGATTAAAAGGCAATGTGAAATATCTCATGAGAAAAACCACTGACCTGGAAAATAGATCCAGGAGAGACAATTTAAAAATTATTGGACTACCTGAAAGCCATGATCAAAGAAAGAACCTAGAAATCACCCTTCAAGAAATTCTCAAGGAAAATTGCCCTGATGTTTTAGATCCAGTGGGCAAAATAGAGGTTGGAAGAATCCACCAATCACCTCCTGGAAAAGATCCCAAAAAGAAAACTCCCAGGAATATTATAGCCAGGTTCCAGAATCCCCATATCAAGGAGAAAATGCTACAAGCAGCCAGGAAGAAACAATTTCAATATTGTGCAAACACAATCAGAATAGCACAGGACCTGGCAGCTTCTACACTGAGGGATCAAAGGGCATGGAATATGATATTCCAGAGGGCAAAAGAGCTGGGAATGAACCCAAGGGTCAACTACCCAGCAAAACTGAGTATTTTGTTTCAGGGGAAAATATGGTCATTCAGTGGAATAGAGGACTTTCAAGCATTCTTGATGAAAAAACCAGAATTGAATAGAAAATTTGACATCCAGACACAAGAAGCAAGAGATGCTTGAGAAGGTAATCAAGGAAAAGAAATCAAAAGGAACTTATCAAATTTGAACTATTTACATTCCTATATGGAAAAGCAATAACTGTGACTGATGATATCTTTCTCACTATGAAAATAATGAAAGAAGGGTTTGTGGTCATATGAATACATATGTGAATGTGTGTGTATATGGATAGAGGGCATAGGTTGAATTTGTGGGAAGGGAGAATACTCAAGGGATGAAATTATGAGGAGAGAGAGGAAAGTGGCAAGAGGAGATGGGGAGAGCCAGGGTAGGGTAAACTATCTCATGTAGAAGAAGCAAGAGAAAGTGGTTGCAAGGGAGGGGGAGAATAGGAAGGGAAAAAAGACAAAACCACATTCTCATTGAATTTGGTTCAGGGAGAGAATGACATACATACTAAATGGGATATCTTAACCTGCAGCAGAATAGGGGGAATGGGGATGAGAGGAGCGATGATGGATAGAAGGGCATCCTTGGGGGGAGGGGAAGTTGGAAGTACCCACCATAGAAGAGGGACAGGATCATGTAGGGAATGTACCAGGTCGGGGGTGGGATGAGTGGGAGGGAATTATAAGCAGCCCTGTACAATATATCTACTATGATAATGTTTTGCATAGCTAGACATGTACAACATATACTGAATTACTTATCTCCCCAGAGGGAATGCGTGACAAGGGAGGAAGGAAATGGATCTGAAATTTGAGGTCTTAACATTAAATGTTTCAAATATATATAAATACTATTATTAATACTCTTTTGCTTATAATTGGGAGATAAGATGTGCAGGCATTGGGACACAATGATTCACCTTCCTCTAATGGAAAAGTTGAAAGGGATGTGGGAGAAGGTATGGGAGAGAGCAGATTGGAGGAAGCGATATCTTGTGGGACTGCTATTCTGGGAGGGTGGGTAGGGGAATAACAGGGGGAAAAAAATTGTAACTCAAAATCTGGTGGAAATGAATGATGTAAAACAGAAGTTAATAAAGCATTTGTTTAAAAAAAAAGACAGAGAATAGAAATAAGAGAGGGCCTAGAATAGATCTCTGGGTTGTATTCACACATAGACGATAAGGCATGGATGATGATAATTGTGTAAATGAGACCAAAAAAGCATTCATCAAGCAGATATAAAGACATACTGAACAATTATTAACAAAAACCTAGGGAGGGAAGAATAAACAGGAGAAAGGTGTGAGCAACAATGTCAGAGAGGTCAAGAAGAATGAGAACAGCACTGGACTTAGGAGAAAAAATTTAAAATGTAGTAGTGAATATAGTGCAACTCTTTCCCATGAATTGCTAAGAATGAAAACCAGATTTCAAGGGAGTTAATAAATAAATATATAAATAAATGAGTAGGAGATGATAAAGTGGAAAAAAACAAGAAAAAAGACATAGTCACATTTGTATTTTAGAAAATAAAAGGACTGGTTGCAAAAGGGAAGAAAATATGCAGTGGGGGCGGCTAGGTGGCACAGTGAGTAAGAGTGCTAGGCCTCAGAGTTGGGATGACCTGGGATGAAATCTGGCCTCAGATAATGAGTACCCACACATAAAGAATTACTAGCTGTGTAACCCTGAGCAAGTTACTTAACTCCAATTGCTTAAAAAAAAAAGATATGCCGTAGGATGAAACCTTGAGGGATTGACTATTTGGCTTAAGACTTGATAAGGCAGATAGTGACTAATAAAATAATATATTGTTTTGTTTAGATGGGGAGAGCTGAGCCAATTTGTAGGCATTAGAGAAAGAGTCAGTGCATTGGAGAGATTCAAAATTAGGGAGATGGAAGGATGATTGAATGGATGTGTCACTGGAGAAGATGACAGTCTGGTATAAAGGGGAAAGAAAGAGGGGTTTCACATTGGCAAGAAGAGTCATCATGTCATCTGAGCCTAGAGCAAAGGAATAGAGAGCAGGGTGGGTTATGTTGAGGTGGTTTTAAGTATGGAGGAGGAGAAGGAGCTTGTGATGAATAGCCAAATGTTCTTTTTTTAAGTGAAGTATGAAATGAAATCCTCTGGTAAGAAGGAGTGGGGTACAGTGCTTGTAAAGGGGAGTGAAGATTGGGGCAGAGTCAAGATGGAAGAGAAGAAACAGCACTTCCACAGAGCTCTGGCCCACACCACTTCCAAATTTATGTAAAAGGAGACTCTGAACAAACTCTGGAGCTAAAGAACCCACAAAATGATGCAGAGAAGATAACTTCCTGCTGAGTACAGCTTGGCAGCCTGGCAGGGAGCAGCCAGCACAGTATTCTGGGAGCCAAGCCAAGGCCAGTGTGAGTTGGAGGTTTTAGACCCAGGGAAGCCGGACCAGCAGCCAGCTGGAGGGACCTCAGAACACCAGCAGCTGTGGCATTTCCAGAATTACTAACACATAGATGCTGAGGACAAAGTAAGAGGTCAGTGCCCTATGGACTTTGGGACCAGTACTTGAGAGCACATCAGCCTCTTTCCCTGGGGGCAAGAAGCCACTGAGACAGAGCAGCTTGTGCCGCATTGCAGCTTCAGCTCCTGGCATGAAGACTGGGGAGATCTGGTGATCAGTCTGGAGGGTAAGCACTTTTGCTTTAACCTTCTTGGATCTAGATTGTAGCCTGGAGTGGAGGTCTTGGGGTGTATGACCAGCTTGCCAGAGAATGGGGAGACTTAACAGAGGCTTCCCAACAAATACCTCTGGCAGCTGATAAAACCCCAGCCTTTGGGACAGAAGCTCCCCTGGCTGGTGGCAGAGTCCTACTGTGGCAACAAGCCCAATATTCAAGCAATTGAGTGGAAACATGCCTAGGCAAAGGAAACAAAATAAACAGAAAAATGCAACATTCGGCTCCTATTTTGGGGGCAAAGAGGATCAAAGCATGGAACAGGAGGAGGACTGGGAGGTCAGAACTCCTGCACCAAAAGCCCCAAATGAAAATATGAGCTGGAACATAGGTCCATAGAGGACCTTAAGAAGCAGATAAGAGAAGTGGAGGAAACATTGGGAAGAGAAATGAGAAAGATGCAAGAAAAGTATGAAATGAGAGTCAACAGCCTGACTGAGGAAAATAACACCTTAAAAAATAGACTAACTCAAAATGCAAAAGAAGCTCAAAAAGCAATGAGGAAAAGAATGCCTCAAAAACCCAAATTTACCAGATGGAAAAAAGAAATCTGAAAAGCTCACTAAGGAGAACTATTCCTTCAGAATTAGACTGGAGCAAATGGAATCTTATTACTTTATGAGAAATCAAGATGCTGTTAAGCAAATCCAAACAAATGAAAGAACAGAAGGCAATGTGAAATGTCTCATGGGCAAAACCACTGACATGGAAAATAGATCCAGGAGAAATAATTAATTATTATTGGACTACCTCAAAACCATGAGCAAAGAATGAACCTAGAAATCATCCTTCAAGAAATTCTCCAGGAAAATTGTCCTGACATTTTAGAATCAGAGGGCAAAATAGAGGTTGAAAGAATCCACTGATAACCTCCTGAAAAAGATCCCAATTCCCAGATCAAAGATAAAATATTACAAGCAGCCAAGAAGAAACAATTTGAATACTGCAGAAAGGCAATCAGGATACCACAGGATCTGGCAGCTTCTACACTGAGGTATTGAAAGGCTTAGAACATGATATTCCAGAGGTCAAAAGAGCTGGGATTAAAACCAAGAATCACCTACCCAGCAAAACTGAGTATCATGTTTCAGGGGAAAATATGGTCATTCAGTGGAATAGAGGACTTTCAAGCATTCTTGATGAAAAAACCAGAGTTGAATAGAAAATTTGACATTCAGACACAAGAAGCAAGCGATGCTTGAGAAGGTAATCAGGGAAAAGAAATCAAAAGGAACTTATAAAAGTTGAACTATTTACATTCCTACATGGAAAAACAATAACTGTAACTGATAAAACCTTTTTCAGTATAAAAAGTCCAAGAAGGGTATATGGGTATATGAATAAATATGTCAATGTGTGTGTATATGTTTATAGCTATACATAGATAGAGGGCACAGCTCAAATTTAATAGGAATGGATGATACTTAAAAGGTGAAATTAAGAGGTGAAAGAGGAATATCACAAGAAGAGATGGGGAGAGACAGAATGGTGTAAAGTATCTCATATAAAAGAGGCAAGGTAAAATAGTTACAAGGGAGCGGAAGAAAAGGAACACAAATAGGCAAAAACTTATTCTCATTGAATTTGAATCAGGGAGAGAATGACATACATACTAAATAGGATAACTCACCCTACAGGAGAGCAGGGGGGAAGTGAATGAGAGGGGGGATGATGGAAGGGATGGTGGAAGGGTAGGGGGGAAGGGAAGTTGGAAGCACTCACTTTTGAAAAGGGACAGGAACAAAGTAGGGAACAGACCAAGTGGGAGGTAGGATAGGATGGAGGGAAATATAGTCAGTCTTTTACAATATATCTACTATGGTAATGTTTTGCATAGCTACACATGTACAACATAGACTGAATTGCATATCTTCCCAGTAAGGGTGGGTGACAAAGGAGGAAGGGAATGAATTTGGGATTCAAAGTTTTAAAATTAAATGTTTAACAATATATCAATACTATTAATACTATTTTACGTATATTTGGGAAATGAGATATACAGGCATTGGGGCACAGCGATTCACATTGCCCTACTGTAAAAGTCAAAAGGGGTATGGGAGAAGATATGGGAGATAGCAGAGTGGATGAGGCGATATCCTGTGGGATTGCTATTCTGGGGTGGGAGGTAGGGAAAAATGGGGGAAAAATTGTAACTCAAAATCTGGCAGAAATGAATGATGTAAAACAGAAGTTAATAAAGCATTTGGTAATACAAAAAAAATTGAAGTGAAGTTTTGGAATAGCTGTGAATCAGAGAAGAGTAAAAAAATAAAAGCACCTGAGAGAATAGATGAATTTTCTGAATATTTAAAACACTTTTGGATATTTCAGCATATGACTCTAGTTTAACTATGTTAAAGTGTTTTAACCATGAAAGAATTTAAAATCCAGTAAAGAATTAGATTCCTGAATAGGTTTATGTCAAGGTATCAAATTCAGTCTTTTGGTCTCTATGTATCATTGGCATAGGACAAATGTCAAAATTTAAAAAGCCAAGCTTTATTTTCAAAGAATGTTTTTAACTATATCACTTTTTCTAAAGTTCAACACTTTGATTGGTTCATATCTGAACATCATGTTAAAACAGTTCCTTTGGATTTATCTATAATATCATGCTGGTAAAATTCAAGGAAAGAGAGGATTGGATAAATGAGAGATGCAGAAATGGAAGATGAAGAGTTGTAGACAGAAGGTAAAGGGACTTAAACTACTCCATGAATTATCAACACAATTCTTTTCCCTGCCCTATGTTTCCCACTTTTCCTACACATCCTAAAATCCTTCAAACTTAATGTGGGCCATGGTTTGGCTCAGAAATGAAATGAACTTGTGGTCACTAGTGGACAATTTGACCTGTTAGTAACTCTTCTCTTTCCGAAAGGATCCAACACAGTTCTCTTCCTCTTCTTATCCCCATTCCCCAAGATTTGTAGTCTGACCCTATGGTTTAGACTTCCATTGTTACAATGAAATGTGATCTGAAACTGCTAGACAAGCAACCTTTTCCATTCAAACTTAGACTGCCCAAATAACTCACTTGAATGCTGGTGGTGGATACTCATTCCCACACCTATTCAATAAACTCAAGGGATCCCATATTGCCTCAAGAATTAAATACAAGCCTCCCTTTTGGACTTTTAGAGTTTATCATGACTGAATAACCCTTCCTACATTTCTAATTTTCTTACACATTACTTTTTTTCTTATACTTTGAAAACTAGTGACACTGGTATTGTTGCTTTGACTTGATCCTGATATTCCATCTCTTCAATCCATGAATTTTCATTGCCTGTCCCTCAGGCTTGGAATGTTCTTCTTCTTCTTCTTTACCTCATAACTTCCCTGGCCTCCTTTAAGTCAGAGAAAAAAAAAACACATTCTACAAGGAGCCTTTCTTGATTCCCCCATAAGATTAGTACCTTCCCAGTGAAATTATCTCCAATTTATTCTATGTATATCTTATTCATACATAATTGTTTGCATGACATCTACCATATTAGACTGTAAACTTCTTGAGTGGAGAGACTTTTTTTCCTTTCTTTGTATCACCAGCTTTTTTTTTAAAAAAGCAATTGGGGTTAAGTAACTTGCTCAAGGTTACAGGGCCAGTCACTATTTATGTGTGGGTGCTCATTTTCTGAGGTCGGGACTGTACTGCCAACTTTTGACATAGTTCTTGGTACATAGTAAATATTTGAGAAATGTTAGAAAGTTAGATTTCAGAATAATGCTGCCTAAGATATCCTTGTACCTTTAAGTAGGAGACAGGATTCTCTAAGCTCTCCTAAGGTTATATGAATGAGGACATGTAGTTACTCAGAAGAGGAAGAGGAGAATAAAGAAAGGGAAGAGGAGGGGGGGAGGAGGAAGAAAGGAAGGCTACAAGGAAGAGTATACATGATAAAATCAACGTGACAATCTCAAACTTTAATAAGTTTAATAAGAGATTTCCTCAGTATAAGTACTCCTTCCACCAGTGGACACAACCCCTATATGACTTAAGAGATAATTTCTGAGAGTCTCTGTGTTTGAAAACTGAATAATATTATCATAAATTTAGAGCTGGAGGGGAATTTTGCGATTATCTAGACCCTGGGGCTAAAACCGTGCTCAGGCGGGCCTTGGCTTGGCTCCCAGAGGGTTGCCCTGGCCACTCTCAGAGCGCAGCACTGGCCCTTGCCTGCCGGGCTGCCAGGCTATCCTCAGAGGGAGGATAGCTTCACTGTGTTGTTCTGTGGGTGCTGGAGCTCCAGAAATTGTTCAGATTCCACCTTTTACATTTTTTGGATGTGTTGTCTACAATATTTCTTATATATGCCCACTTCTCTCTACTCACAGAGCTACCATCTTAGTTCAGACCCTCATTCTTCCTTGCCTGGGTTATTGTAATAGCCTTCTAATTGGGCTCTCTCTTTTCAACCTATCCCACTACAATCCATTTTCCAAAATGGTGCTAAAGTAATTTTCCCAAAGTATATGCCTAAGCATCTCATTTGAGTGCACACATGCACACACCCACCTACACATTCAATAAATTCTAATCGTTCTCTCCTACACCTAGAATTAAATGTAAATTCATGTGCTTGGCTTTTTAAATTCTTCACATCCTGGATCCCAACTATCTTTATCATCTTTTACCATATCATTTCTTTCCACACACTGTTTCATTCATGCTGATCTACAGATAACCCTTCCAAATCACAGTGGTTAAGGGCAGCACCCCCACGATCATGAAAATCCACATAAAATATTTGGCCTTCCCTTTGTACCAGAGAGGATGTCTGATTTTTCTTCTTCTTCTTTTATGTGATATTTACACTATTTGATTATAAAATCTGGGTGAAGTATTTGGTCTGAGGCTTTGTGTTATCTGCTAGCCTTTTTCTATTGTCTGTGGCTTCCCCAAAACTCTCCAAAATTCTCCATTTAATTATTTATGCTTACCCACAATATATCAAAACCACATTGGGGAAAGTCTCAATAGGGAAGGGATAACTATACTTGCTTTACCTCATACATAGTATTCTATGCTTTTTCACTGGCTCTCCCCCAGGCCAAGAATGCTCTTTCTCTCAACCTCTAACTCTTATATTCCCTGATTTCCACTAAGACAATTCAAATGCCAGTTTTCTCAGAATGCTTTTCCCATTACTATCCAGCTCCTAGTGCCTTCCCTTCTGAGGCCTCCTTCTATCTAATCTATATTTATCTTATATGTGTGATTTATATGTCATGCCTCTCACACTAGAATGTAAGTTCCTTATGGTAAGAAAACATTTTTTCCCCTTTGTCTTTCTAAACTCAGGGATCAGTCCAATCCCTGACACATGATAAATACTAAAGTAATGCTTGCTGATTGTCATCGATGTATATAAACATATACAAAATATATGCAAAATGCTCAGCATGTGCAGATATGTGTGTGTGTGCATGTTTGTGTAAGCCAGGTATATGCAAAATATGGGCAAGGTAATTCTGGTTTAGAATTGCTGGTGGAGGCATCAGCAACTGGGTGGATCAAGAAAGTCTTCATACAGCGCTTTAGTGGAGGTAAAAGAAGGATGAAATATTAGACATTTTAAAATGAGTATAGAGGGGTGGCTAGGTGGCACAGTGAGTAAGAGCGTCAGCCTCGGAGTTGGGATGACCCGAGATCGAAACCGGCCTCAGAAAATGAGCATCCACACATAAATAATGACTAGCCATGTAACCTTGAGCAAGTTACTTAGCCTCAATTGCTTTAAAAAAATAAGTATAGAATGAGAGCTTTAATTTAGCCATGCAATTCTATTATAGTTCTCCATGATGTCCATGACCTCAGTAATATGTACTGGGAAGTCTTAGGGTCACACAACCTTATATCACCTACAAGAAGGAAGTCTTAAATAACCTAACATAATGCAGTCAAGCTCAGCAAACCAAGGTCATCTCTTCCACTTACAGTACAAGGCCTTCATTGTACAATTGTTCTATCATTCTTTCCTCTCTGGGATGATCTCCTAACTCTGGACTCTCTCTACCATGCCTCCACAGAAGCCTATTCATCCGGGGTGCTCCCTCAACCCCTGGACTTCTAACACAGATGTCATGACCTTTACTACAATGTCATGATCTGATTAGCGTGTTCCTGCCACAATATCCATTGTAAGGAAAACACCTTGGCTAGCTTTATCTATATTCTTCTCCAGTATCACTTACTGACTGTCTGTATTTTCTCTACTTTATTCTCAGCAGATAATTCCCCTGATATACTTGTTTCCTTTATATTTTGTTTTCCTCCATTCAGAAGTAAGGTCCTTGAGAAGAGGTACTGCTCTTATTTCTATTCATATTTGTATTACAAGTGCTTAACATAGTATCTGGTACATTTATTGTTCAGTCATTCAGTCATGTATGACTCTGTGTGACCCCATGGACCACAGCATACCAACACCATTCTTGAGGTTTTCTTAAAGGCAAAGATACTGGAGTAGTTCGTCATTTCCTTCTCCAGTGGATAAAGGAGAGGTTAGGTGACTTGTCCGGGGTGATGCAGCTAGTAAGTATCTGAGGCTGGATTTTAACTTAGGTCTTTTGACCCCAGGCCCAGTGTTCTATCAACTGAGCCACCTAGGCGCCTCTCTCAGGCATGTAATAATCACTTAAACAAATGTTTATAGACTTGACTCTCTGAACAATCTCCAGCATAGCTAAGTCCCACATGGGTACTTATATGTATCTTTCTTTATACCTGCAAAAGAGATTATGCCTTGGCAAGTACATATGGTGATAATAGAACGAATGACTGTTGGGATGAATGTTAAATGCTGTCCTATTTGTTCCTTAGGCAGTAAGGAGAGAGATAGCAGGACTAGTAGGTAGCAGACAGTAAAAAGCAGTATAACATGGTGGAAAGAGCAGAGAACTGGGGAGTCAGGTGACCTGGATGAAGTCATATATGGCATGCTTCACAGATTTGTGCATGGAGGAAGAATTAGCATATTGGATGATGGAAGAAGAATACAAAAATATCTTATATGCTGAAACTATGAGCCAAATCTAACAAATCCAAGTCTTGCACTTGGGTTAAAACAATAAAAAACAACAGCTTCACACATACAAGATGGAAAACATGTGGATAAGCAACTGTTTATGTGGAAATTTTAGTGGAGTCCAGTCTCAATATGAAGCAAGTGGTATGCAGCCAAAGAGGCTATACTGAGCTCTTTAAAAAGCTTAGGACCTTGAACAAAGTCAGGCTATATTCTGCTTCATTATAACTTGATGAGAACACTTCTGAAGTACTATGTTCAGTTTGGGGTACCACATTTTAGAATGAAGATGGAAAAATTGGAAAAGTCCAGAGGACTAAAACGGAAAAAGGCCATAGAACTCTGACAAAAGATTATCATTTGAAAGAACTGTGGGCATTTCGTTAAATAGTGACATAGAGATAAAGTTGTTTTCTATTTTCAATATTTGAAGGAATACCATATTGTAATGGAATTGACTTTTTGTGTGCTTGTCCCAAGGGTCATTTAGGTGACACAGTAGATGGAGCATGTGTCTTGGAGCCTGAGTACAAATGCAACCTCAGGCACTTACTAGCTGTGTGACCCTGGGCAAGTCACTTAACCCTGTTTGCCTCAGTTCCTCATCTATAAAATGAACTGGACAAAGAAATAGCAAACCTCTTCAGTATCTCTTCCAAGAAAACCCCACATGGGGTCTTAAAGAACCAGACATGACTGAAACTACTTAACAACAATAACATACTTCTCCCAAAGGATAGAATTAATAAAAATAGCTACTATTTATATGGCACTTACTATGTGCTAGGCACCATGTTAAATACTTTGCAATTATTATCTCATTGGATCCTGGTAACAACCTTGTTAGATAGGTATTATTTATCCTCACTTTACAAACAAGGAAACAGAGTCAAACAGAGGCTAAATGAATTGCCCAGTCACATAGTAAGTGTCTAAGGCTGTATTTGAACTCAGGTCTTCCTGAATCTAGACCTTAGCTCTTTCATCTGTACCAAATATCTGCCTAGAACAATGGGTGTTAATTACAGAGATTATTTTGAGTGAATACAAATAAAATATTCTCTATCAGTTCAAATTGTTCCAAAGTGGAACGTCCCTGGAGAGGAAATGAGCTCTTCATTATAAAAGAATGGATGCTCAATCATCAGCAACAATCTAGAGGGGTTTCATAGGGGAAGAAATGATTGGAGTGAATAATCTCTCAGGTACCTTCAAAACTCACTTAGTTTATAGCAGATATGGGATTGAAATCATAGAAGTTCAGCATTATTGCAGTCAAGTCATTTCCTCTCTCTAGTGTTCTGTTTCCTCATCTAGAAAATGAGTTTGTCCCTTTTGCCTCTGAAGAGCTATATGGTGGCCAAATTCAATCCCTTATTAAGTGACTGTTTGACTTATTTTGACTCTGATCTTAGGATTCCATGTAGTGTTTTGTTTTGTTTTGTTCTGTTTGCATTTTTGGCTACAAGAACTGTTTGGTAAAGAAATCAGGAAAGAGTCTGGAAAACACGTCTGATTTCCATTATTCTATGTCTCTATAAGACAATCTTTCTTCCCCTTTTATATTCAGAAATTATGGACTAAGATAAGATAAAAAAAAAAAAAACTGGACCGAATCTCAGCTTCATGGCCAGACACTCTTGCTCATTCTAATAAGTTGTTTTTGCTTCAGGTTATAGTTATTGCCACTGGCCTTCCCCCTTCCTACAGTAATCTCTCTCCTCTGTGCTCAGCGTCAGCAGGAACAATAATTACATTTCCATCATTTCCATCAGTTGCTGGATTCGACTTTGCCCCTGTGAAAAGACCTTTGCTCATGTCTGTATTTCTTAATTATGTTGTGGGATAATGATAACATCAAGCTCCTAAACCTAGGCAGGCCAATATAATCCCAGCACTACTGCTCACTTTCTTGAGGTGTCAGGACTCTCTGTGTGCTCTCCTTAAGCAGCTGGAGCTTCTCTCCTTTGCCACACACTATATAAAAGTTCTAATTCCCACCCACCCTCTCACCTACATTCTGCTACTTTTGTTTGAAGAGAAAAGGGCAACCAATGGAAAGAAAGAAGGGAAAGCATTTATGTATGTATTATAGTATGGGTATTTTAATAATCAGAGAATGTCAGAGCTGAGTAGGACATCAGAACATAGGATCTCAGAATCTCTGAGATGGAAAACATCTCAGAGACCATTTGATTGAACTCTGAATCCTGAGTAAGAATTCCCCTGTAAAGGGGATCATCTAGCCTCTTCTTGAATCACACTTTCTTCACCTCCTTCTGTGAATCACAATCCACTGACTACCACCTGAGCCAGCCCATGCCACTTCGAAGAGATGGTTCAAATTGCTTCAAAGTTGTTCTTTACCTCATACTTAATGCCCTCCTTCCTCGCATACCCCATTCCCCTACCCAAGTTTGGAAATTTCAAATGCTTTATTTTTACTTAATCATTTGCATTTTTTCTTCCCCATTAGACTGCAAGCTCCTTGAGAATATGGACTGCTTTGTTTTATTTTCTTCTTGCTTCTTTTGTATCCCTAATGCTTAGAACCATAGTACTACACTAGCTCCTTAATAAATGCTTTTGCCTTGATTTGACCCTCATGAGATTTCTGAGTTGGAATGAACCTCAGTGACCTTATAGTTTAACTCACACCTCAAAAAAATCCCCTCTATAACAGTATATATACCTGAGAGTATATATACCAAAACAGACAGGAACTATATGAGCATAAGCACAAAACAATTTTTATACAAATAAAGTCAGATATAAATAATTGACATAATATTTGTTGTTCATGGGTAGGTAAAGTCAAGATAATAAAAAATTGAATAACAATTTTACCAAACTAATCTATTTATTCAATGCCATCCCAATTAAATTACTAAAACCCAAATCTTACTGAGTTACGTACGGAAGAACAAAAGCTTAGATACTCAAAGAGATAGGGAAAAAAGATGTAAAGGAAACAGATAGTAGCAAACCTTAAACTATATTATAAAAGTGAGAGCATTATTAAAGACTAAAATGGATAATTTCAAATATTTTAAATTTAAATTGTCTTGCATAAATAAAACCTATGAATCCAAGAAGAGAAGGAATGCAGAAAATTGGGGAAAACCATTCATAGATAATCTCTTAGATAGGATGGAATATTGCTGTGGTATAGAAAATGATGAACTTGTTGATTCAGAAAAACATGTAAAGTCTTGGACTTATGAAGAGACTATCTTCAGAGAAACAGATGACAAACAGAAATAAACATAGTCTTATATTTATTCATTTGAGGGTATATATGTATGTGTATAAATATGTGTGTACATGTGTATGTATGTGTGTATATATGTATGTGTGTACATACACACACACACACACACACGTCCATGCTTAATTTTAGCCTTCTTTGGGGAGAGGGGAAAGGGGGAAAATGAATTTAGAAATATACAGCAGAGAATAAAAGAAAATCTACAAAGAAACAAATAAAAGTTGGGCAGCTTGGGAAACAATGTGAAAAATTTATTTTATTTTTATTAATACAATTATTATATTATATATAATTATATATAATTAATATAAGACAAGATATAATACTATTATATTTCTTGAAATGAAATTTACTTTTTTATATTGAATCTTCTTCTATGTTCTGTCTGTACACATCAATTATTTTTTCTCATTTTGTATTTAAGTTTAAAATTTTTTTTTAAATTTACAACAGCAACAAAATCCCCTCTTGACACCACACTCCACAAGTGGCCATCCAATCCTTTGCTTGAAGACCTCCAATGAGGGTAGAAGCAAATGAGCACATTCTACTTCTGGAAAACTCTAGTTGATAGGATATTAGAATGTCAGAGCTAAAGAAGATCTTAGAACACCAAAGAATATCAGAACTAAACAGGGCCTCAGAATTTAGAGCAAAGAAGGTCAGAGATGGAAAGGACCTTAGAAAATGAAACAAAATTTTAGACTTAGAAGGAAACTTCAAACCTAAAACAAATGATATCAGAGCTGGAAGAGAATTTCAAGATGATCTAGTCCAATCTCCTAATTTGCATAATAGGAAATGAAGACTCAAAAACATATCTCAGGTAATACAGGAAATTAGAGACAGTTTAACCTAGAACCTTTTCATCCTTATTCTCAGATGGATACTTTTTTCCACAAAGTTTTACTTTGTGGTATTTAAAAAAAATAATGAAGTATGAGCCAATTTTAGATATTACCAAAGATACTTGGTTAATTTAAGCCAGGTTTGTTTTAAAGCAAATATTTCATTTAACTAACAGGACACATGAGATAATAAATTTCCACAAATATCAGTCAAAGCTTCCAGTAATAACCTGGGGCCTACTAAGCAAAGTAGAAAGTTGAAATAATCCACAAGCAGGAATTTTAGGAGGATTGAAAAATGTTTTCATTTTATTTTAGACTCAGGGGCCAGTACAAACATACAGAAAGAGAAAAGAAACAAAATCATATCATAAACTTATATATTGGAACTTAAATCCAAAGGAAAAAAAAAGCATATGTTGTTCATAGCTGAACATAAAAGAGGATTCACAATATGTAAGAGTAAATTTTCATTTCAAAAACGCTTGTATGATAAGTAATACATGTTATATTGACAATTGTCCATCTTTTTCCTTGTAAATTTTCTTTTGTTCTCAGGATTGAAATTTTAAAGGAGGATATAAGTCAGAAAGACTACTTAACGTAAAACATTAATCTCTAATGGTGAGATTCCAGGCACCATAACAGCAGGGTGGTAGGGACTCTTGGGTGTGGGAGGTTGGAAAGTCCTTCCCTCCCTCAGGTCATATCTTATAGATAATACCTAGGTCTTTATTATACTAGGATATAGAACCAAAAGAGGCCTTAGGGCTCACTTCTAATACCCTCACTTTTGGATCAAACTAAAAATAAAATAGTTGAAGTGATTTACCCACAATTGTATAGACTGCTACACAACTAGGAAAGCAAGACTTTGAAATTGTTCTCTGCCTCCAAATTCAACCTTCTATAAACTATTGTTAAGTCTTTGCATTTGCTAAACCTTAACTTTCTGTTACTGAGTATCTGTGCTAGGAATGATGAGGATACAAAGAAACCCAACACGGAGGCTCTGCTTCCCAATGTTATAGTGTCTAACTTAGGAGGCAAGGCAAGTGTACATAAAAAGGTAACAGTAAAAGACTCAATTGATAATAATAATAAAGCAGGATGCCCAGAAGACAGTCCTTAATTAATGCAAGGGGGAAATGATGAATATTAGGAGTTCAGATGAGTGCTTGTCCAAAGTCTCACTGTCTCCCCAAGTTTTAGATACTATGTCTTTCATAGATTCATCAAATATTCAGGCTAAAAAGCCCCCTGTAAATTATCTAACCCAGACCCTTGACATGAAAAACAGAAAGAGGAACAGACTTGAATAAAGTCATACTTATATAAAGTGACAAAGCTAGGACTTGAATCCATTTCTAATGATTCTAGGGTGGGTGGCCTTTTCAATACTACATGTGACATCTAGCCATTTTTCTGATAATCTCGACCCAGTAGAAGTCTTAAAATGTGAATAGTAAATCTGAGATCTTTGTTCAGAATCACTTCTAATTGATGATAAAATAATACTCATTCTCTTGGGGTTATTTTTATGGCATGAATTTTGTGTGTGATTCTTCACATTCAATGTAATAGACTGTCTCATGATGAAACCAAGACAGAATGTGAAATAATATGGGACTAGACATAGCTGAGCTTGTCAGATTGCATTAAAAACAATGTCTTAGGCATCTTAAAGTAGAAATAAGGCTTCATTTGTTAGAACAAATAAAGAAGATCTTTAATATTCCAAGAATCAGAGTAAGGTCAGACCTAGGAAGGACCTTAGTCATAGCAACATGCAGAATGTCAGAGGTGGAAAGGATTTTAGAACATAGACCAAAATATATCAGGGCTGGAAATGGAAGCTCCCACTTCTGTAGCACTGGGGGAAGTATTTTTAAGCTGTTTCATTTTGAACTTTTTAACAGTAAACCTTTATTCTGCAGCAAAGGCCATATTAGTTCACATTGATAATAATCAGCATTTTCCCCAATTCTTGAAAACATTTTTTGAGGTCAAGCTAGTGGTAACTGAGTTTTTATGTAAATGTACCTTTGCCTGACTAACCAACATCATTATAAAGCTATAACAATGTTTTGGAATGCTATATCTGAATTTTTACCATTGTTTATTGTCCTATGCAAACTGATTCCTTAACTGTGAAGCTGTGGTCATGTAGAAGCTTAGATATACTTAACTGATTCATCCCACCATAGTAATGGTGTTGTATCTGGATTCCCTGAAATTTTCAAATGGTAATCCAATAGAGATGTCAATCCTTTGAAGATTTTGTGAAAGAGTTCTTTACTTTTTTTTGTTTTGTTTTATTTATCATTGACCCCTTTCTCAGTCTTAGGAGGTCTCTGGACCCTTTCTCAGAAAAAAATAATGAAAAAATAAATACAAAGAATGATAAGGGAATCCAATTACAGTCAAAATAAAGATTTATTTATTTTCCAATTCAAGTCCACAGATCCCCTGAAATCTATCCATTGATGTGTCTAGAAGTCTGTGGACCATAGATTAAGACCCTTTGCTTTGGAGAATGGCCTTCATGATATGCTGTGGCCAAAGCATCACCTGGAGCTAACCATGTGTTGATGAACCTCTTAAAACGTAGCAAGTATTATGGATTGTTCTGGGCCCATAATTAAGTTTTTCCTTCCCCAAAGGGATTTTACAGATTTTGTTCTCTGCTAGCATAGTCACCTTTGAAAGCCCAAACCCACTTCTGTACCACAATGAAGCATCAAAGTAGACTTCAGGGTAGGAGAAAAAAATATACTAAAGTTCAAATCCAAGGCATGAGACACTGACAGCTGTAAGGCTATTTGATTACAGGTAGCCAGCATGGAGTTGTAAAAGAAAAAAAAAAACCTTGTTTGATTGTTCTAATAGAATTTTTCTAGGAAATAGCACAGAGTCAACAAGGAGAAAGCTCTTGGTAAAATTTACTTGAGTTTCAAGAAAGCTTTTCATATAGTGGCACACAAAAGACATATGCTAGGTCAGCAACTATGAAATGTTGGGGGAAATGTTTAAATGGATAAAAAACCTTGTCGAGATACTAAAAAGAGAGGCTAATGATAAGAAGAAACAGTTCAGGAAGGAGGAGTGTGGCACAGGATTTTGCAGGTACTAGCATGTGGATGGACTATTGTCATCTGGTGACTTTTCTGCTATTGATGTGGTGGTAAAGGGAAACATGGAGCTGTTATTTCAAGAGTTCTCACAGCCGAGTTTAAATTGATCAATTCAAATAGCAATCAACAAATATTTATTAAGTACCTTTTATGTATCATTCACGGTACTAAACACTAGGGATACAAAGAAAGTCAAAAGACAATCTCTGTTCTGAAGGACTTCACAATTTAATAGGATAATTCCATAATCTTTGTGGTTAAAGAAGTTTTATTCATCAGGCAGCTAGGTGGCGCAGTGAGTAGAGCATTGGCCCTGGAGTCAAAAGGACCTGAGTTCGGATCCAGCCTAGGACATTTAATGCACACACAAACAAAACCTAGCCGTGTGACCTTGGGCAAGTTACTTAACCCCAATTGCCCTCCAAAAAGCAAAAAAAAAAAAAAAAAAAAAAAGAAGAAGAAGAAGAAGAAATTTTATTCATCAAGCCTGCACTGAAACAGAGATTTTTGGAAAAGCTGCTTCATATAGTAATTTCAGGATCACAACAAAACTTTAGGTTTGTAATCTCTGAAATTTCTACAAGATAAAAAGCTTCTCTACATATGTGATTATTTGGGGGTTTATTTCATTGTTTGTTTTTTGTTCCATACCTGTGATTTCATCTGTGTGAGGGAACTCTTGGTATGGAAACTCCTTCAAGTGATTCAAGACAGTGTATTAATGTGTCCCACAATCCCTCCAACATCTATCGATTTCCCTTTCTGCCATCTTTACAAATCTTATCAGTATGAGTTGGATCCTCAGAGCTGCTTAATTTGCATTTCTCTAATTATTAACTATCTGGAGCATGTTTATATGAATGTTGGTGACTTGGGTTCCTTACTCCCAAAATAGCCTGTTCACCTCTTTTGATCATTTATCAATTGGAGAATGGCTCCTTTTCTTGCACATTCGAATCAGTTCCTTATGTAGCTAAGAAATAAACCCATTATCAGAGAAACTAACTGCAATGATTTTTTCTCCCACCTATTTAGGAAAAAAAAAACCTTCTCTATTCCATATAATCAAAATTTCCCATTTTATCATCTGTGATCCTGTCTTACTTTGAGTAGGACTTCATTATGTACTTTCTATGTACTGGAAACTGTCCTGAATTCTAAAAACATAAAGAAAATAAAAATGAACAGACCAGGAGCTTGCCTAGTCATAGAGAAATGCCTGGAGGCAATGAGAAGTTAAATGATTTGCCTGTGGTCACATAGTTAATATGATTCAGATGCCAGTCTATCAATGTTATACAGTCTTTTTTTTTTTTAAGACTATACCAGTAACTTCATTGATGCAGGTAGCTCTAGGTGATAAAACACCCCCCTACTTATGCAGATTAGCATCCGCCTGCCATTGAAGCTCTTAAATATCACTTTGTTAAAGTTCTACTATAATGCCTTATTATTATTATTATTATTATTATTATCATTATAATGTCTTAATGCATGGATTAGGAGTATTAGAAATGGAGTTGGGGGAAAATAAGAAGGACATGGGAGGAAGGAAGAGGAAAGCTGCAGTAAAGAGTTGGATGATAATTCTGTGAGGATTGTTTAGGAGTATCAGGAAGGATTCTCTGGGCTAGAGTATATGGAATGGCAATTGGCCTAGGAACTAAGAGTGTGGAAGGAGTTGGTGACTACAGTGAGCTTCTGTTTTTACTGCACAATATGTGTGTTCAAATGAGATTAGAAAGAATAGTGTATTCAGAGAATGATTTTATAGAACACCAATAAAAGATTCGGTGAGTGTGATTACTGAGTTTGGAAGTCATTTGGGTGGGTTTCGGGACTTGGTATAAGAAGAATGAAATTAGCCTAAGGGTGAGTAATGTAAAATAGAGAGGGTATTAAATTGTCCAGGTTAAGTGCTGATTAGGTGAACTACCTAAACAAGTGCCTTAACCAGTGGAGAAAAGGGGCAAATTGGAGAGATGTCAGATAGAAAAAAAGATTTGGAAACTGCTTGACTCTGTGGAGTAAGAGAGAGGGAGGAGTTAATGATGAGACTGAAGTTATAAATGTAGGTAACTAAAAGAATGGAGGTAACTACAACACAATTAAGAAAATTCAGAAAAAAAGTTACCGGTTTGGAGATGAATTGGAGGTAGACTAAACTGCCTCAAAAACTAATGGGTACCCATACACTAGAAGCCTTCAAGCAGATTATAGACGACCCCTTGCCTAGCATGTTCTCTTTTCTTTTTTAATGTTCTTTTATTTTTAAATTTTGAGTTCAAAATTCTCTCCCTCCCTCCTAGACCCACTGAAAAGGCAACAAAATCCTATGAATTATACATGTGAAATCATTCAGGTCATGTTTCCATATTAGCCACACTTTTTAAAAGAAAAAAAAATGACAAAATTATAATAAAATTTGCACTTGGAGTTCATCAGTTCTTTCTCTCGAGGTAGATAACATTTTTTCATCATCAGTCAATTGGAATTGTCTTGGATCATTGTTTTGATTAGAATAGCCAAGCCTTTATGTTGCTATTATTGTGCACAACTATTTCCTGATTCTTTTAATTTCACTTTGCATCAGTTGATATAAGTCTTGTCATGTATTTTTTTTCTTTTCCCTCCTGAAACTACATCCCTTGTCATGTCTTAAAGCAAAATAGTATTCCATCATAATCATTTGCCACAGCTTGTTCAGCCAGTCCTCAATTGACTGAGCATCCCCTAACTTTTTAATTCTTTGCCACCACAAAAAGAGCTGCTATTTTTACACATCCAGGTCCTTTCCCTTTTTATTTGATCTCTTTAGGATACAGACCTAGTAGTAGTATTACTGGATCCAAGAGTATACATAATAAGATAGCCTTTT
Organism: Gymnobelideus leadbeateri; assembly: GCA_011680675.1. Classification (NCBI taxonomy): domain Eukaryota; kingdom Metazoa; phylum Chordata; class Mammalia; order Diprotodontia; family Petauridae; genus Gymnobelideus; species Gymnobelideus leadbeateri. The sequence continues at coordinate 545,578 of WOXC01005137.1, forward strand.
GGGCTTATTTCCAGATTATTCTCCAGAATAGTTAGACTAATTCAGTAGTCCAACAGTTTATTAATGTATCTATTTTCCCTCATCCCTTCCAAGAGTTGTCATTTTTGATAGGTGTGAGGGTTTTTAAAATATATTTATTTATTTGTTGTGGTGGTGGTTTGTCCTTCATTATCAAACAGGATCATGAAATCAAGATGATGTAATGACTTGCAAGTGAACTAGATTTAAATTAAGGAGGGCTGTGCAAAGTCACCAACCTCAGTTTCTCCTCCAGGAACCATCTAGGCCTAGTGGCCAGATATAGATCAGAAAAACTAGAGATGGCCTAGCACTGACTGATACCAATTTGAGAATGATTGATTAAATCATAGGTGATGTAGATATAGGCCACACGCTTGGTCTTAACCTGCAAAATATATTTAGCAAGGAGGCCAAAACCTAGAGACAGCAATACTTCGAATACTGAGAAAAGAACCAGATGCAAAAAGTAGATTCAGGTCCTTTCAAAGTGAAACATCAACAAAATCCCAAGGGAAATTTCTCAGTTTTTTATTATAGATTTAAATACTAAAACTTTGGTATATAGTAGAGAAAAGAAAAAGAAACATTATAAACTTACATATTGAAACTTAAGCATAAAATAAGAAAAAAAAAACATGCCATGTGCATAGCAGAACATGAGAGGATTCAAAATACATAGGAATAAATTCCTGTTCCAAGAAATCCTATACAACAAATAATACACATTATATTGAGAGATGCCTATCTTTTCCTTGCTTCCTTGTAAGTTTTCTTTTGTTCTCTGCTGGGCATTTTTCCTCTTTGTTCTTTCTCCCTTTCTCAAACCCACCAGAAGGCTGCAATTAAGCACAGATACAGATATATACATACACATATACACATACATACATACATAGACATATACTTTCCCTAACAAATTCTACTCCTGATCTTTGTTTTTATGTTTGTGAATATTTCTTACTTCTTATCCCCTCTTATTCTTCTACTTTACTTCTACCTCTTATACTGCCCTATTATTACTTACCCTAACCCCCCTCCCAGGATCCCTCCCTTATCCTCCCATTCCCATAAAGGTAAACACTGTTCTATCCCCCTCTTTGACCTATTCCCTCATCCTGCCCTCTAGAGATCCCTCCCTTCTCCTCTCTCCCCTCCCCATCCCATTATCATTTTATTTCTTTCTGTATTTAGAAGATGTTTATACTATTATATATATATACATATAAATATATATACACATACATATACATACAAACATAAATATGTATTGTTCCTTCTTGAATCCATTCTTGATGAAAGCAGGTTTCCAGAACTAACAGCCCTCCTCCACTATCTAATCCCTCTGTGTCAGTTCTTCCTCTCACAGCTCATTTATATAATTACTCTTTTTTTAGCTGTTCCTAAACTTCTTTACTTTTTAAAGTCATATCATACTCAATTCTACCCCAATCTTTCTTATGAACTACTCAATTAACAACAATAATTTTAGAAATATATTGTTTGCTTGTTTTCCCAGTCTATTTCTTGAGTTTGGAATTTATGTTAAAGTTGGGCTCTTATCACCTAGGAGCGAGGAGACACTTTTTTTTTTGGAAAGCAATTGGGATTAAGTGACTGGCCCAAGGTCACACAGCTAATTCAGTGTCAAGTATCTGAGGCTGGATTTGAACTCAAGCTCTCCTGACTCCAGCGCCCATGTTCTATTCACTGCAGGAACTAACTGCCCCTGACTTACTTGACTCTTTAGGATGCAAACATTGGACTCTCAAGGTAGGAGCTAACACAGGAAAAAATGTGTTCCCTCACATTGAAGATCTTCAAATAGAGCAGAATGACACATAGTAGGTGTTTAATAAATGACAGTTGACTAACCGATTGACCACTTCTAAGTTATATTGTTCATAATTACATTTTAAGTTACATTTAAATTGCATTTATATTTTGGACCAGACAGTCTGTCAGATACCTTCCCAATCTTATTTTGTGACTTAAGAGAAAGGACTTTTGTTATAATTTTCTGGCACTTCCTGCTTCTAGACAGAACAACTGTCTTTTTTTTTTATTTTAAAAAAATGCTTTATTAACTTCTGGTTTACATCATTCATTTCCACCAGATTTTGAGTTACCATTTTTTCGGTAACCCAACACCCCAAAATAGCAGTCCCATTAGATATCCTCTCATCCAATCTGCTCTCTCCCATATCTTCTCCAATACCCCCTTCGACTTTGCCATTAGGGCAAGGTGAATCTCTGAGGCCCAATGCCTCAATACCTTATCTCCCAATTACATGCAAAAAAGTATTAATAATAGTATTTATTTACATTTCAAATATTTAATTTTAAGACTTTGAATTTCAGATCCATTCCCTTCCATCTCTGTCAACCACTCCCTCTGGGAAGATAAGCAATTCAGTATGTGTCGTATATATATAGGTATGCAAAACATTACTATAGTAGACATGTTGTAAGAGACTGCTTATATTTCCCTCCCACCCATCTCACCTCCCACCTGGTCCATTCCCTACTTTGATCCTGTCCCTCTTCAAAAGTGGGTACTTCCAACCTCCTCTCCCCCTAGAATGCCCTCCACTCCATCATCGCCCCTCTCATCCCCCTTCCCCCTACTCTCTTGCAGGGTGAGATATCACATGTAGTATATATGTCATTCTCTCCCTGAGCCAAATTCAATGAGAATAAGGTTTTGTCTTTTTGCCTTCCTGCTCTTCCCCTCCCCTGCAACTACTTCCCCTTGCCTCTCCTACATGAGATAGTTTACCCTACGCTGTCTCTCGCCATCTCCTCTTGTTATATTCCTCTCTCACCTCTTAGTTTCAATTTTTAAGTATCATCCCTTCCTATTAAATTCAAACTGTGCCCTCTATCCATGTATACCTGTAAACATATATACACACATTCATACATTCACACATGTATTCATATGTCCATAGACCCTTCTTCAATTATTTTCATAACGAGAAAGGTTTCATTAGACACAGTTATTGTTTTTCCATGTAGGAATGTAAATAGTTCAACTTTAATAAGTTCCTTTTGATTTCTTTTCCCTGATTACCTTCTCAAGCATCTCTTGCTTCTTGTGTCTGAATGTCAAATTTTCTATTCGACTCTGAATTTTTTCTTCAAGAATGCTTGAAAGTCCTCTATTCCATTGAATGAACATATTTTCCCCTGAAACAAGGTACTCAGTTTTGCTGGGTAGCTGAACCTTGACTTCAATCCCAGCTCTTTTGCCCTCTGGAATATCATATCCCATGCCGTTTGATCCCTCAGTGTAGAAGCTGCCATGTCCTGGGCTATTCTGATAGGGTTTCCACAATATTGGAATTGTTTCTCCCTGGCTGCTTGTAGTATTTTCTCCTTGATCTGGGGATTCTGGAACGTGGCTATAATATTCCTAGGAGTTTTCTTTTTTTTTTAAACAAATGCTTTATTAACTTCTGTTTTACATCATTCATTTCCACCAGATTTTGAGTTACAATCATTTTCCCCCTGTTATTCCCCTACCCAACCTCCCAGAATAGTAGTCCCACAAGATATCGCATCCTCCAGTCTGCTCTCTCCCATACCTTCTCCCATATCCCCATCGACTTTTCCATTAGAGGAGGGTGAATCTTTGTGTCCCAATGCCTGCACATCTTATCTCCCAATTATAAGCAAAAGAGTATCAATAATAGTATTTATATATATTTGAAACATTTAATGTTACGACCTCGAATTTCAGATCCATTTCCTTCCTCCCTTGTCACCCATTCCCTCTTGGGAGATAAATAATTCAGTATATGTTGTACATGTCTGGCTATGCAAAACATTATCATAGTAGATATATTGTACAAGGCTGCTTATAATTCCCTCCCACTCATCCCACCCCCCACCTGGTCCATTCCCTACATGATCCTGTCCCTCTTCTATAGTGGGTACTTCCAACCTCCCCTCACCCCAAGGATGCCCTCCCATCCATCATCCCTCCTCCCACCCTCCTTCTCCCTATCCTGCTGCAGGTTGAGATATCCCATTTAGTATGTATGTCATTTTCTCCCTGAACCAAATTCAATGTGAATGTGGTTTTGCCTTTTTAGCCTTCCTTATTCTCCCTCTCTTTTACAACCACTTCCCCTTGCTTCTTCTACATGGGATAGTTTACCCTACCCTGTCTCTCCCCATCTCCTCTTGTCACGTTCCTCTCTCAACTCATAATTTCATCCCTTGAGTATTCTCCCTTCCCAACAAATTCAACCTATGCCCTCAATCCATATATAACTGTAACCATATACACACACATTCACATATGTATTCATATGACCACACACCCTTCTTCCATTATTTTCATAGTGAGAAAGATATCATCAGTCCCAGTTATTGCTTTTCGATATAGGAATGTAAATAGTTCAACTTTGATAAATTCCTTTTGATTTCTTTTCCCTGATTACCTTCTCAGGCATCTCTTGCTTCTTGTGTCTGGATGTCAAATTTTCTATTCAATTCTGGTTTTTTCCTCAAGAATGCTTGAAAGTCCTCTATTCCACTGAATGACCATATTTTCCCCTGAAACAAAATGCTCAGTTTTGCTGGGTAGGTGACCCTTGGGTTCATTCCCAGCTCTTTTGCCCTCTGGAATATCATATTCCATGCCCTTCAATCCCTCAGTGTAGAAGCTGCCAGGTCCTGGGCTATTCTGATTGTGTTTCCACAATATTGAAATTGTTTCTTCCTGGCTGCTTGTAGTATTTTCTCCTTGATCTGGGGATTCTGGAACCTGGCTATAATATTCCTGGGAGTTTTCTTTTTGGGATCTTTTTCAGGAGGTAATCTGTGGATTCTTTCAACCTCTATTTTGCCCTCTGGATCTAAAATATCAGGGCAGTTTTCCTTGAGAATTTCTTGAAGGGTGATTTCTAGGTTCTTTCCTTGATCATGGCTTACAGGTAGTCCAATAATTTTTAAATTGTCTCTCCTGGATCTATTTTCCAGGTCAGTGGTTTTTCCCATGAGATATTTCACATTGCCTTCTAATTTTTCATTTGTTTGGATCTGCTTAACAGCATCTTGATTTCTCATAAAGTCATTAGCTTCCATTTGCTCCAGTCTAACTCTGAAGGAATGAATCTCCTCAGTGAACTTTTGAGATGATTTTTCCATCTCGCAAATTCGACTTTTTAAGGCATTCTTCTCCTCATTGCCCTTTTCAGCCAGCTTTGCCATTTGAGTTAGTCTATTTTTTAAGGTGTTGTTTTCCTCAGTCCGGCTGTTGACCCTCATTTCATACTTTTCCTGCATCCTTCTCATTTCTCTTTCCAATTTTTCCTCCACTTCTCTTATTTGATTTTTAAAGTCCTTCTTAAGGTCCTCTATGGCCTGCAACCCGCTCATGTTTTCCCCTGGGGCTTTTGGAGCAGGACTTCTGACCTCACAGTCCTTTTCCCGCTCTATGCCCCCAAAATAGCAGTCTAGGGTTGCATTTTTCTGTTTCCTTTGCCTTGGCATGTTGCCGCTTAATTAATTGACTTTTGGGCTTGTTGCCACACTATGGCTTTAAGGCCATATAAAGGAATTTTCGTCCCAAACGTGTGGGGGGCAACTTCCATTTCTGGTAAGCTGTAAACCCACCCACAACTTCCACCCTAGTTCACAATCCAGATCCAGGGAGGTTAAAGCAAGAGCGATTACCCCCCAAGACTGATCGCTGGATCTCCCTACAAACTTGTAGGCCAGGAGCTGGAGCTGCCTCTGAAAACTACAAAATGCTGTGTCTCCTCAGCGGCTTCTAGCCCCCAGGAGAGGGAGCTGACACATTCCCTAAATACGGGTCCCAAAGTCCATAGGACACTAACCTCTTACTTTGTCCTAGGCAAGTCTATGTTGATAATTCTGGAGTCGCCACAGCTCCTGGTGTTCTGGGGTACCTCCAGCCGGCTGCTGGCCCTGGGGCTAAAACGTAGTTTTCTTTTTGGGATCCTTTTCAGGAGGTGATCTGTGGATTCTTTCAACCTTTATTTCCCCCTCTGGGTCTAAAACATCAGGGCAATTTTCCTTGAGAATTTCTTGAAGGATGATTTCTAGGTTCTTTCTTTGATCATGACTTTCAGGTAGTCCAATAATTTTTAAATTATCTCTCCTGGATCTGTTTTCCAGGTCAATGATTTTTCCCATGAGACATTTCACATTGCCTTCTATTCTTTCATTTGTTTGGATCTGTTTAATAGCATCTTGATTTCTCATAAAGTCACAAGCTTCCATTTGCTCCAGTCTAATTCTGAAGGAATGATTCTCCTCAGTGAGCTTTTGAGGTTCTTTTTCCATCTGGCAAATTTGGCTTTTTAAGGCATTCTTCTCCTCATTGCATTTCTGAGCCTCTTTTGGCATTTGAGTTAGTCTATTTTTTAGGGTGTTATTTTCCTCAGTCAGGCTGTTGACTGTCATTTCATACTTTTTTTGCCTCTTTCTCATTTCTCTTCCCAATTTTCCCCCACTTCTCTTATCTGCTTCTTATGGTCCTCTATGGCCTGTAGCCAGCTTGTATTTTCATTTGGGGCTTTTGGTGCAGGAGTTCTGACCTCACAGTCCTCCTCCTGTTCCATGCTTTGATCCTCTTTGCCCCAAAAATAGGAGTCTAAAGTTACATTTTTCTGTTTATTTTGTTTCCTTTGCCTAGGCATATTGCCACTTAATTACTTGATTTTTGGGCTTGTTGCCACAGTAGGACTCTGCCACCAGGCAGGAGAGCTTCTGTCCCAAACGTGGGATCTTCACAACTTCCGCAGGTTGGGTGGCCTCTGTAAAGCCTCTACCCACTCTGGCAAATTGGATACCCAACGCAGACCTCCCCCCAAGACCACAATCCATATCCAATCAGGTTAAAACAAGAGCGATTAACCCCCAGACTGATTGTTGGATCTCTCTACATTTCACAGACCAGGAGCTGGAGCTGCCACTGACACTGCAAAATGGCCTCTGTGCCAAGTTTCCTCAGCAGCTTTTTGCCCCCAGGGGAGGAAGCCGACGCGTCCCCTAAATACTGGTCCCAAAGTCCATAGGGCACTAAGCTCTCACTTTGTCCTAGGCATATCTGTGCTGATAATTCTGGAATCGCCACAGCTGCTGGTGTTCTGGGGTCCTTCCAGCCAGCTGCTGGTCTGGCCTGCCCTGGGGCTAAAACCTCAGCTCATGTGGGACTGGGCCTTGGCTCCCAGAGAGCTCTGCTGTCGATTCCCAGTGTGCTGTGCTGCCCGCTCTCAGAGTGCTGCACTGCCTGCTCCCTGCAGGGATGCTGGGCTGTCCTCAGCAGGAGGTTAGCTTCTCTGTGTTGTTCCGTGGGTGCTGGGGTTCCAGAAGTTGTTCAGATTCTCCTTTTATATTGTTTGTGAGTGGTGTGGGGCAGAGCACCCTGGAAATGCTGTTTCTACTCCACCATCTTGGCTCCGCCCCCTGTTCAGCTATTTTCATAGCTCCGGGGTACGTTCCAGTTTTCAGTGCTTCCAATGTGGTGTGACCTGGGTAGAAGTATGGCCTCTCCTCTTCTGATCAGCTCTCTGGATGTTTGTTTACTTTCAGCCACAAGTATGAGTGTTTCTCTTAACTCTAGAAAGAGAGTAGGGAACCTGTAGCCTCCAGGTCATGTGTTGAGTGGCCCTCTTACTGAATCCAAACCTCACAGAACAAATACCCTTAATAAAAGGGTATGTTCTGTCAATCCTGGACTCAGTGAAAGAGTAGCACTTGAAGACCTAGAGAGCTACATGTGGCCTAGAGGCCTCAAGTTCCCCACCCCTGCCCTAGATCCAAGACCAGGATTCCTGCTCCCTTGTGACTAATCACAAGCTCTCCTTTCCCTCCTGAACTGTAACCTAGAATTGCAGATGGGCAATAGTCATTCAGTGCTAGCTATACCAATTGCCAGCAAAGGGTTCCCTGTAATCTCTTTCTGACCATTTGTTCAACTCCCTTACTTATTCTGGGCTAAAAGCTACTGAAGCTGATGCTGCTACCAATGCTGTCATGGCTTCCTCCAAGCCCCACTTTTGCCTCTCCTACTGCACTCCAAGCCTGAACACACCCTGGGATCTAAGACCTCTCCTGTGAACCTTCTAAGTTGTCTTATTCTGTTTCTTTCTAACCTTTTGTTGGTTCTGCCAGTCCCAAATTTGATTTGAGACATTATTTTAAAGTTTTTGGATGAGAATGTTAGAAGAGTTCAGCTGGGTTCTAGCCTGTGCTACCCCATCTTGTCTCTACCCTTCTCTGGTACATTTTGATGAGAAGTGTGTGTGGGGTCGGGGAATAGATGATCTTTGAGGTCAGTTCCTACTCAGAAATTCTATAAATATTGTCTTTAAAAAAAGTTATGGTAAGATCTTCTAGTCAGAAAGAATTGTCAAGCCAATAAAACAAATACATGGTGGAAATATATTCTTGTAAGTCATTCTGGAGACCTTTAATAGGGATTCCTATCCATAAGGTAGGAACAAACATTTTGCCATAGAAACCAAGGTGGATAAAATGGTAGAAATGTTGTCAGCATTAAGCTATTATTTGCCCATGAATCAGCTAATTCATCCTGAAGCTAGAAATTTTTCATCATGTATCAAAATCCCTAAGAAAAAAATGTGAACCTTTTTTTTCTCTGCTAACTTTTTAATATTGTAGAATAAAACTACAATCATGAAGACTCAGTTTGCTTCAAAATGAAGAAGAGTTGAGCCTATCCTGTAAATGCTGAGCCATGAAAGGAACACAAGCATATTGCCTATTGTCTTTGCTGGAGCAAAACAAAGAATATTTTTTCCACTAGGATTTCTGTGAGAAAATTATGACCATTTATTTCAAAAGTGCCCAAATCTTTCCTACCAACCTGCTGGTGCTAGAGGTCTTTTCCAGTTCCCCAAGTGGCTGCATGTTTCAGAACAGCAGGGTAGAAAGGTAGAAGAAATAGGGACTTGCAGAAATACAGACTTGTAAGGTTTTCAGTAATTATCTTCTAGAAGAAATGACCAGCAGCTGGAAATCTGCACTACTGAAACCATGGAAATGTTTCATATTTTGACATATTAATTATGAGCAATCATTCTTTTGCTGATCAACCCAACTTATATGATTACAAATAAATCTGTGCTCCTGTCAGTATCAAATGTCCATTACCATTAAAGCACAGAGTTACTGCAAGATCCTCTTTTAGGGAAACATAATGTTATGCACATGAGGAAGAACACATTCTCTTCTGCTGCCTCAAATGATAAATGGAAAGAAATAATTGCCACAGAAACTTTTGGGATGGTAATGGTATGGGAGGGGCTATTCTTTGATTCTTAGGCATGTGCACAAGTATCTATTACAGAAATCTTTTTTTCCCCTACAGTCTGTAGAGAGGAAAGTGTAATCAAGTTCTTTCTTGATATCATCTCCGGTCCAGTCTTTGAACACTGGATATAATTTGGGGGAACCACCAAAAATATCAACAACTTATTGTGGATGGAGGAAAAAAATAAATGTGAGGGTGGTGAACAAAAATGTGAGTAGTTTCTCTAAAATATAGTTATGGATTTGGCAGTAATTAAAAATGTTATAAAGAGAACACTATATTGTACAAAATAAATGTTAGAGTGTTCTGAGTGAATAAGTATAAAATCACTTAATTCATTATATATAATTACAGACAATGCTCCAGCCATGCCTCAAGTACAACTTGACATCTTGCTATGTACCCTGCTCACAAAGACAAAGACCTCAGCCCTTTCTCTTGCTCTAGAAAGGGTAATCAAATCAATCCTAACACTATACCTAAAGGAATATGGCCCTACTCACAATCTCTGACAGCCTACTAGACTAAAATGACCTTCATCACCTCCAGTCTTTTAGATGTGTTGTGTCTTTTTATTAGAATGTGAGCTCTGAAAGGGAAGAGACTCCTTAAACTCCCTTCATTTTATCTGACCACACACACACACTAGCTATTGTGCTATATCTCTCCTCCCCTTTCACTTCTACACTAGGTAGCTTAACTTCCTCTCCTCTCATTCATTTCTAAACTGTCTCCAACCTGACTACTGACCTCATTATTTGCCTGCAGTTTCTCACTCAAAAGTTACCAAAGATCCCTTAATACCCAAATCTAACTGCCTTTTGTCAGTCTTCATCATCATCGACCTCTGTAAATCTGATGCTGTTGATCACCCTCCCATCCTGAATACTCTCTCATCTGCATGTTTAAATGGGGCTGCTCTCTCCTACTTCTCCTCCTACTTTGTAATTACTCCTCAATTTTCTTTCCTGAATCTTCATCCAAGTCCTTCCTACTAGTCATGCCTTTCTCCCAAGGCTCTGTCTTGTGTTCTGTTCTCTTCTCCCTTTATAATTTTTCATTGATGATCTCATTGGCATGAAAGTTTCAATTATTATTCCTATATAAATGATTCCCAGATCCATATTTAGTCCTAATCTCTCTCAGTCTCACATTGCTGTCATTTTTATATCAGGAATTAAATACCCCATAGAATACAAAATGTCCAAATCAGAACTCTTTATCTTTTCCCAAAATTCCTCTCTTCCTCTTTTGCATTTTGGTTCAGGGCACATATCTAATTTCCCAGTCACCCAGTGTTACAACTGTTATGGGAATGGGAAGTTAATATCTTCCCTGCCCCTAGGCCCTTTGACAGGCTTGAGTGAACGTGGAGCCTGTGGTAGGAGGCTTGGCTTTCAGGAATGCTTTTTGATTGGGCAGTGGGTCAAGAGGGTTATGACATTTTCTGAGGTAGGAGAAGGCTATATATACCCAGGTGTGAGGCTTTGCTTTGGGGGTCACTCTGAGAAGTGTTGTGTGATTTGACCAGAAGAGACTCTGGGCAGCCATTGAGCCCCCAGCTTTGAAAGCACAGATGTTGATGCTTCCCTCTCTGGTAACTAAGTCTGGATGTAAGGGTCAGACAATTGGGGGCCTGTCTGCTTGATATGTTTCTCCGTCTTCTTGTAACTTCTGTATACTCTGAAGTTTGGGGTGCTTACTTTTTCCCCTGAACTAGGTAAATGATATGTTTGATTGATTAAAGCAAGATTGTTAACTCATTTTGAGTTATTTTCCTTTACAAAAGCAGATCTAAGAACCTGTGTTGGCAGCCACCCTGGGTATGTCGGGGTGCTTGTAATAACAATTCAGGTATCCTTTACTCTTTACTCACACTTATGCCACATATACGATCTGTTGTCAAATCTTAGAACTTTTCCCTTCACATCTGCTTTATATGCCTTCTCTCCACTCATACCACCACCACTCTAGTGCAGGCCCTCATCACCTTATATCTGGACTACTGTAGTAGTTTTCTGGTTAGTCTCCATGCCTCAATTCTCTTCCCATGCCAATTTAAGACTTCCAATTTGATCATGTGAACCACCAACTTATTAAAATCCAATGGTTCCACATTACCTCCAGACTCAAGAATAAAATCCTCTGCTTTGCATTTAAAGCCCTTCACAATACAATTCCTTCAAACCTTATTATTTTTTTTCATATTTTGTCCTCCTCTTCATACTTTAAATTCCAATGATCTTGACCTGCTTGCTTATTCCTCAAACATGACTACTGTCCTGACTCAGTGGCTTAATAGCTGTCCACCACACCTGAAATGCTTTCCATTTTCTTTTCTTCCTTTTGGATTCCTTTAAAATTCAGCATAAATCCCACCTTTTTTTGCAAGAGGTCTTCTCCCTCTACCCTCATTCCAACCTCATTGCTAATATCCTCCATTTACACTGTATATACTGTATCTTCTATGTGTGTAGGTATTTGCATGTTTTCTCCTCCATTAGAATGTGAATTTTCAAGGGGAGAGATAATGTTTTTGTCTCTGTTTATACCCTGATACTTCTGCATTATCTCAATTGTTAACATATGTGTCCCTAACACCTATCACAATGACTGGCATAGAGTGTTCACTTAATAAATAAATGTTCTCTCACTCATTCACTCATGATAGCACCAATCAATTTCCCCTGGACCATTATTTAATTTTGTGCCAATTAAAAAACTAAAACAAGCAAGAAATGAATATTAGTTTGAAACTCCTGCCCATTTACTTCCTTTTCATTAAAAGATATCATTTCATTTCCTGAAGATTTTTTTTTCCTGAGAAATAAAAGCAGGTTTCTAGTGGTGCTGTAAAGTCTGGTGAGGTGGTCAAATACTGAGTGATGACAAGTCTAGTTAGGAAGGTAATTTTGCTTAATTTGGAAAAAAAAGAAGAAAAATATTATAAAAGTTAGGACTCTTCACTGCCTCCAAACAATGTGAAAGGGGAATCTAAACAACTTCTGGAGCCCCGGCACCCAAAGAACAACACAGAGAAGCTAACCTCCCACTGAGGACAGCCCAGCAGCCCTGCAGGAAGGACCAGCACAGCACTCTGGGAGCCAGTAGCGTGCAGCACACAAAGCGCATGGAGCCGAGCTGAGCAGAGTGGAAGCCAGGTCCCCGTGAGCCGAGGTTTTAGCCCCAGGGCGGCAGGGGCAGCAGCTGGCTGGAGAGACCCCAGAACACCAGTACCTGAGGCAACTCCAGAATTATCAACATAGACATGCCTAGGACAAAGTAAGAGGTTAGTGCCCTATGGATTTTGGGACCAGCATTTGGGGAATGCATCAGCTCCCTCCCCTGGGGGCTAGAAGACGCTGAGGAGACACACCATTTTGTAGTTTTCAGAGGCAGCTCCAGCTCCTGGCCTGCAAATTGTAGGGAGATCCAGCAATCAGTCTTGGGGGGTAATCGCTCTTGCTTTAACCTCCCTGGATCTGGATTGTGATCTGGAGTGGAAGTTGTGGGTTGGTTTACAGCTTGCCAGAAATGGATGTTGCCCTCCTACACATTCGGGACGAAAATTCCCCTATCTGTGGCAAAGACATACTGTGGCAACAAGCCCCAAAATCAAGTAATTAAGTGGCAATATGCCAAGACAAAGGAAACAGAAAAATGCAACCCTAGACTCCTATTTTGGGGGCATAGAGTGGGAAAAAGACTGTGAGGTCAGAAGTCCTGCTCCAAAAGACCCAGGTGAAAACATTAGCGGGTTGAAGGCCATAGAGGACCTTAAGAAGGACTTTAAAAATCAAATAAGAGAAGTGGAGGAAAAATTGGAAAGAGAAATGAGAAGGATGCAGGAAAAGTATGAAATGAGGGTCAACAGCCTGACTGAGGAAAACAACACCTTAAAAAATAGACTAACTCAAATGGCAAAGGAGGCCCAAAAAGGCAATGAGGAGAAGAATGCCTTAAAAAGTCGAATTTGCCAGATGGAAAAAGAATCTCAAAAGTTCACTGAGGAGATTCATTCCTTCAGAGTTAGACTGGAGCAAATGGAAGCTAGTGACTTTATGAGAAATCAAGATGCTGTTAAGCAGATCCAAACAAATGAAAGATTAGAAGGCAATGTGAAATATCTCATGGGAAAAACCACTGACCTGGAAAATAGATCCAGGAGAGACAATTTAAAAATTATTGGACTACCTGAAAGCCATGATCAAAGAAAGAACCTAGAAATCATCCTTCAAGAAATTCTCAAGGAAAATTGCCCTGATGTTTTAGACCCAGAGGGCAAAATAGAGGTTGAAAGAATCCACAGATTACCTCCTGAAAAAGATCCCAAAAAGAAAACTCCCAGGAATATTATAGCCAGGTTCCAGAATCCCCAGATCAAGGAGAAAATACTACAAGCAGCCAGGAAGAAATAATTTCAATATTGTGGAAAAACAATCAGAATAGCCCAGGACCTGGCAGCTTCTACACTGAGGGATCAAAGGGCATGGAATATGATATTCCAGAGGGCAAAAGAGCTGGGAATGAACCCAAGGGTCAACTACCCAGCATAACTGAGTATTTTGTTTCAGGGGGAAATATGGTCATTCAGTGGAATAGAGCAGTTCCAAGCACTCTTGAGAAAAAAAAACAGAATTGAATAGAAAATTTGACATCCAGACACAAGAATCAAGAGATGCCTGAGAAGGTAATCAGGGAAAAGAAATCAAAAGGAACTTATCAAATTTGAACTATTTATATTCCTATATGGAAAAACAATAACAGTGACTGATGATATCTTTCTCACTGTGAAAATAATGGAAGAATGGTGTGTGGTCATATGAATACATATGTGAATGTATGTGTGTATGGATAGAGGGCATAGGTTGAATTTGTTGGGAAGGGAGAATACTCAAGGGATGAAATTATGAGGTAAGAGAGGAAAGTGTCAAGAGGAGATGGGTGGAGACAGGGTAGGGTAAACTATCTCATGTAGAAGAAGCAAGGGGAAGTGGTTGCAAGGGAGGGAAAGAATAGGAAGTCAAAAAGGCAAAACCACATTCTCAATTTATGTGGTTCAGGGAGAGAATGACATACATACTAAATGGGATATCTCAACCTACAGCAGAATAGGGGGAAGGGAGATGAGAGGAAGGATGATGGATGGGAGGGCATCCTTGGGGGGAGGGGAGGTTGCAAGTACCCACTATAGAAGAGGGACAGGATCATATAGGGAATGGACCAGTTGGGGGGTGGGATGAGTGGGAGGAATTTATAAGCAGCCTTGTACAATATATCTACTATGATAATGTTTTGTATAGCTAGACATGTACAACATATACTGAATTACTTATCCCCCCAGAGGGAATGGGTGACAAGGTAGGAAGGAAATGGATCTGAAATTCTAGGTCTTAACATTAAATGTTTCAAATATATATAAATACTGTTATTAATACTCTTTTGCTTGTAATGGGGAGATAAGATCTGCAGGCATTGGGACACAAAGATTCACCTTGCTCTAATGGAAAAGTCTAAGGGGGTATGGGAGAAGGTATGGGAAAGAGCAGCTTGGAGGAAAAGATATCTTGCGGGACTGCTATTCTGGGAGGGTGGGTAGGGGAACAACAGCGGGTGGGGGGGAATGATTGTAACTCAAAATCTGGCGGAAATGAATGATGTAAAACAGAAGTTAATAAAGCATTTGTTTAAAAAAAAAGTGACCCGACCATAGAATGTTGCTATGATGACAGGGAAGATCAAAATACAAACTTGAAGAAGACAACAATATGGAAAAAGCTATATGCAGAACCTCACAGAAAATGTAAACTGATCTTAAGAAAAAAAAATCCTGGGGTGGTTAGGTGGTTCAGTGAGTAAAATTACCAACCCCAGATCATTCAGGCTCAGATACCTAACACCCACACAAAAACACTGGGTGTAACCTTGGGCAAGTTACTTAACCCCAATTGTTTAAAAAAAAAAAACCTTAAAAGACTTCTAAAAAGATTTTAAAAATAAAATAAGAGAGATTGAGGAAACACGGGGAAAGAAATGAGGAGGATGTAAGAAAAGCATGAAAAGAGAGTCAACAGCTTGGTAATGAAGACACAAAAAATACTTAAAATAACACTCCAATAAAACAGAATAGGTCAAATAGTTAAAGAGTCATAAAATGTCAGTGAAGAGAACTCCTTAAAAAGCAGAATTGGCCACACGGGAAAAGATGGGCAAAGATTCACTAAAGAATTCCTTAAAAATATATTTTGGCAAGTAGAAGCTGATGGCTCTATGAGATATCAAGAAACAAACAAAATCAAAAGAATGAAAAAATAGATATCTCTTTGGAAAAACAACTGACCTAGAAAATAGATTGAGGAGGGATAATTTAAGAATTATCCCTTATTGTTATCCCTTATATTACCTGAAAGATGTGATTAAAAACAAAAACCTAGACATATTTTTTTAAAGAAATTATCAAGAAAAACTGCCCTGCTATCCTAGAACAGGAGGGTAAAATAGAAATTGAAAGAATCCCCCAATGACTTCCTGAAAGAGATCCCAAAATGAAAACTCCCAGAAATAGTATAGCCAAATTCCAGACCTCCATGGTCAAGGAGAAAATATTCCAAGCAACCAGGAAGAAACAATTAAAATGTTGTGGAGAGGGAGTTAGGATAACACAAGATTTAGCAGCTTCAAAGCTAAAGGATTGGGGGGCTTGGTATATGATATTCCAGAGGGTAAAGGAGCTAGTATTACAACCAAGAATTACCTACCCAGTAAAACTGAATATAATCCTTGAGGGAAAAAGTGAACATCTAATTAAAGGACTTTAATTATTCTTGATGCAAAGATCAAATCTGAATAGAAAATTTAACTTTCAAATACAAGAATCAAGAGAAGCATGAAAAGTTAAACAGGAAAAGAGAAACTGTAAGGGATTCAATAAAGTTAAATTGTTTATATTACTACATGAAAAGATGATACTTGTTACTCCTAAGATCTTTCTTGTTATTAGGGTAGTTAGAAGGAGTACACATAGACAGAGGCCAAGGGGTAAAGGTGTGAGTTTAATATGATGGGATGATACACAAAAAAAAGTGGTAAGAAAGGAAGATGAACTGAGAGAAGTGAAAAGGGAAATTGTTTAAATTTTTTCACATCAAAAATGTGCAAAATAACTTTTATAGTAGAGGGAAAGACAGGAGGGTGGTAGGCAACACTTCAGTCTTACTCTCATCATAAATGACTCAAAGATGTAATAATATGTATATTCAGTTGGATATAGAAATTTCTCTTACTCTAGGGTAAAGTAGGAGGGAAAGTGAATAAAAGATAGGGGTTCATAGAAGGCATGGTGGATTGGGAAGTCAGAAGCAACACACTTTTGAGGAGGGACAGGGTAGAAGGATACAGAGAAAGAGAGAAAGTGAGAGAGACAGCAATATAAGGTCAAATGAATACATAATTTACACAGAAATGGTCATACCATAAGCAAATTAGAGAAGCATGTAATAGTTTATCTGTCACATCTATGAATGTAGAAATGATTTATGACCAAAATAATCATAGGGAGCATTATGGCATGTAAAATAATTAATTCTGATTGCATTAAATTAAAAAAGTTTTTTTTTTTTTCACAAAGGAAAATAAATGCAGCCAAGAGTAGAAGAAAAGCAGAAAACTTTTTTATAGCAAGTTCCTTGGACAAAGGCATCATTTCTCAAATATACAGAAAACTGAATTAAATTTATAAGAATATGAGTCATTTCTCAATTGAAAATGGTAAAGGGTTATGAACAGGCAGTTTTCAGAAGAAGAAATAAAAGCTATCTATAATCACATGAAGAAGCCTTCTCAATCACTATTAATTAGAAAATGAATTTAAATCAACTCTTAAGTACTGGCTCACACATTTTGGCTAATATGACAGAAAAGAGAAATGACAAATGTAGGAAGGAATATGGAAAAGCTGGGACACTATTGCACTGGTTGGTAGAGTTGTGAACTGATACAGTCATTCTAGAGAATAATTTGGAACTATGCACAAAGGGCTATCAAATGTGTACACCCTTTGGTTTAGCAATAGCACTACTAGGTCTGTATAAAGAAGAACAGAGACCCATATGTACAAAAATATTTATCACAACTCTTTTTGTGCTTACCTTCTCAAAGAGGAGGAAAGAGGAAAAAGGGAAGGAGAGAATTTAGAATACAAAATTTTAAAAAAAATGTGAAAAATTGTTTTTACATGTAATTGGAAATAATAAAATATTTTTATAAAGAAACACTGATTTATTGGGTGACTCATTGATTTACTAAAATGTGGCTTCCAAAAATGAATGCATTAATATAATACTAAAATATTATCACTCTATTCCTGCTATACTTTTGATATTCAAGGAACAGAACAAACATATATGCAACATTATGATGGATATAGGTGGATAATTTATAATTGAATTTACCATATACCTAAGTAGAAAAAAGGCATATAGTGTCAAAATATTAAGAAACGATCCAAAGTTGATTGAAGACATTTTTGGAAGCATATGATTTTTCTATTTCAACCATTATAGATCACTGCCCTTTGAAAGAATATCCTCTAATAGAGATTAGATGGCCACATGTTATAGAAGATGTTAAGGATTTTCATTAGTTGGAAGAATGGACTAGATTAACATAAGGTTTATTTTGCAAAATTTATATGTCATGATTGTTATCTACATCTAAAGTAAGCAGGAATTCAATTAATTAAATGTATATTAAACACTTGCTGTATGCAGGACACAGATACAAGAACTGAAGTACATATACAATTTATAAGGTACACAGTCTCTGCCCTGTTTTAGCGAATAATAAGATACAAATATGCTTAATAATACTTAGTAATAGCTCACAATAAATGTATTTGAGGGTGAAAATAAAGTATTACTTCCACAAGACCAAGATTCACCCAATGGCTAAATGGTTAAAAGGATATGAACAAGTATTTGTCAAAGGAATAATTACAATCTATTGAAAGCAATATGAAAAGTTCCTCCAAATACCTAATAATAAGATAAATGCAAATAAAAATAACCATAAGTTTCAACTCATATGCCACAAACCCAAAAGATGAGAATAGTTAATGTTGGAGGGATGATAAAAAGACAGGCACTATAGTGCATTATATAGCTGCAGGTGGAGTCAAGAATTAGCACTTCTATTAGAGAAAGTAATTGGGGATTTTTCTAGAAAAGTAACTAGAGCATCCGTACCCTTTTACCTACAGTCCACTTGTAAGAAAAGAAGTCAAAGATAGACATAAACACAAATATTCATGCCATCATTTGTATATGCATGAGTATGTATGTTTGTGTGTGTTGGGAAAGACCTAAAACCAAAATAGATACTATTTGCTAAAGGCAGGCTATATAAAGTATTAGGTATGAATTAATGACATATTATTGCATAGAAAGAAATTACAAATATGAGCAAAACATATGATAGGAAGATATATTAACTGAGGCAGTGTAAAGTAAGATGAAAGAAGAAAACAATACAAAGACTACAAAAAGGGAAATGGAAAAGAATAAACAAATCCAAGTGAATGCTGTATAATTATAATGACCAAGCTTGGCTCCAGAGAAAAGATGAGAATATGCACTTTCTTCCCATCTTTGAAAAAATGAAGGATGATGGGGCGGCTAGGTGGCGCAGTGAATAGAGCGCCGGCCCTGGAATCAGAAGGATCTGAGTTCAGAGCGGGCCTCCGACACCTAATCCGCACAAACAAAAACCTAGCCGTGTAACCTTGGGCAAGTTACTTAACCCCAATTGCCCTAAAGGGGCGGCTAGGTGGCGCAGTGAGTAAGAGCGCCGGCCTCGGAGTTTGGATGACCCGAGATCAGATCCGGCCTCAGAAAATGAGCACCCACGCATAAATCAAATGACTAGCCGTGTAACTTTGAGCAAGTTACTTAACCCCAATTGCTTTAAAAAAAAAAAAATGAAGGATGATTTAGAACACTGCATAGATTGACAGATATGGTTGACATTTTGGTTAGTTTTCCCTAAATGTTTTTCTTTTTAATTCTTTATTCTTAAGGTTGGCTCTCAGGTAGGAAAAGGTGGAACTCTATAATTAGAAATGTAAATGAGGCAGAAACAAAAGATATTAACTTTTATTTTTAAGAAGAAGAAAATGACATGGTATATAAGAACCACCAATAAAGGTCATTTTTCAGAGGGAAATTAGGGAGTTCACAGACAAATGTCCTGTATTTATCAGAAAATGAAATGTAAAGCCTTAACTCTTTCAGCAGAACTGGCTGATGTTATAATTCCTTATAAACCCACTGAGCACTACTGATAACCCAAACCCAAGGGAAAACAACTCTTAGATTAAAATCCAGCTGTTTCCATTTCTGTCCCCTCTGTGCCTCAGCCCAATAAGAAATGTTTTTTGTCATCATTACTATTGTTGTTTTTTCTAAGAGTAGTTTATGCAAAGATAATGGTAGCCAATTTTAATTGGTAACTTCTTAAATGTTTGAACCACATTCTGAGGGGCGACCCTAGTTAGATTCAAAAATGAAGTTACTTTTAGTGTCTAATAAAGTAGAGACTCAAAGTATGAATATATTCAAACTGCACAGTGTAGATAACTGCAGTTGGATCCAAATTCTAATTTGAAAATCCAATATTACACAACATCCCAAGAATACATAATTATGCTGCCTATAATAAACATTGTCTGAGTGCTTAAAGTATTGAATGGTTAATCTTGGATAGATTTAAAGCACCACCTGTTCACTTCTATTTAAAAAAGTTATAATTATAATTTCTGTTTCATTGAAGTACTTAATCCGTATGTATTTGGTTTCATCTTTGAATATGTCGTTGGTATAAAAATATACTACCATCACTGTGAGTCAGCGGGTGGCCCCTTTATTAAAAAGGTAAGTGAACAATGTATTTCTTTCACCATGCCCATGACTGCAAATGGAGGGAACAGGGCTGTTCTGCTTGTATCTTCCTGCTAGTTCAGAGAAACTCACCCACTCTTGGGAATAGGCATATCAGTTTAGGAACTGCAAGGAAAATGGGTCAGGGCCACAGTAGGGGAGAACGCATTAGGTTGCCTCAAGAATGCCCATTTCTGACCCCTTAGGGAAGTTTTTGTGGATACCAGAAACCAGGCTTCCTGCTGACTAATTCCTGTTTGAAGAAACGAAGGAAAAAAAGATTTGAGCCCATGCAGACTGAAAATTAGCATTGTTGGGCCCTGTCAGGCCATTGTTATTGACAAGCTAGATGCTCTCAAAGGAATATAGATAGGGAATGGAGGCTCCCTAGTACAAAAGAAGAAAGTACTATATCTAGTGTCAGAGGTTCTTGATCCAAGTCCTGCCTCCAATATTATCTACCTGCATAACCTTGGGCAAACTTTTAAAAATCCCTGTGCTTCATTTTCCTCAACTCTAAATGAGGGAGTTTAAACAGAAGCCTTCTACTGACTCTTCTAGTATTGGATATGTAATCCCTAACATGGGCTGAAGGAATATTTAGAAGATAATGGCTGTGAAAGGAGAAGAAAGTAGAGCATATGTCTTCTGTGCTTAGCATTTGAAGGGCTATTGTGTACAAAAGAGATTTGTTATCCTTGGGTTACAGAGGCCAATAGGACAAAAAGGGACAGAAGTTAGAAAGAGAGAAATCTCAACCTGATATAAAGCAAAAATGTTCATGAAAAGTATAATTGCATAAAAACTGGAATGAATCATCTCTCAACTTCTCTTCACTCAAAGTCTTTACATGGAGGATGCTTAGGGATTTGTTATGTATGTTTGATCAGGGATACCTATTCATATACAAATGGAGGTCAAACTCTAAAGTTCTACACTGTTGAAACAAACAAACAAAAAGATTTGAATGTTGGTTTCCTTCTACATTCTCCAATATGCCCACTTTTTTCCTCTGACTGCCACCACTCTAATAATACAGGAACTCATTTCCTCACACCTTGATCACTGCAAATAGCCTACTGATAGGTCTTCCTGCCACTCCAATCCACTTCCATTCAGTCACAGAGACAGACAGACTCAAACTTCAGTGACCTCCTGTTGTTTCGGGTCAAAGCCCTTTATAACCTAGCCCCCTCCAATCTTTCCAGTTTTCTTACACCTTACACTGTACTGTATACAAAGATATTGGGTCTTTGATCCAATAAGACAGCCTTCTGACTGCTCCAGGAACAAGGCACTCCATCTCAGCTCTGGCCATTTTCTCTGGCTGTCCCCCATGCCTAGAACACTTGATCTCTTCTGCTCTGAGTGCCGACCTCCTTGGCTTCCTTTAAGTCAAAACTAAAATTCCACCTTCTACATCAAACCGTCTCTAACCTGCCTTCATTCCAGTATTTTTCCTCATATAATTATGTCCTTTTTATAATTTATGTAACTTGCTTTGTACATATTTGATTACATGTTGCTTCCTGAATTAGATTGTAATCTCCTTGTGGACAGAACCTATCTTTTTCATCTTTTTGTATCCTCAGTGCTTAGCATGGTGCCTGGCAATTAGTATGGACTTAAATGTTTATTGACTTGAATTGAATTTTACTTTCTGGGCATAGTAGAGACAAGGGGAAAGAACCATAGATTTTCAGTACAAAAATCATGAACACAAATTGCAGTTCTCTCTTTTATCTCCTTCATATTTAAGGAGGAAAGAAACTTAAGGAAAAAGAGTCAATATGAAGTATTTTTCTTACAGTTCTATATCATGTTATTTTAATACCTAGGTCCATTAACATGGGTATGTGTGCATCAAATCAGAAAAAAAAAAAACAGGACCATAGAAAACAAAATAAGATTGAATAGAAGCAGGGATCTTCTCTTGGATGCCCTGGCATTTGGAAATTCCACAAGTTCACTATCAGGAAGGACTGTAAATGCTGTGTTGCAACTAATAATCATAATAAAGTAAGAAGAATTAAACAAGAATTGAAGAAATTTGAGGTAGAGGTAGGATACTATCTTTACAGGTCAGCCTGGTAGCAACAGAATTAAATAGAGTTTTATGGAAAAGTAAAGTCATAATTCTAGGTTTCTTCAAATAGACAAATTTATCTTTAAATGGAAAAAGTCTTAAAGTAGAAGATTCTATAATAACATCTTTCTAAAGGTGGCCATTTTATACTGGGTTTATCTTAGCTTTATGTTAAACATATATCCCAAGGTTAATTCATAAATTTTAAAAGGTTTAACTATGGTGAAAAAGTGAAGAGAGAGGAAAAGTTTAGTTACAACATTTTGAAAGGTAGGGGAGGGGAGCAGAGGAACAAGAATGTGCTTGGTGAGGAGAATTGAATTTTGCAGCGTGACAAGAAGAATAAGGAAAGTATTATTTTTCACTTTGAGTTTTCCTATATATACCAAGTGAAAAGAATGTTTCACTATGGGGTAGGTTTTAGTAAGGTGTCAGAACTCCATTTTGCAAGCTGAACATGTGAAAATTGATATGTTTTGGCTGAATACAATCATGTAATGACTTGGTTTTTGTAGCTGAACAATATTGTGGAAACTATTTTTTTTTCTTTCTCCCTCATTGGATAGCAACACCATCTTTGAGGTAAGTCAGTGCTCTCTGAGGACTAGAAGTTGGAGGTTAGAGCCTTAGAAGTAGGGAATCATCATATAAAGCTTTCAAAACTAAACTTCATGTTGGAGTGTTTAGATTTTCAGACTAAAAGATATCCCTAAAAGTGTTAGGAAAATGGTTAGAGTCAGGATTTGGAGAAAAAAAATATATATATTTCCATAGAGTGGATGTAGTGATTGTTGTTGTTGATGGCAATTATGGCAATAATATTCAGTCATTTCAATTGTGTCTGACTCTTTGTGACCCAAAATGAGATTTTCTTGGCAAAAACACAGAAGTTATTTTCCATTTCCATCTCCAGTTCATTTTACAGATGAGGAAACTAAAGCAAAGTTAAGTGACTTGCATAGGTAAGTATCTCAAGCTAGATTTGAACTCAGGTATTCCTGCTTCCAAGTCTGATACTCTATTCACTATGCCACCTAGCTGCTCATGGAGGTAGTGAGGGGGAACTCAACACTGATATTTCCACTTAGGGGACCTGTAATGTTAAATTGCCTTTTATGGGTGGCTAGGTGGTGCAGTGAATAGAACACCAACCCTGCAGTCAGGAGGACCTGAGTTCAAAAATGGCCTCAGACACTTAAAACTTACTAGCCATGTAACCTTGGCCAAGTCACTTAACCCCAATTTCCCTTCCTTCCCCCTTCCAAAAAAAAAAAAAAGCAAAAACAAAATTGCCTTTTAAATTCAGTACAAACTGTTAACATGGTTACAAGATACTTAAAGATTTGGTGATACAATAAAAATTTAAATGGGTATTTCACCACAATTGAGTTTAGTCTAAAGCCCACTTTGTCTCTAGGGAATGAAATGGTTGTACAAAGCTGTATTTCTAACTTAAATAAAGAAAAATATATGACAATTAGGTACTCCAGTCTTTTCTGAGTCTCCTCCCTTTCATGAAGGGGTTATGCTCTTATATAAAGAACAGTCTCTTTCTATCAGCCCAAAATTAACATTTTCACTTAATGCTCAAATTTAAGAAAGCTTACGCCTTGTGCTTAAAAGAAAATAAAATTAAATCCACAGCAATTTAACTATACTATCCTTCAATTACTCGGGTTATTAATTTGACTAATCAGTATTTTAAATTAGAAGCTCTCAAAATTTGTAAAATATTTATAAGATAGTTAAGGAATGCTAAACACAGTGTTGAATAGTAAGTCATTTCTCTAAGCAAAAAAAAAAAAAAAACTGAAGGAGTCTGTGTTAAGTAATGGAAAAAATACAAGTCTTAGAGTCAAGGGTCCTACTTTCTACTAGTGGAAGGTTTGCTACAATTTTTATGAGGCCTTGAATAAGCCATTTAACTGCTGTAAGCCTCAGTTTTATCTATAATATGAAAGGGTTAAGTAAGATCATCTCTAAGGCCTCTTTCAGCTTGACTCAAGGGTGGTTCTCAGCTTCCATGGTTCCTCTTCCATGGTCCCACCTCCAACTGTCACGTGGATTCAAAGGCAGGCATCTCCAAGTTCCCTGTCCAGCTCCTTGTCCAGTTCTTCATCCAGTTCCCATTCCACATTGAAGTTCACAGTGTCCAGTACACCTCAAGTCCTTCGCAGTTCCTGTTTCTGGGAAGACAAAGCTTGACAAAGCCACAATAATATTCATCCACACTGTAGGCACCATCATCCATCCACTATTTGCCTATGAAATCAACTCAGACCCACCAACAAGGTCTGAGAACTCAACACAAATCATCAACATAGAAATCAGCACAGACCCACAAACAAGGTCCAAGAGGTCAGCACAAATCATCAATAAAATCCCAGGACCTCCAAAACCCTCCTCCAGGACTTCTATAAACACACAGCCAGAAAACGTTCTTTCAGGGCTTCCAGTAAGGTCCCAGGGCTTCTGTACAAAGTGCCACAAACAAAAATAAACAGACAGGGCAGACAAACAGAGTGCTGGGGTACCACAAGTTTTCTCCTTCTTGACTCTGCCACCACAAGAGTCCTCTTCTCCATTCTTTTTGTCTCTAGCCCTGGGGCTTTCCTTATATAGTCATTAGCTCCTCCCCAGGAGTTCACAGTTTATAGGGTTCACAAATTCATGCATTCTGTTTCTTAACAGACTTGATAAAAGGCTCAAAAGAAACTTAAACTAAAACAAGGTGTTAATTCAATAGCTGAAACAAGATGTGAACTACTTCTATGTTTGCCATTACAGTCTTGACTAACGTCTTCCTCCAATGTCTTTTCATAATCCAGAGAATCACCAACTCTTTAGGCAGCTTGGTGGTTCAATGGATACAGCACTGGGCCAGCAGTCAGAAAGACCTGTGTTCAAATATGACCTCAGATACTTGTTGACCATTTAACCATTGACAAATCACTTGACCTCTGTCTCCCTTAGTTACTTCAAATGGGGAAAATATGACCTTACAAGGTTGTTGTAAGGATCGAATAGGATAATATTTGTAAAATTCTTAGAATAGTGACTGGTATAGAAAGTGCTACATAAACATTTTTTCCTTCCTCTTCCAGATACCAGTAGAACACAAACATTGATACAAACATTTGCCTAGCCAAAAAGGCTTTTGGCACTCCCGTACATTACTTTCTAGTTTCCCTCCCTGTTATTGCTGTTTCTCACATGAAATGATCCCAGAGCCACTATGTAGTATAATGGATAGAGGGCAAAAGCAGAAGTCAGTGAGACCCAATTACAAATCTTGCCTTACATATTTACTATTTGTGGACCTGCGCAAGTCACTTAACCCACCTCTAAGTCTCAGTATTCTTATTTATAAAATGAGGATAGTAATGCTTCATAAGGTAGTTTGTAAACTCATCGACATTAGGGACTGTCATTTGCCATTTTTTTGTTTGTTTTTCCAGTGTTTAGCATAGTAAGTACTGAAAAACTGGTTGATATGAGACCATGTATGTAAAGCATAAATATGTAAACCATATGTGTAAATAAAAAGCACTAAAAATGTATAATGTCTTTATGGTTGTTGTTGGGGTGTTGTTTTTTTTTTTTTTGCTTGTTTGTTTTTTCCTCATTTGATCAGTTTCCTTCTTTACTTTTCCCAGATGCATTGATATTATTGGTGCAGAAGCTTTTCAGCTTCAAGTTCCTTCTTCTTCTGTAATCACAGTATTATGTACCTTCATTTACTTTATTTAAATCTTTTTTTAAAGTAGACCTGTTCTCAGTGCATCATCATCTGAATCAAAGTAGTTAAATCATTCACAGTTGATTACACTTATAGTATTATTACTATGTATAATGCTCACCTGGTTCTGCTCACTTCACTTTGCATCAGTTCTTATAAAAATGCATCAGAAAGCAGCCTGCTTATAATTTCTTATAACAAAATAGTATTTCACATTTTTGTTCAGTCATTCGCAATTGATGAGTATCTCCTCAATTCTAATTCTTTGCCACCACCAAAAGAGCTATTATAAATAATTTTGTACAAATGGATCTTTTTCTTTTTTCTTCTATCTCTTTGGGATATAGACTTAGTAGTGGTATTGCTGGGCCAAAGGATATGCAGTTTTATAACTTTGGGGGTATTTGTAATGGTAATGGAATTTAAATATCCCCTTGTATTGACTTGGTTTTCAGGTTAAGTGTTAAAACCCAGAGCTTGTGAATCCCACTTATGAGATGGACTTGTTGACATGAAGAGAGGGGGCTGAACTGGGAGGAGCTGATGCCATGGATTTAGAGAGAAGCCCAAGCAGAGAGATGCCAGAAGAACATTTGGGAGAAGCATAATGGAGGGAGGGAAGGAGGGAGAGAGAGACAGAGACAGAGAGAAACAGAGAGAGAACACATTGCTGGGGGCCAGAGTTGCAGAGAGAGAGAAAATTGCCAGCCAACTAGGACTTTTGAGAACTGCCACCAGAGCTACTGAGAACTGAGGAGTCATGCCTGTGGTGCTGGTATTTTTTCTGTCTATTTTGAGGTTACTTTGCCAGATTGGTCTGCTGTTAAAGAACAGTGCTGTTGTTGCAGAGGTCCTGGAACCTTGCTGTTGGTTCAGAAGCCCTGAAGGAGGATATTCTTATTGTATGTTTACTGAAATCCTGAAGGAGGGTCTTGCTGATGTTTTCAGGGGCCTGAGATTGTTCTGCAGGCAGAGAGTGAATTGATGAGGATACTGGCAATGTGTATTGCGGCTTTGTTAAGCTTTGTCTCCCCAGGAACAGAGATTGCTGAGAACTTGCCTGGGATCAAGATGAATAAAAGACCTCTCCTTGGGTGTTGAATGCTGTGAAGATCATAATCTTGTGGCTTAGGGGTAGTTGGCCTTTGTGTTCTCCACTGCCCCTTTGAGAAGGTGCTTGGTGGTGATGGATGGCATTGTAATTCAATTGTGATCCAGGGGTGGAAAACTTTTGACTTTTGTGACAACAAATGAATGTACTTTGTTTGTCATTGGAAACTAATCTCCAGTTGAGTAGAGAGAAGACTTTGTGATTGACTAAATGAATGTACTGCCCAGGGGTGGAGTACTTGGACCTTAGTACTTTCTTATTGAATTGAGAACTTATTAAATGACTGAGTTACCCTGCATTTTGATTTTTATTGTCTGTGAATGTTTTGCCTTATTCTGTCACTGAATAGATGGAGTTTGCTATGTGTGTAAACCTAACCTGGAAGTTGATTGTGCTTGGCATTGCAGTTTAGTAACAAATCATTTTAGACAATGGCTGGACCATTTCACTACTCCAATAACAGAGCATTACTGCCCAATTTTCCACATCCCCTCCCACATTTGTTGCTTTTCATTTCTGTCATGTTAGCCAATCCAAAAAAGTTGAGGAGGTATCACAGTTTTTTTCTTTTAATTTGAATTTCTCTAATCAATAGTGACTTAGATGATTTCTCTTCATGTGACTATTGATAGTTTTGATTTCCTTTTTCTTAAAATTATCTGTTCATATCTTTGACCATTTATCAATTAGAGAATAGCTTGTATTTTTAAAAATAGATTTAGCATAGTTTTCTATATATTTAATAAATAAGGCCTTAATCGGATACATTTGTTGGAAAATCCCCCTCCCAATTTTTTGTTTTTCTTCTAATGTTGGTTCTTAGCTTTTTCTATAAAATATTTTAAATTTCATTCAAAAAATTGTCTATTTTGGGGTGTCTAGGTGGCGCAGTGAGTAGAGCCTTGGCCCTGGAGTCAGAAGGACCTGAGTTCCAATCCGACCTCAGACACTTGAGGTACACACAAACAAAAACCTTTGACCTTGGGCAAGTTACTTAACCCTGATTGTCCCCCCCAAAAAAGGCCAAAAAATTGTCTAATTTGCTTCTCATGATGCTCTCTATATTTTGTTTGGTTATAAATTCTTCATTCTGGATATCCTAGGCCATAGGAACAACTTCATCTGTTGCTTTTTCTTTGATATATAATTATATGTTGGAGAGGTTTGAGAAGTGGGGATCAGAGAAAAATTTCTATTCTACAATCTTGTTGCTCACAATGTCCTGACACATTCTGACCTTGTATCAAGCATTTAAATGATCATAGCTCTTGATTACAAGTGATTCATGGAAGACTTTGGGGCTGCAAACTGCAGCTATCCTTGGGTATCTCTTATTGCCAATTCAAACCCTCACCCAATACCTAGTCCTAATAAGGAAGTTCCATTTACCTAAACCTGGTGTTAATAAGTGGTGGGTGGTAGGGATGGAGGAGAGGGGGGATTTTCCTACCACATCTGGATCTCTGGTTCTTTGATTAAATATGTTCCCTCCCACATCTGACATCAATTACCTATTCTCAATCAAAACTATTTTAAGGTGCAAAATTTTCATGCTTAGACTTCAACTTGAAGCATATCCTCTCACTGAGATCTTTTTTACCATACATATCCCCTCTCTCCTCCCCAATTACGTGAGTTTCTTTGCATCTTTGGGGCCAAACTTTTCTCTGCTTCTATTGCTATATAGCAGGTATATGCTCCCCACATTCACATGCATGATAATAAACCTCATGATTGTACTATTTTCCTGAGTTCCAATTTCCTGTGAATCCTGGAACCTGGACATTTGGTTTAACCCAAACTGTGAAGTCAAATAAAGCAATCTCCTGTCTCTTTGCATTCACATTGTATTTCCCCCATAATTAAAATCCAATCTCCTTTCACCTTTCATTTCTACAATCCTTTGTTTCCTTCAAATTTCTGCTCAAGTACCATCTTTTACATGAAAATTTGGCTGATGTTATTGTCCTTTCCCACAAAATGTTATGTTGTACTTATGTCAATGTGTTTATGTATGTACATAACCCCCTACCCCACTATGTAAGCTTCTTGGAACATGGGGTGTTTCTTTTTCTTTGTATACTCAGTGCCTAGAATATTAGTCACATAGTAGATGCTTAAATGCTTTCTGATTAAGTTTATGTACATTAATGGGCAATGTAACTGCCATTCAAGGACCAGAGTAGGTGATTTTAGAGAGCCATTAAGGCACTGGACAATGGAGTTTGAAAGCTAGAGCAATTCAGGACCATCTCCTTGGAGCAAAAGGGTAAAGATCTGCATTAATAGAGGGAAAGAGGAGCCCAGGATTAAATCCACCAAAAGTCATTTAATAAACACTTCTTAGGTGCCAGGCTTATACTAGGCACCATTGAAACAAATACAAATGTGTAAAACTTTGTAGAATTCTTTTGATGACACGCTTTTCATTCCTTGGCTTAACTTGCCTGCTTCTCTACTTTTCTGATTCTTGGAATATTGTGGATGAATCATTTGATTCTTAATACTCTTGGTAGAAATTGTGATGAGCAGTCGTTTATCTCCTATTGGATTCTACATTAAGACTGTGCCATATTTTTCACTAGTAGCTGATGATTCATACCTCATTTTATGGCAGATAGAATATTTATGTTCTAAGAGAAAGCATATATTTTGGATATTTAAGCTAAATTCTGTATTTTACTGAGGAAAATAAATTTATAGGAAACCCAATTATTTATAACCTGGTTACATATAGAAGTAAATATTAGAAGCAAACAATCTTGAGATGAATACCAATATTCCAAAGGAATTATATGTATGTATACATACACATATGTATGCATGTTATTGTGTATAGACACAAATCATATATATTTCCTCTATTGAAATTACCCTCCTATATCTTATCAAGTCATGAAAATGATGAAAGTTCTAACAGGTCCTACCAGGTGGAGAAGGTCTCAAATAAATATTTATATGCCTGGCACATAATATTATTAAATACTGATTGGTTGATTGGTTAGTTGGTTAGTTTTAGTCCAACTATAACCATGGAGGTTCATTCTAAGGTTATATATCCAGTGATTTCTTTTTTCCTTACTTTTTTTTGCCCTAAGCAAGTCTCATAAATGTCTAATGAGATGTAAAGGATTTATAATTTCTGTCCATAGAAGAAGAACCCATAAAAATGGAATGACAGATTTTTTTAAAGGGCTGAAAGACATGTTTTAAAACACAACTAAGTTTACCAGTTTTGGAAGACTTGATAAGATCATAGAATATATGACTGGAAGGGACATAAGAATTGGAGGTCCAATTCTAACATTTTGTGTTTTCAGAAATTCAGGTCCAGATAGAGGGAGGGACTTGACTGAGATCACAGATATAAATGTAGGTAGCAGATATAAACTGCAAGCTCAGATCCTCTGATCCAAAAACGAGGGGTCTTTGCATGAAGACAACTTAAAAAGTTAAAGACAGGCTATTACTGAACATTTTAAAATACCCAGCAGGCTTATTTTCTAAATGAATTCATCCAAATTTCTCTAAGTAAACATTGTGCAATGCTTCATTCCAATTCAAGTACTGATCTTATGATGATTCACTAATGCATGCAGTGTTTTTCTTATCTTCCATTAGTCAGATTCCCCTGGGGTGTCATCTATTGTGTCCTATATGAACAGTGATTTTCCTAATATTCAGTCTCTGGGTAGGTTGAAGGATTTGATATAACTGTAAGAATTCCTGATTTCCAATTATGGGCTAACACAAAAACTAAAAGAATATAGTTCTGCCCATATACCTACAATATAGATAGATAGATAGATAGATAGATAGATAGATAGATAGATAGATAGATAGATAGATAGATAGATGTGTGTTCATTTTTCCTTTTTTTAATAGTGTAGGACATAGCTACCCTTTGAAATTTTCACTCTTTATTTTGAATATTTGAGAGCATCTGGATCCACACAATTGCTGTTTTCTCATACCCTGAAATCAGTTTATAATCATTGTGTAGCAAAGTAGTCCTTTCATTTCCTCCTAATTTACTTTCAGTCTCACTCTACAAAAAAAAAAAAAAACTACTCCAAAGCTTTTCTTCCTTCCTCAAGCCCTTTACATCTCCCTTCCTGTCCCCCCTTTTACTCAGTTGAGGACCTTGATTCTTACTTTATTGAGAAAATTGAGACTATTTACAATAAGCTTCCTCCTCTCCCCTAATTTTCATTTCAAAAGCTCTTTACATCCACTCCCACTTTCATCCCTTTCCCTCAATCTCTGACAAAGAGATGGTCTTATTTTTGCTTGCTAAGAACAACTCCTAAACATAGGCACCTGGCCCCATGCCCTCCTGTCTTTTCCAGTAGATTGCATCTTTAATTATCTCTATAGTCTCTAATCTTCAACACCCTCCTAGAAACGTGGCCATCTACATTTTGTTTAAACATATCTATGTCTCTCCCTTATCCTAACAATAAAATAAAATAAAATGTAAATGAAATAAAATAGTTTATTAGATCCTCCCAATCCTCAAGCAATTTCCCAATATCACTTCTTCTTTCTCATCCAAAATCCTTAAGAAAGCTAAAACCTTAACCACTTCCTATCCTCTTACTTCTCGACTCTTTGCAATCTGGTTTCTATGCACTTCATTCAGGTAAAACCGGCAATTGTCAATGATATTAATGACCCAATATAATGGTATTTTCTTTGATCTAATACTTTTTGAACAATTTACTAGAATTGACAGAGTTGACTACCATCTATTCCTAGATATTTTTTACCTCCTTCGATTTTAAAAACGCTATTCACTCCTAGCTCATTTCCTAACTAGACAGCTGCTCATTCTTAGTATATTTTACTGAGCAATGATTGATGTCATGTCCCCTAATTGCTTAAGTTTCTCAAGGTTCTTTTTTTGGCTCTCTTCTCTACTCTGCCTCTGACTCTCCCCCAAAACCCTCTCTTTACCTTCATTCATCTACTTCCATGGGTTTCTCTACCATACTATATAGATGACTCTCAGATTTTTCTATATATCTCCAGTTCCCTTTCTTGAGTTTTATTCCTATACCACCAGCTATTTATTAGAAATATAAAATTGTATGTCCTAGAAATATATTAAACTCAACAAGTCTAAAACTTGACTTATTCTCTTTTCCCTTCAATCTTCCTCTCTTTTAAACTTTCCTATTTTTAGCAAAAGACACAACTCTCCCCCCAGTCTCAGAGGTTCATAATCTTAGCATTATACTTTATCTTTCACTCCTATCACCCTCCATATCTAATCAATTGCCAAATCTTGCCATTTATACCTCCATAATTTCTATTTGTGCAGCCACCATTTTAATCTAATACATCATCAAATTTTACCTGGATTAATTACAGCACTCTCCTAATGTATCTTCCTCCCTCAAATGTCTCACTATTCTAGTCTATCTAAAATGCTTCTAGAGTAATTTATCTTTAACACAGCTATGGGACTCCCTTATTCAATTCCAGTGGTTTCATAATCCTTCTAGGATAAAATAAAATTCTCTGTTTATCTTTTAACACCCCCAGAAATCTAACTATAAACTACTTTCTAGCTTCAGTGGTCATTTCTTCCCCTTGCACACTTTGTGATCCAGCCAAACTGGCCTTCTCTCTGATCCTCCATTCCCCAACACATGCCTTTGCATGTACCTGGAATACACTCCTTTTGTTTATTCCATAGAACCTTCTTTTCCTTTAAAATATATCTCAACTTTAGTTTTCTGTAGGAGCCTTTCTTGATTCCCACAACTGCTAGTGCCTTCATTCTCAAACTACCTTGTATTTAATTTGTACATATTAGTATGTATTCAATTTATAATTGTGCTATATATTTTACATGTGTTTGTTGTTTTCCTAATTATGATATAAGCTCCTTGACTGTGAGGATATTTCTATTCATTGTATCTAGACCTCACAATCTTGTATAGTACCTGGAACATAGTGGTGTTCAATAAGTGTATTGATTATACTAATTTTGTGTCCTTAACTACAGAAATATAAATTCATTGAGGGTAGAGGGTTTTTTCTATCTCTATCACCTAGCACAGAGACTGGTACCTAATAAGTGAATAATAAATGCTTTTTGAAGTAAGTTGAACTGAATTGAAAATGTCCTCAGTAATTACAAATGCTTTGATGATTCTATGATCTTCCCTGATGCATATCACACATCCATACCTTCTCATAATATATAATTATTTTCCATGACTCTGTATAAGTCCTCTGAAAGATAACTACCTAACTCATCTGAAGCTTTTGTATACTTTATTTGAAGAATAATTACCTAAACTCATCCGAGGCTTTTCTGTGGGCTTATGGTCCTTTGACTTTCTCAAGTATACCAGCATCCCACTTGGACTATCCATCCATTCATTCCATCTTATTTTGATCTGTTTCCTTTGTTAGCGACCATATTTTTAATAATGGCTTTTTCACCACTTTTTAAATACAAGATATTGTTGGTAAACTATTGAAATCTGTTTGTGTCCATCTATCCTCATTCCATTGTTCTCCCAAACTACCTGAAATGTTGATTCTTCTCTGTTCATGATGATACAACGGTCACACTCTAACAGCAAGCACCCTAGCATACCCAGGATGGCCTGCTAGCACAGGTTCTTTGATCTGCTTTGCTAGGAAAGACTGTTCAAAAAGGGGTTAACAACCCTACTTTTAATTACATTCACTAGCTCAGGAGAAAGGTCAGCACCCTGAACATCAGAGAAAATACAAGCAGAGATATTAATATAAATACCAACAGACAGGGCTCTGACTGCTTGAATCAAAGTAATACTGCTATATACTTTACATATATCACTGGATGAAGAGAGCTTTTACATCTGAAAGAGAGGGGGGGAAGGTTAGAAGGAAGGGAAGAAGTAGTAAGGGGAAAGGGTAGGTAAAGGGAGGAAGACTGATAGGGAGGGAATACTAACCCTAAGGAACAACCTGCAGAACAGTGAATCACAGTCACCTATGACACTAAAGAACAGAGTATCAAAATCCTTCCTGGACTGGCTTTAAGGTCCCTTTCCTAGATAAAAGCTAACCTTTCATCCTCCTCACTTGATTAATACCATAAAGAAAAGGGATGATTTGTTCATGTAGTGCCTATTGTATGCATTATCAGTTCTGTATCATCAGTCATTCAAAGGTAACTCTTCATCATTCCTAAAACAGATAAAAAAACATGCACATGTACTAACTTGTGTGAAGCACCTTTCCATTGTCCATCCCTAGAAGTAGGCTTACCCTGATGCCGATTGGGGGATTTCATTAGTAAACATCATGACCTTGCTCAAAGGATGGGACTCCCATTGGCTTGATCCCTATTATACATGTGCAAAATCCTCAAATATTTACAAATAACTAATATCCTCATCCCACCACCACCACTCCCAATAAAACCACAAGGAGAATAGGAGAATATTGGTGTTAAAGATGATAGATTTTTGTTGCAATGAGCAGTTAGGGATCTCTGCACAGTTCGCCAAATGTGATCCAACCTGAATCCTTCCTAATAAATTCTGGGTCTTATTCATTGCACAGCTGTAGGACTTGTCCAATATAGAAATATGGGTGGACTTGCTTCATGACATGTTTGTCCAACTTTATATTATCCTTTATTAGAGAAAAATTATGATTGAAGATCAGATTCATATTTTTTCCTTTATTTATATCCCTTCCATCAGAGTTGACAGCTCACTTTTGAAAGGCCATATTGGAGCCACTTTTGCAAATCTTGTCATCTTCTTGTCTTTATCCTTTCCTCCCTAATTTGTTTACATCAAATATTTCTCTGAGTTCACACAAAGTTGATTCTGAAATGATGACTACATACATAACTAATCAATTTTGTCACTATTAAGTTAGACTCAATATATATTTTATTATGTCATATAATGATTTCCATATTAGTTTTTTTAACTTTCTTCCTCAAAAAGATATTAATGAAGTAAAGGCTTCTGAAGAGCCTAGAAAACACTGACCTCTTTCATTTGTTGATTATAAACTGAATTTCCCAAAACAATGACCAGTCAGTATCAATGTAGGTACAATGGCATGTGGCAAAAAATGAATATCAAGATATATGTTTATTTCATTTGGAAAAGCATGTCAAATTCTTCAACAACTTTCTTTGGTTTTGTCCATATCTTAGTTTATCATTACCAAATTTTTAATATCATCCAATGATCATCTTAATCCATCTTATGTCTAACTAGTCGGACTTCCAAATCAAAACAAACATAAAATCCTCATATCCACACAATTTTTTAGTCAGCCCATACTAGCAAATTTTCTACATTAGAAGAATGGTATATCAGAGATTTTTCTCCATATATACCCTTAAAGAACCTTAAAAACAAAACAAAACAAAAAAGTGTGGGCACTGATGAGTTCTCAAAGTGAGACTTTATGAATTGAAAGTTTCACTTTTTATCCAAATAGTTTTACATGCAGCATATCAATGGTGACTGTACTTGGTAGATATTATGTCTTTTCCTGGAGTCTAGAAAAAAATCTAAATCATATCTATGTATATACAAAAAATACATATAAGGGGTTTTTGTTATTCATTCACATATTTCTTCCAAGTGAAAAATTTCATCATTCCCTTAGTCATTTAATTACTCCCAATTATAAACACTTTCAACATCACATTCCTCTTACAATCATCACCATTCAAAAAAATAGATTATCTATCTGTATTCATCTATCATTCAGTGCTAACTGTTTTTAGATTTGGCTTTTAATGCAATGAAAAAGTCCTAAGTATATGTAGAGCTAGTTAATTCTTTCCATGCTGCATGCTACACAAAACCCAGGGCGTCAAATCAAAGACCAATAATCATCTATAACTATTTGCAACTCAATAATAATAAGCACTGATTTTCCTGATGAGTTGCTTAAAATTCAATTTCTCACCTAGACTTCATCTAAATTACTTGCCCATGAATTAACAATTCTGAATACTAACAGAGAAATTGAATTATATTATCTTTTAGCTACTGGTTCTGGGAACTGTAATTGCAGCTGACAAGATCTACATGATATTTGCCCCCATTTTGACTTACTGAGATTGTGATCTGGGTATAAATATGAATCTAAGTAAATTCTTTGACTTAGAATTTTTCATTCCACTAGAAACACCCCAGTTTACCTTCTATCATGAGATGTGCTATGTCACTGAATGTCTCTTTTCTGTTTGTTTTTTACAATAATTTTTCATAGGCACTAGAGCTGGTTTTTCTTAAAAGCCTGAGAAGATTCTATATGTTAGCATACTGTCATTTAATTTTCCAAGGAAGCAAAGTCTTTGACGATGACAGTGATAATAACATCATTAGTAATAATATCTAGTATTTAGATAGGGTTTAAAGGTTTGCAAAGTGATTTATAAATATTACCTCATTTGATAACACTTGTTTTGAAGACAATCCTGGATGCTTCAGTATATCTTGGCTAACTTAGCTGGACTGACATTACTGAGGACAAATTTAAGAGTCCAATCCCCAGATGGAACATTTAATTTCACTTTTTTCCCATGAACCCAGCTTCATGAGTAGAATCATAGAATGTTAAAGCTTGGAGGAACATTAGAGAGCAACTAGTTCATCCCTTTATTTTATAGACAAGAAAGTTGAGGCCATAAAGAAGTATGTGGAGCTGTCTAAGGTCCCAGAGGCCTTATTCCAAGACAAAATTTCCACTAACTATGCTGTCTTCATCACAGTATCATTAATTATACATAAAGTATGGCATATTTTTATGAGACAGAAGTTAAATCTTCCTGAAAGTAGATGTCCTATGACATTCAACTACATTCTATGGTAAGGTCACCCTCAAGCACAAAGTAAGTAAAAGGCCAAGATGTTGACATGAAAGCAGGGTCTCACCTGAGCTCACCCATAAATTCCTTCAGTTACCTCTCAAAAGTGAATCTGAATGAATTTTAGAGTGGTGGAATCCACTAGGTGACAGAGTGTGGCAGCTTTCCAGCCTAGCTCAACAACATGGAAAAACCTCAGGTAGGATTTGTTGAGCTGGGTGGGGGAGAGCACAGAGTGCTGTGTATAGAGCACATGGACTGCACCAGCACAGACCAGACAGTAGCAGAATCAGAGGGAGCTTGTGGGAACTGATTCACCCACCACAGGGGTGATTCCCAAGCCTCTCACCACAGGGCAAGGGTCTCTCAGACCTGGGTAAGAGACAAGCCCAGGGGCTGTGGCAGTGGTAGCAGCCACTCCTGGAGCTAACAGCCCACAGTCTATATGTTTAAAAAATCACCTACCTGAAATTCCAGGAGGCAAGACAGCAGAGTAAACCATAGCCATTCTCATCTCCATCCCCCTCACCCTGAAAAACCAAGAGAACGCTGCCCCAGTGTAAAATCCTGAAATAGTGGAAAGAGCAAGGGCTTGGGAGGTCTACAGGAAGGCTGTGGCTGAAGGGCTCCAGTGAAGGACAGAAGGTGTTCCAGCAGGAGATCCTGAACCCCATGGAGGTGGAGCTAGCAAGCATTAACACCAGAACCTAAGTGTGCCTTCGTACAACAAGGGGAATTGACAGATACGAGCACGGCTCCAGACATCAGTGAAGCCCCAGCCACCAGAAGCTGAGTCCTCCTGAGTTCTATCCCAAGGGTGCAGGGGTAGAAACCTGAAGTGGCCAGACCAACCCTCCCTCATACATCATGCTGTGAGCTTTAGTGTAACCTTGTGGAAATGCCAAAAGTTCTGCCTTTGGCCTTAGTCTAGACACTCAGTGGCCGCAGCACACAAAGTCAATAACCAGGCCCCTAAGTCCCTGCACTAAAAGCATGGGTCAGAGTACACTGTGCCTCAGAAGCAGGGAATCACTTCATTATTTTTTTGGTCTTTATTAATTTATTTTTTGCTTTTATTTTACAAGATTCAATTCCACAATTACTTGAGTTTCAAATTTTCTTTCCCTCCCTCCCCTGCCCCTCCCCCCTCATGACAGCACACAATCAAGTACAGAATCTGCAAATACTTTCATATTAGATATTAGTCAGGTTACAAAGGTGTATTATACCAGATGAAATGAAAAATGGTAAAGAGGAAATAAAACCAAACAAGAAAAAGATCAAGTGGTTTGCTTCAATCTGGATTCAAACTCATTTCTTCCTAGTTCTTTATCTAGATGTAGACATGTCTCTCCATCATGAGTCTTTTGGGATTGACTTATATCACTGCACTGCTGAGAAGAGTCCAGTCTATCATAGCAGGTCATCACACATATGTTGTGTCTGTGAATGGGTACAAATATCTCATGGTTCTACTCTTCTCACTCAGCATTAATTCATATAAACCTCTCCAGGTAAAAAAGAAATCCTTCTGCTCCTCGTTTCTTATAGCACAGTAGTATTCCATTACATGCATATACCACAAATTGTTCAGCCATTCCTCAATTGATGGGCACCCTCTTAATTTCCAGGTCTTTGCAACCATGAAAAGAGCTGCTATAAATATTTTTGTACATATGGGTCTTCCTCCCACTTCTATGATCTCTTTGGGATATAACCCTAGAAGTGGTATTGCTGGGTCAAAGAGTACGAAATTACTTATAACCCTTTGGGCATAATTCCAGATTGCTCTCCAGAATGGTTGGAGAACTTCACAACTCCACCAGCAATGCATTAGTGTTCCAATTTGCCCACATCCTCTCTAGCATTTATTACTTTCCTGTCTTGTCATCTTAGCCAATCTGACTGGTGAGATGTGGTACCTCAGAGTTGTTTTGATTTGCATTTCTCTAATCAATAGTGATTTAGAGTATTTCTACATATGCTTATAGATATGTTTAATTTCTTTCTCTGAAAACTGCCTGTTCATATCCTTTGACCATTTATCAATTGGGGAATGACTTGTATTCTTATAGATTTAACTCAATTATCTGTATATTTTGGAAATGAGTCCTTTATCAGAGACATAGGCTGTAAAATTCTTTCCCAATTTCCCACCTCCCTCTTGATCTTGGTTACATTGGCTTTGTTTGTACAGAAGCTTTTCAATTTAATGTAATCAAAAGTATCCATTTTACATTTTATAATGCTCTCTAATTCTTGTTTGGTCATAAAGTCTTTCCTTCTCCACAAATCTTACAGGTAATCTATTCCTTGCTTTCTGAGATTGCTTACAGTATCATTCTTTATACCTAGATCATGCACCCATTTAGGCTTGATTTTGGTATATGCTGTTAGATAATGGTCTATGCCCAGTTTCTGCCATACTATATTACAGTTTTCCCAGCAGTTTTTGTCAAATAGTGCATTCTTATCCCCAAAACTGGGGTCTTTGGGTTTATCTAACAATAGATTGCTATAGTCATTAACTGCTGAGTCTTGTGTGCCCAATCTATTCCATTGATCGACTACTTTCTTCCTCAGCCAGTCCCAAGCAGTTTTTATGAGTGCTGCTTTATAATACAGATTAAAATCTGGTACAGCTAGTCCACCTTCCCTAGCATTTCTTTTCATTAATTCCCTTGATATTCTAGACCATTTGTTCTTCTTTGGTTTTCTACTTTCTTTTTTTTTATCATATTGACTGTCTATGAATTTTATTGTTTTTTTTTTTTCATAAAACCAGCTCGTAGTTTTATATATTAATTCAATAGTTTTCTTAATTTCAATTTTATTCATCTCTCCTTTGGTTTTCAATATTTCTAATTTAATATTTAATTTAGGATTTTCAATTTGTTATTCTTCTAGGTTTTGCAATTGCATGCCCAATTCATTGACCTCCCTTTTCTCTAATTTATTCATGTATACACTCAGGGATATAATACTTACCCTAAGAACTGCCTTTAATGCATACCACAAACTTTGGTATATTGTCTCATTCTTGTCATTCTCATGGATGAAATTACTGATTTTTCTATAATTTCTTGTTTGACCCACTCTTTCTTTAGGATTAAATTGTTTAATTTCTAATTAGATTTTAGTCTATCTTTCCCTGGCCCTTTATTTCATATACTTTTTATTGCATCATGATCTGAGAATGATGCATTTAATACTTCTGCCTTTCTACATTGAATTGTGAGGTTTTTATGCCCTAGTACATGGTCGATTTTTGAGTATGCACTATGAATTTCTGAGAAGAAAGTATATTCCCTTTTATCCCCATAGAGTTTTCTCCAGAGATTATCATATCTGGCCTCTCTAAAATTCTGTTCACCTCCTTAACTTCTTTCTTGTTTATTTTGAGGTTAGATTTATCGAGTTCAGAGAGTGGGACATTAATGTCCCCCACTAGTATAGTTTTCCTATCTATTTCTTCCTCTAATTCCCTTAAATTCTCCTCTAGGAATTTGGACAACATACCACTTGGTGCTTATATGTTAAGTAATGATATTCCTTCATTCTTGATGGTGCCTTTTAGGAGGATATAATTTCCTTCCTTATCTCTTTTAATTAGATCTATTTTGCTTTCACTTTATCTGAGATAAGGATTGCTACCCCTGCTTTTTTTGTTTGTTTGTTTTTACTTTAGCTGAGGAATAATATATTCCACTCCAGCCTTTTACCTTTACCCTGTGGGTATCCCTTTGTTTCCAACGTGTTTCTTGTAGACAGCATATTGTAGGATTATGGTTTTTAATCCATTCTGCTATCCACCTCTGTTTTATGGGAGAGTTCATCCCATTCATATTCACAGTAATGATGACTATCTGTCTCTTCCCCTCCATCTTATTCCCTCCCCTCCTTATATTTTTGTTTCTTCCTTCTCCCTTCCTCTCCTTAAAGGTTTCCTTTTTGACCACCACCTCCCTCAGTGTCCCTACCTGGTGATCCCCCTTCTTCACCTACCCTCTCCCCTTACTACTATTTCCCTTGCCTCTAATCCCTCCTTTTTTATCCCCCACTTATCCTCCTACTGCCTATAGGACACAACAGATATTTATACTTATAAGAGTATATGATTCCCCCTTTGATGCCAAACCAATGAGAGTAAATTTCATACAGTCTCCCTCCCTCCTCTCCCTCTATTTAATGAATTTCCATGTCTTTTCATGTTAGAATATTAAATTTAACTAATTATGTTGATCCCTCTTTGAACCAGAACCAGTGAGAATAATGTTCAATTGATGTTCCTCTCCCTCTTTCCTTCCCCTCTACTACAGTGTGTTTTTATGCCTCTTTGAATTGTATAATTTAACTTTTTCAGTCTCTTCCTTTCCTTTTATCCCATTACAGTCCCTTTGACCCCCTTAAAAAGGTTTTTTTTTTTTAAATCCTCAGATTAATTCATTTATGCCCACACCCTTTATCTATGTATAACCCTTTTAAAGGTCATGATAATCATATAAATTTCAATATTGATAGTTATCAGCTTCTCATATGGGGATATGAACATTTTGCTCTTATTTCATCCCAAGTTATGAACATATGTGTGTGTGAGTGTGCATGTGTTTATGTGTGAGTGTGTGTTTTCCTTGTTTAAATTTTCATGTCTTTCTTCAGCCTTGTAATTGGAGATCAGATTTTCCATTGAGCTCCGACTTTTTCATCAGGAAAGTCTGCAAGGCCCTTATTTCATTAAATGACCATCTCCTTGCCTGAAAGTTTATGCTCAGTTTTACTGGGTAGTTAATCCTTGGTTGCAATCCTAGCTCTTTTGCCTTACGAAATATCAAATTCCAGTCCCTCCAATCTTTTAATGTAGAAGCTGATAGGTCCTGTGTGATCCTGACTCCAGTTCCACAATATTTGAATTGTTTCTTTTTGGCTGCTTGCAGTATTTTTTCCTTAATCTTGTAATTCTGGAATTTGGCTACTATATTTGTTGGATTTTCCAATTTGGGATCTCTTTCAGGAGGAGCCTGGTGAATTCTTTTGATAAGTATTTTATCTTCTAATTCCAGGACTTCAGGCCAGTTTTCTTTGACAATCTCTTGGAGGATGTTGTCCAGGCTGCTTTTTTCATCACGGCTTTCCAGTAGACCAATAATTCTTAAGTTATCTCTCCTGGATATGTTCTCTAGGTCAGTTGTTTTTCCAGTGAGATATTTTACACTTTCTTCCAATTTTTCAATCTTTATGTTTTGTTTGATTGACTCTTGGTGCATCATAGAGTCCTGAGCTTCCATTTGGCTTATTTTAATTTTTAGTGAATCATTTTCTTTGCTTAGCTTTTGAAGGTTCTTTTTTAGGGAGGTATTTTCTCCAATTACTTCCCTAATTTTACTTTTTAAGTATTTGTTTTCTTCAGTGAGACTTTTTTTTCCAATTTGATCACTGTAGATTTAAATTTGTCTTCTACCTCCCTAATTTGGCCTTTAAAATCTTTCTTGAGCTCCTCCAGGAATTTTTTTTTTTTTAGCTTAAGACCAATTCATATTTCCTTTGTGGTCTCGGGTATGAGTATAGAGTCCATGATGTCCTCTGTATTTGGTTGTTCTTGATGGCTATAATAAGCTCTGATCAATTTTCTTGCCTTCCCCTTTTCCTTCTTAGCTTCCTTCCTTTCTGTTGTAATTTTCTATTTCCTAGTCTCTCAGGCTGGGAGCTAAGGACCTGGTTGTTGACTTTGTATGCTGTAGCCTCTTGGTATCTAGTTTGAGGCCAAGGCCAGGTGTCTCAGTGTTCCCCCTGAGGTATGCTGGGGCACACTGAGTAATCTGTAGAGGAGGGGCGGGCCCTCTTCAGATTTCTGCCTTTATATGCCTGGGCTGCAGCTCAGGCAGGTCTTTGCTGGTCAGGTGAGGTGGGGCTTGTTGGCATCCCTACCCCTCTTCTCTTCAGACTCCTTGCTGACTCAGTTATACCCCTTCTCAATGACTCCCAAGTCCAGAGGCTATTTCCACTATCTCAGGATGTCACTTTGGGTGGGACACTTATCTTTTGATTTTCAAGGTCAGGGAGGGGGAATCAGAGCAGCAAGAGTTTACTTCCTCTTACTGGCCCATGGAAGGAGAGGCACTCAATTTCTAAACTTCCAGGCTGGGGGCTGAAAGCCCCAGCAGAAGCTTCTGTCTCTGTTGGGGTCCTCAAGCCCTCTTTTACCTGGCTCCAATGATTCCTCCCATCCCATGGTGAGATGCTGGTGAGATGGCTGCAAATCACCCTTGGGGTGAGTGAGTCTGCTGGGGCTCCTTAGCTCCCTGTTGTAGTCTGCTCTCTAGTCTATGCTGCTGCAGCCACCACATGCTATGCTCCCCCTGGCCGGACCCACATGGGCACTTTCCTGGGCTGGATTCTGCCATACTCTGTCTCCTGGTCACACAGAATAACTTTAAAAGCCAAGAAATAAGCAATCCCAATGAGCAAAAAAAAAAAAAAAACTGTAAAAACAGACTGTAGAATCCTATTACAGTGAAAGGGAAGAGTAAGGTTTCAAAATTCAAAAAAAAAATTGGAAGAAAATATATAACATCTCTTTGGAAAAAGAAAATAAAACAAAACAAGTAAGTAGGAAAATAGATCCAGGGGAGAGAATCTTTAGAATTATTTGTCTACCAGAAAGCCATGATTAAAAAAGAGTCTAGATAATATCTTCCAAGAAATCATCAAGGACAATTGCCCTGAGGTCCTAGGACTAGAGGGTAAAATAGTCATCAAAAGATTCACAATTCACCTCCTGAAAGATATCCCAAAGTGAAAACTACAAGGAATATTGTAACCAAATTCCAGAATTATCAGGTCAAGTAGAAAATGGTACAAGTAGTCAGAAAGAAACAATTAAAATACTGGGGAACTACAGTCAGGATCACACAGGACCTTTCAGCTTCTACATTAAAAGATCAGAGGGATTGGAATATGATATACCATAAGGCAAAGGAGCTTGGGCTCCAACCAAGGATCAACTACCTAGATAAATTGAGCATAATTTTTCTGGCAAGAAAATTCATTGTCATTCAATGAAGTAAGGGACTTCCAGATATTCCTGATGAAAAGACCAGAGCTCAAAGAAAAATTTGAACTTTAAATACAAGAATCAAGAGAGACATAAAATGGTAAACAGGGGAAAAAATAAACACACACACACACACACACACACAAACACACACACACATACACACACACACACACACTTATTTAATAAGAGCAAACTGTTTACATCCCTATACATGAGGAT
Organism: Gymnobelideus leadbeateri; assembly: GCA_011680675.1. NCBI lineage: Eukaryota > Metazoa > Chordata > Mammalia > Diprotodontia > Petauridae > Gymnobelideus > Gymnobelideus leadbeateri. Next base: position 589,899 of record WOXC01005137.1, read on the forward strand.
GATCCCTACCTGTGAATTTTGAGAATTATATAATTATTACAACACTTAAAAGGGATATACATAGATATAGGCTGTGTGTTTAAATTAACTGATATGATGACAGAAAACTTAATTAAGGGGTACAAAGGGAGTGTAATGGAAGAAGAGGAAAGGAGGAGGCAGAAAACAGAAAATTATAGCTCATGAAGAGACACAAAAACATATTATAGTAGAAGGAAAGAAAGGAGGGAGATGGGCATTGTGTGAGCTTTACTTTCATAGATATTGGGTCAAGGAGGGTATAACATATTCAGTTGTGAATAGGAATTTAACATGAAGAGACACAACTCTTATTATAGTAGAGGGAAAGAAGGGAGGGAGAAGAGCATTGTTTGAGATTTACTCTCATCAGATTTGTTTCAAGGAGGGAATAACATGCTTTGTTAAGTATAGAAATCTAAGGTGCACTACAGGCAGTAGGAGGGGAAAGGGGAAAGAAAGGTAGAAGGAAGGGAAGAAGTAGTAAGGGAAAAGGTAGGTAAAGGGAAAAGGACTGATAGGGAGGGAATACTGAGGGAGGCAGTGGTCAAAAGCAAAACTCTTTTGAGGAGAAGGGAGAAATAAAAGCATAATCAGAGGAAAAGAACAGAATGGAGAGAAAGACAAAGATAATAATCATAACTTTGAATGTGAATGGGATGAACATTCCCATAAAATGGAGTCATAAAGAAGAATGGATTAAAAATATAATCCTACAATATGATGTTTACAATATGATATTGAATAGAAAATTTTGATATTCAGATACAAGAAGCAAGAGAAGCATGAGAAGGTAAACAGGGAAAAGAAATCATAATGAACTTAGCAAAGTTGAAATATTTACATTCCAACATGGAAAAATGATGATTGTAACTTACGAAACTTTTCTCAGTATGAAAATAGTTGAAGAAGGGTATGTGGACATATGAATACATGTGTGAATGTGTGTATATATGTTTGCAAGTATACATAGACAAAGGGCACAGGACCAATTTAATAGGAAGCGATGATACTTAAAAGGTGAAATTAAGAGGTGAGATAGGAATATAATGAGAGGAGAAGAGGAGAGACAGAATGGGGTAAACTATCTCATATAGAAGAGGCAAGGGAAAATGGTTACAATGGAGGGGAAGAACAGGAAGGCAAAAAGGCAAAACCTTATTCTCATTGAATTTGGCTCAGGGAGAGAATAGCATACATACTATATAGGATATCTCACCCTACAGGAGAATGGGGGAAAGGGCATGAGAGGGGGGAGAATGGAAGGGAGTGCAGGCTGGAGGGCAGGGAAGTTGGAAGCACACACTATTTTATTCTTAATTTATTTGCTTATTTTTAGTTTACAAGATTCAATTCCATAGTTCCACAGAGTCCAGTCTGTCATAGTTGGTCATCACATATATGTTGTGTCTGTGATTGTATACAAATTTCTCCTGGTTCTACTCTTCTCACTCAGCATCAGTGTGTATAAGCCTCTCCAGGTAAATATGAAAACTGTCTCCTCCTCCTTTCTTATAGCACAATAATATTCCATTACATGCATATACCACAACTCGTTTAGCCACTCCCCAATTGATGGGCATCCCTTTAATTCCCAGTTCTTTGCAACCATGAAAAGAGCTGCTATAAATATTTTTGTACATATGGGTCTTCCTCCCACTTCTATGATCTCTTTGGGATATAACCCTAGAAGTGGTATGGCTGGGTCAAAGGGTATGAAATTATTTATAATCCTTTGGGCATAATTCCAGATTGCTCTCCAGAATGGTTGGGGAACTTCACAACTCCACCAGCAATGCATTAGTGTTCCAATTTGCCCACATCCTCTCTAGCATTTGTCACTTTCCTGTCTTGTCATCTTAGCCAATCTGACTGGTGAGATGTGGTACCTTAGAGTTGTTTTGATTTGCATTTCTCTAATCAATAGTGATTTAGAGCATTTCTTCATATGCTTATAGATATGTTTAATTTCTTTCTCTGAAAACTGCCTGTTCATATCCTTTGACCATTTATCAATTGGGGAATGACTTGTATTCTTATATATTTAAGTCAATTATCTGTATATTTTAGAATTGAGACATAGGTTGTAAAAATTATTTCCCCATTTCCCACCTCCCTCTTGATCTTAGTTACATTGGCTGTGTTTGTACAGAAACTTTTCAATTTTATGTAATCAAAATTATCCATTTTGCATTTTATAATGCTCTCTAATTCTTGTTTGGTCATAAAGTCTTTACCTTTCCACAAATCTAACAGGTAAACTATTCCTTGGAAGCGCACACTTTTGAAAAGAGACAGGATCAAAGTAGATAATAAAACAAATGGGAGTTGGGATAGGAGGGAGGGAAATATAGTCAGTCTTTTACAATATATCTACTATGGCAATGTTTTCCATACCTACACATGTAAAACTTATATTGAATTGGTTATCTTCCCAGTAAGGGTGGGTGACAAGGAAGGGAATGAATCTGGAATTCAAAGTTTTAAAATGAAATGTTTAAAAATTTATAAATACTATTATTAATACTATTTCATTTATAATTGGGAAATGAGATATATAGGCATTGGGGCATAGAAATTCACCATTCCCTAATAGAAATGTCAAAGGGTGTATGGGAGAAGATATGGGAGAGAGCAGATTGGAGGAGGGGATATCCTGTGGGACTACTATTCTGGGGTGGTGGGTAGGGGAAAAACAGGAAAAAAATTGTAACTCAAAACCTGGCAGAAATGAATGATATAAATGAGGAGTTAATAAAGCATTTGGAAAAAAAAAAGATAGAATAGAACTAGTGGGAGGTGGTATAGGAGGGAGGGAAATATAGTCAGTCTCTTACATTATATCCACTATGGCAATGTTTTGCATAGCTACACATGTTCAACCTATACTGAATTGCTTATCTTCCCAGTAAGGGTTGGTGACAAGGGAGGAAGGGAATGAATCTGGAATTCAAAGGTTTAAAATCAAATATATATATATATATATATACACATACATATATATGTATATGTATATATAATTATTAATATTATTTTAAATGTGACTGGGAAATAAGATATAAAGGCACTGGGGCATACAGGTCCACTGTGCCCTACTGGAAAATCAGAGGGTGTATGGGAGAAGACATGGGAGAGAACAGCCTGGAGGAGGGGATATCCAATGGGATCGCTATTTTGGGATGGTGGGTAGGGGGAAAACAGGGATAAAATTTGTAACTCAAAATCTTGTGGAAATGAATGATGTAAACTATAAGTTGATAAAGCATTTGATTAAAAAAAAGTTCAACTTTAAAAAGTAGAAAGAGAAATTCTATTTAAAGTTATGGTAAACATAAACTACCTGGGTGTCTGCCAAAAACAAACCCAGGATCTATATGAACAAAATTATGAAACACTTTTCACACAAATAAAGTCAGATTTAAATAAATGGAAAAATATCAGTTGCTTTTGGTCAGGTAAAGGTAACATAATAAAAATGACAATTTTACCTAAATTAATTTACCTATTTAGTGCCTTACAATCAAACTACTCAAAAATTATATTATAGAGTTAGAAAAAATAAGAATATAATTTATAAGGTAATAAAAGGTCCAGAATGTCTTTTTTTTTTTTTTAAGCAATTGCGGTTAAGTAACTTGCTCAAGTTACATGGCTAATCATTATTTATGCGTGGGTGCTCATTTTCTTTTTTTTTTATTAAACAAATGCTTTATTAACTTCTGTTTTACATCATTCATTTCCGCCAGATTTTGAGTTACAATCATTTTCCCCCCATTATTCCCCTACCCAACCTCCCAGAATAGTAATCCCACAAGATATCGCTTCCTCCAATCTGCTCTCTCCCACACCTTCTCCCATACCCCCTTCGACTTTTCCATTAGAGGAAGGTGAGTCTTTGCATCCCAATGCCTGCACATCTTATCTCCCTATTACAAGCAAAAGAGTATTAATAATAGTATTTATATATATTTGAAACATTTAACGTTACGACCTCAAATTTCAGATCCATTTCCTTCCTCCCTTGTCACCCATTCCCTCTTGGGAGATAAGTAATTCAGTATATGTTGTACATGTCTAGCTATGCAAAACATTATCATAGTAGATATATTGTACAAGGCTGCTTATAATTCCCTCCCACTCATCCCACCCCCAACCTGGTCAATTCCCTACATGATCCTGTCCCTCTTCTATAGTGGGTACTTCCAACCTCCCCTCCCCCCAAGGATGCCCTCCCATCCATCATCCCTCCTCTCATCCCCCTTCCCCCTATTCTGCTGCAGGTTGAGATATCCCATTTAGTATGTATGTCATTCTCTCCCTGAACCAAATTCAATGTGAATGTGGTTTTGCCTTTTTAGCCTTCCTTATTCTCCCCCTCCTTTGCAACCACTTCCCCTTGCTTCTTCTACATGGGATAGTTTACCCTACCCTGTCTCTCCCCATCTCCTCTTGCCACTTTCCTCTCTCACCTCATAATTTCATCCCTTGAGTATTCTCCCTTCCCAACAAATTCAACTTATGCCCTCTATCCATATATAACTGTAACCATATACACACACATTCACATATGTATTCATATGACCACACCCCCTTCTTCCATTATTTTCATAGTGAGAAAGATATCATCAGTCACAGTTATTGCTTTTCCATATAGGAATGTAAATAGTTCAACTTTGATAAGTTCCTTTTGATTTCTTTTCCCTGATTACCTTCTCAGGCATCTCTTCCTTCTTGTGTCTGGATGTCAAATTTTCTATTCAATTCTGGTTTTTTCCTCAAGAATGCTTGAAAGTCCTCTATTCCACTGAATGACCATATTTTCCCCTGAAACAAAATACTCAGTTTTGCTGGGTAGGTGACCCATGGGTTCATTCCCAGTTCTTTTGCCCTCTGGAATATCACATTCCATGCCCTTCGATCCCTCAGTGTAGAAGCCGCCAGGTCCTGGGCTATTTTGATTGTGTTTCCACAATATTGAAATTGTTTCTTCCTGGCTGCTTGGAGTATTTTCTCCTTGATCTGGGGAGTGGGTGCTCATTTTCTGAGGCCAGATCTGATCTTGGGTCATCCCAACTCTGAGGCCCGTGCTCTTACTCACTGTGCCACCTAGCTGCCCCTTTGGGGCAATTGGGATTAAGTAACTTGCCGAAGGCTACAAGACTAGGTTTTTGTTTGTATGGATTAAGTGTCTGAGGCCGGCTCCGAACTCAGGTCCTTCTGACTCCAGGGCCGGCGCTCTATTCACTGCACCACCTAGCCTCCCCCTAAGGGTCCAGAATTTCAAGGGAATTAATGAAAACAAATGCTAGAGAAAGTAGCCTAGTCATACAAGGTTTTAAACTGTATTATAAAGCATCACTTATCAAAACTACTTGGTACTGGTTGAGGAATAGTGTGGTAGATTAGTGGAACTGAATAGGTACTCATTAGACAGTAGTCACTGACTACAGTATTCTACTGCTTGATGCACTCAAAGACTCCAGCTTCTGGGATAAGAACTCACTATTTAACAAAACTGCTAGGAAAACTGGAAAATAGTGTGGTAGAAACTGAACATATCTAAAACCATATATCTTATAACATATATCAAAATAAAATTTAAATGGCTTCACAATTTCGGTATAAAGGCTGATACTATAAGCAATCTGGGAGAGCAAGGTATAGTTTACCTGTCACATTTATGGAGAAGGGAAGAATTTTTGACCAAACAAGAGATAGAGAGTATTATTAAATACAAAATGGATCATTTTGATCACATTAAATTGAAAAGCGTTTGTATAAACAAAGTCAATGTCACCAAGATTAGGAGGGAGGCAGAAAACTGCAAAAGAATTTTTACAACCAGTGTCTGATAAAGTCTCATTTCTCAAACATACAGAGAACTAAGTTAAATTCATAAGAATACAAGTCATTCTCCAATTGATAAATAGTCAAAGGATATGAGCAGGTAGTTTTCAGAGGAAGAAACTAAAGATATCTATAAACATATGAAAAATGCTCTAAATCACTATTGATCAGAGAAATGCAAATCAAAACATCTCCTAGGTACCACATCTCACCAGTCAGATTGGCTAACATGATAAAACAGGAAAATGATAGATGTTGGAGAAGTCACTAATGCATTGTTGGTGGAGTTGCAACCTGATCCAATCATTCTGGAGAGCATTTTGGAACTATGCCCAAAGGGCTATAAAAATGTACATACAGGCTCCTAGGGGGCGGGTCTTCAGGGTGGCTTTCCCACCCTGGTCGCCAGGGTAACGGGCCCGGCTGCCCGGAAGCAGACCAGAGGACTTGGAGCCGAAGGCGGAAGTGGTATCGGCGGGAGCTCGGGGAGAATGGCGGCGGGGGCGGCGGTGGCGGCTGCCGGGGGAGGCGGGGGCGGCTGCCGGGGGAGGCAGGTGCCCCGAGGTACCGTCCGCCTCCTTCCTCACGGCGCTACTGTCGCTGCTCGTGTCCGCGCCCCGACTCTTGCTGCCGCCCCCGCCGCCGCCGCCCGGGGAGCCCGAGGTGCCGCTGCCCCCCTCGGGCCTAGCCCTGCGGCCTGCGGCCTTGCGGCGAGACTGGGAAGCTGTCCACCGCACTCCAGCCCGGCATGCCTGTCTCCCTTAGGAAGGCCACTTCATTCCCACGACATCATCACTGCCCTTTCCATTCTCTTGCCCCTGCTCAGCTCTGAAAGGACTGAATGAGTAGGATCCACCTTCATCCTCCCTTCCTGTGCAGTTTACAGGCTGATAACCTACATTTTGGTCTGTGAGCACCCCCTCTCCTTGCTCTCTGGCCTCGTCATCATCTGGCGCTTTGCTGGCAGCTTTGAGAAGAGTGCGGGCACTGTGCGCCACAGTTTCTTCACCTTGGTCTTCGCTTTCTTTTCTGCCCTTCTCTTCGTCCTGCTGGAAACCCTCTGGGCTCTGGCTGGCTTTGGAGGAGTAGAAGACCCCAGGGGCTTCACTCCAGTGGCTTTTGCCATGTTGGGTGTCAGCTCCATCCGCACTAGAATGAGAAGAACTTTATTCTTTGGGGTCCCTGTCTCTGCCTCAGTGATACCTTGGCTCCTGTTATTTGCCTCCTGGTTTATTCCCCAAACCTCTTTCCTCAGCAACATCTGTGGACTCTTCATTGGCTTTATTTATGGTCTTGGTTACTGTTCGTGCCTTGATCTCTCCGAGTCAGTCGCACTGAAACTAGATCAGAAGTTCCCCTTCACCCTGTTGAGGCGGGCCACGGTGCTCAACTATGTTTCAGGATCATCAGTTGAAAGAAGAGCTATCCAGACCAGGAAGATTAATCCAGTCCCAGGATCCTACCCTACACAGAGTTATCACTCTTACCCCATGCTGACCCTCCAGGTCATTCAGATGCAGCAACTTGACAGCACCCAGAGAGTGGGACCCTGACCAAACAGTGATCCTAGGAGCCCACCTGCCCCACCTCCCTACCACCCGGCTTCTGGCCAGGTTTATGTGCAGAGCCCCTTCGGCATTAGTCCTGTCTCCTCTAACTTCTACCCCGCTGTCTCCTGCCCTTCCCAGGGGAGCTGCCCGCCACAGCCTCCAGTCTGCCAAGGGCCAGGGCAGCCGACCCTGAGCCACAGCGCAGTCTCAGCGCCCACGGAGGGGTCAAGGGTCCAGAAGCAATGACGGACTCTCAAGGAGAGCAGCCTCAACTCACCACATCTGAGTACTTGCCCAGTCCACAAGGAGACGTCACAGGGCAAGCCACCACAGCAGCCTGTCCCTTCTGGGCTCTTAACTCCTGTGTGGTCACTGGCTGTTTCTCTTGTACCTTTCTCTTTGATGTTTTGAGTAATAGACCTTGTGTGTGTGTGTACCTTTGCCCTTCACTTCTCAGACTATCATACCATGTTCTCCCAACCTTCCCTGGCCTAGAGCCAATGAGCTAGGTCAACATAAATTTTATAGTAAAGCATGATTCCCTGGGAGTTTGGACCAATGTACTGTGTTAATTATTTTTTATTAAAAATATAATGATCCAACACAAAAAAAAAAAATGTACATACACTTGGACCCAGCAATAAGACTTCCAGAGCTGCATCCCAAAGAGATCATAAAAGTGAGAAAAGGACCATTATGTACAAAAACATTTATAGCAGCTCTTTCTGTATTGACAAAGAATTGGAAATCAAGGGAACACCAATCAATTGGGGAATGACTAAACAAGTTGTGGTATGTGAATGTAATGGAATATTGTATGAGGAGCAGATGGGGTTCATAATAACCTTGAGAGATTGAAATAAACTGACACTGAGTGAGGTAAGCAGAACCAGGAAAACATTATACATAATTACAGACACAGAGTATCTATGATGACAGACTTTGATAGACTGGGCTGATCTCAACAATGCAAGGTTATAAGGCAACTCCAAAGGACTTATGATGGAAAAGGCTATCCACATCCAGAGAAAGAATTATGGAATCTGAATGCATATTGAAGAAAACTATTTGCTCTCTCTCTCTTTCATTTTGTTCTGTACTCTTTCTTCTTCCGTTATTCATTCCATTGGATATACTTCTTCTTTACAATTTGATTAATGTGAAGGTATGTATAGAACCTATATGGGATTGCATGTCACTGTGGGAGGAGGAAGGGGAGAATATTTGTAATTCAAAAACTTTAGGACTGAATGTTGTAAATTAATGGTAAATAAATTGTAACAAATTAAGAAGAATATTAAATAAAAAATAAATTGATTAAAAGAGTGATTTTTATTCAGTGGAAATGAAGTATATAGTGTGACACTTTGTTTTTGAGATGGCAAAATCATTCACCCCTTCATATATGTTTATCCTTGAAATTTCCAGGAAGATGCTAAATATCATTACAAACCATTAAAAAAAAAAGTTGATCAGCTTAGTTTTAGTTTTAAGATGACAGGCCAGGTCAAGATAGCGGAGTAGTAACAGTATTTCCATGGAGCTCTGGCCCACACCACTTCCAAATTTATGTAAAAGGGGACTCTGAACAAACGCTGGGGCTTGACAACCCACAAAATGACACAGAGAAGCTAACCTCCTCCTGGGGACAGCCCCACAGTACAGCAGGGAGTGGCCAGCATAGCACTCTAGCAATGGAGCACAGGACCACGTGAGTCGGAGGTTTTATCCCCAGGGGGCCAAAAAAGCAGCCAGCTAGAGGGACCCTAGAATACCAGCAATTGGTAATTCAGAGTTACTAACACGTAGATGCCAAGAACAAAATAAAAGGTGAATGCAGTATGGACTTTGTGACTCATTAGTGGGGAGAGACAACTGGCCTCTTTCCCTAGGGTTGAGAAGCCACTGAGAGCTTCACCTCAGCCACAGTCACACAGCAGCTGCCTCTCCTGGCCTGCAGTCTGTAGGGGGAACCTGGGATCAGTCTGAGGGATAAGCACTCTTGCTTTAACCTGCTTGGATCTGGATTGCAGACTGGAGTAGAGGTCTTGGGGTGTGTGACCAGCTTGCCAGAGTGTGTGGAGGCTTCAGAGAGGACACCCAACTAATACATCAGGCAGCTGAGAAAACCCCAGCCTTTGGGACAGAAGCTCCCCTGGCTCTGGGCAGAGTGCTACTGTGACAACAAGCCCAAAAGACAAGTAATTTACTGGCAATATGCCTAGGCAAAGGAAACAAAATAAACAGAAAAATTCTATATTAGACTCCTATTTTAGGGGCAAAGAGGATCAAAGCATGGAACAAGAGGGGGACTGGGAGGTCAGAAGTCCTGCTCCAAAAGCCCCAAATGGAAATATGAGTGGGTTACAGGCCATAGAGGACCTTATGAAGCAGATAAGTGATTTGGAGTAAAAATTTGGAAGAGAAATGAGAAAGAGGCAAGAAAAGTATGAAATGAGAGTCAACAACCTGATTGAGGAAAATAACACCTTAAAAAACAGACTAACTCAAATGGCAAAAGAGGCTCAAAAAGGCAATGAGGAGAAGAATGCCTTAAAAAGCCAAATTTGCCAGATGGAAAAAGAATCTCAAAAGCTCACTTAGGAGAATCATTCCTTCAGAATTAGACTGGAGCAAATGGAAGCTAGTGGCTTTATGAGAAATCAAGATGCTGTTAAGCAGATCCAAACAAATGAAAGAATAGAAGGCAATGTGAAATATCTCATGGGAAAAACCACTGACCTGGAAAATAGATCTAGGAAGTATAATTTAAAAATTATTGGACTACCTGAAAGCCATGATCAAAGAAAGAACCTAGAAATCACCCTTCAAGAAATTCTCAAGGAAAATTGCCCTGATGTTTTAGACCCAGAGGGGGAAATAGAGATTGAAAGAATCCAACAATCACCTCCTGAAAAAAGATCCCAAAAAGAAAATGCCTAGGTTCCAGAATTCCCAGATCAAGGATAAAATATTACAAGCAGCCAGGAAGAAACAATTTGAATACTGTGGAAACGCAATCAGGACAGCACAGGATCTGGCAGCTTCTACACTGAGGGATCGAAGGTCATGGAATATGATATTTCAGAGGGCAAAGGAGCTGGGATTAAAACCAAGAATCACCTACCCAGCAAAACTGAGTAGCATGTTTCAGAGGAAAATTTGGTCATTCAGTGGAATAGAGAACTTTCAAGTATTCTTGAGGAAAAAACCAGAGTTGAATAGAAAATCTGACATTCAGACACAAGAAGTAAGAGATGCTTGAGAAGGTAATCAGGGAAAAGAAATCATAATGAACTTATCAAAGTTGAACTATTTACATTCCTACATGGAAAAACGATAACTGCGACTGATGAAACTTTTCTCAGTATGAACATAGTTGAAGAGTAAATGGACATATAAATACATATATGAATGTGTGTATATATGTTTACAGGTATACATGGATAGAGGGCACAGGTTGAATTTGGTGGGAAGGGATGATATTTAAAAGGTGAAATTAAGAGGTGAGAGAGGAATTTAACAATAGGAGATGGGGAGAGACAGAATGGGGTAAACTATCTCACACAGAAGAGGCAAGGGAAAAATTGTTACAAGGGAGGGGAAGAATAGGAAGGAAAAAAGGTAAAACCTTATTCCCGTTGAATTTGGATTAGGGAGAGAATGACATAAATAGGATATCTTACCCTACAGGAGAGTAGTGGGGAGGGAATGAAAGGGGGGAATGACAGAAGGGAAGGCGGGAGGGAAGGCGGGAGGGGGGGAAGTTGGAAGCACCTGCTTTTGAAAAGGAACTGGGGGGGCGGAGCCAAGATGGCGGAGTAGAAACAGCTCGTCCAAGCCTCTCTGCCCCCAGATTCTCCACAAACTATGTAAAAAAGGACTCTGAAAAATTTCTGGAGCCCCAGCACCCACAGAACGACACAGAGAAGCTAACCTCCCGCTGAGGACAGCCCAGCACCCTGCAGGAAGGACCAGCGCAGTGGTCTGGGAGCCGGCAGCGCGCAGAGCGCAGGAGCCGACCCGAGCCCAGGTCCACGTGAGCCGAGGTTTTAGCCCCAGGGCGGCAGGGCCAGCAGCCGGCTGGAGGAACCCCAGAACACCAGGAACAGTGGAGATTCCAGAATTATCAACATAGACTTGCCTAGGACAAAGTAAGAGGTTAGTGTCCTATGGACTTTGGGACCTGTATTTGGGGAATGCGTCAGCTCCCTCCCCTGGGGGCTAGAAGCTGCTGAGGAGACACGTCATTTTGTAGTTTTCAGAGGCATTTCCGGCTCCCAGCCTACAAATCGTGGGGAGATCCAACGATCAGTCTTGGGGGGTAATCGCTCTTGCTTTAACCTCCCTGGATCTGGATTGTGATCTAGGGTGGAAGTCATGGGTGGGTTTACAGCTTGCCAGAAATGGAAGTTGCCCCCCACACGTTCGAGACGAAAATTCCTCTACCTGGCCTTAAAGCCATAGTGTGGCAACAAGCCCAAAAGTCAAGTAATTAAGTGGCAACATGCCAAGGCAAAGGAAACAGAAAAATGCAACCCTAGACTCCTATTTTGGGGCATAGAGCGGGAAAAGGACTGTGAGGTCAGAAGTCCTGCTCCAAAAGCCCCAGGGGAAACATGAGCGGGTTGCAGGCCATAGAGGACCTTAAGAAGGACTTTAAAAATCAAATAAGAGAAGTGGAGGAAAAATTGGAAAGAGAAATGAGAAGGATGCAGGAAAAGTATGAAATGAGGGTCAACAGCCTGACTGAGGAAAACAACACCTTAAAAATAGACTAACTCAAATGGCAAAGGAGGCCCAAAAGGGCAATGAGGAGAAGAATGCCTTAAAAAGTCGAATTTGCCAGATGGAAAAAGAATCTCAAAAGTTCACTGAGGAGATTCATTCCTTCAGAGTTAGACTGGAGCAAATGGAAGCTAATGAATTTATGAGAATCAAAATGCTGTAAGCAGATCCACAAATGAGATTACAAGACAACGTGAAACATCTCATGGAAAAACCACTGACCTGGAAAATAGATCCAGGAGAGACAATTTAAAAATTATCGCACTACCTGAAAGCCATGATCAAAGAAAGAACCTAGAAATCACCCTCCAAGGAATTCTCAAGGAAAACTGCCCTGATGTTTTAGATCCAGAGGGCAAATAAGAGTTGAAGAATCCACGAATCACCTCCTGAAAAAGATCCAAAAAAAAACTCCCAAAAATATTATAACCAGATTCAGAATCCCCATATCAAAGAAAATACTACAAGCAGCCAGGAGAAACAATTTCAATGTTGTGGAAATACAATCAGAATAGCCCAGGACCTGGCAGCTTCTACACTGAGGGATCGAAGGGTATGGAATATGATATTCCAGAGGGCAAAAGAACTGGGAATGAACCCAAGGGTCACCTACCCAGCAAAACTGAGTATTATGTTTCAGGGGAAAATATGGTCATTCAGTGGAATAGAGGACTTTCAAGCATTCTTGAGGAAAAAACCAGAATTGAATAGAAAACTTGACATCCAGACGCAAGAAGTAAGAGATGCCTGAGAAGGTAATCAGGGAAAAGAAATCAAAAGGAACTTATCAAAGTTGAACTATTTACATTCCTATATGGAAAAGCAATAATTGTGACTGATGATATTTTTCTCACTATGAAAATAATGGAAGAAGGGGGTGTGGTCATATGAATACATATGTGAATGTGTGTGTACATTGTTACAGTTATATATGGATAGAGGGCATAGTTTGAATTTGTTGGGAAGGGAGAATACTCAAGGGATGAAATTATGAGGTGAGAGAGGAAAGTGGCAAGAGGAGATGGGGAGAGACATGGCAGGGTAAACTATCTCATGTAGGGGAAGTGGTTGCAAAGGAGGGGGAGAATAAGGAAGGCTAAAAAGGCAAAACCACATTCACATTGAATTTGGTTTAGGGAGAAAATGACATACATACTAAATGGGATATCTCAACCTGCAGCAGAATAGGGGGAAGGGGGATGAGAGGAGGGATGATGGATGGGAGGGCATCCT